>JAVTVJ010000211.1:2667500-3877991 GCA_034509425.1 Eopsaltria australis | reverse complement strand
TTTTAGTGTGCTGTAAGAGGATAACAACACAGCACTTAACGCAAATAAAACCTAAACTACAGAAAAAATCTTTGAGATGGGAACATTTCCAGTTCTGGGTTGAGCTTTACTAAAAATTCTGAAGTTAGTGAACCAACCTAAAACATCTGGCATGACAGAATAAAGCAGGAAACAGGGCAGGGTGAATGGTGGAATTCAGCTCTTATCCACATTTTGTCAAATCAACACTGGACAGGCCAAGGCAACCAATACTTCCAGTGAGCAGTTTTATTCTGAAATTCAATATTTATAGAAATTAGGATAATTCAGTCTTGAAGTCCACCAAAGAAAAATACTTGGCTGAACCAGCAAAGCCATCCACTAAATTCCACTCCTGAAAGTCAGGTACAGCTTCCCTGCACAAATAAGATCACAAGCTACAAATCTTCTCAATAATTTGCATTCCAAAGCATACACCAAATCTGATAGACAGAAGTAACTCCACCAAACAGGTTCAGCCAAGATGTCAAATGGTTCCTTTTAATTAGGAAGGAGGGAAATGCCAACAACACCTTGAAGGACAGTAGAAGGCTCACCATGAAGATCTATTATTGAGGTCTTTTGGCAGCAGCAGTGATGGGCTGCTGTAGATTTTTCCATTCACAGTCCCAGTTGTCTACCTGTACAGTAATCACAGCAGATGGATAATGTGCCATGTTCTGGATTTTTAATAAACATGTCAAGCATTTAACATCCTGTTTGCAGATGTACTGTAATAAAATGTCTTTGCTGTGATTTGAAGTTATGCTGCCTCAGAAAACAGTTTTTGCTTTAGAGAAAGAATCCTACTGCTACACACACACCTTAGCCATGACTTACTTTTGCACCTCACCTACATGATTCTAGAGGAAGAATTTCAACCCCAAGACTTCAGCCATAATATGATGTTAGGAGCTGTGAGGTCCTGTGTGATTGAAGGCATTTTTCCTTACAACATCCATTTTGCACATCCATTCATGGTCTTTGGAGAACTTACAGAACTTTTAGCAGATTCTTTATACTTCTAATCCCCACATAGAGAACTGTGTTGGAAATCACTGAGCTTCAACAGTGTTCTCCACATTACCTACCCACACTGTGAGCAGCACTCTCAATGTGAGAAAACAAGAGCAGAGGGAAATATTCTCAACAAATTAAGTCTGAGGCAAATACTTGAGTGTGAGACAAATATTAAGGGTGGTGAGGCACTGGAACAGGTTGCCCAGAGAAGTTGTGGATGCCTCAACCCTGGAAGTGGGGTCTAGTGGAAGATGTTCCTGTCCATGGTTGGAATGAGATGATCTTTAGGTTCCCTTCCAATCCAGGTCATTCTCTGATTCCATTATTTAATCTGGAGTTAAGTGGAAGGGTCAAATTAAATGCTACAAGCATTTTTATCTCAAAATCCAACATGTCTTTTTGCTCTTTGTAAACTCAGAACAGATTTTGCACAGATCCGGTGAGGATGAGAGCTTTGGGCTTGGCCACCAAAACAGCACAAACCCTCACAAGCATGAGGGCACCAGGGGTCCCTGACACACACACATGTAAAAATTCTGATACAGCTATTTAGGGCTTTTGCTTCCCTTTTGGCAGTGCTGACAGACAAACTCTCTAAAGCCAGCTGTTCCCAGCACATTTCATCAGAAACAAAGGTTTCCTTACAACATGCCCCAAAACATTCAGGAGTTCTTCACTCCACGTGTCCTTGGTGGAGCATGTTGGTAACATGGAAGTACAGAGGCCATCAAACACCCCTGCCCTTCTGTGTAGCAGTACCTTAGATGTTGGAGGTTTTGGGGTTGTTTCCTAAATACAAAATAATTGCTTTATTAGCTAAATGAGCAATATGCGTTCGAAAGAAATTCTGCACAATATTTCAGATTTCTGTCATCTTTCTGGTGAAAAAGGGATTGCAGAGTGCAAGTTCTGGTCACAGGTCCCAGAAATCTCTGCATTAAGTACTACTCAGAAAGCCAAAATAATTGAGACCACCTGCATAATGAACTAACACATCCATGATTGAAAAATACCCAAGTTTAAAGAAAGGCACAGCCACAGCAGGCTCTTTAAAGACAGTGACTCATTGAATTTAACAGGCACTTTTGCCTCAGTGCTGTCTTTGATAAACAGATATTCTTGCCTTTCCTGATGGCTGATACATGCCCAGGTTTGGGGTGAAATGTGCAATATGTATGTATGCACATAATTAAATAGAATTTAATACTTCTGCTGCTCATACTCCCAGGCATGTCAGCAATAATATATAATTTCAAAACTAAATATGACAGGTTGAGGAATAGATACTTATTGGTCCAAATGGTAGAAATACCTGTGCAGGAAACTATTTGAGTCAAGACTGACTGTCAGAACACAACAAAAATACCCCACGGATGCTTATCCACATGAACATTTTTTTTTCTTCAAACAAAGTTGTTTGGGCACAGTGGTGACCAATCTTACCCTAATGACTTACAGCTTCTCTTCAAGTGCAGATAATTTCCCTGTACTTACACAGAAGACTGTTCCATTAAACCAAGTACCAATGACTTGTTTCAAAAATTTGGGAGGACAGCAGAACATTTGTTGGACATGAAGAAATAAGGAATTTTGAGAAAAATGTGGGATTTTTCTGTTCCCTCCTATTTTGCAACTTCTTTGGGTCCTGATGCATCACATTTTAAGGGGAGCTGCTGATGGTCTGTTGCAGACGAGCATCTGAGGGTAAACCTAAAGCCCCCAGCACTGAAAGTTGAAAGCACAGGCAGGTGAAGATCCAGAGCATGTGTCTGCCTCACTAGAGACCCCAAGTAAGAACAGAAGGAGGGCCACCCACAGATCTCCCCTTTAAGTTAGCAATACACTTCAGTCCTGAGGTCATTCTTATTTCTCATGATTGATTATGGCAGTGTCTGATGGCAGAAGAAAGAGAGGAAAGGAAAGAAGCCTTTCTAGATACATATATTTGCTTTGGGTTTTTTTCCCCACAAGTACTTCATGCCTCCACAGGGTATGTGAGGAGAAACCCCCAAATTTACCCCACATGTAAATTGATCCTTGACTGAATCTAAAAAGGAGTTGATTTTGTGGGATAAGAAAAGCTGCAAAGAGCTGAAATCTTCATCATGAACTCATTAATACTACTATTTCCTTTAAGGGTTTATCTACTGAGTAGATTTGCTGTAGAGAATCTCAACTTCCATTAGAGAAAAAAGTATTTCTGTATTCTGCAAAGGAGAGGAAAAGCTTGAAAATTACCTCACTGTAACTGAAAAACTCAGAAGAAATTCAGGAGATAAATTAACACAGATAAACCAGCACAGATTTGAACACACACATGAAAGTCAGCTGCATAATTTTATCATATGGAGAGCTGATAACAGAGAGGAAGAAGTTCTCATCCCATTTGAGTAAAGCACTGTTTGGCCATGCAAGAGTTCTGCAAATATAAATACTTTATCTGCTCCCCTTCTGATAGGAATAGCAGCTTGTAGTTAGGCAATCCAGACAGCATCAGCAGCTCTTTGCCAGAGCTTTGTATTTATATATGTGTTAATTTACACTCTGGTCAAGGCTCTCTCAAAGATTTTTTTCCTATTTGACGTCGCTTATTCCTGAGTTTACAAGAAAAACTGGTATGAGGACAGTATGCTGCTTGTTCTTAACATGGTGTTTGCCACTGAAGCAGGGTACAGATAGAGAAAAATGCAATCTTGTAAGGGGGAAATGGATGGGAAGCATCCTTATATTCATATCTCAGTATGGCTTAATGTCTTTATAAAAGCAGAGATTTGTTACAATCTGGCTTTTTGTTTCAGATGAGTTCAATCTCACACTTGCCATGCAAATTAAGTAGCCAACAAAGGGCTGGTGAAATTTTATCTAATTCCACGTATAAATATTTAAACAAAAAAAAGTGAAAGGAGAGGTACAAGGAAGTATTTAAAGAGCTAAAGCTTCACTATTAAATGTAAGAGCAGTAGGAAAATTGTGACTAAAATGAGAACTCTCCATTCACCCCTAGTCTTCAAACCTCTATCAACATCACATATCCTAATTAACAGTTTAGTTTCAAGTCAAGGACCAATAAAAGCTATACTTCAGTTGGTCCTATGACGTCCTGCATGTTGTTCACATAGAAATCTAGTTTATTTGGTTTCAAGAAACCATCTACTGATAATTTCTATCTTCATAGTCCCTCTCAACAAGGTCTGTTGTTATGCTCTCTAGAAAATGCAATAGTGTCACACCAAATGACTTAATTTCACACCCACTAGATAGAACGGACTTAATTCTGCTTTCATTACCAGTAAGTCAAAGCTATTTTATTGCACAGTTGGAGCTCAGGCTTCATCCTGTAATACTTTCTGTCTCTGAAGAAAGAATGATAAAGTATTCCAGACATCACTGGTTGTATTTCAGGTTAGATTAAGAAATAATGTGCAAATCATTTATCTCTGTTTTTGCCACTGAAGGACAGCCACTAGTGTTGTATTGTCATTGCAAGCTGCAGATCCAAAATAGCCCCGTTTGACTGGATCAAATTTTTAACTGAAGGCAGCACAAGAATAAGTCCTTGGAAAAGCACATTTCTTGGTTTCAAAGCCCTTCTGCTGGATCTCAACTCCTCTCATTTACCTGGCTTGCTTTCTGTGCAGCCTTGCCATAGATAGTGCCTTACAGCCAGAATTTGGACAAATATCAAGTAAGAGTGAAATGTGTAATGGCAGGAGAGGCTACTCCTCAAACCGCAGTTTTTCAGATCCTTACACAGCTGGCAGCTCAGTAAATTGCTTATTTGGTGCTTCATCACCAAGGCACCAAGAGTCAAGGTATCAAGGTGCCAAACATCCACCTCATTCACTAGGCTTTTGTGCAAACACCAGCCTTAACATGCAGGCCTGGAAGAATGGCAAAGGATAAAAGAGGGAAGTTCTGGAGGAAACAGCAGAAGTCACTGCTTCTGAAGCAAATTAGAGGCAATATATTGGCAAATGAGACTTAACAAGCTTGATTTTTCTTTATCAAACATGAAATTAACTAAGTGCAGAATTATGGTAAGGCAAGAGTCCAGTTGTCAAAATGAACAGAATGAAAAGGAAGAAAACAGCAAAGATTGGAAAATTATGAGAGCAAGGAAAAACAGCGATGAAGAACGAGGTGCAGACAGCAGACAAGAAGGGGTAATATGTCAGGCACAGAGTGGAAGGAAAACATGGGAGAAGTGACAGAAAAGGAGAGAAGAGGTCTAGTCACTGACCCCAAGCCAATTGTTTCAAAACTGAAAAAAAGCATTTCATATATATATATATATATGCCCTCCAGAAAACATAACAAGTGAGATATCTAGACAAGGACAGAAATACTGAGGAAGGAAAGTAAAGTGACATGAGGCCTGAAGTTCAAAACGGAAAAGAAAATTGGAACAGCATTTAAATTTTAAAATGCCAGTGAGTTACGAATGGCTAGAAGGTAAACATCTTGAAAAGAACAAAAATAATTTTTTCAGATTAATGGAAGACAAAGAGAGCCATCAATTTGCTGTTGCTGCCATTGGCTCAGTCAACCCTCGAAGCAGGATTGCCAGCAGCCAGAAGGTTCCATCCTGAGAGGAGACTGTCCTATATTTATATATTTATCTAAATAGCATATATTCTCTAAACATTATATAGTGCTCAGTAAGACACACAGCAATGTCTTCTCTATACTGCTCTGTATCAGCAAGCAACATGAAGTCCACTGAGAGCTTCAGCTTTTGGAGTAACCATAAACTCTCTACTAAAACAATCAGATGTGAGAATCCAGATTTTATTACTTCAGAGGCATATTTGTGTTGTTTTGATAACATTAGTATTTAGGGACCTTGAGTTGCTTTTTCTGTCTATGCTACATATTTCCTTTCCTGAACTTAAAAGTTTAAAAATCCACAAGACACATAAAACTGTTCCCAGACTCTTTACCTATAAATTCATATTGTAATCTCAGTTATTTCTAGTCCAGATTTTAACAAAATGGTATTATAGCACATTAAAATTTTGTAGTGGTTTAACTTTGGAATCCAATCTTATAACTCATATATCAAACACACAGTAGACTTTATGGAGGATACTAATTAGTTCCTAATCATACTCTCAAAGTATTTTTAAAATTTTGTGCTAGAAACTTCTTCCTTTCCCTAATATTCCTGCATGCTAAAGGTCAGAACTAACATTATGGAATTTCAAGCACTGAGGAAATAAGTTTGAAATATGTAGGTGGAAGTTCAGATATTTGCACAGCATTGTGCTTCTTTATTACAAATTCTGCTCTATCTCCTCATTTGTAATTCCCACTGAAACTTCATCTGCTACTATCAAAGCTACTGCCTGCCTAAGGTTTTCACTGCTGCTCTTTATTCCTTTTTTTCTTTTCCCATGCTTATTAAGTTATCAGCACCCAAATGCACTCATCTGGGCACAACACAGAGGGACAGCACAGTACAACCTCTAAGGAAATCAAAATGGGACCAAGATAAGAGAGAACTAAGAACTAGTAAACATAAATACAGACTGGGTGAAGAATGACTGAGAGCAGCCCTGAGGAGAAGAATTTGGGTTGTTGATTGACAAGAAGCTCAGCATGACCCAGCAATGTGTGTTCACAGCCCTGTCCAGAGATGCACCATAAGAGATGTGACCAGCAGGTGGAGAAATGTGATTCTCCCTCTCTGTTTTGCTCTTGAGATGCCCTGCCTGGAGTCAAGTTCTGGGATTCCCAACATAAGAAGGATATGGATCCATTGGACTGAGTCCAGAGGAGGCCACAGAGATGGTCAGAGGGCTGAAGCACCTCTGCTATGGAGCCAGGTTGGGAGAGTTGGGGCTGTTCAGACTGGAGAAGAAAAGGCTCTGGGGAGAGCTTTTATCACCTTCCAGTAGCTAAAGGGGCTCCAAGAGAGCTGGAGAGGGACTTTGGGCAAGGATATGGAGAGATGGGACAAGAGGGAATGGCTTTAAACTGACAGAGGGCAGGGTTAGATGGGATATGAGGAAGAAATTTTTTACTGTGTGTTGAGGCACAGGTTGCCCAGAGAAACTGTGGCTGCCCTGGAAGTGTCCAAGGCCAGGTTGGACTGAGCTTGGAGCAACATGGGATAGAGGAAGTTATCCCTGCCCATGGCAGGGGCTTGGAACTACCTGATCTTTAAGGTCCCTTTCAACCCAAACCATTCCATGAATCCATGATAAAATAATGTAATAACTCTTATGAAGACACGTTGCACTGGGTTAGTTCTCTTTGTGCATTTTACAGAAGCAAAGAAACCCCCACAGACTAGTAACCATAAATTTTGAAAGATACTGAATTTTAAATAAAATTCATTTCAGGCAGGAACAATTTGTACCCATTAGGCAGATCAGCCAGTTTCTGCTGAAAGTATTGCTTTCAGAAGAGATATGGAGAGCTTGGGGTGACTTTCAATTTGTGGAAAATATTTGCATTTCCAACATTTTTCTTTTTGAGCCAGAATGGGCAATTTTCTAAGGTAAAGACATTCTTTCTCAGTCCCAGGACAGGAAATGATCATAAGTCACTGCAAAATATCCAGGCACAGATAACAATTATAATCAGCAAATGGGGGTCCAGACAGATGTATTTTTACTCACTTGCACAGTTATGGAACAGCACAAATTGTCATTGAAGCACTAAGCTTTGTCAATCAACACTGGCCCGCCTCTTTGTGAATTAGTTTGTGTGCAAGTTCTAGATGTGGCAGGCACAAATTATGCAAAAGAGTTTGCCATGATGAGAGAAGGATCTGATTGCTAATGTTCAAACAAGGATCCCCTGAGCTGTCTCTTTTGTGTAGGATTGGTGTTAAATATTTGGCAACAGGGTGACATGTCCTGCATAATTTAAGTGGTTCCTTTTACCGGGCGCACAACACACACACGCCTGCAATTCATTAGCTCCCATCCACTCTTTCCACCAGCATTAAATATACATGTAAGATGAGCTACTGCAATGTCCATCAATCCCTCCTCTCCTTATTACTTACTTTATCTCTTTATTGTTGACTTGTCTTTTACTCCAGGTAACATATCAGCACTTTAGTTTTGTGCTTTTGGGAAGCAAGAGGCCTCAAAAGCTCAGTATTTGATCTCTTCCTCTGTCTGGCTGCCTTCAGTGCTGTCACATCAGTGGGAAGCCCAGTTCACGACTCCAAAGACAGCTTCCATCCCTCCCTGCCTGGCTGCAGCTTATCAGCTCTGTCTGGTCTGAGCTTGTTTTATTTATCGAGAGTCAGGAGGGAGCAGGAAGACGATGGGATGTAAGAGGAGAGGCAGTGAACAGGAGGGTTGTGTATCTGTTTAACGAAGACATACAATGCCTCTGTGCAGCCAGACAGGCTCTCCTTGCCTCAAATAGGAGCAGGCAGCTAAAACGGAGAGAAACTTCAGCTGATTATGGAAGAGTGATGAGTATTACTTTTGACAGGTGCTGAAGGGGGTTAGATATAACTCGATGTGTGGAATGCCAGATTCCAACATGTAAACAAGAGTCACTGCTACTGCTATCTGTCCTCCACAGCTATGATAATCTGCTTTGATTCTAACACTACTTCAAAAAATGATAAGGTAGCCACTACCTAATGACTTCAAGTTATCGTCAAGAAAGTTTACTTTTTTTCATGTCAGCCTTCCCAGGTTTTTCAAAAAAGTTTTATATGACATACAGCTAATCATCCTAGTGATCTATTTTTTATTTCAAAACTGAAAAGTTCAATTAGCCAAGTTCCCTCTGACAAAAACCCCAAACCCAAACATCCCTGTAAAAGATGAGAATAAATGAGGAGTGAATGCATAGCTAATCTAAATTCCTGGCAAGCATAAAAGACAAGATAAGTAAAAGTATGAGGTTTGGAAAAGCAAACACTAAGGATTAGCATCACTGGAGATGTGTCAGTGGAAGCTGATGTTTGTATCAGCCAGTGTCTCTACAGGAGAGGCAAATTTGGCACTGCCAAGCTGTCTGTAGGTGTGTCTTACAAACACATATGAAATATGAATTAATACCTGCTTTAAGATTAAATGAATTTGCAAAGACTTCTGTCCAAAGCACGTTACACAATGTTATATATATGGCAGCACGTCAGTGCACGTTCTCACAGAGCTCATAACCCACCTCTGCACTCCTCAGTAGGAAATAAATCCAGAAAACAGAAATTATTCTGCAAGAATTTGAAATCAGAGCACAAAGAAAAGTAGGTTTATCTATATTCTTTAAATAGTAATTATTAGGAATATTGCCACCACTGAAGTAAAAAATCCAGTGAGAAAATGAGTGAAAAATGTCACAGGAGGATGTGAAAATCGAAAACTGATTACTACTGTAAAGACTAAAAGTACTATTTGGCCCATCATGCTTGGCTGGTGGAAAGGCTTTGAGTTCAAGCTACCATTAAAGGAGCAATACTCTGACAAGCCAGGACCCAAAGAATCCCAGAGAATTATAACAGTGGCACAGAAACAAAACATGAAACGTACCTAATTTCCTAACTGTGAGTTTGAGGATATCCCTTCTCTATATTTTATCAGCATCTCCAAAATAATTTAGCTTAAGGTAGTTGAACTGGAAAATTAGTTTCAGGACAGGAGGCTGAAAAAAGAATCCCTAAAAGGTGTCAGGACAGGTACAAGTAGATTTTATGGTGCAAGGAGTTTCTGACAAGCTTGTTAAGGTGAGAGCAAAAAGAGATTTTTAGGTTTCCTTTATCCTTCCCCAGGAGCTGTTGTGTGCAAAGCTCTCATGCACACGAGCAGCAGACTGGTGTCAAGAAACTAGGAGCCAATGTTAAAGCAATGTTGATGCAATAAAGGTGATTTCTAACAATTAAGAATTCTAATAAAAATAGTTAATAAATTCCAGACATTAGTAAATCATAATAAAATATTTGGATTTGCACTCTTCAGAATTAACTGCATGGACTCAACCTCCGGGGCGTGAGAGCAAACTCCTATGTGCATGCGTGTGTGTGCTTCCAGGACAGCATCTGAATTGTCTGAAGGTAGGGCTCCAGGGTGATTTTGGGAGCAGTGGAGCACCTGAGACACCTGCACACAGCCAGCAGTTGTGACATCTGCAGGCAGACCTCTGCCCTTCTGGATCAACAACAGCAGATCCAGTTGAGACACAGAGCAGCACAGAAAAAGAGACACAAGATGATTATCTTTAAGTGACTAAATCACATGTGAGTGTCACTATATTTAGCACTGAGAAAGTACTAGGGCAGTAAAAGTTCAAAGTATTACATGGAGAAAATTGTAATCCCACACCTACACAACCATCTGCTGTCCTGCTTTAGCTGAAGCACAGCCATGCACTGACAGAGTGACATGAAAATGAAATGCTGTGTGCCAGGTAAGTGAACTCTGCGTTCATGATGAACAGAAAGTACACAACATTGCATTAACTGAGGTATAACAGAGTGAGTTTCTTAGATATATCTATATTGAATCAATTTGTACCCCACAGATCCATTTACTATTCTAAATTCATGCTGCTAATTATATCAGATGATGGACTCACAGATAACTTCTTTTGATGAATACAATTAATAAAATGAAAGAAGGAATAATGTATATTTCTCATCATTCTTCTATGGTGTATTATTATTTTTCACCCAGCAGCTGACAAAAATACCATATTGTAGTCCTGGATTATTGCATGGAGTAATAAAAATACTACACATAAGCAATTAACAAAATGCTATATCTAGACTCTAAAGGTTTAGCCAAAGTTCAAGTGGTTATTATTTTTATTTTCTTGCATTTTTTTTCATTTATTCACATGCACTGAATGTGTCTGGATGTTTTGTGGGGCTACAAACATTTTGCAATAGTTTTATGCAGCACATACCTTTTGCTACCAAAGACTAAAGAGAATTCTTTGAAATAAATGTCCAGTTCCTGCTATGGATCCTTGTCAGGGCTCAGCATGGCCAAAAGCAGAACACAGACTCCCCAGAGAAGCCCAAGTGAGTATTCTTTGGAAAAAGGCCTTTTTAAGCACAATGCCCTTTCAGAAAATTGAATTGGAAACCTCAGCAAATGCTGAGGATGGATCAGTTTTTTAATAGGCAGTACAATATGATCTGCATCTCTGGTATTAAATGTCCAAAGCAGTTTATATCTGATATTAAGATGACTAATCAGAGTAATTTCCCCCAGGATTTCCTAAGGAATTCCTTGCTTTTCAAGTGATACTTTCTACTAGAAGTTGCAAACAGATGTGTGAGAAACATTTCTTACCTTTGTGGCAAAATCATTCTCATGCTGTCACACTTTTGTCTTTCCTCTTGGAAATATTTACACACAATTTACCAAACTTCAGTACTTTGCAAATAACCATTGGCAGTGTACAAAGAGAAAACTCTTTATGACTGAATACCTAGAAAAACAAGGTCAAAAATCACAAAACCAGGAAAGTAAAATGTCATGTATAAATTATTCTCTGTGTATCATTTCTACAAAGGATTCCATTCCCATCTGAACATCAAAGGTATTCAGTTCCCAAAGGTCTTGGAGGATATTAGATGCCTAGAAAGCTGTGGTGTGAGGAATTTGAACAGGGAACCCCCAATGATGGGAGACTGGTGAAGAATATTTGCTTCTTGCTTGACACTCTTTGGTCTTCTGCTCCTAATTTCTCCTGCTCAGAGGTTTGCTCACTGCTGCACCTCAGATTAAATCTATCTCCACTGTGTCAATAGGCAGGATAAGACAAGGACCTATTGATGGCTCACATTTCGTGGGCCTTCCAAAAGTCCTCATGTCTTGGGAAACATAATATTTTGAAGAGCTGAGAACCTCTTCAAAGGTGAAGAGGGTTGGAAGAGAGTAGAAGTCTGCATACGTAGAACTTTTAGCTTTGCTGCAGAGGCAGCAAAAAGACTGGAAAATAGAAGTATTGGGCAAATTACACCTTTTTTTTTTACCTCAGGGAAAATATCAGACACTGACACATACTGGAAAGGAGGAAAATCTCCATTATTTAGCTAGAGAAAGCACTGCTAAACCCATACATGAGGTTATTGTGTAACTACAGAGAAAAAAATTCCTGTGGTACTTCTCTTAACATATGATGAGCTGAACACCCCCCTGCAGAACTAAGCTGTCAGATTTGAAAAATAAATTTTAACACTACCTGTCTTTCAAGTGTGGACTTCCCATTACTAATTTTTCCTTAACCCAAAATACATCCATCATGCTTTTTGGTAATATGATATGGAGGTGGGTGAAAAACATAAGACCTTTTTCCAAATAATAAGGTATAACCTGAATTCTGCATCCTGTTCTAAGTCCTAAAATCTGTCAGCTCTGCAGCTGCAGTGAGGATGCTGATAACAGCAGTAAGGTTTCAGGAGCTGCACCAAGTAAGTTGTTTTGTCCAGACTTGTCTATTGAACATAATAAGCTCAGTTCTATAAAAATCAAGTCATTACTGGAACTCCAGGAGTCAAGGGGACTGTGGCAAACTGCTAATTAATTTTTCCTCTGAAAAATGCAGTAATAATTGGATCAGGGAGTGACATGTGTATTGAAAAGCAAATGTATCCCTATGAACCTGTTCAGCCTAAGTTTTTTAAATAAATCAATATTGGAGGTTTGGGAGAAAAGGCAGAATAGCTCATGTGTTCATCTCCTTTTTATAGACAAAATACAGGCTATTTTAAACCACTTGCTTTTTCCACTCTCTCGTAAGAGAAGATGTTTACATTTGAGGGCCTATCTGAACTGTATTGAAAGGTGATATTCATGATTGTAAGAGCCATTCCTCTTGGAAAAACACCCTATCACACCAAGCCTCCACATGAAGGCAATAGAAGGGCAAAAAATAAGGAAGCTATGAAGAGAAAAAGACGGGAAAGGAAAAAGGAATCGACCAGAAGTGGCATCAGTAGTTGCTTTCTCTACAACAAAACCTGTTCAATTATTGGGCGTTCTGCAGAAGCAAACTGAAAAACTTAAAGTACCATCTATTTGTTGGCTATTACAAATGATACTGTAGGGTTTATTTTCATTATGATAGCGCCCACAAGTTTCAGTGAATACAAGCTTTCATTTGCTACATGTAATATATTTAATGAAAGTCTAATAAAAATCTTGGGTCTTTTCCTTCCTTTACCTTAGTCAAAAAAGAAAAAAAAATAAAGGAAGTACACTGGCTCAGAGAAATGAAGAAAACCCCCCACAGAGCAAGTTTTCAGTGGAAAGTAAGGTCCAGTCTCTCCCAAATATACCCTTGATCAATTATGCAAGCAGCCTTTAACATAAACAATGAGTGCAATTTCAGGATGCTTTGTAGTGGAGCAGCCCCACATTGTTGATGACCACATATGGAAGATATCCATCTCCAGTTACCTCCCACATTTCCCACTCCTGTTTCTGCATTTCACTCATCACCATCCTGCCAGGCTCTTCCATGATGGCAGAGCTCTCTAAGGATGCTGACACGCCTTGCACAAAATATGCTAAATTTAGCAGCTCCAAGAAACCCAGCACATAGCAGTGTCAGTAATGGCACCACAGAAGAGCCCTATTTTCATTTTATCTCCACTGCACACAGCTCAGTGCTGCTTTTTTGTGCTGTTGACCCAGCACAGCCTGATACAGACTTTGCTCTAGGGAGAATGCATATCTGTAAGCTGAGGTCCTCAATATCCAGTTTTAGCTATCAACTTCTTGATTGACAGGATTGGCTTCTCTAATATAAATCTATTTGAAATATATGCCCACTATAGCCTTAATCCCTTAGCATACACTGTAGCTGTTATCAGGAGAGCACAGCTTACAGGAATTACAGGGAACTCCCACATTAACCAGCAGTTCACGGCAGTAAATAGAAAATAAAAAGGAAAAAAATCTGTCTCATGACTCAGCACAGGTCACATCCAAACTCGGGTCATCTTCATCCCATTCCAGGCCACAGCTTCCAGGGCAGGACTCACAGCCACATCCAACACAAGCCCCAAACAGCCTGCACTACACTTTTCAATGTTTCAATAATGCAGAGCACAGACCTTTCAGGGAAATTCTCTCTGATCAGCACAGCGGTTCTGAGCCCCACAGTTCTGTGCATTTGCCACGTGCAAAACTGCATTTGGTCTCCAAGGGCAGGAGAAAAGGAAGATCAAAGACAAGCCCCACTACATAGATCCCAGAGGAGGATTTGTCATAATCCCGTGTTCCATCTTTTACCTTGAGGCACAGAGAAAATGAGAAAGGAAAGAAAATGATGTCTTAATACTGTATGCAATTAGCAATCAGAGGGAACTCACCCAATAATTTTCTTCCAGATAGTGTATAACTTTTTGGAAGATACAATTAACCCTCTCTGCTCCAATCTGCTCATTTCAGACATAATATGGAATTACTTTTTGAAGCCTTGATGGCAATCCATTTTGACAGCTGTACCCAGAAGGATTGTTTCTTAAAAGGAGCGTTTTCCTCACATGCATCCATAAAAGTCACCACACAGTCCTGAAACCTCTTGCTGGTAATGCAGAAGAGCAGCAGAAATATCTGGGGAGTGATGGGATTGGCATTTCTGATACTCTCCTCTCCTTCCCAGACCTCTGTGCTATGTTTTGTTGAGTAAAGAGGGTTGTATTTACTCTGTGTGTGTCTGAATTCCAGTCTGAGTAGAGAGCTGGCTGCAGCATAAGATCAATCATAATTATGATGCCCTCACATGTCTAAGTTATGGTCTGAGCCTCAATGCCAATGAAGAATTGCTGACTTGCATGGTATTTCAGAAGAAAGAAAGGAAATTTAGAAAGGGGAGCACAGTACTTGAATTTGAAGAACCCACATAATTTGTGCATGCTTTATTCCTCTCAAACACCTCTGTCAATACTAGAAATCTTTGAAGAGCTGTATTTCCCATCACAAATCTTTTTTCCTGAAAAAAAGGCACACAGTACAAGATTGCCATTTAAAGGAGCAAAGACAATATTGGTCTGGAACTGTCAAATCACTGCCTCTTCTGTTTGCAGGCATAGCTGCAAACGCAGCCCTCCTAAGAAAGCTGTTGGGGTAGCAAAGCATTATTCTTCCCTATTTACAATTGCTCAAGCTTCTAGTATGATTGTACCTAGAAGGATGCTGAAAAGAGATATTAGAATCACATTCTGCAATTCAACTTTGGCTGTCTTTCCACCCAAGCAAAAGACTATTAGATTAAATTTATTAAAATGGCAGGTAAAAAGTACAGAAATTCTTTACCTTTCTGCAACAGGTCAACCTCAAAAGGGAAAAGATCTGAAAACAAGTTGTTATAATGACCAATTATCTGAGAGAACCAAAATGAGGTTGAAATCAAGTGGCTCGTTCAAATAACGAAAGAATAAAAAGCTGCAAGTGTGACACCAAACAGGGCTGGGGTGGTCTGGGGTTAATTGGATTGAAGGGAGCAGCCTGGGCTCTCCAGTGTGCTGGAGCTGACAGGGACCACAGGCAGCACAGAGCACAGAGAAAGGACAGGGGCTTGCTGGCAGGACAGAAAGGTCTGACAATGTTTAGGCTGCTGGCGATTTTAAGACAAAAGAATTCAGAGGAAAAAAAAAAAAGAATTGGCTCTGGAAATTTTGAGGCCAGAAGACACTTGCTATTTTAAGGTATGGCACTTTATTCCCTTAGAAATAAGTTTATTTTGTGTGTGGGTGCATCAGCCATTTGTATTTTCCTCAATGCTTATATTAAAAATTCCAAATTAATAGATTTAAAATAAATTATAATAATTTCAGATTAATTACAAAAGTGAGAAAATACATAAATGTATATTTACTGACTACATCTACATATTTAAACAAAAGTACTATTTCTACTATTGCAATTTGACATCATAGTTCCTTGTATCAAGCTCCAGTCAGAAAAGTTAGCAGCCTCTCAATTATAACAAAACTGGCTGAAAGGTCATCCTTTCCCCAGACCATGGCTAAATAGATTTCATCTTCTCAGTTTAGTATTACAGCCAGAGCAAAGTGTTTATGATCAATTCAATTAAAATGATAATTTCAGGGGGACTGGCAGCTCTCCTAGACTGTAAAGAGTTCTAGTTTACTCGAAATCCCATGGCACAAGGTAATAATATGGGATGTTTGCAGTTTTGTCACTGTGGTAATTTTCCATGATATTACACTGAAACACTTGCACAAATATAACTGCAGATAACACACACACCAAAAAGAGGTAAAATATTTAATTTTAATGTAATTATCACATCCCACTGAAAATACATGACTAAGATCAAAAGATAATTACAATATAGAGCAGTGAGAGCTCTGTTTTAATCAGAAGGAGCTCTGAATCAAAGCTATTCTGCTTGCCAAAACGAGTGTCTTGTTGGGTCAAATAAGCTCATATGGCCCCTTAGAAGAAGTCATTGGAATTACATCATTATTTTCAGCTCTTGCAGAGTTTGATAGAGTAGCAGACCCCGAAGCAAAGCTCTGCCTTTGGTTGCAATTATATAAACTTCACAGTTTTTACCACAAGTCCTCCTGAATAGTTTTTGATAAGCCATAAGCATAAACCAGTAAGCAATTGTTGTGACAGAGATCTATTAATAGATATTTCTCTTAAAAAAAGAAAAGAAAAAAAGATAATGCTATCCACATTCAGCACTGATGCACAGAGCATTTTAAAGGGAAAACTGCCAACATGAAATTTTATTTCCTTCTGATTACTTCAGACATACCCAGAAGCCAAAAAAAAGAGTGGAGATCTGTATTTTTTTAGGATCCCCTCCTCTACTCCTTCTCTTTTTAGCAAATAGTTCACAAATGTGACCATCTCTGCTCACTTGCCTGCTTTGTTGATGGCAGACACTTTGCCATGGTGTGCTCTGAGGCTGGGCACTCACTCTGACACTGCCCCTGGTTTTGCAGACAGCAGCAGAGCAAGGTGGGAGTTCTAAGGGATTGCAGTGAAGAAACAAGCTGGTGTACACTCAAGGAAAAGCCAAGATGATAAATGTCATCTTGTTTATTATCATTGTTCTAGGACCACCAAAAAGAACTTTCAAAAGCAGTACTAGAAAATGAGTGGAAAAGGTTCTCAAATTACAATGAGACTTTTTTGACAACATTTTCTTATAAATAATGTGAGTGTTTAGAAGTTGCTGCATTTGGACTTCAGTGAACTAAAGAAGGAACTGGTTTTGGACCTAATCCTGACAATGGTCAAATGGCACAACTGCAGATTCACAAACATCATTTTGCAAGTTGAAGCTCTGCCTTGCTTACACTGCAATCTCTGCTGAGACCAAAGCCTGGCTAGTTGTGCCTGCCTCAGCCTTCAGCTGAGTAGCTGAGAGCAGTAAAGCTTCAGGGAAAAAAAACAAGCTCAGCCTGGACAGCAAAACCCTTCAGAAATGCAGAGCAAATATTTAGGTTGCTGGCTGGCACTGAAATCAGCACTGCCATGGCTGAGAGTGCCAGGCCAAGGCAATGTCATTACACACAGAGTGCTCTCAGCAATATTGTACTCACATTCTGTTGGTCTTGATATACCTGCAAACGTAGTGACTGCAGAGCTCACTCAGTTGGGACAGGGAGAGGGGACATAAAAAATGCAAAGAAATCGGTGCCAATTTGCTGAATGAGAATGTATGCAGTCAGCATAGCACAGGAACCATAGAACCTTACCCCTTTAATGGCATCAATCATTGAGGTAGTGAAAAAGAACTTTTATTTTCTGTTAAAGCTCTTAGAAATCTAACCAAGCAGTTAGTGATGTGAAAGAAAAAGGCCTCACACTAACCAAAATTACTATCTAAATCTTTTGTTAAATTCAGCAAACCTTAAAGTAGGCTCTTGCAAGTGACCCATTTCACAAATCCTTCATCTGCTTTTTTTAGTGATGATCTGTTTGAATGTCCAACAATGAGCTGAGATTTTGGGTATGTTGTTGAGTAAAAGACAGATGGGACCCTGAGTGATGCACAATGTAGAACAAAAGGAAGAATTACTGTCCAGATAGTACACAAGTCCGTAGTTTAGGACAGTGACTTCATGAATGTAGCTCCTAAAACACTGCTCTCAGCTTCCAGTAGATACTTGGCCTCTGAAACATAGAATGTAAGAAACCAAGCTGCTTCAGATTCCTAACACCATTATTTGTTAAAATGCAGGTGCTGAAGAAACTGAAAGAAACGCAACAACCTTGACACAACGTGCACCAAAGAATGGGCAACTGCAAAATGAACAGTGCAAGAGAAAAGCACTCAAAGGAAAAATGAACTTACAGTTTCTTCAAGAAGTCTGAAATACTCTCAAAGTGAAGTGTAGGCACATTCGTATTTAAATATACCCAAAGCAGCAGATTTCTTCCAGCATCCTGTCGAGCAGTGACGAGAATGGAGAACTGGAGATGAAACCGTCTGGGGGACAGAAACATGAAGACAATGTAACTTTTGGCCAGAAAATCGATGTTATGTAGTTAAAGAAACTCAGTGTGTTGATTTTATGGGCTGTGGTAGTTTTGTGGTGGTTGGCCTTGGTTGCCATTTTATATATCTGATTCTCAAAGCAGTTAAATGACCCCAAAAATATTTCTGCTCCTCTGTGTTCCTTCATTACAAGAGGATCTGCTGCTATTTCCATTAACACAAATCCTGGATGCTGGTAAGAACACATGGCTTAGCTTTCTAATCAGCTGAAAAATTACAGCGGGAAGCAAGATATTCTTAGGCAGATTATAAAATTAAAAAGCTCATGTGGGAGATGTTTCAAAAGTATTTTTTTCTTCCAGAGGAAAAAGAAAATACCCTCTCTTCTGTGTAGCAGGAAGATACAGCTGTAGTTAAAAGCAGAAACTTAAGAATATCTCAGGGTTCAGATAGGATTTTTTTTGGCATTTAAAGAGTCTTCTTTCCTTCTGACAGTAGGTTTCTTTGCCAATTTCATTCTTCTAGAGTTTATAATTCCCAAGGTTACCATGCTTTCAAGTGCTGTGCTGGCTATGTGGATAATTACTCCTGTTGCTATTTGGACTCAAATATTGATAAAGCTTTGACTGTTTTGAAGTACCCTCCATTTCCTTTACTGATTTCTCCTCACAGACCTTTATGGAAGTGCAACTTTCTACACAGGAGCAGGGAGCTTGACAATGTAATTTCTGAGATTGTTCCACGTTAGAAAAATCACGGAAACACGATCACCCTGCCTGCCTTCAGTATTCACCCAGGATTTAGAAAGTTTGCCAGCTGGAAAACAGGAAAAGACAGGAGTAGAAATGAATTGAAAAAAACAAACACTTCATAAGAAAGATTTGCCAGTATTACCCAGAGAGCATCCTCAAATCCCAGCAAAAATCCTAAAATCCAGGCAAAAATGTAATAAAAAAGTGGTTTGATGGAACCATGTGGACTTAGGGGATAAAACAAAACCAGTTAATTTGAATTCAGACCAGAATTCTCAGGGGGAAAAAAAGTGTTATCATTGAGTTGAGGAGCAAACACCACAGCTGTTTCTGCTGACAGACAAGGAGGGAGTGAGAAGACCCTGAGGAACGAGGAGCCAAGGAAGAGAGGCAGAGGAATACACTGCCAGCACCAAAACCTATGGAAGGCAGCTGCCATTCAGCACAGCAGCATGGATCTGACCTTACAACACGAGGATCAAGAGACTGACAAGATGTTATATGAATGTTTATGGTGTAGGTAAATTTCTACCTACCTAAAGTCATCAACAAAAATTTAAGAGTCAGTGTTTATCTTTTGTTAACAGCAGACTCAAAGCATCTGTAGAAAAAAAGTCTCAGTGATGCAACACAAGAAAAATTTTGGGAACTGTGTTTCTGAACCACATATCATTTATAACCAACCTGGCAACATTATTGTTTCAAGGCAGGCAACTTTAGAAAATATATGACCAGATACCCAAAAGCTCCTCCACTTTTACTTTGTGCATATGGCCTTTGAGCACTATAATTTATGCTACCAATGCTCACTTGTCCAGATGGACTTTTACAATATCCTTCTCATAGCTCTCCAGGTGTTGCAAATAAATAAAACACTTTATTTCAGGGAGATGAGAATAGAGTAGGTACCAGTGAACGTTGCCAATGCACATATTTTAGCAACAGCCATTACAAAAATGTATTGAATATTACTATTAAGCATGCCAAGTGATTCTGTATATTATTCAAATGTCACACACAACAAGCAAATCACAAAAACTACTTTCAGTAAACTGCTGAAATCAAGTTGACTGCTGTTAATGATTCTGTCACTGTGTCAAATTCAGTAAGAGAACTTAGGGAATTTTAGCAACAGAATGATAATTGGCCCACCCTGCCCTGTGAGATACACTGTGACACCAATATTAACAACAACCAAAAAAAAATGTGTAAAAGATTCAGTGGATTTCTACATGAGTAAATGGCCACCCCTTCACAGAGATTCAGGAAGCAGAAGAGTCTGAGTTTGTTGCATGAATAATTTGTTGCAAACCAACTATGACCTCGAGCCTACAGCATATTAAATATTCACACAACTTGCTCAGAATGAAAAAGGCTGGATCATGTGAGAAGTGATTCTGAATCCTCAGCAGCCTCACAAAGTGGGCTTTGCCCGTAATCGCAACTTCTCCTGGATTGCTGGGAGAATATTAAACACTTGTCTTATTATTTGAGACGAAACTCACCTTTAATATAGGGGTTATTCTAATTACTTGAATATCCTTCTTAAAACATGCACTATTTTTGTCTGTGAAGGCTCATATGCACAGAAACTATTCCAGAGTTGCCCAAATCTCCTTGTTACATATACCCCAAATGACTGAGTAGGTTGATGCTCTTCAAGTTCTCTAGTCTATACTGTAGTTAATAAAATAAATCCAGGAGAATTATTGAAATTCACATGTTCACACAAACAATTAATTAGTGTTTTTTAACTAAAAAGGTCTAATGGTATACTAGCAGGCAGAAATGCAGATCAGAGAAACGGCAAAACATCAAATGTTTCACATCAAGCCTACCACACATACAGAAATAGAACCATCTGTGGCCCTTCTGATCTGTAGATCTCAAATGACTGTAATCTTATCCTGAAAATTCAATTAGTTGTCAATGAAAGTGTGGATTTCTAAAGAAACATGACGTTTGAAAGGTTTAGGTAAAATTAATAACTTACACAGAACTAAAAACTTGATCAAAAAGTCAAATGTTCAAAAGACACTCAGTGTGTTCAAAAGTACAGGAAGAAAGCTGAGAGATGAGGTTCAGCCCTAAAATACATGATTCAACAAAATTTGCTAAAATTAATCTGACACGTACCTGCATGTCCTTTAGAGACCATAATCAATGTTAACTGACTTCGAATTCTCTACGCCCATCCCTTTGAAAAGACAAAAACCTAAATCTAGAAATTAAACTGGGCATATTCTTTCCTAAATAGGCAGCTAAGTTTGGGACAGAGAAAGTCAGTCAAAGCTGTGAAATTATGCATTCAAAAGACAAAACATGAATTAAGCCAAGGTCACCCAAGGGGTTTTAATCCCATGCCCTGTTGAGGCGGCATTTCTGATGTTCCCTTGACACTTCTAAAATTACATATCTTTATATACATGTGTATAAATACACACTTGTAGATCTATGCATTCACATACTAACATAGAGCTACCTATGCCCTTGTGTCTCAGACCTAGGCTCAAATTTGCAAAAGGGCCTTTGTGTCCTAAACCTATGAGACCAAGTAGGAAGAGAAATTTTGGCAGTTGTTTATCTGAGGTATCTTCTAAAGAGGAGCACCATTATTATTTATATTTCTGTACTGTGATAAGTGGAAGAGGGGAATGTTTGGGGTTTGTTTACACACAGAAGACAAAAACAAGCCCTCAGAGACATTATAATCTGAATAGACAAAGGGAAGAAGATGTATCCAAAACCACAGAGCAGTGAGACATACGAACATCACTAGCATTTAAAAGTTTATGGAATAGGGGTTTTTATGGTAGTACAAGAAAACTTATGTTTTCTTTTAAGAAAAATCATACTTCTCTTAAGCAATGCTAATGCTTAACATCAGGCCAGATGACTGATATAATGAGTATTCAGTCAACCAGATCACACAATAAAAGTGGAGTTTTCTGCATTATTATTATTATTACTATTATTATTATTATTATTATTATTACATTTGTCACTGTACTTTAACATACTATATAAACACAGAGAGCTGGCTTAGAAGAATCCCATTTTTGCCCCATTCAAACAAAACTTGTTTACCAAGATCATTGTTTGTTGACCAAATTAAAAATCGTCATCGTTACAATTCCTCTATTCCAGTGCCAAAAATCACATCACATTGTGGGCAGCCTGGCAGTGTGTCTGAAAATATTCCTTCTTTTTTCTTAGTTCCATTTAGTATTCCTGTAAAGAAGTCTGTCCCTGTAGGGTGCTGCTGTGTTGGAAAAGAAATTATAATTCAGGAAGATTGGAAAAGGGTAAATGATTTACTGAAGATATTTCCTCATCTATTTTCCCTGTATTACACACCTAACATTCCTGAAAGGGGGAAAAAGTATCCTGGAGTTAATAGATGTAACTGTTCTACTACAGTGGAACTCTTACCACAATCTAAAAATGACACTGCAATTAGGATAGAGGTTTTTCTTAAAAATTAAACCTGGATGCCAACATCCACTCCTTTTTAAACACTCTTGTGTACCGTCTGTGATTACAAGCAGGGATTTGGTATTTCTCAAATTGTCACAAAGGACACACAATAAAACTGAGTATTTTTAAATTTTATCACGTCAATGTGCTACTTTTAAGCCACCTTGTGTTCTGAAATGGTTTCTGTGGTTTGGCAGGGATTTTTTACAAACACAACATCTACAAATTGTCCCCTTGTTGAAAATACTTCCAGTGATTCAGAGTAATTTCCTAATTTCTGAGGAGGATGAGAATGGAGAAGGAAATACACTTATGCTTTCAGAACAGGGATCCTTCAATCATTTCTAGTAAATCAGGAGTGACATTGTGTTTAATTTTTATGGTGCAGTATTGTTCTCATTGAAAGGATGATAACAATATCTGAGCCATCCTGGCTTCACAAAGCATAAAATACTCCAATGGCTGCCATTTGGCACAATGCTCATTGCAGCAGTATTCATGCACAGGGGAAAGGTGTGATTTTCCAGAATCATTTAGGAATGTGACTTCTATCACTTGTGTTAACTGTCAAAGGTGCCTTCATAAAGACCTAAATTCCTTTCTCACTCCCAGGGGTTATATGGACAAGATCACACAGCTGAGACCACCACGACACAGCATCCATTCCGAGCTTCCTTTTTCCTTCAGGGGTGGGTGGACACACCAAACACATGCACATAGAGCTTCAGGAAAGGGTTGTGGGTACACTCTTCCTAGAAGCTCAGGAATGATCCAGGTCTTAACCTGACTGCTGTACATCCATGAGGATCTCACTTCCAAAGCAATTCCTGCACAGAATATGCTGGTGAATATGATAGATGAGCTTTGCACCCTCCCAATAAACCTTCCAGCAGGAAGATTTCAAGGAATTATGCTTTAGGCAAGGCCTGTCTGGTGAAGCCAAGACAATAGTTTTAACATTTTCCAACTGTCCCTTCCTCTTTTCTAAGCTGCTGTTACTCCTTGAGACTTTCACAGTCCCAGGGACAGCCTCAGACTCTGCTCCTGTGCTGTGTTTATTCAACACAGAGACAGTTGCAGCATTGTGTGACTTATCACAATGAACCCACAAGACTTGCATGTTAAATATTGACTACCAAATAATCACAACAAGCCATTCACTGGGAAAAGAGCGAAATAAATGGGGGAAAAAATAAAACAACACTCAAAAAAACAAGTGATAAGCTGTGTGAAAGCATTATCTCATCTCAAAGGACCATCCATAAACAGAAAGCTAAATTCATCACTTGTTCCCTGAATTAGTGGCTCAGCTCCAAGAGATAAATTAATCACATTATTCCAGAAAGAAATAAGGAGACTCATTTCAAATTTCAGACAAAGGATCAAGAGGCTGTTAGTCATGGATTTCTCATCTTTACCTGGTTTCACAGTAATTTCCCAAGTTAAAACTCACCGAGGACAAAAGAAATCCTCTCTCTTATTTAAATTAGCCTTGAGACATATTAAAAACACATAATATGACCAGCTGACTTCTAATTTCCTTCATATCTTTGTGCATGACTGGCACTAAGGGTGTTAGAGTGGTCCAAGGATGTGCTTGGTGGAGTGAGGCAGCTCTGGAGACCATTGCTCTGCTGGGCTTGGGGGCTCATTCCTAACCCGGCCCCTAATGCTGAAGGGAGGACACACATTTCCTGATTAGGCCAAAAGTGAATTTAATGACTCACTAGTGCCATGATCCATCAAAAATTTCAAGGTTTAGTACATAGATAAAATGGAATAACAATTTCGTAAAAATCTTGATTTTTCACTCTTTTCTCAGAACGTAGCAAACCACAACCTCAAGTTTACTTGAGCTTGAAGTAGAAACAAGCCACTCCTTTTTCCAGAAAATATCCCCTGTTTCCACTAGTTATGTTCAACTTTCACACCTCATGTGGTGGATTCTGCCTCCAGCTCCTGCCCACAGCCAGACCATAGCTGGGAAACAGTTTTAGCAAAATATGGGGTTTGGTAGGGAGCTTCACATCTTAGCCACTCACTCCACTGCAGGTAAGGAGACTACAGAATACAGTCAAGGATGAGAAAGAAACTAGAATTATGCTGAGCAGAAATATCACTTTATAGTTATCCTATACTACCAGTGATACTCCAGCATATTTCCATGAACACCAGAAAGCATTCAGACAAAAACAAAGGAAGGAACTGATTCTCTTCGTGTTGCTGTTCAAGAAAATTCATTCATATATTGGAGATAAAAAAAATTAAGACTTGACACCATTGTAGGAGAATTGGTCTGGAACTTGGCAAATGGAAGAAAGCCCTGAATGTTTGGTCCATGTTGTGATAAATGCACAGTGCCAAAAGAAAAGTGTGATTGTGTCAGGTATGTGATTTGTAGTCTCAAAAGCACAAGTTTGACCAGATGTCTTAGAGCATTTGTGTTGTTACCATTAGAAGGGTTAAAAAAAAATATATAAAATACTAGTGTCCAAAGGAAGCCTTAGCAGACCTGAGCTGTTTCACATGCATGGTGTGCCCCACTGTTCCACGCAGACTTTTTTAGTTTCTCAGTGCAGATTGACTGGGGCATCTGGGAGTGTGAGATTCTCTAATCCATCCACTTTCCTGGCCATCAAACTGACTTATTTTGGTCTGTTAAGTAAAAACCTAATTAATGTACAGTTTGTCTGTTGAGTCACAATGTAGAGCAGCTTTTTGTCCTACTGCTGGTTATCCACTGTCCTGCTCCTGTCGGTGCCTCTGGAAGCCTTTTCCAATGAACCTCTGCTCAAGTAATCACTCTGCCAAATATCAGTTGTAGAAGAGCTTGGTTTTTAACAAAAGGTCAAACAAAATTGCAGTGAAGACCCCTGGGATGCTTGCAAAAGGTCACTTAAGACAAAACGGATTCCCAGCTGAAGTACAGATTTCACCACAATGTATATCTTCTGTGGGCTACCTTTTCAGAGAAAAACTGCAATTCAGAGTCAAAATGAATGATTTTAATTTTCTGTGCACAATCACCCATAAATAACACTCAGTAGATGAAACAGTCACATCCAGCTACATGATTTGCAGGCAGTTACTCAGGCCTCCAAATAAAACACTCTATTCCATAGCTGTTTTACTGATGATGGCAAATCAAGTTACAATGTGGTGATACAGAACTGTAGTGGTCTGTGCTATGAAGCTTTCTAAGACCTGGCCTCAAGAAATGTATCTTCAGTTCCATGCTTGTTGAGCTGGATGAGCATTTCACTCTGAATAACAAATGTGATTAATTTAGGGCCATCACTAGTTTACAGAATTTCTTTGTGCTGACTTCTTTGGCCACTTTGTTCATTATTTGAAGTTGCAGAACAGATGGTTTGTTCACATATGTTTCTGCATAATGATTGCTCATAAACACTCTGTCCTGGATAGTGCTTTGAATACTTGCTATGCAGGCTCTGTGACTGGATTTTTAACTCACATAACACATGGGTTGGATTCCAAAGTCACTTTTTTTCATGTCAAATAACAAAATATTTTCCCAAACCACACAGTGTCTTCAAAAAAGTGAGGGGAAGGTGTCTGGTTGGAAACAAATCTTCCTAAATATACGTGCAACTTTCAATTTTTGAATAGTCTACCTGGAGCTATGAAAATTCAGATATTTATGTAGAGATGTTAATCATTTGATGGAGATGAAACCTGTTTACTAAGGGATTGATGAAAATATATACTAAGCAAAATAAGACTCAACAAAATATTTAGAAAAAGCAAATAAATTTATTAAAAGGTACACACAAAACAAAAGCTGACATGGATTTTACTGTTGTCAGGAGAGATTCAGAGCTGGTCCAACAGACTGCCAGCCTTTTAAGTGGAACAATAGCAGCTCTCCTAGATGATGATGATGAGGCCATCAAATGCATGTCATCTGTTTAAACCAGGTAAGAATTTGGGCAAATTAGCTGTTGTTGAACCTGATATAATATTGGTGTAAAAAACCCCTAGCAAGCACGATTCCTCAATAAGTCCCCATAAGAGCAAACAACAGTGATCCAATCCTTTTACTGCTAATGATGTGTTTATAGATATTTACCTCTGCAGCAGTTTCAGGAGCTGTATCTCGAATTGCCATTAATGCCTTTCTTCACTGATTAATAGAGTGAAGCTACTGAGATGTAGGATTTCCACTCGTTTTTATCCCAGTGTAACATTGCCATCTACAGGAAGCTCTCCCTTACTTGGACACTAATTTTACAACACAGAATAGGAACCACTGAAGATGAAAATGTAAGTGCCCAGAATTAGCCCTGTTTGATCAGCCTGACAAAATGCTATTTTAAAAATTAGCCAGTAATAGTATGGCTCACCAACAAAAGCAGTATATTAACCTATAGTCTGGGAAGTTATTAAACTGAGGGACTGGCATTAATCTAGTTGAATTATACATTAGGGCAAAAAGAGACACTTATTAAGGACAAGGGGCTTCTGATTTAGATACTCATTAGTTGACATGTAAGGTTCTCATACTGCCATACAAAAATGTTATAATTTTCTGTTCTACAGGCAACTCAGAGAAGTCTTTCTCAGCACCTGTCTTTCTTCTCAGCTTTGTGAAGGAATTTATGCAACACAAATAATTTTTCACCAAGCTAGACACTGGATATCCCTTCACAAGTACTAAATATACTGCCCAGAGAACAAAAAAGGCACATATGCAAGAGCTTAATTTTAGACAGCTGCTTAATTTTAATCTCTGTCTTAAAGACAGAGTATTTGTGACTTTCAATATGGCATCAATTAATTTAGAAGTATCAGTCTTCTAGAGCAAACTCTAAAGACAGTTTCACAACTATTAGCATCCTTCTAATGAAACAAAATGTGTTCAGGGCTGAAATGCTGTGTCAGCTGACCAAGTATCCCAAGAAACACCACAAGCAGGGTGACATTTCATGTAGGAACACTGAATTAGGGCTGACTCACTGAAATATCTCAGTGAGACAGGGAAGAAAACCAAAGTTAAACACTGATCAATAAAGAGTGGGGAAAAGCTGGGGAGGTCATAGGAGGTAACCTGAATGAAATAATCTGATTGAAAGTGTGATCTTTGATGTCAGAAAAAGTGGTTATTGACTTTAATTCAGGGAAGACAGAATGCTGCAAGACATTTTCATTTTTGGGGATCGAAGGAAGAAGTAAATCAGAGGTGAAAAGAACCAGCAACAATAAAACAGACAAGATCTCAAATTTGAGATGAAGACTTTCTATGTATGCAGATGAGTCAAAGACTTGTACATTAATGCACTGGGGTGGCTTTCTATTTGGAAACCACTAGATGAATTCCTTAATTTACCTAGGAAAAAGCCTCACAGCCAAGTTGCAAAAAACCCCACAAACAAACAAACAAACAAGCAAAGAAATCACACTGACCCAAGCTGAACATTTTTTCATTTCTCAATTCACTAGCCAAACTAGAAAATCAATTCACATTCACAACTCTATCTAGACACTCTTAGTCCAGCAGACACGTTTCTGGAGCAGAACAGGGAGGAAGGGGTAATTCTGCTACATGCAGAGTCATATTCCAGTTTCAGGTTTCTCTTCTGGCAGCTCCACATTGGCCTAGTTGAGATAAACAGATGACAGAAGAAGCTGATTTATTGCTATTTCAAAATTGCCAGTCTCCCACACTTAAGGATAGCTCTAAGACTGTTATCAGGAGAGTGACAGCAGTAGGATATTAAGATCATTGAGGGAGTTGATTGAGCTGAAGTTGGTGAATACTTGAAGCCGGCAGTGGAGCTGTGAGCAGCCACCCTCTGTACCAATGCTGTTGAGGACACAGATTTATGTCACCCTGCCACTTAGCTTGCTCCAGCTGACTCTGTGTTGTTGCAAGCAGCTGATATAACTCTGCGGGTTTCAGGGAAAGAGGCAGAAGAAACTCTTTATCTCTGCCAAGGCCAGGAATTGACAGACAGGTTTGCAGAGCATCCCCAGAGTGTGGAGTCCCGGGAGCTGCAGCAGGGATGAGATTTGTCACTGCAGCTGCTGTGACCAAGATACTGCCAGAAACCACCTGAGTGCTGCCACAAAAAGAAGCCAGTGACTCTCTAGACATGACTCCTTAGACAACCATGGCACTCTAGAGAGTGTGGTGGTGACTGTTCTTCTCCCTTGGTGAGGCTCTGCTGTTACTAAGTTGAAAAATAATTGAAATAATAATAATAATAATAATAATAATAATAATAAATTATCGTCTTGAGAATGCTCATTGGGTCTTTACAGGATCATTTTATTGTACTGCACAAAATATCAATCCCTTACTACTAGAAATGTTGATAGAACAGAAAATTTCATTTCAGGTTTATTTTTATTAAAATATTTACAATTTACATGCTTCTTAAGAATCATCAGTTGCCTAAAAATTATTTGTGCATGAACTTCCATGTAAGAATATATTTCTTGCACGTGATATATCTCAGAATTTTGACATTATTTGCAGAGGAAAACAATTTGTAGTCTTTGGAAATATTTCCAATTTTTAAAATAATTCCATTAAAAGACTGTACATCCATACATTCTAGATGCCAAAATGCTTCACAGAAATTATGGCAGTTATAAATTATTATTATTATAATACAGAAGGGAGGAGAGAAAAACTAAAGCTATAAAAAAAAGAGGCAACAAAGATATTTACACCTTAATTTCCCTAAGGAAGCTCAGGCAGTGAAATGCAGCCAGAGGTCAAAGGCAGTGGTGGCACTGGAGTGGTGAGGGGTCCCAGTGGGAAGTGGCAGGTCTGTGAGGTTAAGGGAGGGTTCCTGGCATGAGGAGATGAGGGAAAGATGCAGCATTTTGGGGCTTAGGCAGAGGCACACATCTGCTGCATGGATTTTAACGACTGGCAGCAGGGAGGCAAGGTCAGCACCCTCTGAGCAGGAGAAATGAGGCTGATCCTTGCCCACGTCACCAGCTCAACCCAGCATGGAAAGGGTGCACATTTTTACCCAAATGTGGCCTGCAGAGACTGACTGCCATGATTTAGTACAGAGTGGATCTCGTAAAGTCCATGGAGCCCACACAGTTCTGCTGAGTTAGAGGCACTGAGATGTCTTTGCCAATCTGTTGCTGCCTCTGCCCTGATCCCAGTTCAGCTGCTTGTAAGTCACAACAGGGAAGCAGAATAATGGTTTTGTGACCACTGTAACCTTGGGCAGTTAGGCTGGGATATGAGGAAATTACTGTAGTCAGGGCCATGATAAATGCCTGTTCTTGAATAGGCTATGAATAACTCTGCATTAGAATTGTAAAATATATGATATTTTACAATTTATATTTTACATAAAATACGAACTTCTACTGGACCTGTGGGAGAAACTTGCACAAGCTTGGTTGGTATTCACACTGCTAATCCCAGAGATGAATTGGACACCATTAAATAGAACAAAAATGTTACTGAATAAATAGTTAAGGCTAATGGCTTTCTATGCCAGAGAGGAAATAAATTATCCAAGATGAGATGTTGTATAGGCCATATCATAGAATTATTAAATAAAATAAGTGGCTCAAAAAACTGACCTAGGAAAATGATATGGGATCCAACTGTACTTTTGAAAAGAACAGGACTAATTAAAGGGTGGGAAGGAACAACAAATTTTTTAAACTTGATTGCTCTTCCTAGGATCAAAGACATCCTTAGCTGATGAGCAAAAGGGCAGTCCTAAAGAGAAACCCTAGGGAGCCTAAAAGCAGTGAGCCAAAGGAAAATTTTATTTTAGTGCCTGTGGGGAGCAGAACCTGTGCTGTAACAGATGGTCCCTGTCTGCCTTCTGACATCTTCAGCAGCACTAATCTGAGGCACATTTGTGCTCAACTTTCCTTTAGTCTCTGCCTGAGAACCACACCACCACCACACACAAACAGCTTCATCAGAGTAAAGTTCATCCACACAGACATCCAGGTACACTTCTGTAGTCAGCACACAAGAACTTGTCCTGGCATGGTGAAAATATTTCGTTTACACCCATTCACAGACATGACAATTTGATAAAAGTAATGACAACTAATTCTCACGCAGGCTTTTTGCATACTCACAGCTTCTACAAGGTCCTGCCTTATCATGGGTGAACAAGATGAAGTTGTATCACAGACTAAAGCAGCAGCAGCAGCAGATGGGGCAGAGAGTGTCACGGAATGGTTTGGGTCCCATGGGCAGGGACACCTTCCACTAGCTGAGGTTGCTCCAAGCCCCATCCAACCTGGCCTTGGACAATTCCAGGGATGGGGCAACCACAGCTTCTCTGAGCACCATGTGCCAGGGCCTCACCACCCTCACAGGGAAGAATTTCTTCCTAATATCTGATCTAACCCTATCCTCTTTTAGTTATAAGACTACAGGTGGAAGGAAGAGGCTCCAGCAAGACCCCCCTGGTACTGCGGGCTAAAATACTGCTCTGTCTTTGTTTCAGAAGATTTAGGCTTATCCATTTTCCTTTGATAGCAATGCATTGCACAGGTGTGCAGTTTTCTGTCTAATCAATGTCAGCTCTCTAGAAATGTTAGTCCCCTCAGCAGCCTTCAAGGTGGGTGATTTCACAATTTTAAGTGTAGGAAGTGTGATTCCAGAGACAAAAAAGAGCCATTCTGTCTCTGTGCCAGACAAGAAGAGTGATGTTCAGCCTCAGGGTGGTCTTGTCAGGAAAATTTCCAGAATTCTCACTCTAATCCATCTCCTTCACCACACAGCAAAATATACATTTACAGAACTAATCATCTGAGTGACTTGTCTGGGTACCTGGAGCTGCAATTTGAACTCATCCTGTGGAAAAAATAGCCCAGAGTCACAGGTCCTATACCAGATGCCAGACCTCACCTGTATTCCCTTGCTCTGCTGTGAATTGCAATCAATTACAAATTATTCTGAGTTCGTATTTTGTATTTATGATTTCCTGTCCTGCCTCTGAGCCAGCTAAGGTGAAGTTGATCCAACCAGCTCCAACCTCCCTCCTGCTTGGGGAGAGCTACAAATCTCTGGCTCACAGAACCTCTTAATGCTGTTACTGATAACTCAGAGTCAGCAAGAGCTGGGCATACCAGAGACCTCAATTAAAGATTCTCATATTTTAATCTCTGGAAACTAATAACCAACTCCCCTTTCGAATAAAAGGGATGGTTAAAACTGGGCTCTTGGAGGGCCCCATTAATCCCTGCTGTAACTTGGTGCATTTCACATAATACCAGGAAACACAGCTGACCTGCACCTCTGAAAGATCAGCATCTTATGTGCCAGCCCCTTATGTCACACTGTGAAAAGCCCTCCAATTTCCACATGTCCTGAGCTCCACACAGGGACAATGCCAAGACCTAAATTTCCAATGAGCCAGAGCTCTGAGCTGACCAGTGCTACAATATAATATGCATGAAGGTCAGAAGCAGCTGTCACCTCAAATGTGTGTTTTGCACAAAGTTATTATCGGAGCAAATAAATTCACCAGAGTATATTACTAAACTGAGGAAAATAACATGAGAAAATGGAAGAGGCCATGTAAAAAATGAGACAATCAGGCCAGAACCACCAGTTCATTTTGACTGCATCAGCATGCTTGATCCAACTTGTAAACCAGCTTTAACAGAGAAGCATTTTCCCTGTTTGAATTGCATTAAGAAGTGGAATTAGCTTTATAAATATAAATCAGTTAAGTATAATGCAATATTTATAACACAGTATCTGATTTTTTCCCCCTTTAGGATTCCATTTAAAAGGAAATAACAAGGAAACAGTGCTCTCAGAAAGACAGCGGGTTTACAATTTATGCTAATTAATTTTCATATTGACACAGAACTAAACCCTGCATTTTATTTGACTGTGGCAAGGAAAAATAAAAGGTAGGTGGAACAAAATAGATTTTTTTCAGCAACAGATAATTCTGTAAGAAAGTCTTTTTTTTTACCAAACCTCTTAATCCTCATTCATTTTTCTATTGCCCAGCAGGCAGGTCACTATACCCAAACCAGTCCCAATCCCTCTCCCAACCCCAGACATCAAGGGCAAAAGCATAAGAGAGAAAAATGGTTCCATTTATTTGAAGCCCTGAAAGGCTCCAATCAAGATCAAGAAGTCATTATTCTAGGAACTATATAAAAAGAGAAATAGCCCATCCCTGACCTGCAAGAGGTTCAAAATTTTCCATTAAATCAAATAGCATCATTCAAAGTTGGAAGAAAAAATTCTATTGCTTGTAAAGCTAGGAAAAAAAATGCAACACAATTCAGCTTGGGATTTGGGAAAAGAACAACCAGTTGGCTACTTCCATATAGATTCATTGAAGAGTCTGTGCCAAACTCATAATTGCTCTAACTTGCTGAGTGTCACTGATGCTACATCAAAAAGAAACCCAGGCCACCGAGGTTTATTTTCTATTAGAATTATTAATCAAAGATCTGCAAAAGCCTGATGTGAAGTTTTCTTCCAACTTTGGCTGAGTCAAATTCTATTTGGTGTTCAAACAGATGCATTTTTGTCTTCTTCCTCCCCACACATGTGTCCCATCTCATTTGGGCAAGAATGAAGGTTTCTACACCATTGAAAGGGATAATATGCAGTATTATGTCTTTCATTAGAAAGAGAAAAGCTGAAAAGCAACAACTCCACCACACTGACCAACTCAGGCACTGTCAGGTTTAGCCCTGTCCTCCAAATATTTACTCTACTTTGTTATACTTTAATTATTCATTCAGGTTTTTTCTACTGTTAATAGAATTTGCCCATCACATTGATTGGTTTATTTAGTTCAGCTGGATTCACAGTGTAAATAAGATTTTTTTTTCAATTTAATAACCCCTTTGCTCCACTGACTCCATTTTGATTTTTTCCTCCCCCTAACTTTAATAGAAGCAGCAGCACTAATTACCTGCCCTCATGTCAATGTTTCCTCAGCATCATCCTCCAGCACTGAATTGCTGGTGTCCTTATTGTTATTGTCACTAGACTGAAGTACTCTTGTAAGGAACATTTCACCCAGCCAGCCTGAGGTTTCTGCAACAGAAAAAGAATAATTTCTTAGTTCGAATCAGGATGCTGTCTATCTTTGATGAGACATGATTAGAAATGGAGATGTTTTCCATTTCCCATCCACATTCATTTAAAACCACATTTCAGTGAAGCAAACACAAGCTTATCCTGAGATGCATGTTGTGCCTATTCATAAAAAAAAAAAAGAAAAAGTGAATTCTTTATCTCAGGTTTGCAGCTTTCTCAAACATCATAAAATCCTAATTCACTTTTCCTTATTTTAATGGCTTTCCCAGTACAGTTTTTAAACAGACATGGAAGCTAGATTTATCAATGTCTGGCAATAACATGGTGCTACAGTCCTCACCTAAACATGCAGTGTCTGAACTGTGCTGTGCAAAGATATCTACAGTATTAACAAAAGGGAGAGGGTGATAGTTTAAAGCATGATAGCAAATCCCTCAGTTTAAAATCTATCTCCCATATCTTATCTCTCCATAAAAATAAACTGATTTTTTTTTTAATTTTACCAGGATAACTGTTTGAGGATTTTATTTGATTGAGACAGAAAGCAACTCTATTCCACTGCTTTTCTATTTTAAATATTTGCTTTACTCACTGTGTTGCCTTACATCTTCCCCATTAGTGAAGACATCTTCAATATTTACAGATAGTTGACTTTGCTAATCCTTGTACAATCTCGTTTTTAAAATAGCTGCCAAATGACTTGGGAAGGGAATACTATGAAATATTTTTGGCACCAATTCATTACTGAGAAGAACAATGTTAGAAATTTTAGAAGAAAAGAGAAAGACTACGTATTCCTCCAGGGAAAGGTGACACATTGGAAAAGGTGACACAAATGATGGAGAGGGAAGGTGATCACACCTACTGGAGGAAGAGGATGACAAATTTGAAGATATAAACACAGGAACTCTGTTTTCTCCTATTAAAAGGTGTTGCTGGGCACAGTGAGCTCAGGGAAATTATTCAGGAAAGACATCTTAAATGGCCAATTTGAGCTTTTGGGGGAACTGAAATGTAAATGAAACCAAATAAGATGTGTTCTACAGTGAGAGCCAGTGAGCACTGCAGGGGCGACTTAGACTGGGCTTGTGGGGCCCAGCAAAGCTTGGATTTTTTGTGTAGTTTCTTCATAAAGCCCAGCCTAGGAGCTCAGATTCATGCTCTTCCCTGGCCTACCAGGCAAAGCCTTGTATGGTTTGAAATCTTAACACAGAGCCATAGAGAGAAACTTTCATCTGCAAATCTGTTCTAAATTCTTGATTAGTGCCAAAATTGTTCAGACTTCTCGATAACCAGCCTTTATTAATGCTGTGTTAAAAAGTGTCCACGGCTCACTAAGTTTGTCAGCACGGGAGCAAAGGGGTTAATTTGAATGAATTTGTGAAGTGGTTTAGCTAAATCACATTAGATATTTGTATTAAGATTTGAAAATGCCTTGATTAAATTTTCTTTACATTCCTAAGTGATTTAAGTTAAATCAAATCAAATTGAGGACATTTTATTTCTGACAGTGAATGTGGGCACAGAATTTAACACAGTTTAACTAAATCTCCTTATGAGTGACTGAGGCAGGGAAGGAATCCTTGACAATTGCCACAGCTCCCAAAAGAAATCAAGAGAACTCTCTCTAACAACACTTCATTCCTTAAGATAGTTGAAATCTGTCTTGTGCACTTAGGGAGGGATAGGGGGGAAGAGAAAATGTATATGCCTCATGCTGCAACATTACATAATGCCATCCAACACCAGAGGCAGACATTGGACTACTTCCATCCCATATGGCAAGACAAATGTTCTCCCAGTTTATTATTAATAGTGCTGCGCCAGCACTGTGACTCAGCACCAGAAATCATTATTTTAAATATCTTCCACCAGAACTGACTTGGCACAAATCTTTTTGACACAGAAGGTTGGTCCTGACTAAAACCTTCCACCCATCCCTGAGATGAGCAGAGTGATGCAACAGCCTGGTGATCCACTTCCACATAAAAATGAAAGTGTGTCCAACCTTCAAGGAGCTGATATAGCATTTTGAATTATACATCAAGGAGAAAAATTTAGTGGGTAAATGTTAAAATCATTAAAGTAACTTTTCACTGCAAACAGAGAGTGAATGCCTCATCCCAAGACAGTTATGAGATGTATCAGTTTAGGTTTCTAATCCCAAAGTATGCATAAATCTCTCCAGTCTCATCTCTTGTCAGCTTCTTGTCAAAAGAAATTTCATTTCACTTCCACCCGTCATTGCTCCCCATGGTTTCTGAAAACATTCCACTTTAAAATTTTATCATGGGAAGGGGGAGGTTCCTTCTAGATTTCATGCAGGGTTAAACTATGAAATCCTCAGAAGAAGAAGAAGAATTTATTAAAAAATAAAAATAAACTTTAAAAAAGAGGCTTAATACAGTTAGTAAAAATATAAAATCACAGAATGAGTGAACACCCTAGATATTTTCCCCCTCTCTATCTACCTCCATTTTACTTCCAAAGTCCCAAAGAAACTGCAGGGTTTGATGCACATTTTCCCTCATTAGTGTGTGTGTGATGCTCTGAGAGGGGAAAACAGACAGATCACTCACCCAGGCTGACTGCCAGGGACTGCTTCCCTGTCACATCCCTTCTCCAGTCACAAACACCTCATTTGTTCACAAATCCTACAACTATATAAAGGCTGTAAAAACCCCACCCCACACCAAAGGACATCCATTGAAAGGACCTGATAGTTTCAGTTACTTTCTATGTGTTTTTCCACCTAATTTTTTTGCATAAGGCAACACACACAATTATTTCTGAAGGAAGCAGGTTCATGGGAGGTCAAGAGTAATTTTACTTTATAAATGCACATGAGTAGGATCTGGCAGCACAAGGCCTATGTTTATTAGAGCAGGCATGGCACATGCATAAGTCATAAATATAACCAAGAGCTTCTCTTCAGCACCTGTGGTTGTTACATGCGTGTGGTTGTTACATGTGGAGCATCCAGAGCAATGGATTGAGCATCTCTGACTTTGTTTTAACAGAGATCAAGTTTTAAGGAATGAGACCTTAGATAAAATATTGCCTGTCACCTGACATTTTACAGAGTGTTAGAAAAAGGAAAAAAATTACAAAGGTAAAAAATAAAATGATAATTTTGCTCATAACAGTATCCTACTATCCATATGAAGATGGACATTAAGTTGGCATTCTATAACATCTGCAACTTCAATGATCATCTATCACTGTTTACTCGGATTACTTATCTATTTTAAATTCCTTGAAAGTGACTTTCAAAAGGGGATGAGAGACAAATTTTGCTTTTAGATTTCACAGATACATGCAGACAAAAGAAACAATGAACTTTGTTCCCTTGAGCTCCCTCAAAGGTTTGAAAGGGCCCTTTTGCGCCTCACTTTTCATGTCTCTGCCTCTTCCTGGTCCTCAATTCCTCTCTTTAGGATTTTAAAGCTATTTCAAATGCCATTACCAGTTACCATTAATTCCCAAACTCACTATTTAGACTATTTAGATCTATTCCTCCTCTCTGTCTTCACATCCCAACCACCATCCCAGGATGTTACTCAGTTTTCTCCCCACAGCCCCAACCTAATACCTTGTTTCCATCTTTGGCTCAGCCAGTTCCAGGCTCCCTCTCCTGTACCCAAATCTTTACCAGATCAATACCTGTTCTACTTTTGCCCCCTCCTTGTCTCTCTTTTCACCTTAGTCTCTCATCTGATCTCACTGCCACTCCAAAGAATTGCTTCTCACATCTCCCTTTCACTTCACTCTGGCATCAGATCAGCTCTGTACCCCCTCCTGCCCAGAGCTCCCTGCTCACCCTTCCCCTGCTCTCAACCCCTGCCCCATCCCTTTGAATCCAGTGTGATGACTCCTTCTCGTGCTGCCTGAACTGTGGGGTGCAGGGAGAGGAATCCTATTTGGATTGCATTTTGTCACTGGATAAATGCCACCCCGGAGGTTTCATTGCTTTTCCATTCTCCTTGAATTTTTTGTGACACTGATTTTGAGACAATTTTAGGAGTAGGCGTATTGTACATCATAAGCGCACAACAGCTTCTGGCTGCAACCCAGCAGAAACCTCCTACATTTCACAGGTGCTTTGTGAGCTGCAGATGGAGAACTTCTGTGGAAAAAAAAAGCTAAAAAAATCATCCATCCTTATTTGTCCTTTCATTACTGTTGGTTCTCACTACTTTTCTGCCTTTCTGAGCACTGCAGAATTGCATTCAGCTTAAAGAAACCTTTTAAAGAATAACAAGATCTCTTATTTTGCAACAGTATTATGACTGCTACCAAACGATTTACTTCATTCATTTCCATCTTTCCTATTCTCCTTTGCAGAGAAATTTGATCCTGGTTGGCAATAGCACAGAAAATAGTGCCCCAAAGGGGCTTCTGCAGAGAGAAATGTGCCAAAGACTGAGCAGAAAAGGAAGGGAAAGAGCAGAGAATCACAGAATCTTTAAGGTTGGAAACGAACTCCAAGATCATCAAGTCCAACCTTTGACTGGTCCCACCTTGTCAACTAAACCATTACACTGGTAGGTCATTTCTTGAACACCTGCAGGGTGGTGACTCCACCACTTCCCTGGGCAGCTCACTGGAGTGCTGGACCACCCTTTCAGTGAAGAAATTCCTCCTGGTGACCAACCTGGATCTTACCTGGTGCAGTTAGAGGTTATGCACTCTTGTCCTGCTGCTGGTGTCCTGGGAGAAGTGGCTGACCCCACCTGGCTACAACCTCCTTTCAGGTATGGATGAAGGAGCAGATCTTTAACAGCCTAATCAGACACCAAGTCACCAAATTTTACAATATAAATATGAAAGGATTTTCAGAAGCCACTAGGCTGTCAGTTTTTCTTGCCCAGGCTGAATTTTCCCTGCTGAGGCTCTTCCTTAAGGAACACTTTGCTAACCAGCAAGTCTTATAGCAACACCAGTTTTAAGCTTTTGATCCTGCTGCCCAGCTCTGCCAGATTCTTACTTCCAAACAGTGCATTGATGTAAGAGCTGTTGAAAAGCACAACATCTATCATCTAGTGAACCACGATATCACAGCCTGTAACACCAATTAAATACATAAAATTTACTCCACACTGCACTGGGGAAGAGCTTGACTGAGGTTTACAAAGTCATGGACACCATTTGACAATGTGCCTGGAGAATCTTTACTCACCAATCTCCCACCAGTAGAATGAGAAACACAACTGCATGAGTTACCCAGATAAAAGCAGGTCCTTTTTTACATGGCTGCAATTTGTTGTCACAAGCTTATCAAAGCAGACAGTAACAGAAGGTTTAAAAATGGATTGGGCAAGTTCATAGGCATTCAGTTAAAAAAGAAAAAAATCAGTGTTTTTCCAGCTAGCTCATCTGCTAGCTTCAGGCAAAATTAAAGGTAGAAGAAAAGGCCATTTATCTTTAAACTGACTTCAATTTTGCCTCTAATCAACTGGGGACTTTGTTTGTTGTATTTAAGAAAAAAGAAAAAGCTAATTTAAAAGAACAGAAATCTATTTCAAGTCCTATTGCTTTTGTTCATTTTCATCTGACTCAAGTATTTAGACCCTCAAAAATACATAGAACAGTGAAAATGATACTCACAGCAGATGAAAAATGCACCCACTGCAATTATTTTATAATTAAACCCTGATGGTGCAGCATTCAGAAAGAGTCAACCTACCAGAAAAATCCAAGTCTATAAACAACGAGTTGGATTTGCAAGCATTCTGCTTGTACTGTTAATAAAGGAGAAATCAAATGAAAATAGGTGCAGAAATGTTATAAACCTGTACCTTGGACAGGTTTATCCTGTTTATCCTTGGTGGCATCACATTCTCCTCTTAGAGAAACAGCTCAGAGAGACAGATGTGCAACAAATAGAACAATACACAGGTGTTCATTGCTCTGGTTTCAGGGCCCAGCTGTGTTCTAATGCTACCTACTGGTGCTTCACTGACTGCTGTCCACTGGAGTATTTGTGTCCATATCATTCCATGCTGTCTGGATAAGAAGTAAAACACAGGGCATGGTCTGTGCATTCACAGGGAAATGAAAAGAATACCACAGTCACTTAACCCAGCCCCTTCCATGCAGCTGTAACCTCTCATTAAGCAGCAGCCTCAAACAGGCTGAGTTTTGGATCATTGCAGTGTCCCTGCTACTTTGAGAGAGGCTGTGAATTTGCTGACTGATCCCAGAATTCTTCACTGTTAAAAAACCAGAGAATTTTAACAAAATACAAGTCCAGCTCCCACCAAAGATAAAACAAAAACAGCCCTGCAAAGATCTAGATGTCAACCATTGTTTAGAAGTAACAAAAAAACAGTGTCAAATAATGTTCAAAACAAAATACACAATGATAAAAGCACAGGTTGTACCTTCAAAGAAACTCTAGAGCTGGGGCTCTCAATGGAGATGTTTAAAGTACCCATTTTACATATTTTGTATACATGAACTTGAAAAAACATCCATCCATGAGTAACAGTCTGGAATACAGACTTGATATTCTTTTTACTTACATTAGTGAAAAGTAAATTTCAATCAAATAAAGGAGATGTGAACTTGACACTCACCAGGCTCTCCACAACCAGGCCATAGATTTAGATAGGTGATATAAAAATAGAGAGCTGGTTAATTTTACATCCTATTCATACATGAAACAATTGATACAATGAGGACCTCAGCAAACTGACATGGTTTTGAGAAGTTCAGTTAACATTTCAGTGAAGTGCAGAGCTCATCTGGGCCCTTTATGCAGGGGATATTTTCTTATAATGCACAAACGTGGCTAAAAATATTTTCAATCCAATTCTAATTTGTCTTGCCACACAAAAATAGCATGCAGCACAATTAATATGCATAAAACATAAACCCATTAATGGACTGCATTTAGGTGAGTTAAAGGAAGTGAACCAAGATCATCATAAATCTCCTTATGTGCTTTTGGTGATACACTGACAGGTAGGAATTAAATATGCAAGGAACTCTTATTGAACTGTCCAGATCCTGTTTATATTCAATCAAAGTTGCCCACTTTATCATGCTGCTCTTGACATTGCTGTGAAATAGATAACAGCTAAATCAGAGACTGTCAACCTGAAGTAACTGTCAGGAATTAAATGGTACCGCTGAATAAAAGCTATAATTGAAATGCACAAAAAACCCCCCCAGAAAACAAAACCAACAAGACACAAGCCTCTAAAACAATGTGGGAAACTTTAGATGACATTGCAGGGACACCAAAGTCCCTGATACAGCAACAGAATTGAGCAGATTGTTTGGGCAAAATGTCATCATTGGAGCTTTCTTGTGCCTTATTACACACAGACATCATCTGGGACTCTGCACAATACTGAATTACTATTTCCAGCAGTTTGACCTTGAATATTATGGTTGCATTAATACAGCCCATTCCATGCAACTGGTAGATAGTTAAGAGGTCAGTGAAAATGTATAACAGATTTTTGTATTCAAATAAGAAAGAAAAAAAAAGAGACTTGTATAGTTCCTAAAAGGAAGCATCTGTTCATAAAACACCTGGACTAACAAAGGGCAGCCTTTTCTACACAAGTTAAGATGCAATACATTATTGATCAAGCATTGTAACAAGTTTAGCACCCTTTCAGAGCTCTCATGATGCTCTAATTATGGGATGTAAATTGGAATCTCTAAAACATGTGAGTTTCCTGAAGATGAAATTTAGCCACCCTCAAGCATGCTCGATTAACTGAGTGACAAAGAATTGCAAGCAGGAGTTTAAAATTCAGTATTCATTCAAAAGAAACCAATTTGAGGATTTCAAATACTCCACTAACAGCAAGAGACAAGCAGTATATAGCCTGATTATTTCACATCCTAAAGCTTTTCTCACCCCTACATTTATAGAGACATCTGCAAACGCTAATAGAGTTCTCTCTAGGATGGGGATCATTAAGTCAAAGTACTCAAGCACAATGGGCAATGAAAGATTGAATTGGTTAGTGCTCATAACAATTGACAATGATGCTAATATATATCAGTACTTCACTGAATTTGTGCAGTGTATTCAACATCTGGAGACTCTTCCTTGGATTTTATGCAATCACTATAAAACTTTAAATAAATACTCACTAACACACACAATTCAAATATATATCTGTATCCTGTTTTTCATTATCTGGAAGTGCCCACAAGGAATTTAGGGAATCAACAGAAGAGAATAATGAGCATTTTTCCTACTGTGGGCAGCTAAAAAGGTGGTACAATGAAGTCTTCTGGTCCTGCGTGTGATAGCACCACCATGTCCACCTGAGGCTTGATTTGACACCAGTTACAATCACTGGGAGATTGTCTCTGACTTCTGATGAGACCAAGAGCTTCCTCCTCAAAGTGTTTTCAGTATGGAGGTGGGAACCACTGAGGAGAAAATCCCCTCACTCTGTTGCTGGTTGCTCACACTCAAAACAAAAAGCACCTGGGGGTTTCAAGTGGAGAATAAGAGCGAAGGTTCCTGTCTCCCCTCAGGTCTGAGAGCAGCCTGCAGCAGATGCCTGGGGAACCAGGAATGTCTAGGGCCCCATTCCATCTGGTCATGCTGGGAAATAGCACCCTGAGCTCATTGTATGGTAATTCTATTAACAGAATGCAAAATAACACTGCAAAGGGACTGCCTAAAGCCTTTCTCTTCAAGCAAAGCTCCTCTACCCATCTTGAGATCTAAGGGCTCCGTTTTCCTCCACCCTAAGGAAAATACACCCTTTGCTATAGATGCAAATACTGTTATGGAACTCTCTGGTACCTGTTTGCCTTCAAGAGGCAGAACTAAAACCCAAACCAGATTGAACTGCAAAGATTGCACGTCAAATTCTTCCTTGAGCCAGAGGTCACAGTTTGTTTATATATCTACACACATGGAACTGGTAGCTTTCCTGCACAATCACATGATATTTGTTTCAAAAAAAGAACTTTTTCATAAATTTGCATCTGAGTGCATTCCTGACTGTGAACATACATATATTATCACTCATCACAGGAAATTTTGGGATGTACAGTGTTATACATAAAGCTGAGTATAAAGAGGTGATGTAGTTCTGTTTCTTTGCAACACCTATTTGTATTTCTTGGGGTGAACAACATGAGTACAAGCCAATATATTTATTGAAGAAAGGTACTGACCTACGCTTTTCATGATGAAATTTTCTTTGTTTAAAATCTGGATATTATTTACAGCTATTTAAATGATTGGAAAACCCTCATTTAATCACTACAATAACACGAAGAGTGGGTTTATGGTTTACCCTTGTATAAAGGCATCTCTGTTTGTTTTTTCTCTTCAAATTATGGAATATAAAAGTAATTTTTTAATAAAATATTTCTTTGTCAGTCTTTCATACCATCTCATATCATTTGTCAGCAAGAAACAACTGCAGTAGGAGTAGACACCTCGAAAGACAGAGGACAGGTTTTATGGCATATGGCAACAGACTCTTGTGTCTGTTACGAATAAATAAAAGTATAATCTACTTCATCATGATTTTTTCTTGTGAAATGATGCATTTCTTCTCAATCCAGCAAAAAAAAAAAAAAAAACTGGAACATTTCTACTTCATATATTGCTGTCTCTCAAGAACAGCAGTTCTCCTTTTCACACTGTGATGGATGCTGCACTGGATTATAGAACCCACCTATGTCTGCTCTGCTGTTTCCTCAATATTACACTCATTGTATTCCACAGCATGAACTCACAGTCAAGATCCTGAATATTGCTCCATGATAAATATCACAGTTGAAGAGATGGTCCAGTGCCAATGTTATTTTCGTGGTGCTGGCACATCTGAGCAATGTGTTTGATAGTAAACACTATTTCAGTTGCAAAAAGTTCTCAGGCACTGCTGTAGCATTCAGACAGAAAGTAATTTTTACAAGTATTTTAATACACTTCATGGAGTTTTTTCCTTCAGCAGCTCTTTCTACAAATCAATATTCCTCTTTCCTTCCTTGAACATTTGTAGGAGCAGGGGGTGATCCTGTCAATCCTTACACCAGTGAGAAGTTCAGCTGCACTGGTGCCCTGTTACATTCAGCAGTACTACACACACAGTGAAGTGCTGGCAAGACTCATAGCCTTGATATATCAACTCAGCTCTTCCCTGAAATACAACCTTCTCTGGGGTAAAGCGTGATAAATATTCAACAGCACAGGGAAACACTACACTGCAGATTTAAGACTCAATCTGGCAAATACTTACACAAGAGTATATTCTCTTCACACTGCTAAAGAAAAATACTTATATATATAAATGTATTCATAGGCACAAGGTTGGAGAGTACTGGACCCAAGAGAGGAAGGAGAATGGAGGAGAAGGAGAAAGTCTTTCCAGGGCACCCCAGGGGTTTCATTGTGGATTGAATCTCTTGCCAAAATATAGAGAGGATGTAAGCTGGTCAAGCTGGCAGCAGCTGGAATCAAAACCATTCAGGAATGCTCTGTACCAGGAGTGGGGGTGCCAGCCCAGCACAAAGGCCCAGTGAACCCAGGAATGTGACTGAGCACTGCTGGCAGCAAACCAGGCTATTTAAACATCTGGGCATGAATGTGGAAGGGAACAGGCAGGAATAGACCCCCTTTGCTGGCATAAGTTGCAGGATCTATCTCAGTCATGTGTCCCTCTCAGTTTCACATCTGTCCCAGGGAAAATTTTAAAAATATTCCACAGCATCAGAAGCTCTTCAGAAAGCTCATCTAATGCACATTTTCACAGATGTGATAATATTCTGGGTGTGTAATGGGTAGTCTTCGGACAACTGATCAAGTAAATTTCCTATTTTTCCATAGGAAACTGTAATTTCTTCACTGACCTTCCTTCATTTCAGCACTGCAAAAAGAAGCCACTTTAAACACCTCTCTGGCACTGCTTCCCAGAGAAATATTTCCCTATTTCACTCTTCAGAAAGGTCTGCAATAAAGAGATACCTGTAAGCCATCCTTTCTAAAACTGTATTTTTCATTTAATAACTCATACAGAACCAGAGTTACAGGAAATGTGTTAATGGATTCCTTTTTTTCACAGTCCAGGTTTAATTCAACCTCTTTAGTGCACAGAAATGGAGAATTTTTCATTCTCTCCTGTTCGGGTATGCAGCTTAGTGAAGTATAAGATGGTCTCTTCAATCTGCAGAAACTCACTGACACAAAAAGATAGATCTGTAATATCTGGTGATCACATATTAGATATGCACTGCAGAACTTGCTCAGGCAGTTATTCAACAATAACAGGCTGAAGTCGTCTGAACCGGTCTGAAAAGGCTGCTTATGTTTTATACTTATGAACAGTGATGCCCCTTACTCTGACATTAACAAGTTTATCTAAAATCATAATGGCACAGCTGCAATAGTTCTAATTTATTATCTGGAGGGTTGATTTTTGTCAGGTTGGCTGGGTTTGTTTTCTTCGGGGTTTTTTGTTTGCATTTTTAATGTGTAAAATTTGGACTCCCATTTCTGTCTTGTTTAAGACTGGATTTTATCCATAAAGGGACATTTCACACAGCTGAAGCTTTAGAGAAAGTAAATGTCAATTCAATTTGTCCTTTCAACCCACACCAATTGAGGAAAAGTCATTTTTTTTGCTGATGAAAGTCTCTTGGCCCTCTGGCAAACTAAGGTTAAGAGACAACTGGTATTTCCAAAGCTGCATGCAGGATTTGGGCAATCTCCATTTTTCTCTTGATGTACCTGAAGCTACAGATGTGAATAGGTAAAAACCTACAGCAAACTGCAGCACAGCACATGCTTAGCTATGAGCACATCTTGTGCTGAAACACATTTATTTGTAAGAATTTGTAAGATCAAGCAAGCCCTGATTCATTCTGCTCTAAATACCTTGCTACCAGCATGGTGTTAAATTATTTTGGGGCTGTATCACATGCTTGGACCTTGAGAAAGGCAAGGCTGTGACTAAACAACAATATTTCTGCTCCTTGGAAGAGAAAAGTATGGATGCTTTCTGTACTTCATGTGCAGTTGTACTCAAACTATCATCATATTGTGGTTGGAATTCAAAATGAAACCGCTATACCTATCCTCTCCTTTCGTGATTTTAATTTTTTCATTTCTCATGTCTATAGTTCTTCTCCTGACCAACAACTCCCTAATAATTCCACTTATCATTTATATTGCTAGAGAAGACTTCTAGGGCAGCAACCACCCCCATATTTTTTGGCTGTATAAAGAAAAAGAAACAATGAAATTTTAAGAGAGAAAAGACTTTGAAAAGGGCAAGGGAAGAAGGAGCTCTCCAAAACTTGCACAAACCTTCCATTCACAATCTAATATATCTGCACAAGCCAAATTGAATAAAACATCTGAACTTTTAGCCACTTATGCACTGAGTGCATTGAAGGTGTTCTTTCTATATTTTTAAGAAAAATATAAGCCACATTTACCATTTTGAAAATGAATGTTCCCTTCAGTTTGGTTTTTATAACACTAAAAAATTGGGTTGATGAGCATTTCCCCTAAAATTGTCTCTTCTGCCAACAGTCTGCAGATCTATTATAACCACCTATCATTGGAGTGACAATACTTGCATTATCCAGTAAAATAATGGGGATATAGGAAAATCTAGCTCCAGAAAATGTTTGAAACTGGCTCAATAACTCATAAATTTCTGGAATTCAGCTTACCTTTATTTCTGTGAGTAACTCCCTAGGACATTTGAGCCAATTTTTGGGACTTTCTTTTAAACAGAATGATTATTAATAATTAATTGTGTCTCCTTAGGATATAAATATTCACTTTTGGAATTAAAAGACATTAACAACATGCCCCAAATTGTTTAAGATATAAGTTACATAGTGCAATCTGTTTAATAAAGGCAATATCATCTGCTTCTCATCAGTTTTGACTGAGAAGAGAATTTGTTAGATAGAAAAGTCCCTTGTCAACACATTTTCAAATGAACAGAAGTTCAGATTTTTTTTGTCCTTTTTGTTCCAGCTGATACAATGGCATCATGGGATTAAATTAAATGCAAACTCTCCAAAGGTCACAAGCTATCGGTCCAAGGTAGCCCAAATTAATCAATGCATAAAGATCTCAGCACACCAAGTGATACCTAATATTCCTGAGCAGTTAAATTTCAGGACAGCCCCATGGGTGAGGGTGTAAATTCTGTAGGGGTGTTGGAAACACTGCAGATACATGTTCAGACACCCACGGACCAAAGGAGTGTGAAAACTATCCGGTGGCCTGTCATTCCCATCAAAGTCTTCAGCAGAGCTGTGGTACCCCTGCAGCTTCTTGAGATTTTCTGCTGAGAAAAAAGTTTGGGGGCAGTTATTATATACAGGTACCCCCTCAGAAATAAAATGAAAAAACCCGTTCTAGCATCCATACACATTGAAAGATACTGAATGAATTGCTATAGTAAAATCTGAGGGGAAAAACGCCAAAAATTGTGTAAATACCTTCAACTCTGAGACATGCTAGACAGCATTCATTGGTGCAGCAATTATCCTGTATGGAGTCTGTGCTTGGCCCTGCATTCTCCAGAAGGCCACTGGAAGGTTGTGACCCTGTTAAAGGCTGCTGGAGAGGCAGCACCATCCCTGCTGCTCATGGAGACACAAGGAGAGAAAGCTGCAATTAAACAAATGTGCCTTGTTTTATCCACAGTTTTAAGGATATGTCCTATCTGTGTCAGGAGGACTCTGCTGGTTTGATATACTCTCATTTGTGTTATTATGTAAAGTCTTTCTTTTTAGACCAGTTTTTTTTTTTTAAAGGAAAGTGGCAAACAGTGAGGTGGGTCTGAGGCAATTACGTCTCAAACTAGCAATAGGTTTTATCTTTGTGTTTCCTGGGTAAATCATTTTCCTCACACTAGGAAGGAATGCCATCGTCTGCCAGCAGCACACTTCTGAGGACCAGGGCTGCACTTAGGCTTTTCTTTTTTATAATTTGTTTTACAATCTTTTATTTCTCAGGTATTGCATTTATATAGTCAAAATTGCACCCACAGGGTGAATATTCGTATGCTTCCAACTCACTTCAGGAACCTTTACCTCCTTCTACTGTTCCGCATAAGAATTTAAACACCCACTGCTTTCACCTGGTACATTTCTGTTAGCTGAAGAAGCAGAAAATATTCAACTTATGTAGGTTAAACTCCTACTCTTCAGATAAATCCAAGTAAAGGATGGCCATATGGCATATACAGAAGAATACCTGCCCTGGTTTTGACTGGGATAGTTCATTTTCTTCCTAGCAGCTGGTATGGGGCTGTGTTTTGGATTTGTGCTGGAAATGGTGTTAATAACTCAGGGATGTTTTAGTTATGGCTGAGCAGGGATTACTCAGAGCCAAGGCCTTCTCTACTCCTCACCCCACCAGGGGATGGGGGCACAAGACACTGGGAGGGAACACAGCCAGGACAGCTGATCCCAGTGACCCAAGGGATGTCCCAGCCCATATGGCACATGCTGAGCACACAACCTGGGGCAAAAACTGGCTGGGGTGGCTGCTTAGGAACTGGCTGGGCATGGGTCAGTGGGTGGTGAGCAATCACTGTGCATCACTTGCTTTGTACATTCCAATTCTTTTGTCATTATCATTATTATTGCTGTTATTGTTGTAATCGTTGTTATTATTATTTTCCTTTCATTTTGTGTCCTGTTAAACCTATCAAACCTTTATCTCAACCTGCAGATTTTACTTTATTTTGTCCCCCAGCTCTCTCCCCCATCCCCCTGCAGTGGGGAGATGGAGAGAGGCTGTGATGTTTTGCTGCCTGTGGGTTAAACCCTGGCAGTACCATAGCTTCTCATTTCACATCACTGTATCCTTTTCTTGGCTGGAAATTTTGTCAAGAGTACATTTCATGACTGTTTTCCATGTCTAGCTCATGTTTGCAAGTACTCTGAATCCTGCTATTCTCTTCACTTATGGTACTTCCATTCAAAAAACCCACAATAACCATAAAAAAACCCTTAATTACATTTCTAAGGAGCAAGGTGATGTGTCACCCAAAACCTCAGCATTAAAATTTAGCCTCTTACCTGAACTTCAGTCAGTTTCTATGTTGCCTGACACACAGAAAACTAAAAAGTTCATAATTGTTGTGTAATTGGATTTCTTAGGAGGCAGTGTTTGCACCTTACCTATCTATTTTGAGAATGAATCTGGAAATGTTTTCATCCAAGTATTGTTCAGATGCACAAGAGGGTAATATGAAGGAGTGCTGAAGGAAACTTCCCCTCAGGTGCCTCCTTTCAAGGTAGGAAAGGATGCAAACTTATCACTGGTGATTGCTTTCCAGTGATCTTGGTCACTGTTAGACAGAAGCACAGTAATTCCAAAACCAGCTGGTGCAGCAGCTCTGGACTCATGAGGCTATGACCCAGTCCCTGTGCTGCATTCCCTCTGCCTCAGGATGGAGCAAGAAAAAGCACCAAACCCACACACCTTACAGAAAGTGTCCTGAAAAGTCTTTGAACAGAAAGTAATTTAAAAATATAGAAGTCCAAATTTACCATTCTATTACTCATCTCAGGTTCACTCTCATGGCTTTCTATACAGCAGTTTAGGCTTCCAGAATTAATTAACTACAAATTTCTATTCTGGAACTTGATATGGTAACTCAGTTTAAGCTGATCCTTTGTAAAATCTATGGGATTGATGAGTATACTTGCATCATTCCCACTCCCCCACTCCTATTTATTCTCAAAAATTCATTTACATGTTAAGAAGTCTTTTCTTTGTGCCTTTGCCATTTCTGTGTCATGGTGTAATAGCCTATTTCTGGTGCTGTAATTGATTACACTTACAGAGTGAGGGAGAAATTTGAAAGCCTCTGATAATGGGAATACTTGTCTAAAAACATGTTGATAGGAAGTCTGTCATCTAAACACTAGATATTCTCATTTCCTAGCAAAATCTGGACCCATTCTTATATTACAGTGAGAGCAAAAATACCATGTGAAGGGGACCAATAGTCTAATTAAATGAATATATTAAAAGTTTCTGGTTTTGACAGGTATGAGGTAGCTGTCAATCTTCTCAGCACTTTGTGAATTACTTCTGTCCTTCATTATCCCAAAAGATTATTATTGCTCTGTTTCTTGTGAGTGTAGTGAGCTAGAACAGCAGAGATAATAGGTTATTATAGGAAAATTTGGCTTTGACATTTATATGATAAATTTGAAGTCAATTAGAGGGAAAATACTCCATTAGATAAAGTGAGTGTACCAATTACTGCAGTGAAGAGTTATTGCTAATGGTATAATTGAAATTTATAGAGTGGTGGTCCCAGAACTGTAGAATTAGATTGCATAAATGATGGCAATAGCAGGCATGTAAACATTTTTGTTCCTAGTCATTTATAGGCTGAGGATGGAGGGAGTTTTTTTATTAGGATTCCATCCTGATGTTAAAAATCTGGAGTTACCAGGAAAGGACTGCTGTGAGACACTCACCTTTTTCCATAATTTTTAGCAAAAGAAAAGAAGTAGCCCTTTCTGGTAAAACTTGTTTGCATTTTCATGGAAATTAAATACATATATAAGGAATCATTACAAGAAAGTAAAAAAAAAAAGTTTTTCATGGGGACAATTAAGTAAATATATAACTTAATATGAACACTGAGTTACAGGAGAAAGTTAGAAAAACATTTGGTCAAATTTAGGTATAGAGATGGCAAAAAGGGGATGGTTTCTGCCTTAGATATTGGACTGTAAAACAGCCTCATGAAGAAACTACATGAAATTCAATTTACAGCAGCTCAAAGCTAGATGGAGAGATATGCTGGAAGATAAATATTAGAGAAAATCATGTCAGACTGGACCAAAAGGACAGGTTAGCCAGGATTTGATTAAAAACTTGCCAGTCATCTTTTTAAAATTCTGCTTTTTCTAAAAGCCTTAAGACAAGCACAAAAGTTGGGGAGACAGTGCAGGTAGGGAATATACTGAAACGCCTACTCCTAATGTGCTGTTTTTCTGTTTGTTTCCTCATGTTCATATCCAGCTGTTCCCTCCTGCCCCAGCTCCTCTCACGCTGACAAGGACCCAGCAGAGGCTGCAGCTCTGCCCAGGCACACCAAAGGCAGTGCCCCAGCTGGGAGCCAGATCTGTGCTGGGCACTGCTGCCTGACCCCACAGAATTCCACACTTCTCCTGCCAGCACAAAAAGCAGGACTGGGGTTTTCAGCAGCACCACCCAGCAAACTCCTCAGAGTGAAGGGCAGAAGGAGCTCTGTGATCTCCACCCCGAAGTTCTGCAGGTTCAGCTGTGGAGCAAAAGCTAAAAGAGGAGCCAGTGTCCATCCTGTGCAGCGCTGTGGCACAGCACAGCTGTGGGAAACGAGAAATACCAGCATGAGGCCTGAGGACTGCACACAGTGAACATTTTCAATTCTATTGTCACCTAGCTTGCCTGCCAGAGCTGTGTTTCAATACAAAGGGCACCCACATCTCAAATATGCTGATTGTTTCCATTGGCTTGGGTGAAATTAGTGCCTTTGGTGAGGCCCTGGCACAGGCTGCACACAGAAGTGGTGGATGCCCCATCTCTGGAAGTGTTCAAGGCCAGGTTGGACTGGGCTTGGAGCAGCCTGGTCTGGTGGGAGGTGTCCCTGCCCATGGCAGGGGGTTGGGATGAGATGGTCTTTAAGGTCCCTTCCAGCACAAACCATTCTGTGGCTCTATGATGCTATGAATCTGAATGCTCTCTTGCCCAAAAAGTGAGTTCATTATGTACCAAAATAGGAGTTAAGGCTTAAATTGAAGCTAACTCAAGACCCTCAGCTTTGATCATTTTGGTTATGATTTACTAACCTGAAAAACTTTGGTGCACATGCAGAGTTGGATCTGTAGCACTCTGCTGGGCTCTGGTGAAATCTCAACGATGCTGCTCTGCTTTCACCCACTCTAGGAGAAACAGACAGGCACAGGCTTACTCTGGGGTGTTATTCTTCAGGTAAACAAGATGTTCCTCAGCAGAATCCATAAACCTGGCTCCCCACAGATTTGGGTCTTTTCTCCTCTGACCTCACACTCCCTGTCAGCAGCACCATTGTCCTCCTCTCCTTCCCCTCGATCCCCCTTTGCCCCAGGGCTCAGCTCTGCAGGTGAGCAGCAATCTCTGCAGAAGCCAGGCTGGAGGCAAACACTTCCCAGCAAACAGCTCCCACAGGACAAGTGCGCTGGAGTTCAGCCTGCCTTTTCCCTGGGGGCTAATCTGGCTCTCTCCTTCTCAATCTGATAACAATCTTCTTGCAAAAATAAGATAGTGGGAACACAATTTACTTTCTATTTGAAAAGTTCCCAGCTGGTAACTGGAGAGGAAAAGGACCCAACAATCACACATCTATTGTTTCTTTCAGAAAGTAGGTGAAAAATAAATTTCAGACACTATTTTTCACTAATGTAGCTAAAATAAAACAGCAGATATCTATAATGGGAGTGAAAATATGTGCTGAAGATAAGGTTGCTATGTTGTTTCCATTATGAACTCTGTTTCCTGAGCTGTCATCACTTCTTCACCGAAATTTTGCTGCCTATTGAGTTTTCTGCAGTTGGAAATAGGGAAAGCAATAGTCCCTGCACTACTTACTGCAGAGTAAGGGATGAGACAGCAGCCTAAATCATTTCTGGCTGGCCTGCTAATTTCTTCGTCACTTATCCCACTTATAGGACCCCATCTCACCCCTGCAGCCCAAACAGTAGCTTCGACTTCCCTCTTTTCAAAAGCCAACTCTACACACTCTCAGATACAAATATTACCAGTTATTTAGCTCCACACACAAAACCTATTCCTTCCAAAATGCTCTCTTACAAAACCAGCAGTTATTCTTCCTCAACCCAGTTTCTACTCAATTCAGCATATTTCCAATTTCTCGTTTGTGATCTTCACTTCCCACTCCCATTCCACCAAGAACGAGAGGTGTGCAGTGCTCCCCTCCATCCCCTGCCAGCCCAGGTGGCTGATTCTCACATCCCTGAGGAAAACTCATCCCTTCTCACCTACAATCCTTATCTCTGCGCCCTTGTCCAGGGGCACAGCTGTCAGAGAATACATCATGAACATTGTCCATGAACATTTCCTCATGCATCCCCAACGGCTGCATACAAGGGATGGAAGCTTCCAAGGAACTGCCCTGCCATGATTGTGCTGTGTCACCTGCTATTTCAGCTGTCTGTTACTGAGGGACACTTCTCCTGCCTGCTCCCTCCAGCAGCAGGCTGCAGTCATTAAGGCATTAGTGCAAAGCATGCACGTATGCACACGGAGCTGTGCTGCTACCTCTGGGTTATGTTTAATGAATGAAGCGTGGCTGAAGTGCACTGGGACTCAGCCCGTCCAAATTGCCTGTTCTGAGGATGCCAGTCTGAGCTCCAGCCTCTTATGCTTAATGTTATACAAGGGACTACTTGTAGAAATAGAATGGAGATTGCCTCTTAATTCTGACTTATTTTCCTTTCGTGTACAACACTGCCATTTGAGAATGCTGGTGTGGTTCCCTCCTTCATTTCCCTCCACTTAACTCACAACGTTGCAACTAAAATTTCACCAGTTTAAAACGTTTTAAATGCACTGGGCTTTATTTACCTTTTTGCTCTTTGTTTAAAAAGCTCAGTGCTTCTTGATGAAATTCAATCGGTGAGCAGGAAGATGCTCAAAGGACAGGCAGAGATTTAAAAGCTCCAAGCCTGGAGTTTTATTTATGCTAAATATTGCTGACTCCATTTGGTCTTTTAGCCAACTCTGATCTAGTTTAGTTTACTCTTCCTAGGCCTCCTGCCAAAGCAGAGCTTGCTTTTGTTTAGCATGCTTAGTGTATTTTTATTCTCACATTGGTGCTGTATCCTTCGCCCTGCTGGGGAGCTTTATTTCAGTTCCAGTTAATTATTTCCTATGGTCTGCTCAAAGTGGAATCCAGTTATTTTTTTGCTTAACCATCTAGGGTAGCAAAATGAAAGAACTATTTGCTATTTCACTGCTCCATAACACTTCCTACAGCAGGTGAATAACTGGATTCAGGTTCAAAACAACTGTGCATTTGACAATGTATTGACAAATGATTTGGTGAGATTTTTTGGCTACAAGCCCACATTAGCAGTTGACACAAACATGAAAGCCCCAATTCTCTTTGCTGTAAACCAAAAACAACAAAAATCAAAGCAGCAGATCAGCATGGAAAGTGACACCTGAATCAAGGTCTATTTTCATCACAGTAAAATGAGAATAAACCCATCTGCCCCATTTTATCTCAGTACAAATGAACAGCTAAAATTTAACCATTTTTTTAAAAGCACATAAATCTTCTAGACAGCATTCCCTCCATTTCTCTTTTCCTTCCCCAAATATCAATTCTAAACAGTGTTGCCAGGTAGATACACTGAATAAGAGACACAATTACCTTCTATTCAGAGCTACTCCCTGTATGCAAGCACCGTAGACAGCTTTGGACTAAAATTATAAACCAGTATTGATGAAACAATTTACTTCAGCTTTTATGTTCACACTCAAGGATGTATCAAAACAAGCTCTAATGGCCAGATTTCAAAAGAAGGTGGTATGAGAGCTCCAGCTGGGAACAATGACAGCAACTAAGCCTGCAGCCCTTTCAGAAGCACAGCCTGACGGTATCCAGAATGGTGAATCATTCAGAATAGCAGATTTTCTTCTTTTGCCTTCTTTAAAGCTACATAAGCCTGTGTTTACTTGCTGCTTTACAGCTTCCTCTACCAACAGCCCTGTAATCATTAGATGAATTACCCAAGCATGGCAATTACTATAGAACAGATGCTCATAAAAAGGCCAAAAAAAAAAAAAAAAAAAAAGTAAAAGAAAAAAAAATCCTCCTCATTTCCACAATAATGCAATACACTTTCTTTGTATATCTTATATTTTTATTAATACTGCTGGAACAATAAATGTGCATTTTGCAATGCTGCTCCTATTAAAAACTAAAGAAAATAAAAGAAACTTTTAAAAGGATGTAGAAATCTATTTCTCTCATGGTTAATACCTAGTACAGAAGAGATCAAAATACTATGGAATATCCAGATTGTAAATAAATAAAATATGAAGTGCAAAAATTCTTAGTGTTTGACTTAGGAGTTTATGGCCCCATTTTCAATGCACCTTCAGCTGGAGGATGGCAATGGGCCTGATGAGCAACAGGAACCTACATCCTGCTGTTTATCCATGAGAGTTGGATGAGAGTTGGACCTTTACTGTTGTTATTTTTTTACAATTTAAAATTTCATGCCAACTCCAGTTCACAATAATCATTGCTGATGAGAAAGCTTTGTTTAATTTGCTTTGAAGATGACAAGGACAACAGTATTTGCATCTATAAAAAGGTTATTCTGGAACATTTACCAACAAAAACAAGCACCTCCACAGTCATTTCCATTCCATGCACCTCCTTTTGGTTGTTTTTGGGAAATGTTCCTACTTGCTGTTCCTGAAATGTTTTCTTCAAAGCATGTGGTATTTAAAAATCAAGGGACTTCGTGTTTTGTCCCCCTTCTCCATGATCCATGTAAAGCAGCAATCACCAAAAGCAAAGAAATTAACCCCCCTCTTTTTAACTTCTTTTTCCATCTGTTCTCAATGGGTACACTATTTTAGACCACAAATTGGTGATATTAGCTGTTAAATGTTGCTGAAATTATTTCTGTGGCAAGGAATCCACAGTCAGTGCTTTTAGAGTTTATGTCCTTGAATGAGCAAAATGCTCACTGAAGCTCATGGGGGTTTACCCCAAAACATTACCAGGATCTGGCTGCAAGTGGTTTCCAACAGTATTGTATAATTTTGTTTCATTTTCACTTTTTGCAAAGTTCTTTTGAAAAGTCACTTTAACAAGAAATTTCATTGTCTAATGGGCCATGACTGTTCATGATAGGATTTCATTTTAAATTCAGTTCATTATGGTGTCATTAGGGAAGATATGACTTGTCTTATTGCATCTTTTAATTTACCACGATTTTTATGTCCATTATTAGTTTGAATTCCCAAAGTAAGACATTCACTCAGTACCTGATTACATGCACAGCAGAAGTCAAAGTGGAAGATGAATTACCCTGTGGCAAGAAAAAAGCAATGAACTGAATCTCAACAAATCTGGCCATTTTCCAACTCAGCCCCATTCTTACTCTGGCCAGGTTGTGCTAAGGCAAGAAATGTCAACTGCATTGGACAGGTGTGTGTTCCATAACAGCCTCACTCTTTACCAGCTCTTTGCAGATCACTCCCTTTTTTAAACCTTCTTCTTCACTTTTATCAGAAAAGTTGAAATTTTAGCTTAATGAGCTGCCTTTGCTCCCTCTGTCAGGCATCACTTTAGCCCCTGACCACCTTTTCCTACTGAAAGTACAACAGTACCAAGGTCAACTGCACCATTTCCAGCAAGAAAATTCTCCTTTGAAACAACTGGCTGCTGTCACAGTGTCAGGGCAGCCAATGGTGTTTCAAAAATACATTGAGTCTCAAGAGATCTTACAGAGAAATTAAACTTCTTTTTCCATTGCACTATATTTAGAACAGGGCCACACACAGCTAGATGCTGTTTACTTAGATTTACAGCTGTGCTCAAGCCACACACACACAAAAAGAATAAATAATATGAATGAACAATTTAGGAAAGAATTTTCACAAATCTTTAAGTCTCACTTTGACAGCAATGCTCTCTTAAAGCTGACAATGTTTATTTTGTTGTGGCTGGAAATGAAGCTCATTCACTCGTTTTTGACTAAGATCTCAAAACCCACGAGACATTAAAGGCTCTATGATCTTTCTTTTAACAGCACAGTAACAGCAACACTTGCCCTTCTCCCACTGGCTCTGCATGAACTCTTCAAGGTGGGCAGACAATATTTTGATAAAAAGTGAATTCACCCCCAAATGGTTATTCAACACTGCCAGCTAAAACTAATTTCAAAATCAGGTCAAAATGAAAAAAAAAATTCAGTACGAAAAAAAGCGGACTCAAAATCAGATTTTTCAGCTTTCCATTTTTAACTGGCATTTTCTTTCCTTGATGTCTTTTTTTTTTTTTTTTTTGGCTATGCTTAGATAAAACCAAACCAATCCTCATGAAACTGAAGTATTTCAATTTGCATTGAACAACTGCTTTCTGGTTTACCAAAACAAACCAAAGGTTTTCCAGGCCTGGTCACTACCTCTCCATCCATCACAAAACTGAAAACCATCAGTAATAGCCACCTTGCTTGGACTGCAATTCAGATTTTCCCCCTTCAGTTTACATTTTGGAAAACCCCTCACATTTGCCAAGCTTTATTCAAACACAAAGGATTGTGACTGGGTGCTCTGGAAACCTCTTTAGAGCTCAGGGAGATGATAAGTGCTCCAGCACCTTTGCTTTTGTTTGTAGAAGCTGCAATAGAGTTGGTGGACACCACATTTCAGTACCACATATTTGGGATACTCACGAAATGTTCTCCGGGCAGTTGCTTAACTTGTTCTGGCTTTAGTGGTATGGGAGGTTTTTATTTTTTATCAGCCTTTCATGCATTATGATCCAAGTATCAGAACTAGACAAGAAGGAGGTTTGTTCAGTGCTGAACTCTTTCAAAGATCCGATCCACATTTCTGAGATGAGAAGCTGATGCAGCAGAAATATTCTGTGTATTAGCAGCTTCAAATTCCATCTCACAGAAGTGGCAGATCACATCAGTATGCACTTTTAGATCCATTACAGCAATATCAGCAGTCCTTGATTTCTCAAAAATGGTGTTATTTGTGAAGGTAGAGCAAGCTGTCACCACCTGACAGGTTTAGATTATTTCACTGGGGACAACTACGGCAAGGCACAGACAGCAATTGATTCATTTCTCATCACACGAGCTCAGCATCTACTGCAGAGCCAAGCTGGCTTAATGCAAAATTAGAAGTTACCACCTTTGTGCAATCTTTATTCACCAGCCATAAATACAGAGCAAACCTCATTTATTGTTAAGAGTTTGCATTTTAAGTGCCTTACTGCTTTACTGCTAATTAAAAACAGAAAATCACTGTGCTTTAAAATCTAACAAATCCTGTGCTCCTCTATTCCAAAACAATCCTACATGTTGCAATCGTGCCACATGCTGAGCTGGCTCATCACGTGGAGAATCAGTGGTTCAAGGACAAGCACAGGCAAGAACTCAATACAGTTTTGCCCCTCAGTGATTAATCACCCCTTGTGCCTTTCCATTCCCTCTGGGAGAACGATGCTCTGGGATTTTGTCCGCTAATAAAGACTCTAAAATTCCAGCACAACTTACTTCTTGCAGTAATTATTTTCACCCACGTTTTTTGCTGCATTTAGATATTGCTAAATCATCAGAGAAAAAGAATCAATAAAAAAATCAATAATGGCAAATAAATGTGCACACACACCACCCCCATGTGTGTGCACAGCCCAATGCATGCTTGCTTTACTACACTTGCTCAGAACATCTATTATCATTTAAATTATGGGACATGGCTAAGTCATGTCCAGGGTTTTGCAAATTCAAAACTAATGGATCCCAGTCTTTTAAAACAACCTTTGAGAAACACAACCCAAAGATTTTCCCTAAGTAATTCTTCTGTTGTATAAAAAGGGGTGAGTTTTTGCACTGCTGTGTTTGTCTCCTTCCCCATCTGCAATGGAGCTTTATTTTTGCTGCACCTCTGTGACTTGTGCCTCCCCATAGCTTTGGGGTCTGCTTTTGATTTTTAGTGTGACTTGTGACAGCACAGAGGAAAGAACAGGAAATCTCTGGGGAACCTGAGAAACAGGCCTATCTGGAACAACTTATATTGATTAATTTTATGAAGAAAATTAATAGACTGATTCTGCTAAAGATGCAGCATATAATACAATGAACAAATGTTATTTCCTTCATGCCATGTCATGCCATGAAGACAGAAATTCAGAAATGTTTTCTGCCTACATTTACAAATCCCATAAATTGAAAACCCAAAGCATTTGAAGATCAATAAAGAAAAAAACCCGTATTTCCTTAAAAACAACCCCCCAAATTAATAGTTTCAAAGTTTAAGTAAATGTTACATAACTTTTTGCCAACATGAAAAACCTGCATTGTGTCTAACTGCTGGACAAAATTGAGAGAGAAGGAGAACATCAGAAGGAAAAATTACTGTCTCAGAGCTCAGCCCTGAAGTGCCACCCCTGAGAATGGAAATCTGCTCCTCCTCTGACCCAGAACTCATTTGCAATATTTGGCAAGTACTCCTCTCACATGGGAACACTCCTGGTTTCCAGCTGCCTGGGCTTGGGCACTTGCACTTGGATTGGCAGGACTTGCTGAGTGCCATCAGCTGCAGCTGAGATCAATTATAGCTGTGCTTTAAATGCTAAGATGTCTTTAAAAAAAAAAAAAAAAAAAAAAAAAGAAGAAAAAGAAGATGAAGAAAAAGCCTTCTACATTTTGGTCTAGAAACCCCAGACTGGTTGACATTTCCTAAAAGCTGAGAAGTTTTGACTTGACCTTTCTGGACTCCAGTTCCCCTGGTGTAAAGCAGGAATGTCACCTGCTACTCTGGGAAGTGTTATGGGAAGGTGAGTTCATCCATATCCATAAGAGCCTTAGAAAACATATTGAAAACCCTAGAGAAATGCAATAAGTGAAGCTTTATTCAATGCAGCACTTGGATAGTTATTAAAAGGCAGTTTTCAAGGCCACACACACTAAGTGAGGAGTGGAAAAAATGCTGTGCAAATCCCCCCAGGACGACACGAGAGCACATGAAGAAGTCAGCAAGTCATAATTTATCAATGACCAGAGAGCACAAGCAAGAAGTTGACCTGAAGGTTCACGTGCATCCATAATGCTGGGATTTCTCACCTGGATGTTGTACTTTTCATAAAACATTCTTTAAAATGTTTTGGGGTTTGTTTTGCTTTTGGTATTAAAAAGCTATTTCAGTCAAGCTGACCGAAACAGAACAACTTGAGAGTAAAAATACATTATCTGTGTCAGGGAAATGCAGTGAAGATGATTTATCACTAATTACTGTGGAGATGATGAGTCTGAAATTGAGGTCCCTCCATCAGGGAAAAAATGCTTGTGTCATTAGAAACAATAAACAGAGGACCAAATCCATCAGTGGCCAGTTGGAGGCACTTCCAACAGCACACAGGAGTTTTAACCTTTGATGTCAACAGTTCAGTCTATGATGTTTGGTCAGAAAAGTTTTTAGACCAATATCAGTGATTCTTTAACTGAGAATTACTGGAACTCTGCAGCTGATTCATGGTTACATTAGCAGGCCAGGAAGGTGACAGTGACAGTGAAATACTGGATGTGCCCCACTCCTTCCTGCTTTTCACCCAAGTGAACACTCAGCACATCACAGTGAGATTTGGTTTCCTCTGCAGGTCACACTACTTGCAGCCCAAGTACATTTTCAGTTTCAATTTCTGCTGAATAACAATTAAAGCAGTGGCTTTTGGCCACACCTATGGCAAGCACATACCCTGAAGCAGTTCTTGCCCTTCCTGCTTCCATGTTTTTAACATTTCATTTCTCCCAGCAAAAACTTACTGAAGATATGCTCCAGTGTGTTTGCAACACCCAAATGTTTATAAATATCTTAGGGATATCTCTCCTGGTCTTCCACCTAATGTAATTGATGCATCAGATATTGCCTCTTCTTTTAATAGGACCACCTGGAAAAGAATGACAAACCCCATCACACATCTGATATTTAACCAAACATTAAACACAGCAGGAATGTGGTTGCATTTCTACTGTGCCAGGGTGGTGTTGCCCTGTCCTGGCCATGGCTGCACTTTTTCATTCACGTCTGTGTCTCTCTGAAGCCAAAGGAGCCCAACCTGAACACGAGTGTGCCATTGCATGCTGGGCACTACGTGGGGAAAAGCAACCATTCCCTTCCCATGTCCCAGTAGATCAAAGCCTTCTCCCATCCTTCAGAAATAGAGCTGCAGGTGGGCAGTGAGGATAAAAAACTGAGGACACTGGGAAGACAAAAGTGGGTCTGAAGAAAGCAAAACCACAGATGAAGTACAGATAAAACCCAAGATCAGTTGTTTTGCAGCCTAGATAAATTTAATCTCTTTATCACAAGATACATTAAATGCTGAATTTCATTGCACCTCATTTGCAGACCCATTCTTCCTAATGCAAAAAGCACTTCAAAAGCAACTCACACCATGAAAGGCTGAAACTTGATGGCTTCTTGCCAAGAAAAAGGTAGCTAAATGTCATATGATTTATTCTCTTGGAGGAGTAGCTTTTGCCTGCCACACTCATCACATTAAATAATGTTCAGCATTGTTAATTCCAGTGAGTGTTTTCTCAGCACATGGGACCATCACACAATACCTGAGTAGGGATGACAGCACTGGGAGTTCATTATTTCAGGAGATGCACTGGCTTAACATCACTGCCTTGTTTTCAAACCAGAGGTTTGACTGATGCTCCTCCTGACTAGACACAGGAGATTTCCTTCCTACCAGTCTGCCTGGCCAATGCAAACAGGCAGGAATTGGTGGGCACAGCTGAAGGTTAAACCCAGCTTCTCCCTTGCTCTCCCACCTCCATGGACTCTGCATTGTGCTCTGTGCAGGCCACCCCAGCCTCCCCTCTGTCCAGTGTGAGAAGCAGCATGGAGCAGGATGGTTCCTACACCCACACGGTGCAGGGCAGCTCTCTTCCACTCTCTCCCTCACAGGATGCATTTTTAACAGCTCCTTTTGCCAATACTCTCATTTAAACTCTCTTTTCTTTTTTTTTTTCCAGTGAAGCTGATTAGCCCAGATAAACACAACCTATCCTTCAAAGCTGTCTATTTGAATGGGTTTTAGGTTGTAATCTCTCTTTCAGTGAGGAACAAACACATGAGCAGTCCTGTGTCTTAAAGTGCTTGGTTTTGTCTTCTGACTACTTCCTCTAGTGAAACACAGATTCTGCTGGGTTTTCCAACTCCATTTCTGCTGAGAAGTCAAGCTGCCTAACCATGAACTGCAGAGAGTTTTAGCTATTGACCACCACTCTATTGATCAAATCTCTTTGGCAAAGACAACACAGCAGGTTTGTGTGTTACTCTGTTGCCCTTTCTTTTAAATCTATTCCTGTCCCTATCCTGGGATCCAAAAATCCATTTTTTCCATTATTGAAGCAGGGCAATAGATGCTTCCAGACATCTCTCATCCAACAGGCTTTAGGATGTCATGCACTCCATCCATTCATTCTTCCAGTGATCAAGGATGCCTAATGTTCAAAACACAAGACAGTAATTTTTCCCCTCTGATCCCACTATATTCTGGTTCAAAACAGTGTCTTGTTCCTAAGTTACTGATTCCATCAAATAGGTTTTTTTCTAGTGAACATTTTGTCACTCTAAAATTTGCACTGAGCTTTGGTCAAAGTTCCGGAGTGTTCGGATTTTATTTTCCTCTGGAAGGAAATTAAGCCATTTTGGAGGATTATTTTCTTTATGTCATGGGATAACTTGCACCAGAAATTTGAAAAAGTTGCAAGACTGGAAACTGATCAAAGTAAATGAAGAGCCTGGTCAAGGTTGCTGGCCTGTGAATACCAAGTCCTATTTCTCCTTCTTCAGAGAACACACGAAGTGATCTGCAACATTTCACTTCAGCTGAATGTCCCTTCCATCCCCTGCTCTGACAACTATTTTAAGAGCAGCCTTGCTGTGACAGTATCAGATTTTCTGTGTCACACCTCCCATACCCACATTTCAATTATCATGTTCCATGGGACAGCAGCAGCAAACAAGTTTAAGCAGCTTTTTCCACACAGCTCTGTGGGCCCACACAGGCACGAAGAGGGATGACATCTAATTCATTCCCACTATTGTGTGTGATGAGAAACAAAGCTCAAGGGGACTCAAATGGGAATTGAACACTTTAACTGTGATCTGTACCTCTCAAAAAATCTGAAAGTTCTTAATATAAAAATGGTCCTGACAGAGCAGAGCCATATTGCTATTATATTCAGTGTTAAAATCTGACTACTACTGGCATATTATGGTTTACTATTTAAATCCACCATGCTCAGAAATCTCTTCCTTTCTCATGTGTCTCACTTTTTCACTGAAATGCACTCCTTTCCATTGCCAAAATGCTTTTGGGATACATTTTTCTAAAAAACAGGATGGGGCAACATCCAAACAGTGTCTGATACCAGGGTCTTACTGCAATAATTGCACTCCTATTAACTTGTTCTCTTTTGCAAGGTATATCAATTTCTGATCCAGCCTGAAGTCCTCATAATTAATTAAGTCTGACTTTTTAAAATGACATCTTTTATCACAGAACACTTTGTACAGGGTATGCTTGGTGTTCCCCTCGCAATAAAAATGAACATGATTAAAAAGCTGACAATCATTTTCCATTGCAACACTTTTGGGTCACAGCCAAAAAGTCTGCATTCAGAAGTGAGCCTCCAGTGCCCACATGCCCTCCTCTGAGCTAGCTTTCGTTTTCCTTCTTGCACCATGTTCACAGACTCTCAGATGTAAACTCACATGGTTGTTCAGTAGGAAAAGACAGTGATAGATCTTGGTCCAAAGGGACTCAGACTGAAATCCCAAGGCATCAGCAGGGCCCTTGCAAGTGGCTATTCTCAGATCCTGACCAGGAGCTTTTGACTGAAAATGGCACTATTCAGTCCCAAGTTTTTCATTCTCAGTTTTTATAATTTTGACCAAAAAAAAGAGAAGCAGCAGGTAATTATGAAGTCCCAACTGACATTAGCCCTGCAAAGAATATGAAGTCATTTTGCAACATGAGTTGTTGGGAAGATAAAAGATAAACACAGGTTAACTCACATCTCAAATAAACACTGCTAGTGCTGCCCAGGCTCTGGCTACTCACTGAACTCCCCCATGTTCTGGTATCACCTGAGCAATGATAAGTTGTGTACAACAGCATTATGATCAAATTCAGTCCCTACTTCATCTGGAAAAGCTCAGTATTAGGGAGGGAAGTGGCTTTGAGCTAAGGAGACCAAAATGCAATTCTTGATTTCTAAGGACTAATTTGAAATATACACCCATATGCATTTGCAAACCCAAGTAATTTCCCACCTTCAAATCCTTCCTGAAATCCCCATGCTACAACACACCCTGAACCTCCAACCAACCAGGAAACCACCCTGGCTCAGCAGCAGTGCTTTACCCCCTTTATGACAATTTGTCTTTAGGCACAGCGTATGTTTTCTGTTATGTATTTGTAGCATGACCAACACAATGACTGCAGTTCCTCTGCAGCACCAGGGTCCATCCATGTAAACATTCTTGAGTTTTTTTCCTTTCATTTTTGGTTTGATGCTTGATAGATACATTATGTAAAATGCTTCGAACAACCCCCAAAAGAATACTCCCTTTACTTGCACAACTTCCTATTTCCTTATTTAAATGTCTCAGTGCTGTTCTTCCTAGGAACAGCACTTTTTGTAAGAGAAAGGTGGAAAGTGAAATCCACCTTTAGACTCCCTTTCCAGAGGGACTCCATGCTCCTTTAGCAAGTGTTTGTTAATATCCTCCTCCCAGCCTCTCTAAAAAAACGTATTTTATGGCCTAAGAAGACAATGAAGTAACATGTGGCTGCTGTCATCACCATGTGTGACCAATTCCTGTCACTTGCAGATCATTTATTGTCCTCCCTCCATCCAGCCCCTCCCCAGGAGCAGAGCTCCTGCAGGCAGTCAGGACCCCAGATGGGCAGCAGTGATGTGAACAAATCCTTCTTTCCAGCAGCCATTCCTTGGGGCTGCATCCTGCAGCTTTACTGCACTCTCTGGCACCCTTTGGAAGTACCAGATTGATCACTAAGAACTGAATCCACAATGCCTTGAGGAACAGGGCCTGTGTCCAAATCTGTTTTGGATTTACCAAGGCACTGACCGAATCATCCACCTTTTCCTACCTCTCAGCATCCTGCATCCCTGCCAACAGTGAAAGGTGAGTCACCAACGAACCCTAGGTTCAGGTATTAACTTCTCACCACACTCTCCAGTATACTCCCAGTATGGCAGATTTGGACCAGTTTTTACCCATCCTTGTCCAATTTGTGCAAGTTCTTAGACAAAGAACCAAGCTAAGAAAGATGCACTCACTGGAAAGTCTTCCCATAAGAGAGAAATAAAAAATATGAGCAAGTCACAGGAAATAAAAATGGCAATTGTAACAACTTGAAGCCATCAGCTCTGAGATGAGCAACCACTCTCCAATAAGCAAAGCAAACATGATGTCTGATTACATTAACAAAAAGAATAGAATTTAAATCACATGTAACTGGATTTAAAAAATTGCATCGATTTCTAATGAACTGTGTTGATCAGTTCAATGATGTTCCTGTGACTAATAAAAATAATACAAAAAGGAACAAGATGTAGAACACTCTGTCATAATTCTGTGGAGGTAAAAGAAAGGAAGTACTTAACTAATTTAGTAGTTAAATATTGTAGTTGTAAAATATCTGTGTCTGGGACTGCAAAGGAATTACCAGGCTCACAGTGACAGGAAAGCAAGATACCAGAACATTTAAAAGAGGGGGGAAGCAATATCCTTCCACAGAAGTGCTTTTTGGATCTGTGGGGTGCCACATTCTAAACTAAATTATTATTTGTGACACTCAGCAGGAAAGATTTTGCATATAAACAATTTTACTGAGTTAAATCTGCCAAAATGTGGTGCACTGATTTTATTTTTAGCTACAGCTAAAATGATGCCCTGGAAACTCAATACCAATCTAATATGTTTATATAAAGAAGAAAAAAAAAAAGCAGTTATTTTGAGGCTGTTGAACTATGCTACTTTTACATGATGCACATGTTTTAAGCCCATGTTTCACACTTGGCCTATTTGTTTCTCAGAGAAGGCAAACAGCAGAAAACTCGCAAGAAACTATGAACTGCAAGGAGCTGGTGATGTGGGTTTAATAAGTCACAGCAAACAGACACTCTCACTTGGGACCAAAGCAGCACAAAACAGAGCAACTCCATTCCCACTCTCCCAAGTGTCATCACACCTGCAGCTCAATGGGATGGAAAACATTTGGTCATGGACAAGACAAGACAAGACTAGACTAGCACCCCTTTCCTTCCCCTAAAGTCACGAAGCTTGTCATTTATTAGAAAGCAAAACATGAAAGGGAGGATGTAGGTGCATGGCAGCATTAAAAACAAGGTCATTTGGGGACTAAAATTTCTGAGCCATCCAGGGCAGATGCCATCAGTTCATGTAAGTAAAGACTTCATTCAGAACAACAGGCAGACACATAGAAGATTAAACCCCCCATAATGATGCACAGTCTTTTCTTCCTTCCATTTTGCTGCTCATAAGGATCATTTTATATTGCTTACTCAGAAAACAGTTGAGAAATTATGTGTAATAAATATTTCCTTAAATTGAGCTGGCAGAATCTATTTCTTCTTTTAAAATATATTGTTCCCAGTTTACTTATTACTCTGTGCTGGGACTTTCCTCTTAAAGAGAAATATTGCTTGAGGGACCACTCCTCATTTAAACAAATGCTATTAAGCTGGAGTGTGAAGATAGCATGGAAAGTATTGAAAGGCTTCCCTGGCTGCACTAAATCAAAGCTAATGGCTTGAGATAAAGTAAGTGGAGTTGTTCTTCTGTTCTTTGTCAGTATTAATATTTTAAGTTACAGCTCCTCACTAGACTGTCTCTGCTTCCATGCCCTCTTACTTCAGGCCAGGAATTCTAGAAGGCTCCTCTTATGCACAGCTCATGCTTTTTTTCCTGGTGTTTTGCTGCTGCTTCCCGACTATGTCGACTGCCTGACATTTACTGAGCTTGGAGTGGTGCTCACATGACATTCAATTTTTCATCTGAATGCTTGTTAATCACAAACAAGCACCAGGCCAACTGCAAGCACGATTTACCTGGAATATGTGGTCTGGTAAACTAATTAGGGCAACATGGAGTGCTAATGCCCTGCTTCACAGAGGGTAATAACATCAGGAATTAAGAGCTTTCAGAAGCTTTTGCTCTTGAACTACAAATTGTTTCCTGACCTTTGAATATACTTTTTTGCCTTGCAACAAGCAGTTTCCATCCCTATAGCCCAAATCTCTTTCTTGAAGGCACCCCAGAGTTAAGTCCTTTCATGACTCTTTCCCACTCCCTTTAATTAAAAAAAGCTCTTCAGAGTATCTTTCCTGTAAGCATTAGATGGTTTTTTTGGCTGTTTCTGAATAAAGGATTTCCCAGAGACCACAGAAACTCTTCCCCATATATTATAATGCTCCAATAATTTCCAATAATGCAATTAGATCTGGGTGAATTTTTTTCAAAAAGCAGTAAAACCATTAGAGAGTGTGGTTTCAGAGGCATCAAAATACTCATAAATTCAATTTCAGTTTAGGGAACAGATTCTGCCAAAGTGAGAGCAAGGAGACATTTTTAGACAAGTCCAAGCACTAACTTTAGTCATTTTTTTGGGCACTAAAGGCACCCAGTGTGGCAGCCAGCAGGGAGCAGTTGCCCATGACTCTTGGCTGGAGGAAAGCAGAAGAATGGAGAAGATAGACCATAGATAATGATCAGAAAACATCTGTGGTGTGGCAGAAAAAATAGCAGCCTCACATAAGTAAGTGTGGGATGAGGACAACCCAGGAAAGTTTAAGAAAGGCTTGAAAAGAGAAGTGTGTAGAGAGAAGATGTTTTCTTTTTTCCGTTAGGTAAAATATTTTAAGTAGTTAATGTTATAGAGAACTTATAAAGAGCAAGAAAGATATGTTTATTCACAAAAAAAAAGTGTATGGACAAAATCAAGGCACAGAGCTGTAAAAGACGTGAAGAATAAGGAATCAGACTCAGAGAAGGAAGTCCAAAGAAAAAGAAAATGTCAACAATGAACATGGGAAAACGATCTACAGAGGAGAGCCCTGCAATTCCAGTGGCCTCTCTGAATGGACCTTTATTTAAAACATTGCTTTGCAAGTAAATGGTTGGTAATGAAATGAGCAAACTTTCAGACAGACAGAGCCTGACAAACACCATCGAGGCTGCCAAAAGAGCTGGTGGAAGCTATCAAAGAACTATTAGCATTCATCTTTGTGATCCTACAGAGGAGGGATAAGCTACTGAAAGACTGAAAAAAGATCAGCATAGTGCAGTTCTTTAAAGAGAGAAAAAAGGAGTAGCTGGGAGATTTATAAATCAATCGGATTAACTCCAGTTCCTGCAGAAACAAATCAAACCATTTGTCAGAATCAGGAAGATAACAAGGAGATGAGATGCAGCCAGCAGTAGATATGTTAAGAGGAAAGCATGGCAAAGAAAAGTATTTTATTTCTTCAGCAGGTAACAAACCTTCTGGAGTTAAAAACAGTAGCTGTCATCGATCTCAAAGCAAGACCTTCAATGCTGTTTCACTCACCAGTCTCTGAAACAAAACAGGGAAAATCTCCTGCTCAACATTTTCTCTGTGATTGGTAAAGCAGAGAGTGACAGGGTGGCTGTATCCAAAGACTGTTCCCCCATGGAACAACCAGAATACATAAGGATGTACTTGTGGATGCTGCAGGGCCTGTCCCAAATCTCACAGTGTTATCAAAACTTTCATTAATTATCAAGGTGATGGAATGGGGAGTATGCTATTAAACTTCCAGGTGAGGGGAAGTCTGGAAGCACTGTGGTCATATTGAATGACACAGCAAGGATTCAAAATGCTTTTGAGAAATAGGGAAAAATATCTTTGTTATTCAGCCATGACATGCACATTACTGCTTACCTTAGATAGGATAATCAACTGCTGAAATTCAGAAATCCTTTAAACTAATAAAATTAAATGAACCTGAGGATTATAGACTACCAGGTGAAGGTGGGCTGTGCAACTTTTGAGAGGGTTTAGTAGGAGAATAGTTTGCAAGCATCACCTTCCCTTACTCTGTGTTAGCCTTACCTGAGAGACTGCAAAAGTACTAAAGAAACACCAAATCCTTGAGGTGGAATTTTGGTTTCTTGTTTTGTAGGAGTTTTTTTTTGGTAAAATAAGTAGACCATTAAGCCAGCACTGATTTGGGCTCAAACCATTCTCTCTCACTCTGTTCAAGTACCTGTTGCACCTCCATGCATCCTGTTGCTGCTGTCCCCAAATCCCTCATTTGCAGTGACACTCAGCCTCCTCTCAGGAAGTTGCTATAGGGCAAGGACTACTTTTTCTTCTGGGAGATGTGCTTGCTGTTTACTCCAAATTAATGGAAAATGAAGGAATTGGCTGAAAACTAAAACAAGCAAAGGACTATTGAAAAACAGCAATTTCAGGAATTCAGAGATTTGATAATACTGACAGTGCGTATACAAACAAACTAACACGAAGAAACTCTGCATGGCATTTGAGATACAGGTGGGGCAAGGGAATTATTCCATTCTGGCTGGTGTTGAAGGCAACTAAAGACTGCCCCAAATCTCATTCCACGTCTAGTGTAAATCACTAAGGTAATAGAGCAGCACAATAATCCTCCCTTTTACATGAACAGGGAACATCTCCTGAAAGCAAAGTCAATGGCACAGATTTATCATGAGGTATGTGCTACCCTGCACTGCAATCTGGGCTAAAAGGTACAAGCATCACTTACAGCCTCATCTTTGACAGAGACACCAGTTTTCCTCTCCTTATGAACATGTTCTCTCATGTTGAGTGGGTGATAATACACTTTTTTCCTCCAAGGAAATTTTTTGTCTTTTTCTTTGGAGTATTAGGCTTTGCTCTCTGCATGCAGTGCTACAGCACCACTGTTCTGGTTGTGGTTTGTGCCAAGGGAGATCTGGTGTGCCTGAAAAAGGCATTTTTAGAATGTGTTCAAACCAGCCTAAGCTTTGAAGCAGAGCAAAATAGAGCGGCTTTTTGTGAATCCAAAATTTGCATTTGAACTATTATTCTGAGATGCTGAGTCCTTCCGAGTTCAGAAACTTGCAGGAGTTTGAGTTCAAATTTGCAACACCCAAATCCCAGTTTAAGCTTTTTTCTTGTCTCTTGCAAGGAGTGAAAAATATCTAGACATGTTTTCAGAGCTGCAGTTCTACCACATCTGTCTCAAATCCTGGTTTTCATGCTCCAGCACTAGCACACGTTTGAGTTCTGCTCTGCCAGCTGAGGCCCCTTCCCCATGCTGCCATTCCCACCCATCACTCACAGCCACAGGAAACTTTAAACTTCAATGCATATCAGTGGAGACAGTAATACACAATAACTGAGCTGTATGAAGAAGCTCTGTGTGTGTGTCCTAGCTTGACACTGCCTGGCATTCAGGACTTTATTTTTCCCAGACTCCTGCCTCCGTGAAACTGCCACCAGGCTCCTCTGTGCATCACAAACCCTTGCTGCTTCAGAGGTTCTTCTTGATTTACTGTCAGAAGCTCAAGGATATGAAGCACAAAGCTTCAGCTGCTGCCACAGCACAACTCCAGACATCAGGGAGCAGACAATATGACCAATCCAACCACAATAACAGGGTATTTGATTTGCCAGGCAAAGCAGTCTATTCTAACCAAGCATGAGCGCTCCAATTTTCCTTTAAGATCTAATCTATACATTCTTGTACATGAACACCACACCAGAATATAAAAGGTATTTGAAAACAATGACTGCATTTAGCTTCAAATGAAGAATTTTTTTTCTTTTATTTCCATCTGATTCACCAGCTTGGGAATTTAGCTGTGAGAAAAAGCTTGTAAGACACTGGACCCTGGAAGTGTTCAAGAGAAGTGATTTCTCAAGACAATAAGGTTAATACTCCATTATGATGCTTTCTGTGGCCAACTGGAAGAGCAGATCAAAAGGCAGAAAATGCCATGTTTCAGAAGGTGGTGAACTGGAAATGAATCCACACTTAGCTTATTCACATTTGTGAATGAACACATATTTGAAAGTGTTCAAAAGAAAAAACCCGTGGGAGGAAACACAGGACTGTAAGCAACTCTGAAAGTTGTCCTAAAGCTTAAAAAAAAAAAAATCATTGCCCCAAACCAATATTCTTCTTCCTAACAGGTTTAAGGGAAATATCATTATTTTATTAAAGTGATCCATCTATTCCTTCAGGACTGGCTCTGTGGCAGTGCTCTGGATTCAAGAGAATGTTATGAGGTGCAGACTCCAATATAAACCTGAAAGAAAATAGCCACTGAAAATATTTCTTCAGCAGTCTCTGAGAGACGTGGTCAGACACTATCATAGAGGGGATACTATCAGTTTTAATACCCCTGTCCTGATTCTGTTGGAAGGGTTCATGTCTGTGCAAACAGGGTATAACAAGACACAACCAAGAAGAAATTTAAAAAAAATACCTCAGAGAAGTAAAAAAAGCATCAAATACAATGCCTGACATGCTTTTGGCAGCTTCTCACCTGTTATAGCACACAAGTCTCTAGTTCGTAAAACCAGAATTTTGGAGTAAGATAAACTCACCAATAGCTTCTCTGGGCAAAAGATAAGAGAGCTCTTTGAAATGCCATAACATCAGCTGTATATGGGCCAGTTGTGAGATCTGCCCTGAGTGATGCTTACACAGGAGATGGGCTCTTCACCAGACCCCCTCCAGAGCACAGAAGAGAGCCTGCCTTGACATGACTGAGAGAAAAATTGGCTGCACCTCCCATGGCAGTGCTTGCTGGACTCTGCACCACACCATTGGGGTAAAATCCACTTAAAATTCAGTCTTGAATTCTTTCAATCCAATAAAACTGACTATTAGCACTAGCACAAAATTCCTGTTGTGGAACAGAAATGCAAGCATATGAGCCAAATTCATATACCCCTAAATTTAGGTGTGGTATCGGAATTAATATTCTCTGAGAATCTGGCCTGGAGATGGGGATTTGATCAGCCTCTGAAGAGAGCACCATATATTGAGTCAAATATTTTTACCTCTCCTTTTCAAAACCTTAAACTCTGCACTGAAATCAGAATTAAGGGAGGCACAAATGGAGCACGTGAGACAGCAGTGACACCTACGAGCCAGAAGGTTAACCAGGCATCTTTATTTGCCTCAGAATGATTAAAAGGCAGGTTTCCCTCCATTTTGGCTTCTGACAAAAAATCAGACTAAGCCAGAGCTAAATAAAGCACACTTGTGAGTTGGAACAGCCCTTGCCTTCTGCAGCACAAGAAAACAGGACGAGGGAGGCGCAATGAATTTAATGACACCTTTCTATGCAAAATGCTGAGCCTGTGTATGTGTGGACTCCTCCTGCTTTAGACACCTCCTTCTCCTCCACTGCACCATTCCCAGAGGCCTCTCACTGGCCTGTCCAAGTGTTAATATCAGCATAGCAGTGACCCTGTTACACCTGAAGGCTAATGTTGTACAATAGGTACTTTGCCTTAAAGGACATTAAAGGTTAGTGTTATACGTGCAAAAGGGACAGGGGTTTTTGGTAAGATGAGCAATGCTCTTGGCATTATTAGTGAGCAACTATTTTAGAGATTCCAGCAGCCTCAAACTACACAGTTATCTAAAAGCAGGATTTTCACCTCTCCCCTTCAGCCTGTTGTCAATACTGAAAGCAAGAAGCCCCATGACTTTCCTTAGGAGAAGAGGTGCCACTCCATGCTCCTTCCCACTAGGGAGTTTACAAAAGCCAAATACCAGCACGCCCCCTGGGGTACCACAACCAGGAATTAGTTACCAAACTGGCCTCATTTAGAACAGAGTGCTCCCCATTCTCCTCTCTATTTCATGTCTCCAATTCTCTCTTTGTCACAGAAGTCTGTGCAGTTACAGGCCAGTCACTTGTGAGGAAGAGCACACACAGCACATCTGTAGAACAACAAGAGTAATACTCTTTTACAGGATATTTATCTTCCTAAGGTATTCAAAATGATAAGCTGTTCTAGAGAACTAGTGGAGATCCCAGCTTGACAGAACTATATCTAACAGGTTCTTTATTAGGGTCAATTACTGTGACGTTAAAGAGCAAGAACTAGCTTGTAGTTATCTCTAAGTAAATATTTTTATTATATATGGTATTTGTTACACAGCGAATCAGTCTCTTTCTTATTGTGATAGGCGACTGGTTTCTGACAGTAAAAATCAGATCAGTGCATCTTCCTGCCCTGTGCTCTGCTATTTCTCCTTGCTCCTGGAACATGGATGTCTATAAACAGTCACTTCCTTGTGGCCTGTAAAGTAAGAGGCATTTTAAATGCTGAAGACTTCAGCTTACTTAGAAAACAAAGGTTTCTGTGCCAACATGATCGAGTCAGCCAGACTGCTCGAATCCCCTATTCCCTTCTCATGAGACTCCAGTGTCTTTTATCATCTCAGAAGTGCCAATCTAAAGCACCTAAAACCAGCAAGAACTTGCACTCCTGCCTGCTGGCATCCCTCTCCCACCAGAGCCACGTGAAATGTGTGGTGAAAGGCAGGAGTCATGAGAACATCCATGGTGAATGGCAGAGTGCTGAGTGTGACATTTGGCCCTTGGACCTTCCCACTGCAGACTGACACTTCAGCTTGATTTATTTTGTCATTCTTCCATTTCCCTCCTGGTCACGAAACCTCATTTGGTTTCACCAGCAAATGAGTGTTTGGCCTTTGATTTTACTGGGGACCAGAAATTCAATCCATTCCCTGACTGCTCAGCTCTGTCACCAAGTATTCAGAGAATATTAACCTTTCCCAACTCCCCCGCAAGCAAATCTTGCCCAGGATCTTGGCAGCAGAAAAGCAATGACTTGATTAATACGAAGCATAGGGTGGCTATGGAAGGAGCATTTCTTGTAAGGAAAATCAGCTCATTCTTGTCAGTAAATGAATGCTAATACTCTTTCCCTATTAAGGCAGGCTCCCGCTTTAAAACTTTTATACCTCCTATATATCATGTTTTTGGAAGAAAGTTTTGCTATTTAAATAGGTGCCAGAGTGTTACAGGCTTATATGATTGCAATTTACAGTACTCCATAAATCAGCAGACCTCAGATGCATTGGATAGACCAGAGTTTAAATTGACATCCTGCCTTTTTATGAACATTAAAAAGCTGGATCTCATGACATATTTACACAGAAGTGTCCCTGCTGCCTTGGCCAAATTGTTCCTAAAGTACTTCACATGAAGGGACATAATGACGACAACCTGAAGCTTTGTACGTTAAATTATCTAAGTGTTACAGCCAGTCCAGAGGGGTTAGCTCAAGTCCAGGTGAGATCTCTGTGGTGCCTGCTGCTCCCACATAAAAATGGTGGAAATTTGTCCTTTAAATAAGAATCACATGCAGGAATCCCATGGACAATCTATCTTCACTTGCCCGCAGAAGGCTGAGGCATCCCACTGACAGGATCAACTTCCAAACCAACACACCTTGGCATGGCACAGTTGCAGTCACCAGATGCAGGCATGTCAAAAACAATGGCATGTCTGAGTCACGCCTCCCTCTCAGCTCCTTCAGCTACACAAAATACATCTCATCTCTGCTGATATCCTGGGTGGGGTTTGTATTTGCCTCCAGCAGATACTCAGCACCCCCAGCCTTGCTGAGCCCCATTCAGCTCCTGCACAGCCACTCCTGATCCAGGCCTGATGCTATTTTTTTACAGACAAACTGGAAGATGATGGCATAGAATGGTTGTGAGTGAGGTCCTTTCAGGATTTTGCCTCATGGACACCTTTTTGGGGGCAGCTGCCTTTGCATAACCAGAAACTCAGCCTTTACAGACTAGGATTACCTCAGGAGTAGAAAAATTCTTAGTCACTCAGCAGTCAATTCACCTGCAAATCTATCAGATACATTTCAAGTAGAAATCAGAGCTGAACATTTACATACTATCACCTAACTATACTGGTCATCTTCTAATCACTACAGTCCTCCCAGCAAAGTCAGAGACAGTTATTTCAGATCTCCTTTCCATTCACAGGGCAAGAATCCACTTCCTCATGAAGCAAAAAGAGTAAATAAGCCAGGAAAAAATCATCACATCATTGGAAACAACCCCAGGAGATAGAAGACTGCCTTAAATGATGCAACTAATATTGGCTGTCTGTGAGATGATACCAAAGAAATTACACAGTTATTAAAAAGAACCAAGAAAAAGAAACCACCCTCTGGCCTTGATTGCTGGTTCTAATCAAGAAAGAATTCCTGCACACCCCTTATCACTGAGACACATGCTCCAAAAAGCTGAAAGAACAAAACCAATAAACATTAATAATTAACTCTAACTTGTTCATGGTAAACTTAATTCACTTTTTCAGTCATACTTCCCCACTTAAGAAGGTATTGCTTTAAAAAACTCACATCCTCCCCCTTCCCTCCTGCTAATAAAAGACATGGAAAGTATTATGGTTATCATTATTGTCCTTGAATGAGTCAACCTTCCTGAAGAATTTCCCTTCCCTGAAGCAACTGAGCAGAATGGTCGCAACCAAGAGAGGAGCAAAGAGCAAGCCTTGCTGTTGGTTACAACAGTGTAAAACTGTCAGCAGCTGAATCAGTCAATAACACCAGTGGAATTATTGTTCCCATCAATTTGCCTCATGGTTGGGGTGCAGGTTCATTTTTCTAAGCACTGTGGAAGAAACGACCCCTGCTCTCAGTCCTTTCCCTGGCTGTGGTGTGCAGAAGTTGTACAGGATCACAGAACTCCTCGATCTCAAAACATGGGTGAATTATGGATGAGGGAATTCAGGCGTAGAGAGGCTGAGAAAGACATTAAGTACCCAAATGTACAGTGAGGAGACTCTTACATATGAATGGGTTTAGCTTCCCTGCTCTCCAGTCGGGCAGGTACATCTGCATTCCTCCACTACACAGGGAAATTATGTAGACAAAACAGTACAGCGCTTCAACAGTATTTTTGACATGCCAGTGTTGATCTGCCCTGATTTAGGCTATTAAATAGTGACTATTTGGCAAAACAACTCCCCTTTGTAGACATCCAAATCCCTCTGTGGACCAGAACACTCCCAACTGCAGTTACCTCCGCTACTGGTCAGAATTTCATCCCCAATTTCCCCAACTGCAGACACATCCTAATAACCCCAAGTTCAGTGAAGAAGCCATGCCAGGAATAAATGGGAGCCAGGTCTGGTCCTGCTCCAGCCACCTGCCTGCTGCAGGGCTCTGCTCCTGCAAGGAATCCTCCCCAAACATCCACCTGCCAGAGCAACACACTGTCTGTCCCTCCTGCTCACTGCCATGGGGCAGCAGGCTGTGCAGCACCAGGGCTCACATCATGTTCCACCCATCTGCTACTCAATAAATATAACAAAATGTGTTACATGATAAGTAATCTCCAGGTAGACATTAAACATTATAAATTCTGACACTCAAGTATGGTCCCAGACATACCAACATCATCATGTTCTTGCTCATGCCACCAGAAGAGCCTTTTCCCAAAATTAAACTTGGTAGAGGCACAAAAGGACCTTTTTTTCCTGTAAGTTCAGTCAGCAAGCATAGGAAAACATAATAAATTTTGTAACAAATATACACCATAAGAAACTGTATAATCAATGCAAACTCAGTGAATTTTGGAAAATTCAGTAGCACACAGGCAGAAAGTAGAAAAGAAAAAAAAGCAGGAATAGCAGTTCAGTTTGTCGTGATCCTGATATGGAAACCTAGCAAAGGCGGTCAGTGCACATGCATTTTGTATTTAGCACTAATTAGCAAGTTTAATCCAATATCTATCTTGATCTTCCCAACTGCTGTGAAGCACCTTCATTGATTGTGTAACAGTTTACAAAGCTCTGCCAATTTTCAATGATTAAAATCTTGGCAGCAGTTGCCCACCATCATAGTACAGCCTTTAAAATAATGAAAAAAAACCCACTCAATAAATAATAACAGCATTTAATAACAATTTGCAGATGAATGGTGCTTTTCTGAGTAGGACCTAACTCCTGATCTTTGAAATGCAGGGTCACGTTTGCTTTATGTTTTAAACTTTTCTCTGGCTCAGGAAGATGAGAGCCTAACCTTTCCTTCCCTTTTCTTTCCTTTTTAATGAAAGCTGAGATTTGCCTAAAATATTGTGACTATAGCAACCGGACTAGTTTTTATTATGGGGGTATTTTTAGCTGCTAGACTACAACTGCAACAGAGACACTTGGATGGTACCTGCCCAGTTTATTATTGTTGTGGCACAGGCAATAACAAACCTTATACTGCTCAGAGGTGTCCAGAGTTACTGTGGCTGGTGTCAGGTCCCTCTTCTGCTGCACCCACACAGTGGAGGGTGAGTTTGTGTCCCATAGGGACACAGCAGCAGTGCAAAATGCATTTCAGTGTAAGTGAAAGGATGTTCTGTCCAGCTTTTCAAGGATCCTGCCCCATAGCAGAGTCTTGGAGAAGGTCAAGTTATCGGTATGTATATCACTGTGACAATATTCACACCAGGGAAGAGCTCAGCAGCAAACTCTGAAGAGTATTTTCCTGACCTGTTTTCCTCTTCCTGCCCACACTCAATTTATGCCCTTCTGACAATCATAAAATACAGGCTTTTCCAGTGCAAACTTTGTGAAATTAAGTGGTTTACCTAGCTACAGCCAAAGGTTAAATACACATATTTTCCTGCTGACTTTACTGCATTTAACCTTTGAAGTTTGGTTGTGAAAATCCCTAGCCCATCCGTGTAAAACAAATGGAAAAACTCAGAGAGCAGCACTATTTGGGATTACTCAGGGATGTTTGAGTAGGTATTATCTTTGCCTCTCTCAAAGCACTGCAAAAATGATTTCCTCTAAAAAACCAAAGCATCCCCTTCCTCTGCACACACCTGCCCAGGGGCAGGACAGAGGGGCAAAGCTACTCCACACCCTGCCTGTTTTAAAGATAACACTGACCCATTTGTCTACCAGCCTGTGTAAAATGTCACAGCCACAACCACTGTCCTTCACCTGGAAATTACTCTGGAACAGAGATGGCCCCAGCAGACCCAGGCCAGGACTTGGAGGTACAAGCACAGCAGGACCTGTCCCACAGGGATCTGTGAGAGCAGAGCTGCTCCAGGGAGCTGGTGATAACCTTGGGGACACTGACCTGCAGAGAAGCCATCCTGCTCATATGTGCCTGGGGAGGCATGAAAAGGCAGAGGGAGGGAAGTTTTGGGGTTCAATAGAAGAAAAAATTGCTCTTTAATCAGGTCAACTAAACAGGTAAGAGCTTAAGTATAGACTAAGGTTTTCATTGTATTTGTGTGGCCAAACTCAAGTTTGAGAGTTTCACAGCTATCTACAGGTTCTCCTAAAAACCCTGCACTGCTTCATCCCTCCCCAAGGGTCTCCTCTCACACCAGTTCTCCAACGTTTGTGCTGGTAAGGACAAGGTTTCATGTGTCACGTAATACAAGCAACAGATTGGGGCAGAACTCCACAGAAAAGACTTTCTGAGGATTCTGCCTTGCAGGAGGGGGTGTTGGAGCAGGCAGGAATTATTTTCCAGGGGTGTGATACATTTAATTACATTTTCTATTGTCTAGTGAGGGCTTCAATTCAGAACAAAAAATGCATTTTTGCCCAGTTTGGGTTCATTAATCTCCTTAATTTTTAGCACTCTCCATCAGCAGCACCAGAAGCCAATAAAATCAAATTTATCTGAATTCTATAGAGGTCAGTAGCATCAGGAGCTGGAGGCAATGCCCCCATCTGGGTCTGTGAGAGTCCCAGTCCCACTCTGACACTTGTTGCAGATCTCAAGCAGTTTATTGAGCTGAGACTGGCCAAGGGCACGAGTGTCATTGCCTCCTGCTCAGGAAACATCCTTGCCACAGAAAACATCGGCAGCAAACAATCAATTAGAGGAACAAAGGAAGAGTTCAGAGCCAGGACTACACATGCATCAGCATTTGTTTCTCTTTTGTCACCAGTGTCACCTTGTGCTTCCTGACGGTCTGATCCTGCTTTTGATGCAAAAGCATCGGCGAGGGTTGCATGAATGTGGCAAGGAGAGACCCTGTGAGGAAAATCACTCAGCATTGCCAGAGCACATCTCAGGCAAGTGAAAATGCTTTTGACATGGGAAGCGATGCAGGGGCACACCTGTAGGTATGTAGTACACATGTCAACATCAGCACTCACCATGTTTATGAGGAACTTCATTGAATAAAAGATCTGGCAAAACACTCCTTGAGCGATTCCAGTCTGCAGCACACACACCCCATCACTTGCCTTTTCTCACCCCAGTGTTACATCTCACTAAATTGGTGACAAGTGTTAAGTGCAACAGGCTGCCAACCACCCACAGGGAGCAGTGGTTTCCTCCCCATTTGCCACTGTGCCTTCCCAAGAACAGCGATTCCTGCAGGTTCCTCAAGCCCCCCCATTTCACACAGGTACACTCCTCGTGTTTTAGTGGGAGCGCAGCACAGGTACAGGGCAAAATGCGATAGCAAAACGTAATTTGTTCAGATCTTTGCCTTCAGGGTGAACGCCGAGAGCTGCCAACAGCCAGAAAATTTGTGATCTAATTTAGAGGCAGAGAGGCATGCCTTTTCTCCAGGCCTTTTGGAAAACAGAGCTGGGTTTCCACTTTACATGACCTGGCTTTTTTTAAAAAAGAATTTTTTTTTTTGAAGTGCTAAACAGTGCTCATCTCTTCTCCACAGAGCAGCATGCTGAGACAGAAATGAAGGCACGCTGTTGGCTGGACATGCAGCCTCCTGCTCCCCCTGGATGGCAAGACAGGCACTGGGACACTGAGTTTGGTGTGGCAGTGATCAATCACAACCACTTGAAAGGGGGCAGAGCAGGGGTTTATATCCAATTTTTGCCACAGGTGCACCATTGAATGTTTAGATGGCTGTTCTACAATTTTCTGTGCACTTTCTCCCTAGTCCTTCATCGCAGTACAAAAAATGTGGTTACAATGAGTGATAGGAAATTTCAGCTGCAATTTTAATGCACAGCATCCCATTTTCCCTGTTTAACCCTGCCTCCTGTGGAGTGTTAGAGATGGGCTTAGAGATATCTCACTGACAGACTAGGGATCTTTTTTGCACCCTTCCAGAAAATTTCTGGGTAAAATCTGCTTCTTCCAGTCAAGCTAAAAATACTGCAAGAGCGAGTCTTTCATTGTGAAGCAGCACTTGGAAAGGTTTCCTAAAAGTCACAAGCTGTGACTGAGAGTTTGAGCTCCTGAGATTTACACTTGGCTCTTGCACTGAACTGTTGTGTGTTATATGGTTTTGTTCTCCTTCGCCCCTGCTGCACTTGGACAAGTGACAACAGCAGGGTTGGAGATCCCAGCACACCCAGATTTCCCAGGCTCTACCCAGCTGCAGCCCCACACAAGGTGCCCCACACATCCCTGGCACCACAGGCTTGTCAGGGACACATCACCTTGGCCTCTGGTAGTTTGGATGAGGAGCTTCGTTCCTGGGAAGGGCTTTCAGGGGTGACACCACCCCATCTCTTGCTTGTCTCCCCTGTGATATCTCGTTCTGGCTCTGCCCCCTGGAGATCACCCAGCAGATGATCTGCACAGAATTGGCCCCAGAAGGTGCTGGATTTGGGGCAAAGAAACAAAAAGTATCCCACACCTTGGCAGAGCCATCCTTTCTCCTAAAGGAACTTCCCCTTACCATCTTTTCTTCCCAGCTCCCTAGGGTCACCAGGTGATTCATGCCATCTTTGCTCACTAAGGCAATGCTGGTTTTTGGCCATCAGCACCTCCTAGCTGCCAATAAAAAATGTGAGTTTTTCTCAACTCATTACCATCCCTGCTGGCTCCCCTAGGATCCCCCCAGTGCAGGGGAAGAGACATGAAAATCCAGGGCCAAAAGTGAGTCCTGAAGAGGAAACATGTACCACCAACCCAGATCCTTGTTTCCAACACAACAGAGTGCAGGGAATTTTATGGTAACATGACTTAGCAGGATGTATTGCTGCTTAGGTCAGGATAACTCTTTAGAGGTAAAGCCACAGTCTGGCAAGGGCTCAGCTGCTGTTGGGGAACTTGCACCCCTTTGTGAAAAACGAGGTTCACTCTCCTGTTAAAATTCAAAGGTTTATTAAAGGACAATAAGGGACAGGATAGAGCAAAAGGTTACAATGCCCAGGACGCTGGGTACCCTTGGCACTGAGCCAAGAGCACACCTGGTATGCTGAGAGAATCCCTTTATATACTTTTCTTATTGCATCAGCCTATTGCATATTCACAGACAATTATGTATATTCAAACTTTTCCCGAAGCTATTTTACATGTTCCAAGAACTCGTTAGCGTGGCTCCTCCTTGGGTCCGCCTTTTTAAAGCATGCATGGTCCTTTTGGAGGGTTCAGTATCCCTTCCTCCATCAGTTTCCAGCAGATGGTTGTTGTTGATAGAGATGTCCTGTGGTAGGAGCCTGTCACACCCATGTTTATCTGGCTAAGCAGGTGGTTTATTGTCAGTTAGGTACATTTTAACACAGTTATATTAGTTATTTCTCAACTATATCTAACAAAGAGAAAAGCATTTAGTAATCGTTATATTTCTATAACAAAAGATACTTTTATAAGGATTAACATTATATACATAGTATTCATTGAGAAAAGCCAATACTATAACATGTATTTATCACACCTTCATCAGTTTATATAAGCAACTGCTTCCATGTCCTCCCTTTGGGGCTCTCAAGCAGATATTCAGCGAATTCGGAAAGAAAACCCCAACCCTAGCCTCCCTTGTGAATACTTATTTCCAAAGAGCTCCTCAGCCACCCAACGGAAAAGTTTCCCAGGCTCTTTTTTGTGCTGTTCCCCGTGAAGCAGCAGCAGCGCCGCGGGAAGGCCGAGGCGACTCCGGGCGGCGTGAGGCGGCCAGGGGCTCCGAGTGAGAAATGAGCGAGAGGCGCTGGCTAGGCAGCGGCTGCCTGCACCTTCAGAGAGCCTCAGCGGTGACAAGGGGCATCAATCCATCAGTCCATCCATCAATCCATCCGCCCGTCCGTCAATCTGTCCATCCAGCATTCCGCCCGTCCATCCGGCACCCGGCGCGGCCTCAGCGCCGGGAGCGGCGCGCGAGCGCCACCTGGCGGAGCCGGGCGGCGGCTGCAGCGCGGGGAGGCGGCATTCCCGGGATTCGGCATTCCCGGGATTCGACATTCCCGGGATTCGACATTCCCGGCACCCGGCATTCCCGGGATTCGGCATTCCCCGCACCCGGCATTCCCGGCACCCGGCGTTCCCGGGACGGGGCATTCCCGCCGCTGGGAAGAGACGGGACCCGGCCGGGCCTTCCCTCGCCTGGACAGAAGGGCCGAGGCCCTTGCAAAGGCCTGTGCCTGGCCGCAGCCCGCACACCCGGCCGCTCTGCAGCTGGCAGCTTTCGGCAGCCACCTATTCACCGCCCTCTATAATTAAATTATTCACAATACTCCAGGCTCAGGTATCAAGCTCTTTGATGCAGCCTCTTGCCTTTCGCACCCGTTCAGGCTGGGGACAGCCCGGCGCACGCAGTGTGCTGTCCCTCACAGGGATGGTCACCATCGGCAAGCAGGATTTGGCTCCTGAGATGGACACCTGGACACCTGGGAGAGCCAGTTCCACCTGCACTGCATTTACAAGACTCTTTGCTCAGCTGATGCTGGGCTGTGCATCCAAGCTGGGCTGGGACCAGCATCGCACCCTGAGCCTGTGCTCTGGCACGGGGGTGAATTTGGTGCTGGGCATCAGCAGCTGCTCTGGAGTCACTGTGTGCTCCCTGCAGAGCCAGCTGCCAGCCCAGGTGACAGGGAGCTGAGCTGGGATGCCCGTTCCTGGTTCCCAATGGACTTTGTCTCACCCACAAAGTGCCAGAATAAGAACTGGCCGAAATGAGTGTTACTGGCATTTGTGTTCGATTCCTGCCCTGAGGAACTTAGCTCTTCCAGCAATTAAAGGCAGTCAGCAAAATCCTCCACACTGCAAACATGTGCAACCGGTAATTACAGAAATCACTTCCCCACCTGAGCTGCTGTCTACCCCTCCATCCCCTCCACTTTTCCACTTAAAAAAACCTGACCATAACCAAAACCAAACCAAATGAAACAACAAACCATTTTACATTGCTTGAACAATCACAATACACCATCTGAGACACACCTGTAACAGTGTACACAGGCTGAACCAGTGCTTAAATCATTTCAGCAAAGATAATGTGAGAGATACTGGTTCAAGCTACTCACGAACATGTGTTGTCCAATTCCACAGGCTAAGGTCCTACCAATATATATCTTTTCCTCAACTGAGGAAGAGACTGCTCACAGTCTCTTGACTGTGCAGCATTGTTGGCTTTCAAGGTGAGAAGAGCTGAAATGCAAACTGGAAGCTCATATTTAATTCTCAGCCGTTCCCTGAGGCTGATGTGAGAGGCCCTCCCCAGCACTACAACCTGGACATACACAGATTGTTCCGCAGCAGTGGAGTCTTTGTGATTTTGGATGAGTGGACCTGTAGTTCAGTTTCCCAACCATCAGTGGAATGGCAGGTGATTGCTGTAGGGGTTTGTGTGAAGCTCTGGTGTGTGAGTTAAGCTGGCCACAAACCTTTCCCTTCCAGTTGTCTCCCATGCGAGGGAACAGACACGTCCCCACAGTGCCCTGCTGCCAGCCTGGGAGAGCAGAGGGATGATGCAGGATATGCCCAGAGGCTGCCTGCTCCCTGTGCTGGCAGAGCTGGAGCACTTGGGAAGCCATCAGCCTGCTTTTGCAGATGCCTTGTACAAACATTTACATTTCTCTGCAGACACCATTTGGTTTTATCTGTGTGCTTCAGCTTTTCTGCTGCAGCCAGCTGGGAGGAAAGAGGGGGGGACCAGACCCCACAGTGAGGTTCCATTAATGCTCCAAGCTCACAGCCCCAAGGAGGATCCCAGGCAGGGGGGGCTGGGGCGTTCAGCATCACCAGGGTCTAAAGGGATGTGAAGACAACAGGACTCAACACTAGGGTAAAGGTCAAGTTGTACTCTTGAACTGTGTCTTACCTCAGAATTGCTTTTTGGGGAGCATTATCCCTCTCTCAGTGCCCCCTGAGGATGCACTGAATAACCAGTGATGTTCCCTTTTACAGGTGGGTGAGATGGGGGCAAAAGGACTCTACAGCGAACTCCACACCAGCAGTCACACCCAGGAATTCCTGGGCCCTAAACCTCTCTTTTATTCCATCTGGTTTACACAGGAAAGGCAACTTAAAGGTTTAAATCTCATCAAGGGTGAGTGATATAAAATGAAAGTTTTCCAGAAAGCTGAATTTATGAATTTCAGGGAAAATACTGACATTTCAAAATATATTCTTATTCAGTATTAGGAGAAAAACAAGCTTTTCCGTGAGACAAAGTCACAGAATTGTTCTGTTTCCATGATGTTGAGCCATTTCATTTTGGTAATGTCAAAACATCCTAAAATATTGTCTTATGCAAAATAGTAAACAGATTAAGCATTTCAATAAAGCAAAATGAAATTAATTTACACAAGCAAGTCAAAATGATTTGTTTTGACTTCCTCCTTTAAAAATTGTCAAATTACCAGAAACCTGAGATGTCAACACTAACAATACCAGGTAACTCTTCCAGACTGTTTTAGACCAGCTCTTCACAAAACAGCCAGACTGATTTCAGCCCCAGTAATTCCATTTTTTCATGGTTACCTGGCTCACATCCCACTCTTCTGGAGCTCCTGGAAGGGAGATGAGGCCTGGGGTAAAGAGCTGACCACTGTTACAGTGTGTGTACAACACCCATGATAAACCCCTTGGAGCTGCCTTTGCTTTATTTTGTGCTGGCCCTGTGACTTTACCTGGGGCTGAGCAGGTAAAAGTGAAGAAACTGGCACCCAGGTGACAGCTCAAAGGAAAATCATGGCCATCAAAAGCAAGAACCTGGAAAAGAATCGTTGTCACCTCTGTGGAATCCCAAGATCATATGTGGCTGGGACTGGGCACTTCAATCTTGACTTCTGAAGCTCTTCCAAACCACTCTGAGCTAATTTGTAATTAGGAGTGGGTGACTTCTTGTATTGACATCTCTTTTAAATCAGGCTGAAAAACTCGTCCTGTTAGAGGCTGTCTGTCAGCATTTCCATTTCTCTCTATGGTTACTGCTACTGAAGAAACTTCAGCCTGTGCTATTCCAGGCCTCACCTTCCTTTCACATGTCATTTTAAAGTATTTCAGCTCCCATGAAAGGGTTGAGACTGTTTCTTTAATGCTGCAAGCCATGGCCCAAAATATTCCCCCTATGTCTTTCCCTCCTGAGAACACAAAAAACCCTCTCCCCATCTACCACAGTTTGTGCCCCACTTTTAAGAAATGCACAAAGCCACAAATACTGGTTACAGCTCCCAAAAGCAACAAGGCCAACCTGCTACAACGCAATGCCAGCTCAAAAAAATGAAAGAAAATTTTAATTTCCACAAAACCAGTCTGCAGGCAGCCTGGCTCCTCGCACACATCACATGAGTGCCACCACAGACCATTTTGACAAGGGAAGGATCCTCTCTCTGACATTTTGTTTTGCATCTCCCCTGGCTGTGGGTTCCCCAGGGTGCCAGGCACTGCATGCATCACCTCTCCTGTCTGAGCCCACTGCTGGGGCATTAAATGCTTTCTCCATCTATCTTCAGAAATGGATGGCAAAAGAGAGATCCATAAAACATTCAGTTAATGCATTTGGGCCAGGTAACCCCTCCCACCAGCCAGTCTGGCCTCCTTAGGGCAGTTGTAGGAAGGACCACAAAGGTCCAGATACAATTCTCCCAGTCTGCCCTTTCAGAGTGGCCTTTCCCATCTTCAGCACTGTGTTTTACTTTTCAGGATATTTCTTCCTGACCCCATGAAATAGTGCCTTGAAACACAAAAGTAGATCAATTTAGAGATGACAGTTTTAATTCAAAGCATATTCTCTGTTTTTATAAATTTATCCTCTCTAAGTTTCTTGGTTGTTTGCATACTAAATAGCCTTCCTTGTTTTCACTTTGCCACCTCTTTGTATTATATTATTTTTACAGCTGACAAGCACTGTTAGACTGTGAGAATGCTGCAGTGTCAAAAGCAGACTGAATTTGCTGATTGCTGGAGTTCTTTGTGCTGCTCACACAAAATTCCTTCTTTCCCCTATAATACATCTGTTGTTTGTATATTCGATAAAGTTAATATCTGTGAAATCAGTCATTTCCCCCAGCTCTAAATTATACTGCAGCAGACAGAAGATTGACTTCATTGTATTGACAAGAGAGAACTCTCAACACTTATTATTTGTGGGGACTTGGAGAGATTACAAAAGCACACAGAATGGCTTTGTTTGGGGAGTGTAGTTCTGTAAAAGCTGGTAAGGTGATGTATGCACATTAACGTGGGAACAGTTTTTAACAAATTTCTACCTTTCTAATATTTTTGGGAGGAAGAACGCAAGAAATAGCATAAATCAATGCTTCATTCCGTTCCTCTCTTCATGCCAGTATCCTCTTTAACACCAATCTCATGTGCAATATTTATGTCTACATAAATAATTCAGGAACCAATTAATCCAATTCTTTTATAATTACCTCTTATAATGGCATACAGCCCAAATCCCAGCAGCTTAATTGCTACTTAATGGAGATATTTATGACACCAACACTAATAAAGAATATAGGTACTCTCACTTATGTCAATTAGGGACAGGGCTTAAGCTACTAAACTCCTGATTTGGATTTCAAACACCTCTGCAGTCCTGGCATATGAAGACACACAGCTTTTCACTTCAGAGCAAGAGGCTCCAGCTCCCCTATTTCACATGTTTGAGGGTTCTGGAGTCAGCCCTCACTTACTGCAGGGTGACAGCCCCCCACTGCTGCCCTTTCCCCAGTGCCTGGACTCTTCCAGCAGGGCTGTGCTGGATTTTATCTCTTTCCTACCAGATATGACCACATTTGCCCAGTTTGGCTTCACACACTATGAATGTGAGAGCACAGATCTCCCTGAGCTCAATCCATAAGCCTTGCTCAGTACATGGAAGCAGCCTGAATGCTGAGGGCATCTCAGATGGGAATACTGGGATGCACAATGGACCCTGCCCTAATGAACCACCCTCAGCACCAAACTGGACACTTATCCGAGGGGCATCGCTCAAACAACGGAGAGCAGAAATGTGGAGGTCTGGGAATGTCAGATGTGAAAATTTCCTGTGTCCTGATTTAGAAATCAAACTCTTCCTGCTTCAACTTAGCAGGCCTGGGATTTTCCCATTAGCCCTTCAGAGGAAAATGTGAGAGAGGAAAAAGGAATGAGTGTTTAGTGGCCTATCTAATTTGGTATTTGTGCTCAAGTGAGGAGGATATTTCCTGAGCACAGTGCGACACGCACTGCCTGCTATAAAAGCATCTTGTGAGGTTGTCTCACACATCCCTTAAAATAATCCTCCTTGAAAACACGAGAGCATTCCTTGGAGTGCCATATAATTCCATATGTGGTGTCTTTTCCCTTGTGTAGAGGGAACATCTCTCAGGCTGACTGCACACGTGCCCCAGCTTAGATCACCATCCTGAGTGGGACATGGGGAAAAGCCTGGAGTGGGACCCTGCACCCTTCCTGTCAGGGGTGTTTTAAGCAACCTGTTACAAGATCAGCCAAAAAAAGGCATGGATACAGGGGCAGACAGAGGCAATGTGGTGTTTTTGAGAAAGGCTTTACCTGCATTTGGCTGCATCCACCTGGTTTGCCTCAGCCTCAGAAACCCTAAAGTTTAGGCAGCACAACTGCCACAGGACTTAGGCATTTTGGATTCAAGGGAGTGCACTTAGCTCAACCTGAATACATTTTTTTGATTGATTTAAGGGAAAATAAACAGTTCTTAAATGAAAAATGAACACCCACGGATTGGCTGGCACAGGTTTAAGTACTCTCACAGAAAATCACTCCTTCTACCAGTGCAATTTTCCCTTTGTTACAAAGTTCTAAAATGTTATGGCTTTCAACTTGCAAAAACACAATGCTCTGAAACTTTGTCCTGTTACTTGTAAAGTGCGCTGCATCAAGAACTACTTGATAATTAGAGGGAAATGTGCACTTAAAAGCTTAAGAATACAGCTTCTAACTGAGAGTCACTTAGTTTTTATGATTGCTTTTATCTTTACAAGCAGCTGAAGACATCCTCGGAAGTCTTAAACTTGTCCTAATCCAATGTTTCAGTCAGTGTATTTTCATGAGACCTGGCAAATTTATTCCATTATGCTGCTATTAATGGTGGATATTTATGCATTAGGATGCAAAGCAGCAACTCTTACAACTAACATTTCACTAAGGAAAGTTTTGTAATTACACCAAGAGATTGGGAATTGGGATTCCTGGGTTTCTGCTGAGCTGTGGGACAGACATAATGTACTGTCCCCAAAGTGAGTCACTTTGATTCCTTTACCCACTGAATGCTCAGTAATGTTTCTAAGGAATTATTGTGGCCATATTCGATAAACGGCACCTGTATGCTTACTCCAGGGCATGTTATTGCTGCTAAGGTTTTAGAGATCCTCAGAGCAGTTTTATTGGTGTTTATGGGTGGATAATGAGTTAATCCCTTTCTCTCTGACCTGGGTCACAGAGCTGAGAAGCTGAATTTGAAGCAACAACGCTGGATAAGAGGTAGAACAGAGAAGTTTATGAAGAAATTAAAAAGAAATTGAGTTGCTACTAAAGGTGTTTTCAAATAAGTCCTTTTCATCTGGGGAGAGGACTAATTTTTTTCTGGAACTATACAACTTCTCAGAAAGAAAATGAAACCTCTACTGTTCCAAGTCCCAAATACTGAAAGCTTCTCAATTTCTAATACAACCTTAGAGTTTTGTTTGTTCAATAAAAAAGAACATCTGACCTTAATGCTCCCAGATCCTTCATTGCCAGCAGGTGATGAGCAGGCAGGCAGCAGGATCCCCTGGGGAGCGTCCTGCAGCAGAGGTGTCAGAAGGACACAGCTCCAGCTGTGCTGCAGAGATCCCAAAGGAAGCTTAGGGGGAGCATCCAGGTTCCTCTCCCACACCTGCAGAGAGCCAGGCAGGTAACTCCAGCCAGAGATTGTTCCAATCTCAGTCTGTTTCTCCCTCAATTTCTAATAAACCTGCCCCAAATATGAACAATTCCCTGGAGAGTCCCATGGCTTTTAGCATTGTAGGCCTTACTTGTTTCTCTTATGAGAACTTTATCACCAGTGGTGCCATACCAGGATGGTGCTGGACCAGTTCGGACTTGGGGGGGCCACTGCTGATCTCTGGAGTCCTCACTTTGTCCTGGGGAACAAATACGCAAGAAAATTCAAGATACGGGAACAAAACTGAGCCCTGTCAAAGCCTCTCATGGAAAAAGGGAATGATCCCATGCCAGGACAGCCTCTACCCTAGAATAGCTCTCTACTGGTGTCCTCCTTGGTCTGCCTTGTGCCAGGTGGGCAGCCCAGCCTTTGGCTTTTGCGTGTGCCAGTGTAGCCTAGAGTTCAAGGATCTATTGGGTTGAAATTTCCCATTGAAACAGCTCTATCTGGCTGAAATGTTCAACAAAAGACTCCGCAGAGAAAGATATTTTATTCAAAAGAGTGTCTTGAGTTTTGGAACTCCCCTGACTTTGGTGGAAGAAGTCTCTTCTCTGAGCTGATGGTGATTTATCTGCTCTATTAAGTCCAGTGACAAAGCCCTGGTGCTTTTACTGGGACCAGAAATTAGACTGTCTGTGAAAAGGCAGGAATGGAGGTTTCACCTCAGTTGCTCTGATTTAAATGCAGAGAAGCTCTTGTGACTCCTTTTGTGTTATTTCAGCTCTAAAGGAGCAGAATGCAGAGCAGAGCTGTGCCATAATTGCCTAGGCTGAAACCAGCAAATAGTTCAAGCAAAAATATTTTATCATGGAATTCCCAAGTATATTTGGGAAACTGCTGATTAATTGCTCAAAAGTGATAGAAATTATTTTCATTTAATGATAACAATACCAAATAATAATAATAAATAATAATAACAATAACAATAATAATAATAAACCTAAATGCTCCCCAAAAATGAAAAAACAAAACAACCAAACTGAGTCCTTTGCCACTTTTCACACACATTAAGAATATACTTACCTGGACACGTGTATCTTTTTTTCCTCACATTTCTCTCAAGGTACAATTCAGCCAACAATAAATACCTACATTTTATCCCCTGCATTTAACAAATAAAATTCTATGGTAATTTCACAATCAACAATGCCTCGTGTTAGGAATTCCATTATTAAATCTGATTGAATATGATTAAATATGGCTCATGCTTTCCAAAATGGGTTGCATGATGGATTTAAATGAACTCATTAGTGGTTAATGCAGCAAAGCGCTTTCTAAATGCTAATGTTTGGCTGCCTTTGGCTCGTTAATTAATTTGAAGATTGTGTAATTATGGGAGCTTTCGATTAGCATACGTCTCTTCTTTTTATTCCCAAATGACAGTTGTTTGTGTGTAACTATTGGAAATTCAATTATATTTATAATAAAAAATGGGACATCAAACTGCCCAAACAAGCACACTCTGCAGGGGAGCAGCATCTTCTCCTTTAAAGTCTCAGTTATTGCTGTTATTATCAAAAACAACCTGGGCTCAGCAGCTTTCCCTCAGCACAGAGAAGGGAGAGCAAAGCACATGACACTTCCAGATAATTACACACCCCTGAAGAGCTGTGCAGGATGAGGGAGGGCTGAGTACAGCTTGAGAAGGAGCAGGAGCAGAGCCTGGCTTGTTTCCTCTCTCTCTTCCATCCCCCTCTTTCCTTTTTTCAAATTTATTTTGCACTTCACTTTTAAAGGCCAACAAGCCCAAAATGAGGCAGTAGGGCCCAAACAGCCCAGCCAGAAGAGAGGAGCTCTGTGTGTGTGCCAGGACAGGCACAGCCCTGGGCTCCTGGTGGATGTGCAGAGCCTCAGATTCCAGGGATTCTGCACCAGCTGGGAAAGCGACACTTGTTAAACTCTGCTGGTATTTTGGGCAATGAATGCACTGGCAGCTCCACTTGAAAGAACACCACAAATGGGCATAAAGCAGAATTAGCCTCTTCAGCTGATATTAGGCACAAGGGTGGGGCCATAAATGTGACAGAAACAGAACAAAGTGTTGTTGTGTCTGTAACAGAGACATGGGTTATAAGAGCTCTGGACCCATGAGAGATACTCCAGGGATAACTCAGTCCAAGACTCCTGGAGCTGTAAGGCTCCTGGGTGGAAGGAATAAAAAAGATCTGTATCTCCTGGAGACATTTTGAATGACGACTGAAAAATTAAAACAACTCCCTCAAGCATTTCTCCCATGCTTTTCAAAGGCACATCTGATTTCTCTAACAAGTCCCATGGTTGTCTTCTCAGCACACACTGAATTCACATCAGTCCTTATCATAACAGGAAACTTGTTTGTCATCAGTAGATTTTGTTTCACTAAGTGTGGGGTTCTCTGCTGTAGCTGTCCAGGGCCATACACAGCTGGATGCAGTGGTATCACAAATGTGAAAGCCAGGAAAACAAACCTTGGGATTTATTAGCATGCACAGCACTGCCTGAAAGGAGCCTTTCTCTGCCAGCAGCTGCAAGAGCAGCAAGGCATTAACATATGGAATAATTAAGCTCAATAAGTAACTACTGCATTTTCTAGTGAAACAGAACAACTCCATTTGCTCAGTCAACTTGTATCTCAAAAACATCCAATATGCATCACTTAGATAAATCACCTGATGTCTGTGGTTTTTAAATTGCTATTAACCATGGATGCTCATCCTATGCACTTCTATATGGACATATATTATTAAAAAATGAGCAACTAGGTATGATTTAATAGCACCAAAACCCAAACACCCTCACTACATCTTCCTTCAAGAGAAAAAGGCCAGGAATGATTATGAAGCAGGACCTGTTGGCAGGGCTGATCCACTGCTGCTGCCAAAACCAGAGCCCCTCATCCATTCAGCTACTAGAGAGCCATGGGACAGTGTTAGTGATGACCTGCCCTGAAATGTCACCTCCTAAGGCAGCTGGGAAAGGGAACCACTGATTCAGCAGCTGAATGAAACCAGCAGAAGATGCGGGAATAGAAACAAGCTGAGGAAGAAAAGTACTGGTGAAGGGTGCAGGGACAGGCCGCAGACAGGAAAATCAACAGAGCTTTTGTCAGTGTCTGGAGGGGAAGGCAGGGAATGAGGAGAAAGGAATTGAGCTCCCAGGCAGCTCCTGCCACCTGCAAAGTCTCTTGGGCTGATGAAAAATATGAAACAAAACCTGAAACACGCACTTCAACCATGGCATTGGCCATGGCACCTAGGAGAAGGTGCAGCACAGTTTAACAGGACAGCACCAAAAATGACAGGAAAGCAGTGGATTTTCATGCAAAACTGCAGCCACTGTCTGAGGTCTCACCAAATGTCTGTAATCGGCATTTGAAGCCAAAGTCACAGGGACAAGGGTTGGGGTTTTGTTGTACTAAAATTATACTGAGGTTCCCAGAGATTTGGCTGCTGAATTTCAGTCAGCCACCCTAGAAACATCTATAATTCCAAGAGGGGAAAAGCCTCCCACCCTCCTGAGGTATGATATTTACGGGTGAGAAAGGCCAAATATGGCATTGTTCATATTCCCCTCCCTGTTGCTGGTTAGGAGACTGCTCTGATATTAATCATATTTCAATGCTGCACTGATGCTAATGGCCAGGGACTGTGCCACAGGGAGCCAGGGCAGTGGGAAGTGCCAGCACTCCTGCAGGACAACAACAGGAAGGTCTGTAAGTGCACAGCAGCCAGCTCCAACCTCCTGCTGTGCCTGAGGAAGTTTCCCTGCTGTTCTGCAGAGCTGACAGCCTGGTACTCTCCCTGAAATCCGAACCTTTCCCTGCCTCCCCCATCCACCCACACAGACACCTGCACCTGCTCGAATTCCCTTTGGAAGAGCGCTCCATCCACCCTTCAGCTGGAAGGATCATGGTCCCAACACATCAGCTCTTTTATCTGCCTCTTAATCTCCTTTCTCCCACTCCTGAGGGATGCTCCATCTTCCCTTCTGCAGACAGGGAAGGCCTGCACACCATCATATACTCAGCGGACGATGAATCTGACAGTCTAATCTTAACTTCTTAACAGCTGTGTTTATTTACTTAAGCAGTAAATTGTTTCCTCTAAAGCAGAGAGGGGTTGGTTTGAACAGACACACATCTCTGCAGTTGGGGGAGGTTTGGTACTTGCACATGCTTTCTCTTGAAACTATACATTTTTCTATCACTGGAGTATCTGAATTACAGGCAATCTTGGGCTCTGAGCTTTGTTTTAATGACTCCTCTGGCTGCTGCTTTGTATTGAGGAGAAGGCAGGCTGGAAGTGCAGTAAATTGGCTTGCAGGAAATGGGCAATAATAACACCACTTATGCTCTGGATCTGACTGACTACACTTGCTCCCATTCTGAGACACTTTTCTGTTCCCCATTTGCAGTTCAGTTCAGGTTACACCAGCAGCTGCAGCACCACACTGTCCTTTCAGCCTGTCTCCACATGGGATAGTTCTGGGCAAGCAGCATCACTCGAGGCCAGAAGAGCTGTCAGGATACTTTAAGAAGTCATTCATCCACACCCTGAAACTTAAAATCCAGCCCTATTAGTGCAGATCAAGCTGGTTTTTGTGTTTCTGGAAACAGCCCTCAATACACAGTGAATCCTGCAGCAGCAGCCCCTGAGCTGCACTGCTCTGCTGGATGCTCCTGCTCACACAGACTGAGACTGTGACTGCACAAAGCACAGCTCCTGCCCTAACACTGGGGGAAGGAAACCAACCCAAAATCTCACAGCTTACCATGAGCTAAGCACTGCTGCAGCCATCCCAGCTGGAACTGCAAGTTTTGGAAAGCAGCAGAGATGCACAAATCTAATGGGAAAGCAGCACATTCTTCCTGCTCAGCAGCAGTGCTATTCCTTAATATTAATGAACACGTCCCATGGTATACAATCCCATGATAATAAAATCTCTTCTGGCATCCACTTCTCCATGGGGATATGGAAGCAGCAGAAAATACAGACACACCTACCCTCTCTATCACCACTGGGACTGCTGGATCCTCACAGCTCCTCTCTCAAACAGGGCTGTAAAAGGAGATGCATTTTCTCCTTACTTCCTACGGCAGCAGCAGTCTCGGTTGAGCAATGGCCTCTACTTAGTCTGCAGGTGTTCGGGGTTTTCCAGTTCTAAAATGTGTTTAAAACTTTTTATTCACAATAGATTTGGATATTGTTGAATCCTTGTGACTTTGGTCTATTTAAAAGAAGTCCTTCATTAGACAGAACAGCTGTGTGGTCAGAAACCAGGAATATGAAGGTCTCCATGATCCAGAAGTAGCCTTGTCTGAAATACTTTTTATCATCCTGAAAATAATTTACTGCCTGAAAGCATGTTTAATACAGAGCAGTTAAAATTTTTTCTCTCTTGTTACTATTACCAGTGTATTAATATATCACTGGAGCATTTCCTGAATTCACTTTTCTGTTTTGTTTCAGTGCAGGCCTTGCTTCCCAGGGGCCCTTCTCCACTCTGTTTCTGGAACACTTCTGTCAGTTTGGTTTGGGAGCAGGGTCCCAGGTGGGAGCCACGGGACTCAGCCTGGTGCTCTGTCCTGTTTTGGGGGAAATTTTGAGTTTAATTCTTATCTTTGCCACAGACCTGCTGGGCAGCCTTGGACAAAAACCTGGCAGTAGCTGAAAAGCAGGAAGGGGGAACAGCACAAATGTTGCAGAAGGGAAAAAAGGTGTTTATGTCAAACTTCCAAGAGCCAGGGGGGTCCTTGCTGGGACATCAGAACTGCAAAAAGCTTTAAATTATTGAGCCACTGCTCATAGTTAGTATAGCAAAACTGCAAAACCAGAAATCTTACTTTGTTTTCAGTTTCTCCCTGCCTTGTTTCAGAGACAGTACTTCTTATAAACAAGATTCTTATTTCAGTATTCACTAGACTGTCTGTCAAGGAGAGCAGCTGGTGTTGATGAATTGATTAAGATATTCTGAGGATGGTTCAGCTTAAAGAAGAAAAGACACAACAGATTTCAAAGATGTAAAAGGCTGCTGTGAACAACAGATTTTTTTTTTTTACCCCCCACATTCAGAGTGGACAAAATGCTACGTTTTTAATTGGAAGGAAGATTTGGATTAGAGAGGAAAGTGCTTTACCATTAAGGTTATTGCAGTATTTCAACAGGAGAGCCTTGGAGAACAGCCTGGCAGGACCAGGCATGTGCAGCTCCCTGACTGCCAAGGCCTCTTCCTCACCTACAACCTCAGAGATTTCCCCTCACCTTCCTCATCACTTGGTGACTCCCACTATTTTCAAGCAGAACCTCCAACAGCAAAAGTATTCCCCTTTATTCTGCTTATTTACAAGTCCTCCTAGAGAAAGTGGAATAAAATGCCTGACGAGCAGGACAGAACTCCTGGAATTCCTAGATCCATGTAAAAAATGATCCAGCTGCAAATGCAAAGAAAGTCACAATGTGCTGATTTCAAACTAACAGAGCACTATGGGCAAAGATTTATCATCCTTACTGTTTCTTATTTCTTGTCCAATTCAGAAGCACAATTTACTTGCTACTAGAAAAGCATTTGATGGAAACACTGAGTTGATTTATCCACCCAGCCAAGCAAACAGTAATAAACCAGGAGATAAATAAATAAATGGGTCAACAAGTATTTCACTCTTGACTGCTCAAGATAAGAAATCATATACCTAAAGCCCAGAATTGGAGATCACTCACTGTCCAGACAACAGCACCAAACTACACCTCTATACAGCTGACATTTCCAAGAAGTATTAGAGAATTCCCTGCTTGAACAACACACAGGGCAAAGTTATAATTTGTTCCCTATGAAAACTACATTGAATGATTTTCCCATAGAATTAGCTGCAGGAACTGAATAGAAATAAATAGAATAAAATAATAGAATATTTAATTCAGCACACACAGCAGGTTTTACCAATCTGAGCATGAGATGGTAAACAACACAGTTGCAACAAACTATACAAACTCCTACTTCTGTGTCTTGGGAATTGGCTCCTGGCTTCAAATTACTCACTGCTAGAAAGCAGTTTATTCCCATCCACCTAATCAGCACCTGACTTTGCTGCAGTGTTCAAGCAAACTGAAGACAGATGGGCTGTGAAAATAGAAAGGGAAATAATTGCAAAAGTTTCAAAAAATTATTTAAGAAGTAAACTAGGTATCAGTAAGTGCAATTCTTCACTATTGTCCTGTGATGGCAATTTGCTACTTTAAGAACTAATCACTCATGAGAAGTTAAGGGATGTATGTCAAAATTACTGTGGCTCCCAATATGAATACATGGTTATGGTATCATTTTTAAAAAAGGGTCTTTTTCCATATTTATAAAGCCCCAGTGCAGTCCAAGTGCAAAAGCCAGCAGACACTGTGCTCCAAGTGGCTTCTGGAACTGCAGATGATGCAGCAGCACAACTCCCAGCAAAGCTTTGGAGAGACCCCAGCCATATCCACATCATTTAACCCCACCTGTGCCCCTCTGCCTGGCATTTATCAAAGGCAGGCCCCACACCTTCAGATACTCTTGTCAGCAGAAAACATCTGAAGCAAGGACAAAGGTACAAATTAAACTCAATGCAGCCTGCAGATTTCATGGCTTCCACCAAGCCTGAGACAACACACAAAGAGCAAAAGGTGCCTTAGGGTTGTGGTGTGAGCACTTCAGCACAGTGGCACGGGAAACTTGATCTTTAATGGCTGGATTTTTGATATGTCAGAATAAAAAACTTCTTCATCCACCAACATTTCTTTTCAGAAGTGCTGCCCTAGGTCTGCTTGCACTGTAGTAATTGGGAATTTCCCCTCAGCACCACTGTGAGCTGGGCCCTGTGATTCTCTAATTGGGAAGGCAGAACACTCAGCCCGAGCTGTCACCAGTCCAGTGAAGTCTTGAAATATTCAAGAATGTGTAACTCAGAAAGCTCAAAATACAGCATTCTCGAGGTTAAAATCAGGGCACTCAGCATCTAGAACAAGTCAGAAAAACTCTGTGGAAAAAAAGAAAATGGTCTGCTGAAAGTACTCAACCTCTATCGAGATGTCTTGGCATTTTTTTTGAGTCCAAAATCTCAACTTGGTAACTTGGAAGAATTAATCTGGAAGCAGAAGATTTTCACACTACATCTATTAAGAAAACCTGTCTTTATTAATCCTTCACCAAGCCTTTGTGGCACCAATTTTCAGTTAGTCAGATAAACAGGAAAGCCTCTGCACTGCAGAACTCCTGGGTCAGCTTTCCTTAAGGACAAAATACTAACTGGGGCATCATCATTCTCTACAGAATCATCAATAAATTCCTCCCAAATTATTATTCCACTACAGCTGCCCTGTGCTGACATCAGCAAACCACAGATATTGCTTCAGCTTCCATTAAATCATTTCCCTGTGAAGTAGGGAATGTGGACTTTATGAATACCTGAGGTCATGAGTTCCTACAGAGTTATAACATTTAGGCTCTAACTAAATTCCAAAGGGAAGATTTGGGAAGCAGTGGCATAAGGCACCTACCTGGAATGCTGTCTCGTCTTCACAGGATGGATCCTGGCATTGCTACCATGTGAGAGCAACATGTACATGCAGCAGCACTGCTCCACGGTTCCTGCATTTGCACTAATGAAATATCAACTCACAGTCTGTCTCAGAACCATGAAACTGCTCCAATATTGCTGCCTCAAAATCCAGGTGATGCAGAAATCCTGCAGTGCACTCGGACTCCAGGTGAAGGGAAATCAAGATTGGTTTTACGCTTGTAAAACAGAGTCCCATCTACTGTTTTCACTCCATTACAGGCACTTTTTGCAACAGCAAGTTTCAAAATATTAAAATCAATTGATTTTGATAGCATTACTGAGAGAGCTATTACTTCTGAATATAGAGCAAATCAGCAATCTACAAGAAAAAGCAGCAATTTCACCATAAAGTTCTGGACACACTGAAAATAAACTGCTCGGGTTCCCTCCCTTGGATTATGAAATGACCCACAATCCTAAAGGAATTGAATCATTACATGCACGATGGGTGTATACTATTTCACATGTGAATCTGAATGGTTTCACACATCTGAAGTACAGTCACACAAACAACCTTGCTCTGCACAACCAAATTGAGTTGCTCTGTAACACCGGATCTTCCCGACGTGAGATTCCATCCCCAGGGAGGAGCTGCTCCCACGCCTCCAGAATCTTCCACACAGCTGGGGTGCAGCTGCAAGCACCACTGGACTCTGCTTCTGTTCCACAGGTGTAGGGGTGAGGGGGAGATGGAGCATGTAAAACACAAAAGAAATCAGTTCCCCCAAATGGAACAGCAGAACACGGTGGCAGGGGATGGTGTCACGGTCACAGGATCTCCTGTGTGCTCACAAAGATCCTGCAGTCACACCGTGCATTGCCTCCTGCTGCTGTTTGCACCTTGTCTTACATGAAAATGTGCCAAAACAAGTATTAAAAATAGTGTTTCAGTCTTTCACTTCCCCAGCCTAATGATCTGCAAATCTTCCATCCCAAGCATTTAAAATTACTGGTATATAACATTCAGCCAAGGTAATATCAAAATATATTTTATTCTGGACCTCTTTCAGATCTGATTCAAATTACAGTTGTCAAAGCAATACAATGCAAAGGGGAAACTGCAACAGAAAATGTGCCTAGAAGGGATATAAGGGCCTTGGGGACAAATCATTGTGATGTAGAACCAAAATACATCATAAAGTGTAATTAACATGGTCCAGGACAGTATAGAACATCTATATCAGTCTTCTTTAGACAATAATCATGAAAACTGAACAATAAAAGTCCTTTAAACAAGTACAAAAAACTGTCATGGGCTGGTTTACACTTTTACAACAGTTGTAGTTTAACTGGATAACTGAAGAAATGATGCAGACATTTTAATCCAGTGCTATAGGTAGGCTCACAGAATTAGACCCAAAGGATTTGTAACTCCAAATGAAACCATTACAACTACAATGTCAATGTCAGGAGAGAGAGAAAATTACTTCTGTATTCTAGAATTACTGTTCTGCACACTGCAGTCTGTTGAGGACAAGATTGCAAAGTACACTGGACTAGCAACAACATGCAGACTGTTTTCTTGTATTTACCCACAAATGTCAAAAAACATTATGAAGTAAAAATGAATGATTATTCAAAAATTAAAAAAAAAAAAAACCAACAAAACAAAAACATGCCTCAAGTTATTGTCAAGCTTCAAACTTAAAGGCAGAGAAAGCGAATTATGTACTCAAAACTACTGATCTGAAGCACTATTAACACTAAATCTGCAATCCACTCGGAACGGCAGATTCTCCTGGTTCGTCTGCCTCCCACCAGACTGACAGTGAAGACAGTCACACTTTCACAGCTCGTGGTATTTCAGAGCTTTCTCTAGAGAGAGAAGTGAGGACTGCTCCATGTCTCTCTCCCTACGGAAAATGTCAGGGATCTCGATGGAGATTTACTGCTGTCTCCCGAAGCCGTATTTGCTTCTAACATGCCACAATGTTGCTTCTGCTTTTCTTCAGGCATCTGGAAGAGTGTGGAAACAATCCCACCGGGGAATGGCTCTACAGGGCTTTGGGAAGGGAGGAGCAAGGCTCGTCAGCCAAAAAGGAACTGGGCTAAATCCTGGCAGGCCCTGCTCTGGCAAAACCCCAAGGACACCGAGGCACCCTCGGCTGGAGGGGGATGTGGCTCGTTTTACCACTCCAGGGGTACGGCATGGCCCCAGTGCCTCCGTGAAGTGACAGACAATGGGATTTCTGGTGAAGTAAAGATTGGAAAAATCAGGTCCCAAGGCTCCTCTCCTCGCCAAACAGACAACCTTGTACTGACAGGCTGAACCCCCAGTTTGCAGTGGTGATGAAACTCCTGCCCTCAGCAGAATTAAAGGTGTCAGATGCTGAGGTCACTCCGCTGGCAAACTGGCCCTGTGCCACCCACTGCTCTCCCTAAACACAAAGGACATTCCCAAGGTACAATGCCCCGTCAGACGCCCTAGCATGAGGTAAGCAGTGTAAGGAAAAAGGAGTGCTTTTTAAAATGAAAAATCAATTAAAATCGGTAGAAATCTTTGGCCTTTCTTTCAAGATGCATTAAAGTGTCACGAAATCAAGAAACATGCTTCGAAATGCCATGTCGTTCTGACTCTGGTAACTACTACCTCCCCTCCACCCAACCCAGAAAAAGAGGCACTTTTAGTGTTTCATATAAGATTTCCAATCATCTAGTAGACATGCTAAATAACCCTGCACAATGGTAGTCCCAGAATAAACTCAGTTTATCAACATTACAAAGAGTCTAAAAAAGCTTTTTTGAAGACCTAGATAGTCTCTTAACTACACTAAAAAGTCCACTGGTTGGGAATCTTTACATCAATTTAAAAATGCAGAAAAAGGTAAAGTAAAAATAGAAAAAGACGAACTCTACAGAAACCTGGATCTAGTCATGCAAAAGTGAAACGGGATTCTGAGATGGACGCACAGAAAGACAGCGAACTCAAGAGCAGTTCATTTCTTATCCCATCATTAATTGAGCCCAGCTTTTCCCCCTTCCTTTTATCTTCTGTTTGGATATTTGCCTGTTATTGTGTTGAACTGATAAAAATAGGAATTACTCCATCGGTAGGACTGAGCACGTACAAACACGCTACACAAAGTCAGGGCCTTGCTGCCATTTGGCTTCCCCTTTGAAAGGAGCAATTTGGACAGTCTACCCCACCCTGGAACACGAGGTCTTTGTGCTACAAAAGACAGCGATTAACGCCAGGGTTCTGTGGTGTTTTTGTCTTGATTTTGGTTGGCAGGATGGCAGGACCCGGCGCACCCGGCGTGTGGCGGCTCCGGGCGTGCGGAGCGCGGGGCGCAGAGCAGGAGCAGCACTGTGGCATGCGAGGCAGGACAACTGGACAACTGGACAGCTACGGCCGGACCTCGGCTCGGGGACACTGGCTCGGGGACACTGGCCTGGCCCCATGGCAGTGAGCACTGCTGGCCCTCACTGGGCCGGGGGCTCTGCCCGCGCGTCCGGAGCGCTCGAGCCAACGGAGCCGACGTTCCTGCCGGACCCACGCCTGACAGCCCTGGCCTGGCCACGCTGGAGCTCTAGGGTTCTCTATTTCTGAGTGTGGGATGCTATGCTGAAGCAACTAGAATTACAACCAAAACAGCTGATGATTGAGAAAGAGGAAAATGGCAATACCCTAAAACATGGCTGTGTGATTTTGCAGCTATGTCACAGAATTCCACCACAATTGTTTAGGTTGGCTGAAAGAATCATCCAATAACTTTTATGAAAATGAATAAACTGTCCATATTAAAATACAAAAGTACTATCAAGAATCACTTCTGACTTTCAGATTTAAATTCAGTGCAATTGACAAATGCATTGCTAAACGAAAAATGCAGCTTAAACATACTCAAAACATTTGTGTCTATTCCTGGGAGCACAGTTTAAAATTATTGCACAGAATTTTTTTTTTATTTTTATTTTTTTTCATTAAATGACAGAGGTCAGCCACAGTCATGGACCTCCAGCAATAAAAGCAATATTTCAAGTGCCAGACACTCAATATATTAGGTTTCCTACATATTGTAACTCACAGGGTACTTGCTCTAAACATTTGCAGTATGTTCCAAAACCCTAAAAATAGCTGGCACAGAAACCACCACGGATAACTGTCTTTATGGATATGACTTGGTGTTGGTTTTAAATGCTGTGTATGATAGCAGTATAATCCTGGGGTGTATATAAACAATGTATTGTTGACTTGTCTTTACCACTGGCAAATTGCTACTCTACCTTAGCCAAACTCAGACTTGCTTCAAGTCGTGTTTATTTCATGGAAATAGCAGAAATCGATGCCTAAACAATAATGGTTAAAATGTCAAAGCTGCATTATCTCAATTAAATGAATTTATACTTAACTTGGAGGGGGAAAAAAAACCCCAAATGAATAAAATAATAGGTTAGAGACTAACAATCATAAGCCACAAAATTAATTGTGATTGAAATAGTGTTATAAAACTGATAACTTTGCAAAGCTCTGTAATATAAACCATTCTTTAAGTAAAATGTCTGTGACATAAATTTGACAACCTCTCTTTTTATAAATTTACACTCTTGGAATCTTATGCAAGACATGATGCAACCTTTTCGACTACACATACGCATAAACACAACCTCATGCTATCATTTACAAATAAAATCACTATTAGTATACTTTTAATCACATGAGCAGAAAAAGGTTTGCCATATACATCTGTCATCGTAAGAAAAATACTTGATATTGTAAACAGAGTAAAAGACACTATATAGTAGTGATTATTAAAAAAATAGCAGCTTACATCTACCCTATATTTGGAAAAAATGTAGTCACAAGATACAATAAACTGCAGGACTGGAGCAGCAGGGGAATTAGTGCAAGTATTCATCTTTTAAATAAGCTGAATCACTGCTATTAAAATAAACTTGAAGCAAGTCCTCTGTTTAAGATTTTTTTTTTAAATCTAAGGTAGTAAACATTTTGCCTCTTAATGGCAGTGTTATCAAATATATGCCAAAGATTTTATTTTAATAAAGAAAAATTACATGAAATACTTTTAATACTGGAGTTTGGTTACAATTATACATCTAAGCTCCTACAAATAATGATGGGCAACTCTCAAAGAAGCTGTGGCATGAACCTTTGTCCAGAAAGATCTTAACCTCTTAAACAAAATCCCCCAGCTATGCTTTGCTCCTTTTCACAATAGTGCACAATTTAACCATATTTTAGCTATGGTCTTAAAGCAACAGAAGATGCGCTTTTCCTCTTCATTTTTTCTTTTTTTTGCATCCCTGTTTGGTTTTTTTCCTGTGTTTTTGTGCCCTTCTGATCTTAAGTTTGGCAGAATTATGTTCCAAATAAGAAATTACTGCATTTCAGCCATGTCACCAGAAAATCAAACATAGCACTATACCCATTTCCATCCTACTTTGTAGATGAGAAGGATGTGAAGTATCACGCCACAAAGAAGGATTTTTTTTTTTTCTTCTCTCTCTGTAATCCCTTTTCCACCCTCCCTCTGTTCACAAAATTGTGCTCTGGGAGCCACAAAATGTACCAAACATTATCAGGTTCAAACTACCTCTTCAAAGAATGCATCAAAACATGTTTCAAAGAAATGCTTTTTTTTTCTTTTTCCAAGGTGAAAAAAAATATAAACAAGAAACTAAATCACTCCCTTACTTCATGCATCCGTAAACTTAACCAAAACAAAACAGAAAACCCAATGTTTAAAAGCAAAGAAAAAAAAACAAACTACTGCTGCAGATTTCTGTAAGTCCATTTTCTCTGTACACACAAACTGCTCAACTACTGAGAAGGAAAACAAAAATCCCCCACAATCCACATGAGAATGGATTTCATGGGGAAGGGGTAATGAAGGCTGCCATTAGTATCTTCTGAATTTGGTATGTATATGGGTCTGCTCTTGTATATGGTATATTTCTCTCTCTCTCTCGCTCTCTTCTGTTTTTCATATCCAAAACCTTTAAATGTTATTTTGGGGCACAGCAGATTCCAGCACTTGGTGAACAGGATTCACAAGCTGTGACAAAACTCTGTCATCCTCTTCAGGGTGTAAATTTTTTTTTTCTCCTCTTTTTTTTTTTTTCTCCTTTTTTTTTTTTTTGTATATACAGTATATGTATATATTTCTTTTACATTTGGCTGTAGTGGACTGGCCATGGTTCGATTGGGACTATAGCAGTACATGGGTCAGGGACAGTCATTTTGGCTATGTACACATTCATAGTCGGTCCATGGCTTCCAACTAAGAGCGCTATTTCCGGAGGTCTAAAACACAAACCTGCAAAGAGAGAGACACAGATACAGCAGCTGCACAGGACCACGTGGCTTTACAGTTCTGTGGGAAGCAAAACCCTCAGCATGGATTGTGCAAGCTTAACCTTATAGCTATTAAAAATGATGAAATAATATTACAATGACCATGTGAACCCTTTATGAACCCCCAGCCAGCCCCATTGCTAAGGGCACTGCTGCCTCCAGAATTACCATCAGAACAGCAACAACCTCTTATGTAAGCTGTTTGCCTGTTATTTAATACTGTGAGGCTGAGAACTTACTTGAATCTAGTTTGTAAAAATATAAAATGAAATTAAAATACGTGGGCAAGCACTAAAATGGATGAGAAAAACTGTTAACGGTGTGCAAATTCCAGTTTTAGTCTTCCCAAAATCTCCACTAAGTAGTGCTTCTGGGTCTGTCAGATATAGAAATCTATTAGTAAAATGTAACCATACACAAATATAACCAGCTGCAAACACATTTAAAACAGAGTGGATGAGAAGAGCTTTTGCTAGCAAACAATACAGAACAAATTAACCCCAACATTTTTTAAAGTATCCTAAACTAAATGAAAACAAATCTCTTCCAAGCACAAACAGCCTCTTGGGCCAAATTAATTGGAGGAGTGGAAAGGTCACACAGCACGTATAAAAAGGGGTCATCTGGGGGGAATGATAATTAATTTCTACTCAGGATTTGCCTTGAGCTTTTGTCCTTTTATGATGTTGGCTACACTTACAAGACTAAAATGATATAAAGACCAATCAAAATTAATTCTCTAGAATTTAGGTTTCTTAAAATCCAGAACTTCCTATTTTGTGATTTGAACTCGAAGGAAACAGCCTTACTTACCAGCATGGAGCAGCACTGAGGAGGGAAATGCTTTGGCATCTGTGTTAAGACACCACCTGAGACTCTGCACTACTAAGCTGCCAGGATTGCTTTTTGCTGATGTTTGTTAAAGGAAGCTACAGCACTTCAAAACACAATTCCCTTATCAGCCTTATTTCATTTTAATTCTGCTTTTCCTTAGGCCCTCCTCCCCTTTCTTTGCAAACCAGGGCAAGACAGAGGCAAGTAAAAGCCCCAGGACTGTGCTCTTTATGAAGACCCTGCACATTCCCATCCCACTGCAGCTCTCTGCAGGGTGGTGTCAGAGCAGCCAGGAAGGTGATGCTCCAACACCCTGCAGTGAAATCACAGTGGGGGCATTCATGATTAGTTAAACATGATTTTATTCCCTGCTTTTCCTAAGCAAGGTAAGCAGACTGGTATTTATATATAGCTGATGACATTTTTAGGAACTTTTTAATTACAAGCATTTAGAAATCTGCACTTTGTTTTGCTGTTGAATGCAATGCAGAAGGTATTTCATTCCTGCCATGCATTATAATAATATCACCTACATTGAGCATTTTCACTCAAAAAGGGCAGAGAAAGAAAAACAAATTTGTTTCCAGACCAGCCACATTGAACACACTGACACAGTAAGCCCCATCAGGAATAGAAAATATAAACTGGAGATATCTCCACCTTCTGAGGTTTTTGGACTGGAATAAAGATATTCTCCTTACAATATCACAGCATGCTTACAGGTGAAAACCTACAGGTGAGCTGGCTGTATTCAACCTTCAGCTAGAGAAGGAAATTTTGTCTCCATTGTTGGTTAAAAGATTTCCAGAAGATGCTTGTTATTTTCAATCAAGTCATGCAACACTTACTGAACCATCTGAAGCACTTGCTCCAACTTTGTCTCCTGCTGCATTCCAGCAAACCTCAAAGATCCCTCCTGTTCCCCGATAACTGTGAACTAGGGCACCTGTCTAAAAAAGGGACAAGGCAAGTAATTAATACAACAAAATCAAGCACAATTTGTACATGTAAAATTTCCCCACTGCTTTAAAAAGCTAAAATTCTCAGAGGAAAGTGGTCCAGGAGAGACTTGTGAACAGTCTCAGCACCTTGTTAAAGAATGTGACACAACCACTGCATCTTGAGCTCCTGTGTTTGACAGGCAAAACTGGGAACGGTCACAACTACTTCCAATTAATAAAATGAGTTTTTCAGAAATTAATACCCAATTCCCAGTAGCCAGAGACTGCATCATGACTGACAACAAGGTCTTTAGACTTTCAAACATAACAAGCCCTTTTTTTTACCAGAAACATAAAACAAGCAGTAGTGTCCTTTTTGAGAAAGTTACATAGAAACACTTTGTCATCATTATCTTCCCTCACTTTCCATTCTCTTCTTTGTCAGTGAAATTCAATGAAATTCAGATCAGTATGTCTACACCCAGTTGTCATTTTTCACAAAAGCCCCTGTTTTATCAGGAATTTAAAGTTCAGAGCTAACAAAAAGTAATTTTGGATGAAATATGTTCTTGGAGAAACTTAGTTCAACGAGTTCTTGGTTGGGTCTTTTTGCTTTGCTGGTGGTTTTTTTGCTAAGACAATGTAAAGAAAACTATTATTCCACCATAAGCAAGCATTAAAAGTGAGAGATTAAATGTACATCCATTAAAAGACATAATCATAGAACCAAGAGAAAACCAGTATGTTAGGAATGACAAAGCTCTTTGTGGCTGAAGTTAGATGGAAAAACAAAGGTTGGAAGGATGGAAAAGACCAAAACACAAACTTCTCAGAAGAGAGAAGAGCTGTACCTGTGTATTCCAGATGTGAACACATTTATCAAAGGAGCCACTGGCCAGGTACCTGCCATCAGGACTGAAAGCTACACTGTACACAGGTTCTTGATGTTTTGTCAGAGTATGAATACAAATTCCTCTGTCTACATCCCATAACCTAACAGTAGAATCAAAGGATGCACTGTCAAGGAAAAAAAACAGAGATTAATTACATCTTAATTCAACATACTTTTATTGCTAATACAAATAGAATATGATAAATTATCTTACATGCTTCAAAACATTCTGTGAACTTACAATTATAGAAAGTAAGGTAAAAAAATGTTTAAAAAGCATTTAAACAGGATTATAGTACCTTGCTAACATAAGATTGGCATTTGGATTATTTGTTCCTGGTCCTGTAGGACTCCATTTGATAGTATAAATTTCTTTGTTGTGTGCTTGTAAATCATGGACACAACTGTCTTGTTTCATACTCCAGATCTATGATAAAAAGGGAAGAAAACAAATAATTTAGCACAATATTGTACTAAAATAAATTTTACATGTTTCTTCTGTATGATTTGCAGGTTGATTGTTACCTTTCAGGCCACTCAAAACATTTGCTATGATTGCTAGGTTTCTAGAGTAATTATGACAAGTTTTATCACAGGACCTTTCATTCTTTGGGTTCTAAGTCCCCAGTGAGGTTAATGAGGAATAAAGGTGCTGCCTGTAGAAACCAAACTGCCTGAGTTAACTGCATACCCCTTGAAAAAAAAAAAGTGCAGGGATGAGAGCAGATGCTGAAATGAGAAGAGCAACATGAAAATGTTCGTGTCAGAGTTGATAAAATATCACGGTCCTATTTTTAAATGAACTTCTTGCTACACAGACTGAGTGAAATAAAGGGACAGTAGAGAAATTTTCTGTTTTCATACAAATCCAGGGATGCAAATACCATTGTGGCATTTTCCTGACTTATTAGCATTTGCATTGCCAGATTTCAGTGTTCAGTACTTCACAGAGGTCATTAGAGGACGCCAACTCCTGCGTGATCATGCTCAAAAATAACTTTATCCTATTTAGAGTTTACATTGCTTCCACAGAAGGGATTTTGGAAGGCTTTTACACCTTTTCCTACATGTGAAATTCTATATGGCAGATAACCACCTGAATGCTTTTTAAAATAATATCTGTTTCAGTAATGCTTTTAGCTCACTTTTTGTTAGAGAAAGTGTTTAAGCCCAAGTGTATTTAATATGCAATTGAGGTGCATGTTTAAATAAATGGTGCTTTTCAGAACTGCTGCTTTGCTGAAGAGGAAATTGATTTTCAATGTGCAGGCAGAATTGAAATTGCATTTCCAGTTTAATTGATGGGATCAAAATCTAGCTTCTCTTCCCAAAACTAGCATGGATGAAAGAGTCCGTGTCAGCTGCCCTAGAGAACATCAAGCTGTAGATAGAAACTAACCAAGTAAATAAATCACTAGGCACCTTCCATGTGCTTCCAAACCTGATATTTATTTCTTCTCCAGTTGAAAAGTAAGTGATCCACAAGTGATTAGTGATGTGTAGGCTTACCCTCCAGCACTTGGTGTTTGAGCTAACCCTGAACAAAACAATGACATTTTTTCCAGCCTGGGCCCAATTTGAAACAGCCACTAAGAAGTTAATTGCCTGAATCCCAGTTGTCACCTCTACTCTCTGAGAGGCAGCAGCAACAGCTCAAGCTCTAGACTGGAATTCATCACCCTGGAGTTTCAGCTGTTTAAGTATTAAATACCTGGCTTGAGCTGGCTATTTTGACTCCGTCCACTGCCAATGGAGAACAACTGATGCTCTCAGGGGTTTACTCATCACACTTGACATAAGACAACTTAGGAAAGGATAACTTGCTCTTCAGCAGTGCTAGACAGTGTTGACTGGAGCTGTCTAGACATCCAGCTTTAGACTGGAGGCTTAATGCTTCTGTGTTTGTATTTAGATAAGGTGATTTCCCTTGCCAGAGCCTGACCAGGTGCCAGCAGGAGGGATGTGTGGCTACTCATTCAGCCATTCCCTGATTATGTAACAGTGAGCTGGATGGAATTAACTGTCCCAAGGGGTACTAGCAGGACAGTGCTGTCAGTGTAAAAAAAGGTATCCTGAAACTCAACCAAGCACAGTGCTAAAGGTCCCAGTGAATGTAAGCAGTGCAGGAGTAATGGAAAGCATCTGTACCATGGAGGCAGCACAGGCCTGTCAGGCATGAGCAGCCTCATTTCTGCTGGTGGCAGGTTTGTAAGGACCTTAGTGTGCCCTGAAGTCACGTGTGTAAGTTGCAGTGTCCTCTGCACTCACAGGTTTGCCCCAGCTCTACAAGAAAGCAGGTAGCTGTCAATCATTTGGAGGACAAGTGTAGGTGTGATTGAAAACTGCAGAATGACTCCTGATGAACTGGAAAAATCCAGGAGTGCACACACCCTCTGAAGAAACAACATGCCACAGATTTTAACTAGAAAGAAGGGGAAAGCAAAAGAAAACCAGGAAAGGAGCAAGTCACCCATTCTTGTATGTGCTACCTGACATGCATTCCAACTTTTTCTTTTAACCAAAAGCAACCATCAAGCGTGACAGCTTAATGATTAATGACCTGATTCTGTAAACAGCTAAAAGCACCTAATAAATCATGCTCCAAGTCTCAGGCTGGCAGCCTGTAACAAGTTCTCTGGACCAAAGCTTGGCTCTGATTAACAAGGATTTCTAGGATTGCCTAACCTTGTTATATTAAAAAAGAACAAATATTGGACAACACGGCAAGTACAGTGACACTGCTGGACTGGCCAAGCTAATGGAGTGCATTCCAGAGTCCTGCAAAGACAAGGGCCAGCCCCAGAATTCCCATTACCTTTAGAGTCATGTCATCAGAGCAGGATGCCAGTAGATTACCAGTTGGATCCCATTTGATTGCATTTACTTCATTCTAAAAGTGAACAATGAGAATCAATTGGAGTCTTGACAGCTTACAAAGGCTGAAGCTGGACAGCAGTCATGAGCATAACTGTCAGGATTTTAACAATTTTTATTCATAGCTTTGCCTTCAATAACAACAGCTTTTTGCTATCCATTTATCACATTTCCCATGCATACTTGTACACCATGTGGCAAAGTCTTGAAGTTACCATGTTTCTTCTTCTAAAGCTCAATTTTGCATCCTGCCACTGGTAAAACAAGCTGCACATGGTGGTGGGAATTGTTCTGATAACCACAGAGATTGCCATTACCATAAAACCTTAACCACAACTACCTATGTGTGCATCTACTGCCTGCAGCCAACGCTGCACCCAAGCGCTGGGTACTGGTAAATTGACTGGGCCCCAATCTGTCACTAATCAAAATATCACAGAGCAAACCCCCTTTCTGCAGTACTTACTGTGTGACCCTGGAAGGTTTTGATGGGCCTATCTTGTCCTAGTTTACAAACGTGAATACACATGTCTGTACTGCAAGAGGCAAATGTGTTGTTACTCTGCCAATCAACATCTAATGCTGGTGCTAAAAGAAAAAAGAAAGATATTTAAAGCTGTAGTGTGCGCTCTGCAGGAATTTGATGTGCAAATTTAGCACGCACCACCTTGGAACAAAAGCCGACAGGAAGCAATCATTAATTTTAGAGCAGTTCTGAAGACAAACACTATGAACAATAAGAAATGCAGCCAAAACAAGTCCTAGGCAAAATGGAACAAATTTAAAATAAGTCATCCTAATATGGAACATATTTGAAATCAAAGTTTTACAGAAGACAGTGCAGCAGGACATCAAGCTCTAGTTTAGACATCTATAAACAAATCTGAGGAGTCAGCACAAGGAACAGGTTCCCACAACTTCACACATCATCATGCATGAGCTCATCTCCACCAACAGCTCCTGCTTGTGCTCAGGGATGGCAGCCAGGGAAAGGTAAGGATTTATTTCCTTTCTTAATTCAGCATTGAAAGGTGTGGTAAGCTTAATCATGGGCACCATATTCCATTTGCTCAAGCCAGCTATTTGTGGCAGACAGCACAGAGAACTGCTTGGAGTAAATGCTGAGTTGATGTTTCTGACTGCTGCCATGCCATTGGAAATGTGGCGTGAGCAGAATAGAGTGGGAATGAGATACATTTCTTAAAGGCCCTTCAAGGACACGTCTGTCACCCTCTCCATTCTGTTTTCCAGCTGATTCTGGCAGGATTGCTCAGCATGCAGCCCACAAAGCAATTTGTCTGACCTCCTGCACTCCTACCCCAGCTGGCCAGAGAACAGCTTTCAGCTGGTTGGTGACCAAGCAAGCTGGGGACAGCGGAACAACAGCTATGGGGTGGGATTACTGCAGCAGGAGGATGACAATTGCAGTCCTCAGGTGATAAACACAAATCCCTTGTGGCCCACCTACTTGATTTGTCTGCCACCATACTACAGAAATTCAGGAATACTTGGATTATGTATCTCTCATAACTTTCTAGGTACTGCAATAAAACTGTGAGTTATAAAATCAGAACAAATCTATCTTTGTTTACATTTTTAAAATTCCAATATGGGACTCAGTAACCAAAGACTACCTGTAAGATTTTTAAATTATGCAAATAAGCACCACGAACATCAGATTTTTAAATTTATTAAAAAAAAAAAAATAACACCTTTTTGTCTTTTCAGATGACAAACCTGAACGATAAAATCAAGACTTACCAGAATGAAAAGGAAACTGCTGCTTGGCTTCACCAGTGTGGGCATCCCAAATAATTGTGGTCTGTGTTAAACAGATAAATAAACAATAAACAAACTTGTACAAATTGCTAATTTCCCCACAACTACCACCACCCACAAGTATGAGAATACCTACCCTGCTCCCCATCACCCAAACCTGCTCTTGATTATACATTTCTAGAGTCTGATCCAGTACTAAAAGAAACAGGAGTAGATGTACAGACAACAGCAGAAAATTTAAGACTGCATTAGAAAGGTGTTCAGTCACAACATTTCGGGGTCTAGAGGGAAGAAGGAATTTGTGGGCTTTTAAAGTTTTATCCCCTTAGTCCTATTTATGTTCTTGCAATCCATTCCACACACTTATTTTAATTTCAAATACTTGTATATTCAATTGTAATATCAGCTACTCACTCGTCCCTAAGATGTTATTAACAACTAGTCACATACTGAAAAATTTAAGGGTGTGATTTTGTTCTACATTGTTCTCTGCCAATACTTTGATAACCTTCTGGTTAAAGAAATCTTACATGACAAAATTAGTATCTTATCATCCCTACATTATATGCCAATATCCCTGATCTACCTCAATGATCAATGAAAATGTTGACACCAAATTCAGTGGAAGCATGAACTGACCACATTAATTATGGAAAGGAGCCTAAGGTTGGGTCATTCTCTCTGCTAATACAGGATATTTTTTCTGAGTATAATCTGAGTTTGTCTAAGAAGTTTTATTGACTGAAATGAAGTTTCTATTTCTTCCTTAATTATTTTTCTGCAAATGAGGCTTCTATTTCTTCCGTAATTATTTTCCTGCCAATGAAAGCTGTACCTCCACAAATATTTAAAAACTGGCATAACCATCACAGCTGCCAAAAGAGTAAACACACCCTTTTCATCCTTTGGGACATTGAATTTTCCTTTCTTTGTGCCAGTACAAGCATTTATAAAGCTGGCTAATAATGCAAACCAGGTAAATGCACGCAGGAAAATAAAAAAAAAAAAAACAAATAAAGGAGCAAATTTACTACTTTACAGTGGCACTGCCAGTTTTAAGTGGTTGTTCTGAGGCTGCAGTTTGTCACTCTCACTAAGAGAAAACCCTGTGATGACTTCTGCACCTTGAATCAGTTACAGAGGAAAAAATCAACTCTCCTTACTCTTGCAATAGTCTATTTGATTCTCTGAGTTCACTTTAAGTCCATTTCTCATCACTCTGTGCTCTCCCTACCATTCATAAAACCTCTCACACTAACAGCAGCTCTGAACTGAAAGACCTTGTAAACCTAAATTTGTTTGGAAATAAAATTTGTGTGAAATAAAACACAGTCAAACAGTGAGCTCCATGGCATTACACAAACTGGCACCTCCCCAGTCACATAGATCAACTTTCCTTATGTTCCAGCTCTAATCTTCTTAATCATCCTCAGGTTTGACTGATACCCAGCTCAGCCTGAACCTATCCCCCAGTACAATTTTTTTTTCCTGAGGCTTTGCATGAAATGCTTCACTGAATTTTAGATTGTTTGGTTTTACAACAAGCTTAATGTTTCTGGTTTCAATGCACTTACTTTCCAACTCAGGCTAACCCAAATGGGAAGAGATCCATGGACACTGAAATCTAGGAAATTAAAATATCTCAACAAACTATTAAAAAAACCCAAGGAAACATAGCTAAGCATAACAAGATCTTTGTAAGCACATATTTACACCCCCTGCCTTTAATTTCATTTACTCACTTTGCATAGTTTTGCTATTTTGCTTACAGTTAGATTATAACGGTGAAGGAAAGAATTTTAATTTTACCAAAGATTATCTCACCTTGTCCACTCCTGCACTTAAAATGAAGTTTCCTTTCTTGTTCCATTTTAACGCAAATATAGGACCTTTATGTTGCCCTAAGGTGCTGGCAAGATTACCTGAAAATTTATATTGATATGAATACATTAAAAAATAAAAAACTATGCCGTGAGCCACAATATAGGAAAATATATCATCAATTAAAAAGTATTTTGCTTACCATCTTTAGTCCATATCCTTGCAAAGCCATCGTAAGACCCAGTTGCTAGAAGTGTACCTTCGCTCTGCCAGCAAAAAGGTCATTTATTTATTTATTTTTACTGCATAACTCAAAGCTAAAGAGCACAAAGCAAATTTGAGGAAGAACACGATTTACGATATTTATTCCATTGATTGCAACTTATTAGAAAGAAGCTCCTGAAGTACAATAAAAGTTACAACACTGTTAAAAACAGAAATATTTCAGGTGCTGCTGCAGAGGATACTGCTGCTGTCACTTAAAATTTGATCATGAGGTGGTGTAAACTTTCCTGGGAGGATTTTGAGGGGTGCCACTCGCACTTACGTTCCAGTCCAGCGATGTCACGTCCTTGTTGCTGGGCACGTCCTGCCCCCCTTCCCGGATGCAGTGCCGCAGCACCAGCTGCGTGGAGCCGCTCGTGCTGTTCTCACTCAGGTTCCAGATCCGTGCTGTCGAGTCTCCAGATCTGCAAAACACCCACGGGGGACACAAACCCTGCCAGTTACACCCGGGTAATTCTGTTTATTTCATGTAAATGTTAAAATAGATCATTATAGTGACAGCCAGCATTACTGTACAGTATGCAATGTGCAAATACAATATATTAATAATATGCAATAAATTAATAATATACAATATTATCATATATGGTATGTGAAATAATAGATAATATATTATACTTATACATATATATATAACTTATAACTTATAGTATATGACTTACATACTATATAACTATATATAGCACTATAGTTATTTATATATATTTTAATGTATGACATACATAGTATGTAATATAATATAGATTATATAGAATATATAACAGAATATATCATAGAATATATGATATAGAATGTACCATATAGCAATATATGCTACAGAGATATATGTGATATATACTGTAAAACATGGGTTATATATTATAATAATTATATATTATAATTATCTATATATAATTATAACTGTATGTTATACTATATACTAATTATATATTAATTAATTATATATTGGTTGCAAATAATTATAATGATTTCATCCACTTTAAAGCACTATTCTCTAAAGAACAAACACTTGTGCCATTTGATGTTTGGGGCAGGTGTTCCCCGAGCCTGCTGCCATTCCCATGCAGTATTAATTGTTATTATTATCCTCCATTCAAAAGCACTGTTTTCCAAAGAGCACTGTGACATCTGATGTCCTATGTGCACACACGTGGGCAGTGCACATACCCTGAGGCCAGAAGGTCACTAACGGGATTCCAGGCACAGATGAACACTTCGGATTCGTGGCCACGCAGCACCACTGCCTTGTTGGGAGGGATTTCCACATCTCCATCTACTTCCATCATATCCGTGTGATTATCTGCATTATGGGAAACAACAATAGAGAGAGGTGGATTTTAGTATTTTGAGACATTGTGACTCCTATATGGTTCAGATTCTTCTGGGATGAGTGCAAGGATTCACAATTTATGAGATTCAAAAATTCGACAGAGCTGCCACGCTCTTTTGTTTTTTTCAGCTCCAATTAATGAAGCACTATAAACAGATGGTGCAGTGGTTTTAGTTCGCCTATTCGAGGTTCTGGCCAAATGCCAGTACACTTACCCCAAATTTACCTGATGTTTGCTGTGAGATGAGGATTAGGAGTAGGCAAAGCAGGCTCAAACTTAATACAGTATAAAGAAGTTTTATTAATATACTTAAGACAGAGGGAAAAACAAGAAAAAACAAGGAAAACCAGGACAAACTCTTTGGACCACTCCTCCTTCCCCCACCTCTCTATTTCTTTCTCCCTGACAACACACAAAAGACAACACTTCAACCTGCAGTCAGTTTACCATCTCAGAAATAGCTCTCGTTTCAGTTCATTTAGGGAGAGAAGTCTCTTTTGTTTACACCATGGATTTTCTGTAAGAAAAATACAGTTTTTTATGGGTCTTCTGCCTCACCATCAGCCGCTGCCCGGAAGAAAGATCGGCTGGTGGTGGATTCCTCCCCCCACACCAGCAGCCTTCCCACAGCCACTATGGTGGGTTATGAACAGTCCATGGGGTATCTTTTTAAGGATGCACAGTTCAATTGCAACAACGAAGAAAATCCCTTCCTCTGTGCTAACCAACACAGGTTCTTCTGACCACACAAGGTCTCTGGCATTTCCCCCGGGACCAGGGCTCTGGGTCACAGCCTCTCCTCTGTCTTAGTTCCAGTTTCTCATCAGGCAGCACTTATTTCAACACCTACTTGTCTTTACTCAGGTATTTCAGTTTATTGCTTGCAATTAGAACCTCACATCCCCCTTTTAGATTATGCCTTCACATATTACAGGGAATTTATTAGCCCCGTCCCCAACCATGGTTCTCCAAAAGAGTTTTCAGCTTCACTCTCGAAGCAGTTCTCATGCACCTCCCTGTAGGTATCACTTCTGCTTTCCTCACTGACTGTAAAGTCTCTATGCTGCATTTCTGTAGATGTCCTCACTCGTTCCTCTCTCTGCGAGGAAGGATGGGTGTCTGTGTTTAGTCCAGACATGGACAGAGTCAATCTCTCTCTCTCTCTCCGGCAGTGTGCTGATCATGTGCTCCCTGCTGGATGGCAGAAGCTCTCAGAGTCTCTGCCTGGCTCTGCGGAGCTGCCTCGGCCTGCTGGGGCCATCTGGGCCCGGGGTGACAGGGCAGGGCCTGGCCCGAGCTGGATGGAGCCGGCCCGGTCCTTGCCTGGCCCGGAGCAGGGGCCTGGCCCTGTCCCGTGTAGCTGGCACACTGGCTGAGCTGGATCTGCTGAACATTTTTGCCGTTTCCTCCCTCATCCGTGGCTGCAACAGCACGGCCGCTTTAAACCCCCCTTCCCCCCCCACTCCGGACGGGACAGGGCCTTACCCGAGAGAAAAGCAGGAAATGCTCCGCTCTGAACAGCAGCAGAACCAAAGAGGAAGAGGGTGAGAAAGTCTCTGCCTATATATGGTTTTTTTTCCTCAAAGGCAGATCAACTTTTTTAATTGGTTCACGTACACATCAATCTTTAAAATTACCTGATTATTGGCTCTCTCTCCCAGGGAGGAAGTTCTATCCCTTCCTTCAGCATAGATCACTTCCTAGATTTTGACCCCTCCTACCTAACGCAGGACAGATGGGGAGTTTCAGAAATGTGAGAAAACTCTTCGCCCCTGTAAACGTTCATATCCAAATGGATTTAATTTTGGTGCTTCAGAATTGGGGCCAAAAGTTAATTTTTTGCTATGCTAAAAAATAAATGCTGTTACAAGTACTCTGTTTTTCAGGCCCAATACTGCATAGTACAATATGTTACTAGTCTAGCTTGTGCTTTAAGAAAACATTTACAACACATTCATTTTCAAAAATCTCTCTTTTTTCACCAACTGCCGTCAAACAGGTTTTAAATCTACATCTCTGACACTCCAGTTACAAAATGACTTTAATGAATATAATTACATTTGGTGATAGAGCAAACTGATAACCAAGCTTCTCAAACTTCATCAGCAATTACTGTGGAATTATGGCAGTGCAACTTTCTGCATGGAAGTGAGGTTGAAACCACATTGTTCTGTAGAACATACTAGGAGTAATTCAAAACAGTTTTCTTGGCATCTACCATTAATCATTTTCTATTATAAAAATAAATTCACAAGTGCAAATGCAGAATGTAAGAAATGCTGCACAGTTCACCTGTTCCATATTTATTCACTGAGGTTAAAGAAATCATTTCACAGCTATTGCTTAATTTAGCATTAAGGGTTCCTGTCACTGTTTGTACATGTGAGAAAATAGAAAAGGCTATTAAAACATGAGTATTTTTTCAGAAAGAACACCTTATAAAGCATTGCTTCAGTCAGAGGATCGATGCCAGTCTGAAGTGCTGTACAGCCAGCAGGGGTTGCTGGTAGATCACATTTAACAGGGCTGAGATCCCAGGTCTACCCTTCCTCTAGCCAGTTCACAGTTATCAAGTAAATACTCTTTTGAGTTTTTAAATGAAACATCAAAGTAGAGAGCTCATTTGTTTCAGCCAAATATTGTATTTATAGCTTTTTATCATATATACTAATGAAAAAACCTGGTAAAATCAGGCTGTAATATTTGTATATGGCTCGATATTAATATTCTCTCAAAAATGTCATTTCTTCAGGTGTTTTTACAGAAAGAACTGTAACTCCCACACTTAAATGTGCAATTCAGACTTCCAGAAGAGTATTTTCAAAATCACAGTTTAATGCCTGATCAAAACTTTTCCAGACTAAGCCTCATTGTAAGGTATGTTCCTTTGACCAGCGATGAGAAACAGAACTCATTTATCTCACCAATCATAACTAAAATGGAATTAATGAATAAAGCAAACCTGAGAGCAGTTGCACCAAGCAATTTTGAATTGCAAATAATGAAAGCTGATATTGATAAAGGAGACAAGGGACACAGGACTTGTCCCAGCAATCCTGACCCCAGCATGATGAGAAGAGCCAGGCAGAGCTGTGGGATCCGTGGGATTTACAGAAGCTGTTGGAAAGAGTTTGCAGAGCTTCACAAGCAATACTCAGATTTAACCAGCCATGGACTGCAAGCTCCTCGCCTCATTCCTTCTACAGGAATATATCTTTTTTTTTTCTTTTTAAGGAAGGGCCCCGTGAAAAACCATCAGGTGATGGAAAATAAGCAGTACTGGAAGTGAGACCAGCTAAGGGAATATTGTGAATTAATGAATTCAGAACTTTGACTCCTGCAACCCCAGATATCAAAACTGGGGACAGCCAAAGGTCAGACGTGATCTGTTCAAGTACCACCCAGGATGAAGGAATTCTCTGCAAGCTGAAGGGTTACTCCAACCTCTACACTTTTACCTCACTGTTCCCAAGCTCACACTATGATAAACAAGTAGGAAATGCTAACCCAGGCTAAGGCCATTTCTGTCTCAACTTACTTGCTATAGTGTGTGCTCCATTCTCCTCTCCATTTGTAGTATTTTCTCCATTTTTCGCTGATCCCTGTTGGTTGGTGGCAGCTGCAGCTGCAGCAGCTGCTGCCTGCTGTTGTGCAAGTTTGTCTCTGTAGGCCTGCTGTCTTGTCTGTACCACATCAGGCATCACTGCATCTATCAGTGAGAGAGACTCTATCGGCCTACCATCAAACAAGGTACCATCCTGAATCACAGCACAGGGAGAAAAGAAAAGAAAAAAAAAAACAACACCAAGTACAAATTAACATTATAGGCAAAGATTCCAAGCAAAACTAAAGAAAATGTTTCGATTTCATATAATAAAGCAGTTTACATATGGTGCTGGAAGTGATATCTCATCATTGCTGTGGTCAGGACTGGAATTTTAGTCTAAAGTTAAGTGGCCACCATAAATATGCAAAATGGCCACTGCAGACCTTTGGGAGAGCCTGAGGAATCAAAAGTTATTTGCTTCAAGTTTGCTGAATTGTCTGCTAAAGCAAAAAATTCTGTAAGCTATCTATGAATATGATTTCAAACATGAGTGGCTGCAGCAAAATCTAATGGTTTGTTTGAAGAGAGAGCTGCAAACATTGCAACTCGGGTCACTGACTTGTGAAGTTATAGTCTTATTAGACTAATACTTTCCATAAACATATTATCTGGAGAGTTGACTAGTTTTCTTCCTTTTTTTAAACAGTGCTGGCATGCTTTCAAACAACAAGGAAGAATTTTATCCTGAAATGGACAAGACCCAGTTAAAAATACCCTTATACATATGCTAGGGTTTTGTAAGGATCTATTTTTAGGGACTAGAAGGATTCCTTGCAATAAATATAGGGTCTTTTTCTTCTATTCCTTTCACTTGCTTTATTTTTCTGAGGCTTCCTAAGGGAAAGGATTTGCTTCACTAGGACTGTGAAAACCACACAAACAGCAGACATAAGGGACACTGGAAAGTGTGCAGAATTAATGGAAAAAAAAGTTTCCTTCTATAATCTAACTGACACATAGAAAGGCTTCTCACCTTCCAGGCACAAATGAGAATGGAAATTGAGGGCGAGTGTCTGCAGCATCAGGCAGGAAGATACATAGCTTTCTATACTGCTGGAATAACCATTTAAACATCAAATTTAATAGATCCTGCTCAAGATGAATTAGCCAGCAGAGGCAAAAGGCAAACTGGCATATACCTTCAGCCTTCCTGCCACAAATTCAAACCCTCTCTCTCCTTGGAAACCTTGCCTTTGGGCTCACATTGCTTCACTGTGATGACACAAGAGCCCAAACAAGAGCTGCACAGTGCTCTCCCACCTCCCTAGCCAGTCTACGAAAACAAAAAATGAAGAGATTACTGGTCTCAGTTATTATCTTATTGCACTTGTCTGGATGTGCTACAACATTAGAGTAGGGTAAAAGCTCTACAGACAACGGACCTTTAAGCAATGAGCCAGAACACCATGCCTGGTGTTGTGTGGCTGCACTGGGCAGAACCCCCACCCAGTTATGTCACTCCATTCTGGTTCCACCACTGGAGTCATGGTGAACACCAGCAGTAAGGAATCTGAAGTAAAAGTAAATAAATAGGATACAAGAAAGTTAAGAAAAAATACTAACATTCAAACTTACTGCAAGCAAGGACACAATGCTCCTGCAGGCAAAGCCTCCTTACCTCATTAATACTGACTTCTGCCTCTACATACTGCAGACCTTTCTGGATGATGGAAATCAAAGCAGCTGGTGGCACCAGAGCACCATTTATATTAGACTGGCTGATATGGCTCTCTATACCAAAGGTAAATGCTGAATGGGAAAACCCTAAAGACAAGGCAAAGACATCAGAATTGATTTATAGATAGACAACGCTCCTTGCTGTACCACGGTAGGACCTTCTGTTTAAAACCTGAGCAAATCACACAAAGTATAATGCTACAGCATGCTTCTGAACTACCAGAAAACTTGTCAAAACACCTCAATTCCCTCACAGTTTAAGTGTACAAAAAGAGAAAAGCAAAGTTCATATATAAACACAACAGTTATTAATTACAGTATCGATGGCAAAACATTTGTGCATGAGTCAATATAAAATACACAATTCTCCACAGCATTGAAACATGTTAATATATTCACTACATTGTACCATATGTAGTATTTAATTAAAAAAAAAAAATATCCAAGACACAGGATTCACTTGCTATTTTCACTCACTGATTTGATACCCATGAAAGTGAAATGGATCTGTATATGAACAATTCAGCTCATGGTACAGTGCTGCCACAATTGTGTATGCTCTGGCCTTTAGAGCTACATCAGCACTGTGCACTGATTAAGAAGTGGCAAACATGTTATGGTGCAGCAATGGCAGCTGCTTGCTATTTATTTGATCGCCCTGAAAAAGTGAATTTAAGCTAGAGAAAAATAGTTGTTTCAGCAAATTAACTTTACTGTCATGGCGTTTTTTCTTAAACCACTTTATTTTTTTTTCCTTTTTCCCTGTCAGGTAAGCAAGAAGCTGCCTGCAAACTTTCAAATGAAGATTAAGCAATTTTGTAAGTTTGGCTTCTATGACAAAAGCAATCTGCAACTGGAATAAGAACATGTAGTAGTTTTCAGTAAATTCAGGTGGAAAAATGAGGGTTTGCTTCCTTTTGACAAGCACAAACTGAAAAGTCTGCCATCCACCACTGCTTCTGGTGCTTTTCTGCCTCAGTTTGGGAAGTCTATGAGCAGTGGACAAATGTTGCATCAGTCAAATGCCTGAAGACACCCATCAGCAATCACTACACAAAAACTTTGAAACAGCAAGGCAAAATATGCAATATATGTGTATATTTTCTTATATATCTATATGTATATACATTAAAGCTGATCTCTTACACTTATCTTAAGACTGGAGTTTATTTCTGCTTTAATATGCAGGCTTCTTTATGTATTGCTGAGATCATATTCCCTCCTGCCAGCTGACAATCATCACTTGTTCATTTACTGGGGCATGCCCTGACTTCCAGTCAAATCTTCCTGTTCTAAATGTAGGCTGTGTTAAGCAATCAATATCACAGTTGTGAGTAAAAGATGATGTTGTCTCTTACAGAGCTTCAGGAATAACCACCACCACAAAACTCCCTGCAGCCATATGGCTGCATCTAGAAACCCAAACATGCAACACAAACTCAAACTGCTGATCCGACTGGATGGGGAAGCTTTAAAAATAAGGGAGCACTGCTGCATTCTTGTGTTGTGCAGATACAGTCAGTGTGGAGGGATACGACAGGAAAAAAAAGTATTTTTAAGTCTGACAATGTTCAAGTGTCTTTTGCTCTTTCTCCTAAGAAGCAGGAGATTTTGGCTACCCTGATGCCAAAGGATAAGATCCTCCAAAAAAAGGTCCTGTAGGGGATGGAGGCTTTTGGAAACCCCAACAGTTATTCCTGTAAAAAATCTGTTCATGCCTATTTGGAGTCAAGTGATAGAAGTCATAGTCACAGTTGTCACTTCTTCCTTGGAAACACAGCCACATCTGCCCTCCCACAGTCACGTTCAGGCAAGGAATTCGGCTACACAAGACCGGAGCACCAGCACTCCAAGACAACAGAAAGAAGCAGCATTTTGCTGATCATTCTATTTCCTTCTTCAAGCATCCCTGAAGAAAATGGTGCAAAGTGCCATCATCACCCTGCAGAGAAGTGATCTCCAGGAAAATGCATTTTAGCAATCGAGGGAGTCCTTGGCTGGTTGACTGCCATCTGAAGACTCCAAATGACTAAATCTGATTAAGTTACAGAAGGTAACTTGGCAGGAATTCATTCTCTTGTTGAGAAGAAACACCAAGAAACAGTTCAGACAGAAGCACATGCCTACTGGCAAAATAATTAAATGAGCCTGGGTTTGCTAAAGCCAGTTGCAGATGAAGATCAAATAAATTATGCATTGTTTAATAACCAGAATTGTAAAAACTCACCTGACTCTTGCAAGTATCTATATACCAGGAAGTTAACCTCATCACTGCTTATACTCATCTTTATTCCCAGTTAAACCATGAGGTCACAACAAAGGACACAACCCTGCAAATAAAAAAAAATAAAAAAAAGTAGGTCAATTAAATATTTTTAGTACCTAATAGGTATTTCCCAACAAATGCTATATTTATAAAGTAAGTAGCTCCCTGGCAGCATAGGAAATGGCTTTATTTTATAATGCAAATAAGTCTACTGGAGTCATTAAAAAGTCATTTGTCTCACCACAAAATAAAGGTCAGTAAATTAAATATTGAAGGGCCGGATGCTCATACGATGAAAATTGGTATGGACTGGGAAACTCTGCTGTTTAATAGTACTAAAAATGTACTAAATAGTACTCAAAATGGCCTCATTTCACAGGTTTTAAAAAATAATCAAGTGAGTTTCATCTAATCTACATCATTGCTATAGAACACGATTTTTACAACATGGGTTTCTCTCTGGTTAACAAAGATCAAGAACTTGGTTTCACATTGGCATCCAGGCAGGTTCTCACTTTTATGTTCTAATCTACACCAATTTTCAGGTATTCCTGCTCTGGTGAAAAGGTACAGTAGGTGCTACAACACGGTGCCTGTTCAAAGCAAACCCAGCTAATCCCACTAAAGATTAGAAAACATCTCAGCCATACCTTTTGGCTTTGCAAAAGGAATTCCTGACACTAGGAACAAACTTTAAACAGTCCATTTTTCATAACATTTCTCTAGGCTTTCAATCAGCGCTTCAAAAATATTGATGGGATATATATATACACACACAAAATTTTTCCTTGATTTTAGTAATGACAAATATCTAGCAAGACAAATAATGTATCAGACTATATATACTTCTTATATATAGATTAAGATTATAAACTTGGAAAATATGAGGCAACAACAGTCTTTAAGAGATGAAGAGACAGAATACAGTATTTTTTCTAACTCGAAGTCTCATTTCTTAGAACATTGTCATGATGTCTGAATGTTTGAAAACTCTGACCTTTCCAAGTAAACAAGTGAAAACATCAGCTTCCAGAACATGTTATGAAAAAATGTCCACCTCCTGTTCCTATTATCTGTCAAGCACTTTTCACCAGCAAACCTTCCCAGGTTTTCATCCAGCTGACCACCATCACCCCGGTTTGTCCTACAGAACTGGAATCTGAGAAGGCAAGTGATTTTTCTACTGTTATTTGACACAGTCTGACCTAGATCTGATGTAAAAAAAGTACTGAAGAATGGGTTTTCCTGCACTGTTCAAAATAAAAAGTTCTTGCTCCATGGCCGCGTGGTCAGGCCACTCGCCACTGCTGTTCCAAATGGGAAAGTGCTGAATACAATAGGAAGTAACAACAACAAGATTATGATTGACGTTGTAAGGCTGCCATGCGTATTCTCCCTGGGCATCTTTTCCTAGCAAAAACTCCCAAGGAAACAGGAGAAAATGACCACACTGTTTTTCTTATCACCTAACTTTGAGTTTTACCAGTCAACTGGAGCTAAACTTGAGAACAACCTTCCACAAGTCCCATCATGCTGTAAAGACAAGACCAAATTAAACTCCTCAAGAAGAGCAGAGGCTAAAGGATGAACTCGGATATCAAAAGGAGTTTATTTGCCTGAAACCACACATGGACATCCCCAAACCTGCCCCAGACATGTGGTCACACAGCTCACAGCCATGCTGTGCTGCCAAATGGAGAGATGGCTTTAGTTTCTTAAGGAAATAAAAATAAAAACGCAGTTCTACTTAAACCCTTCTCATTTCTAAAGGAAAAAGCTGCCCCAGGACAATGACTTCTAGTAAATGCAACATGAGTGGGAAAGGAAGGTACATTGATAACAACCCTACTCCACCCCTCCAGAGCTCCCAGCCGTGCCTGGGGTACAAGACACCCCTGACAAACTCCAAAATATACTTTGAGGACTTGTTTACTGAGCAGAATGTAAAATGAATGGCATTTTTTGCCATTTCATGCATTAGCAACCAATTCCACCATGTGCAGGACCAAACACTAATTTTATTCAGCTATGTTTTCATGCCATATGTGGAGCAAATTATCTTTAAGACTGTTTTTACACAGAAATTCTGTAGGAAGGGGGAACAATATTTTCCTTCAGAGGAGAAAGTAATTAACTTTAAAGAGACTCATAAAGAAGGTTTTTTACATTACGTACACACACACAAATGGCAGTATTTATTTCATGGGTCTGTCACCGATTTTCAAAATCTTGCTGCATCACCAAAAACGATAGATCAAACCGCAGAAATCTGATTAAAGTGCTATTTGTCACACAGAGAGCTCCTGAATTATTAATATAAAGAGGGCTCCCCCCTCAAAGCAGAACCGTGGAGATGCCGCATCAATTCACCTGCTATGTAGCTGGGTAGCTGAAAGAAAAAAAAAACAAAAAAAAACCAAAAAACCCCTAACGTTCTGCTTGTCTGTCAAAAGCGTTCTTCACCCCCTCCCGAATCAAAGGAGCCTGTTTTTTTCAAGGCGGGTTGCGAGGTTTTGCAGGAGCAGCTTGGGGAGGGGGAGCTGCCAGCGCTGTCCCGGCCGGCGAGCGGGAGGTGGCACTGCAGCACCGGCTGTGGCACCCGGCCGCCACAAATACACAGAGACGCCTCCCAGAACACACAGTTTGCCTCATCTGAAGCTGGAAAGGGTGCAAAAGGTTCCGGTGTTTTACCAAAATGCTGCTTTACGCACGTTTTCAGCGCTCGTTTGTATTTTCTGGAAGGTGTTTTCTGTGTTTTCCCCCATCCCAGGCCTCGCGGCTCGGGCAGAGCCTGAGGACAAGCGTCCCACAGCCAAGTGACACCAGAAATAGGAGACCACCTTCCTTCCAATCCAAAATGTCACATTAAAGAGAAAATACAGCAGAGGAGGAGACAATAATTATTTCCCTTTGACACATTCTGAATTAGCACCAGGCTTACGCTGCCAGCTCTCAAATTGTTCGTGACAATGGACTCATGCATGCACACATGTACCCCACATCCTAAGAAAATTACTTCATCAATGCTGGCTAATTTCCCCCAAGTTCACTATTTCCACAAGCAATCGACTACTTATTTTGGGCACTTTAATAGATATTAATATTGCTCTTTATTTCAAGTGCTGACATTAAATCACCAAAGAGACACAGAAAAATGAGACAAAAATAAGTAGAAGTGAACATGTAATTCCTAGCAGTGTTAGATTTGTAGCCTAATTTGCATAGGGCCCATCAAAAATATCTTAAAATATTTGCAGCTTTATGTCCCAAACCCATTCTGAAAATGTGGTGAGATCCTTAAGACCCGTTTTTTTTTTTCTTGCTCTTAGAAACATTCCAGGTCTTCCTGAAAACATTCTGTGGAATTCCATGGCAAAGTACGATGCACCCACACTGCTGTTTTAGATCCAATTATGCTTTTAAAGGAAATCTCTCCCATTTGCCTCTACTTTTGTTTTGCACCCTGGAGCAGGCACAGTGCGTGTGAAGTGGATTCCTTACAGGTAAAACCAGGATTAAAGAAATAAATAAAATACCCCATGACACGTAAAAAAAAGGATATGCATGAGAGCTTATGAATGATGCCCAAATTGCTCGTGGGAGTCCCTGAGACCACACCAGGATCGATATTCCCTGCTCAAAAAAAAGTCCATTTCAGCAGGCCTCCCTTCCCCCAGGTTTTATTTCCCTTCCCAGAGGATGGGCCTGTGGTTTATAACACCACTGCTCAGTTAGAATCACCACAACATCCAGATATCCCAGGTAATTTTTAATGCTGCTACAGAAAGTCCCTGAAGTCCCAGAATTTATCAGGCATAACACACATCAGCCATAAAAGTCAACTGTCTATAGAGACGCTGGCCTTGAGATTTACTCAAGAACAGGTCAGGAGCAGACAAGACACACGTCTGTGCTTTGCACAAACTGACCCACTCATTCCATGCCAGGAATCACACAAAAATTCATTTGGAAGCTACTTTTTTCAAAGGAAATGAGGTTTCTTATCCCAGAGACAACGCCAGCTCTGGCCTTGCTCCCAGCCTGGCAGAATTGTGCCTGTGTTTCTGTGCCTGCCCCAAGGCAGACAGCGCAGGTCTCACCCCAGCACCTCTGTCCCTTGAGGACCATTTACACACTTCATACATGGGGTAGAATTTACAGGTAGAAGTCTGTTCAAAAGGAGATCAAATTCCACTCTCATCAACACCAGATCTGCAGGCTAATCAGTGCCCAATGCTGCAAACCTGGTTGTGTTTCTGAGAAATCATTATTCCGCTCCACATGTTTGTGCTAGCTTTGTGCTCCCTGTCCAGGTTCATGCCAAATGCTGGAGAACAGATGCCGCCCGATATGACTCCTGGCCTAATAGGTTTTTTGGTTGTTTAGAGGATTTTTTTCAGACAAACCTGAACTGGCAGAGAAAGTTTATACATCAGATTATTACTGGGTATCTCTTAATCACCATTTGATAATGTATACTGGAGTTACACTACAATTAGAGTTACTGTATCATCAAATAACAGGCTAAGAAAGTGATATTTCTGCAGTTGTAGGTAGGCTCTAACACATTCCCATTAAGTAGGATAACAGGAAAACCTGGCAGGCTGCTGTGAATAATAATTCCCCAAAAAACATACCGATCATTAGTTTGATATCAAATATGATACGTTAAAGGGAGCAGCTAATGCTCTGGGTAGCTCTGAAGAATGCTTAATATTCAGACATAAACACACTGCTACGTTTATCCATGGAAAACAGAGAAACAATAAATCTCCTACAACAGAAATATTGCCATCACTGCTTTTATTTTTTCCTCTTTTGCAAGAAATCCAGACAAATATTTTGCTTGCATATGTGCACATAGACACTGATACCATTTTATCAATTGTTGCTTAAGAATCTTTCTTGTTTTTAATGGTTTTAATGATGATTAAAATAAAAAGAGCAACTGGTGCTGTTTCAATCCAAGCAGTCAGACCAGGCAAACTCCTGGACGTGTGAGGTTTCAGCAGGATTTAATTCAGATACCAAAGCCACCATAGGTTACAGAACTGGTGTTTTAAACCACAAGACACTGTTCCTGAAGGCTGCTGTTCTACTAAAGCTTTTTCCAAAGGCTCTTCCCTGAGACATGGTGGATCCATCCCCAGTGGCTGATGAAATTCCCAAGTTTACATCCAAAGAAGTGTTCTGCATAGCCCCTTAGAAATGCTTTATAAAGGAAAACTCATAAAATTAATTAGTGATTCCTTTATATCAAGTATGCAGTGTACAACTCTTTATATGTCCTTCTGTGTAAGAATTTATTAGACATCAATTTTGATCAAAACGAACATTTCCCCACACTCTAAAAAGAAAAATAAAGTTGACTTTTCTTCAAATGTACGAACTACTTGCTCTAAACACTCCTATTTGCTCTTTCACATCTTCACTTGAGAGATGGGGGCCAATATTGTATTGGGCACAATACAACTGAACCCTCAGTAAAGTTTTCCTACTACCTGACGATATGCAGTTATGAATTCTTTCTAACACTCTGAATTAAAAGAAAAACATTTTTTCAAGTTAAAAGTCTGAGTTTTTTCTGTCATATCTCAAAATAAAGGGTTCTCATTTTCTGCATTTTTACCTGTGCTTCTAAATTGCTATTAGCTAAATGCCCTTTTGTTTAAGATGTAATAATATGTCAGATGTGCACTTGCATAAAAAATTATCTGTAATTCTATCTTATGAACCTTCTTACTGATTTCTCATATGATCAGGCTTTGCTAGTTTTCCTTCCAGTAATTTAAACCAAGAGATGTTCATTGTTTAACTCTACTGCTTTGCTTTTAACCTCAGGAATAGAGCTTAATTTCTGAACACAAAAAAAAAAAAAAAAAAAAAAAAATCAACTTCTTTCCTCATCTGAATTGCCTTCCTTAGCTCAGGCGATAAATATTTGTATTCTGAACTTCAGCTTTAGTGACCTAATTTATGGCAACAGTCTCTGCCTTTCCATGCCAATTTGAGAGTATGAACAATACAAGATGACAAAGCCAGTCTGAAATCTTCTGAAGAAGAATTACAACCCTGAAAGGGAAGAGAAGAAAAACAAAAAAAAAAAAACCAAACAAAACCCTCCTCAACAAAACACAAAACCACCCAAAACCTTGGCTAAAAGTAAGTTACTGTCTACTTATCTGAAAAAAGAAGCCCAGTCCTGAGTACAGCTACAAAATATGCTGCAGATGAAGCCCATTTGTTGATTTTGCCTAGAGCAAAGTAGTATTTAATTACTGAACTACGAATCTCCTCCCCAAAGTCATATGCTTTGTGACCCTGGAGGCTGGAATTCCGGATGTTACAGCACAGACACAAGCGACAGCATATCCAGTATTGTATTTCCAGGGCTATGGCTACAAAGCTGCAAACTTCTGTGCTTTCTAGAGTTGAAAATGCATCTTTTTGGACAGCTGTAGGGCATCTTGCAGTGATTCTTGGCAGCCACATTTTGTAAATCCCAAGACTGACCAAAGATACAGGGATATTTCTGGAATTGACACTTTATTCAACACTTTAGGTTCTTAAACCCTTTTTTCTTTTCATTATTACAATACAACACCAGAAAAAATGATGTTTGGGGGAGATTTTTCTCCTTATTTCCTGTATCAGAATAGTAAAGACATATTATTTATTAGTATTTTAAAGACTTTTCAACTCTCTGGGTAACAGTGAAAATAGACACAGCTGGACTAAATTATCTTCAGAGGTCCCTTCCAATGCCAGTCATTCTGTGATTCTGTGACATCTCTTTAAAGGCTCAACTCTCCTGCATGACAATTGTTGAAATGGAGCTAGTCCTGATATATCCTTCTGCAGATGCAAGTATGTTCCTTTATAACCTGAAAGCCAAATTCAGCTTCTCAGAACACGCAGTAAAACCTCCAGCAGTAAGTCCTGCCTCACTTTTATTACTTCATGAAAGCCATCCCTCCCTGACTCCCCACAAGATCCCAAGCCCAAACATCTTGTTTAGTGAAGGATTTTTAATCACAGAGCTCAGACTCCCTGATGGAGACAAACTGGGATTAAATGAAAACTGTCCAGACATAGTAGTTCAAAAGTTGAACCACCACCCTGTTTCAACACTGAAATAATTATCAGAACACACCAGGAAATATAACTAAGCATTATAAAATTCTCCTTGGTCAATTGTCTAATCCAGACCGAAGGCATTTTTAGAAAGGAAGAACTTGTGGCTTGATGGGATGACCTTCAGGGTTAGCCTGTCCTACCCACACACAAGCTGGACAGATGATTATGGCAGCAAAACTGGAAATGTGGCATTTGTAAAACTGATTAGAAAGTGATTGGTCCTGACTGATGACCAGAATTAGCAGAGTCACCTGAGGGAGCACTAGTGTAGGTTTGGCCAGTATGGATTACTTCAAGATGATCTGCAAGGTCCAAATTCCAGGCTCTGAGTGCTAAATATATCTCTGTAATGGAGAGGGAAGCACCAGACAAATGCTTGGCATTCCTTCAGGGAGAGACATCTGTTCACCTGCCCCTCAAAAAGGAAAACTGTCTTATTGGAGGGGCATCTCAGGAACAGTGGCAACATCAAACAAGCTCTGCAGCTTCCATTCTTAGGCCATTAGAAGGATGTCCCTTTACACAGAGTTACAGTCCTTCAGGAATACCTAATTCCAATAAATAAAGACTTCGACAATGAAACTTTTAGACCCCGTCTCAAGAAGGCTTTGTGAAATCGTTCAATGGCTTTAGTAAGTGCTAAAATAGCAGCCTGCTAATGCTGCCTGGATCTAGATACAAAACAGCTGCTGGAATCAAGTCCAAGAAAGGTGAAAATGGAAAAAGCCTTTTCTGCAACATTGTTTAAAATCCTATATATGCCTTTTTGGCATGCACCTGGTTTAAAGTATGCAACTATATGGCTGCTGATCTCCTGTGCTGCATTAAAGCCTTTGCAAGAAATTAATTATGGATGAATGTGGGAGCACACCCATTAAACCTTGCTTGGATCAAACTGTGTAAAAAATTCTGAGAAAAGAACAGAATGAGAAGAGCCCTTGAGACACTCAAAATTAGCCCTATCAAGGGCTTCTGCTGAGACTAAGGTGGGGAGGGGCAATGTCCAAAAATGCTTTTCTATTTGTGAACACCACCACTGAAAAGAAACACAACTCCTGTGGTTCAATCTTTTTGATCAAGAACCTGTAGAAATTAACAGTTAAATGGGTTTTAAAATCTCCATACCATGGTAAGTTTGTGCTCCCACCTGATTTATTCTCATTTTCACTGCTAGAAAACCCACTGAATAACGTGGCCTGTAAGTCTGATCAGGAACATTCCATTTTTTCCAATATGTTGTTCCTGATGTTCCCACAATAGATCATTCAGGGCTCTAAGGGACTGTGTCAATTGAATTGAATGATGTGGTCGCCTGCTGGTACATAAATGCAAAAGCAAAGCTGAGGGGGTTTATTTTCAAAACAGGAGACATTGATCCTGTGACAATGTTCCATTACCCTGACTTTATTTCTATTAGAGACAGTGATTACATCTACATCAATTGCTTGAGCTGATGGATACTGGTGCACTAACAGCGACACGGTTTTTCACTAGGCTGCTGCTGGATGCTGACGGCTTACAAAACAAGCCTCATTCTCCAACTAATGCTACTTATTTCTCCATGGAAAACCACTGCAGTTTGGACAGACTTTTGTAATTAGTCAGTTCTCAGCTGTCTGTGGTTTTTTTGGGGGGGGTTGTGTGTTCTGTAAATCTTATTGTGGAACGGTGATTAGTGACTGTAGAGCCTGGCATGGATTCTATTTGTTATGATTAAAATATTTACATTGCTACCTGCTGGTAATAAAACAGCAGATGTAGTTCTCAGGAGCAGCTGTGGGAAGGTATTTCTGCACTCCTACAGCAGCAGCTCTATCTTGACTGGGGATGTTTTCTTATGGACTCCTCTTCCCTTTTCATGCACTGTCACCCTTTTGCAGCTTCTGTCCACTGCCCTTGCTGTCTCTCCCAGGCTGGTGATCCATCTTCCAGCTTTCATCTCTTGATCTGACATCCGATCTCCAGCCTGTGGTCACGCATTTGCCCTGGTTTTCACCTCCTCACTGTGCACTGCCTACACATACTGTGCACTCCTGGGCCCATCTCTCCATCTGCTCTCCAGAGCATTGACTTCATCTTTATCTCCTTCAGTCACTTCTTTATCTATGTCTTTCTTTCAATACTTTTCCAGTGCAACACAAGTTGCTAACATTTTGCAAAAATAAATTCTGCTGATTGAAAAAAACAAAATTCAATTCATCATCAACAACCGTGTTTTCCAGTCCAAGTAAACCCTGCTCATTTTATTTGTCCTTGTTTGTTTAGCCTTGTGCCCTGAGTCATGTCCTGAACTGCCTGCAGGAGAAAGGCCTTTGTCTGACTCACTTCAGTGTATTCACCACAATGGGTTCCCTCACTCTTGATAAGGAAGTTTTTTAATGTTGCCATAACAACAAGAACTCGAGGTGATCTGGAGTGACACCTGCACAGAGCAACCAAGCACAGCACTGCTCTGAGCTCCCAGCACCTGAGCAGGTGCAGAAGCTGGGACCAGAGCAGGTCTGCCAGAGCCAACCACCACCTCCTCTCTGCCCCAAGCTGGTGCCTACAACTCAGCACAGCGTGTTAGCTGGGCACCTCTTGCTCAAGTCCATTTCATACTGCACATCTAGAATTTTCACACAACCAACAGCAAAATAAAAGGACTCCAAATTGTGCTCTATGGTGTGACTGGGGACTCGCAAGGCCAAGCCTGCAGGGATCCAAGCAGCCCTTGCCTGGCAGTTCTGAGAGCAGTGAATTCTGCTGGAGTCCAAGTTTGGAAACACTCATTGGCCACTCCTGCCTCATGGTGTTGGAATAGGCTTTTTTGCAAAACACTGTATTCTGGGGTTTTATTAAGGTTGATATCATTAGTTCGGTAACTACACAAAATTTCTGCATGTCTTTGGGGACTGGTTCCTCTTTCCTAGTGAACAACCAAATTAAAACTAAAAACCAAGCATGCATTGGTCTGAGCACAGACAGCTCCATGAACATGACCTTTTCCAACAAAGGATCCACTCCCTCATTTACCCTGCCCCTCATGTTTGAGCCTGAACACTCTCATCTCAGCTTTTTATGCACCTACAAAGTTATTTTCAAGTGCAGGTATTATTTTCAGCATAAGAAGCTGACAGAACTACTCCATAAATTATACTGACCACATAAATGGAGAAGAATTTCCTGGACTGGAAGGATGCTCTGTGTGTGTGTGAGAGAGAGAGAGAGAGCATCTTTCCTGACTCCTACTTTATTTTAGAAAAGATCAGGGATTATCAGGCACAGCACAGCTTCAGCAGTGCTGAGGATATAAACATATGAAAAAGAGAGACACTAACGAGGTGCTCAGTGCACAGAACAGGTCTTGAAGAGGCTTTGATCCATTCTAAACGCAAATAAACCCAGCTTATTTCCCCATTGTTAAGCCTAGTCTTTTATGCCTTTCCCATGAGAAAAGAAGTTTTGGAATTATGTACTCTGGCAGAATCTAGTTTGGGAATAACAAATAATTTTTCTTAAATTCCTTTGTGATGCATAAAAGCTGCCAATTCTTTTCCTGAGGCAGATGTCTTGTTGAACAGTAACGGCTCTGAGTCCCAGGTTTCTGAGAAATTAAGGATGAAACACAAAACCCCTGTGAGGGAATACCATAATGGGGTGAAAAAAGGGAAAGAATTCAACCAAACAACCCCACAGGACACAGAGAAGATCCTTTAGTTACAATTTACTGAAATTTCAAGTCAAGAAAATATGAACTGTTAACAAGGAAAGATAATTTCCAGCCTTATTGGCCATTAATCACAGAATCAGCTCAAGAGCAGCTAGATCAGAACCTGCTACTTTCTGAAGAGGAAGATTTCTTTTTCTAGTTTTAAATTTGGGATGAAGAAAAAGAAGAGAGTGCTCTTTGCCCAGGGAAAAACAACGAATTAATTACACTAACAATATTTGTTACGGATTTTTTTTAACAAAAAACCTTGAATACTTCTGACTTCTTAGGACAAGGTAGCTATTACTACTCCTGAGTTGTGGATTGATGACAAATAGGTAGATTGGTACTTGTGGACATTAACAGCAGAAATACACTGCACTTTAAACAAGCTTTTCTCCATTTACCCAGATATTAAACATGCTGGGAATGTAATGCAGTTGGCCAGCAGAATTTGGTATTGAAAATACAGGCTAACATTCATCATATTTAGTATTCAAACTTTTCCACAGCCATGAAACATATCCTAAAGCCTGGAATAAATTAAATGTAAACTGACAAGTTCTTCTAGCCCCAATATGTTCACCTCAAGAGATTTAAAGACGTGTAACTCACGACTGACTGCAGCACTATGCATGAATGGAGTTCTAAAGAAAGCTTAAGAAAGTTTACCCTCAGACTAAAAACTCAACTCTTTGCTTTGCCCAGGCAGTTTCACATCCACCTCTGTTCAGTAAAGCAGCCTGAAATGAGCTTGTGGGAATCTGCAGGTAAATAACCATTATATGAGTGCAGGATCTTTAAAAAAACAAACCCCCCCCCCACTTTTTGCAAAACCAAAAGTCACAGACAACGTGTTTCTGCAATTGGTCACATGAATGCAAAACCAGAATACGTGTGAATCTCCATGAGCTGTGTCTACTCCCACACTCCTGCACTATCCCTGCCCTACTGGTTGCTAATCTGCAAAAAAATCCTTTCCTCATACCACTCCACCAATCCCACCTACAACACCATCTTATTCTTAAATAAAACCAAAAGCAACACCAGTATTAAAAACTGCAAACCACAGCTCTGAGTCTTTAAGAAGCCATCTTAGAACTAAAGCACATTTTTGTTCAGGAATAATCAAACTGCAGTGTCTGAGGACAAATGACAAATCCGTTACGAGTGTAAACAGCATCAGGTGCAAAAGGGCAGTATGAAACCATCTTCATCTAGGGTTTTTTTTTAATAATTAAAGACCAATTAACAGGGAAAAAAAGTTATTAAATCACATATTCCTCATTAAAAGAAAGGTGTACTAATTAAAATTAATTTAATGCTTACAAATTTATTTTAGAAAAAAGGGTCTATGAAGTGGATCAGAAAACAACTGTATTTACTTTGGCACCTCAAGATTTAATTTCAGATGAACTTTAAAATTAGGCAGCTAAATTTTCCAGAAGTACCTAGATCACTTGGATGCCACATCAGAATTATTTCTAACAAAGAACAGGATGTGAAGTTCTTGCCTTTTGTGACTACTTCCTACCAAGACCCATCTCTCAAAAGCCTGGAAAGAAATTAAGAAACAAACACTGTCTGACAAACATTATTTTTGGTATTGAAAGAGGAAAGCTCTTCTTACTTCTTAAACGTAAATCAAATACTGCAGAAGGGGTTTAATAGCCATGATCTCAGCCCTGCTACAGACACTGGGCACGGTCACTCACGAACAAGAGCGACTGCAGCTGCAGACAGCACTGATTCATTGTCCCAGGCAGTGACACAGCATCATCACCGTACTCATCTTATTTTCCATTTGCAACTGAAAATAACAGGAATGTGAGACCAATGTAAAAATCCCCATTTCTTCTTTCACTGCTCTGTATACCAATCTGCAATCCTGGTGTGATCTATCACGAAGTAATAGAGGAATAAAGCAACAGCAACCCCAGCGAGGCAGCTGGGAAGGAGGAGTGTGTTCCTGAGAGGGCTCTGGGAAAGGTGGCCCAGAGTGGGGTACGGGCTGTTGGGGTTGGTCCTTAGGGCAGAGCATTGCTTTACTTTTACAAAATGAAAGACTGGGCATTCCTGGGCCACCATTCTGTCATCACATGGTCCCTCGGGGCTGTCACTGCCTCCTGCACAGGGCTCAGGAGGCAGTGGGGTGACAAGCAAGGGACAAGAGGGGCAGTGCAGTGACCCTTGGTTCAGTCCCACTGTGAGGCTGGACACTCAGCTGCAAACATGAGACCCTGGTGGGCACACACGCAGCTCTGACACAGACACCTCACCCCCAGGAACTCTGCAACAAGGGCCAGATTATTTTCCAAGCCTGTGAGTATCTCTTCCCTTAATTTATACAACTTTCAGTTTCTGCTGCAGGAACCACCCTCAATGCAGGCATTCCATCTCTGCATCTCTACATCCTACTCTGTGCCATACCTCAAATGTGACTGTGGAGCTTTTCATGAGCAAAACCTGTACTGTCTAGGCATTAGTGCTGTGTATTTTGGCAGAGACATCTCCATCTATGTTAGCTACACCCAAAGTTCAATAAGAAGTCGTATTGATTTTTCCCTTCAAGCATATATATGTATTTGATGAAAAACTCACTCATGCCTCCAAAAGTTGTCTAGACATTAAGCTGATCCCCCTTCTGCCTTAAGCATCTGTTTTGTTTTTTTTTTCTCAAAATGAAGCTGTACCAAGGGTCTTTTGGCAGAATATTAAGAATAGCATGTATGCTGAGGTGAGATGCCTATACTGCATGGAAAAGGCACACAACACTGTCAGTGTCATCAGCCTCCTTGACCAGATTTTCCATACCCTGCAATATACCTTTTTTTTTTACTGGGAACTGTTCCAATATCTGAATCATCAAGAGCAGTCTTTTCTTTTATAGAAAGCCCTTAAAAACAAAAACAAGATTCTTTCCTTGCCTGTAGAAATTGGAATATTTTGCCTAACTCAAATTATCCCACACTAAGGACAACTTTGAATAAATGCCAAGTTCTGATACTTCATCAGTGCTTAAGTCTAGAGGCATTTTTATACTCCTGTAAAGGAAAAATTCCCAGAGATTGGATGATGGTGCCTGCCATAACACAGCCCCAGACAGCTCCTACACATTGCAAAGTCACCTGCATCTCTAGAAGTAATTGCATTGTTGATCTTAGAAGATTAAAGCAGCATACCAAATGTTCCTCTTGCTAATTCGGCACTCTACAGAAGGTCTAACTGGTAAAAGGAGCCTGAACACACCTGTAGCAGAATATATAATGACGTTCAAAAATACATTAAGAAGTAGTTATAAAGAACACTATTTTGCTTTTCTGTACAGCACATGGGGTATAAAAAGGCTATACTAAAGCAGTCTGTGGTATATAAATTTTTGTTTTGTGAAGGAATCATCCTCCCAAGCTGTATGCAAAAATTTGCCCGAGTGCCTATAAAATGTTCCTATACCCACACATAAAAACCTTAAAATTTAAAGCTGTTGGCTTTGTACAGTAGAAGCAGGAGAGTCTACTGAAGAAACTCTTATCAAATGGGCTGAAAGTCATAAGGGATCCAATTAAGATAAAAAGTTCAAACCCAGGACATTTCTTTCTGACTGTTCAGGCCAACATCAGACATCTGTTCTCACTAATTTTTTAATTAATCCCCTTTGAAGCAAACTATTCAAAACCTGACAATACCTCATCTGTCCGATAAGGACCCCCCTCCAGCAGAAGGTGCTATTTTGAATTAAAATGCTCCTCCACTGATGCAGTTGGAAACACAATCACAGCTTTGTGTAGAAAAACCAGTTTTGCTGAGTCAAGCTAAAACATTAGCAGAGATGGAAATACACCCTGTCTTGTAACTGCAGGCCACTATTACACAGGCAGCTGCACTGAAATGGTCTTCAGCTTGTCCCACAAGTGACCTCTACTCTGCTTTTTGCAGAATTAACCAATCACAGTAGCTACTTCTGCTAGCTCAGAGTCAAACAAATTAGATAGGATGGCTTTTCACAGAAAGAAACCCACCATCTTTGGTTATCTTTACCTTACCTCAGACAGATTCTGTGCACATGAAATTCTGCTCACCCATTTCCAGTAATGGGAGCATTATTTGAAAATAAAGAGATGATAGAGAGGAAAAAGTCCATGACTTCTGCAGATGACATTATACTTTAATAAGTACCGCACAAATTGCTCACAACATTTTGAAAAATTTTCAGTATTTCTCAGACTCCAAGGAGCTCCCATCATCTTTCTTTTCTTACAATATTTATAAAGCTATGATGTTTTTACTTTGCAGAATTGCCATTTAACATTCTTGAGTGATGCTACTCAAACCTTCCCAAAGCCATTTCTCTCCTGTAAATCTGAAAGCCCATTTTCTTCCACTCCAAGACTTGGACACTCTGAAGTAAGGCCTACATGCATGGCTGCTGCATGCTCGAGGCATTATGTACTCTGGAAACCACACAGTGTGAGCAGTACCATGCCTAATTATTTTGGATAAACCAACCTAAAGCAATGACAGCAGGAAAAAAGGTTTCAGTCTTTATTCTCTCACAACTTCCAACACTTTTTTCTTCCTTCATTTAACAGTCTAGATAAGGAAACTCCTCTCTCTCCTCAATATCTCCAGTACATAAAGACCTTATTTGGTTCTTAGCTTGACCAGAGAATCTCATTGAGAAATTCTTGTGGACCTCACTTTGTTTTTAGAAAGTACACATGGACACAGATCAATCCAGAGGAATATCTAAACATATTCTAGCCCCACTGCCTTCAACTGCTTAAGTGATGTGTTGGAGCACAGCCAGGACAGCACTACCCTGCAAGGCCACAAAGAACATCAGCAACGTCCTTCTCTAACTTGTGGGGGTCTACTCCCAAGATAAGGTTTGTTAAAATAAATTCCCCCGTCTTTGAGTGCCCTCTACAGAGCTAAGCACACAAAGACAGCTTGCCAAAAATTTCAAGTGAATGTGAATTTAAAAAAAAAAAAAAAAAAAAAAAAAAAAAAAAAGGAAGGGGGTGCTGGGGAAAGAAAAGACATCTGCTACACCCACAAGACATTTGTTAAATTATGGTATATATTAAAGATTCTACAGATACAAATGTGGTCTTGGTTATCTCCTGCTGAAAGAACAAATGCTCAATTGTGCTCTTGCACAATACTTGAGCATGGCTGCTGGTGGCCTGGTGCACAAGAATTTTCCCTTTCTAAGAGTAAGTATAGGTAATCTCATCTCCCTTGCAACTCTAGCCATGGAGAAGAAATAAGAAAATATATTTAAGGAAAGTTTGCAAAATCAAAAGAAATGATACAGGGACTGCAGTTACGTACATTTAAAGAAAACAACTGCAAAGTCATGACTGTACATTATATTTGAGAAGACACTAATAACAGCACATGGTCTGAATATTTGCCCTCTGAACCACATACTCATATTCTCCTTTAGGAAGACAAGACTTCAGCACTTGAATAAAAACATACTATAATCACAATACAGTAACTTTACACCCTTTTTTAAGAACTGAGACACACCAAGGCAATAGAAACTCCACACTTCAAGGAGACAATACAGTTTTTACGTGTTTTGACAAAGGGTCTATTTATTAATATTTCCATGCTGTGAATTGATGTGTTATATCATAACTCAACAAAATGAATATGGATTTACACATGAGACACTAACAGCTCCAAAAGGAGCTCTTAAAGACCACTGAATAAAAGAACACTTAATGTAAGGATTCAGTGAACTGCAGAAACTGATACCTAACAAATACTGTAAATGCACGTAATACTAAATCGTACCAAACTACAGTCCACTTTTATGACAAATAAATAGATAAATCATTGAGTGTCCTTACCAGAACTACTCTGTGAAACCCCACAAAATTGTGATGTGGCAGCAGTACAGCCCTTGGTATTACACCACCTGTAACACAAACCATATTATGATAGTTTCTATCAATATTTATTTTAAAGGATGAAAAAAGGATAAAAGCTATTTTTCTACCAGTCTTTTTACTGAGAGTATTAAAACAACATTCAGTTTCCTACTGATAACAATATATGCTCAGTTAAGAAAATAAGCAAACAAAAATTAGAGACCTTGATTATTTACATGGAATTTATTTAAAAAACAAATTACAGTCACAGTTTCAACTCTATCCTCTTCTCACTCTTTTAGTTGAAAGCAAATCCCCACCACAGAACAGCACATTAGCTTCAAAGGGATTTCTGTTCTTTTTGTCTGTCCACATTGACAAAGGGGAACTTTATGAGACTCCAGATTAAAGTTTACAAAGGAGTAAGTATTGATGCAATAGATATTGCAGTGTTAACCAATACATACTAAAATGATTCAATAGAAAGACAAAAACTAGGAAACACAGGATCATGATCAAACCATCCAGAGTTTTCAAAAGTGACCATTTGGGAGCTGAACTTTACACCAACAAATTATAAAGAGCATATTACATGAACAATGCTTAAAATATCCTCACAAAGTTAATTTCTACAGGCAGCTTCAAAATTTAAACAGTCCCTAGGAATACATTGTGCACCTGTGATCAGAATAATTACTGATCCTGTATTTGTGTAACATGGTGATTCCTACCACCAATATTCAGTGCAGATTAAATCATTAGAAAGTGATCTTATGTAAAGTAAGGGATTAAGGAGAAGATTTGAATGCAGAAGCACAGGAACACTGTCTGGGCATCACAAGAAAAGAACCCACATGTCAAAAAAATGCTGTTTGAAGCAAGATGTACTCAATAGTAAAACAGATAACTCTGCCCTCTGGAAGAGGATCTGGGAAACAACAAACAAGTTTCTAAGTACTAAACTCCAGCTACAAAGGCTCACAAAATACATTACAAATGACACTAAAAACTTCCCAAGCATCTCCTTAATACTAGGATTAAAACCAAGGAATGCAACACATGCCTTAAACAGGACTTAGCATTTCAGACTTTCCATCATCCTAAAAGCAACCATTGACCTCCAAGAAACCCTCTGCTATTTAGTCTGTTGCCAAGCTCAATAAGACGTGAAAATGGTTTTTCCTCTTTTGATTGAGGAAACACAGGGTATTTTGGTCAGCAATCATTTTCCGTGTTTAAATTCCCAAGAGAATCAAGGGAACTTCTCCTCTTTCCCTCCTGAAAAACCTCCAAAAACCAAATGGACAATAATCTCCAAAACCATGGTACCACCACCCTGGACTGGAAAAGTGTCCTGGTCCTCCCTGTAACACTGATAGTAGTTCACAAGAACTAAGTGAAAAGGTCCCCACCCTCCTTTAATGTAATTTTAATTCTCTGCTAGGCTATGATGTACTGCTTTGATCATTTCTACAAACCTAACTGTATATGCCAACTGCACTGGTAAAATGTAATTTGGAAAAAATCATCTGAAGCAAAGTTTTAAAAGCTTATAAAATTTTAACTCTAAGTGCAAAAGGTCATAAAAAGGGGATGTTGATCCTGCTGGTTGAACAAACAAGACAGAGCAGTAAGTTTCAACTTTTATGCTTTGAACCTTGTACACTTTATGTTTACATTAAGGATTTTTCATTCATTTGGAACAAATTCTGCTCAAGTAAATAACTGAAATTACCCCCAAAATGATGCCAAATGAGAAAGAACCCAGAGGCCCTACAGGAGAGCAGAGAACCACCACGCCCGCAACAGAAGCTGCCGTAAGAGGAATTCCTTTCCTCTCCACAGCTCCCCACAGAGCACACACAGAAAATACAAAACACACTGAACACCAGAAATTCAGCATTGCATTAACCTCTCTACAACAGCAGGAAATCTGTTCACAGTTACCTCAGCCATGGCATGGAGAGGGCTGAGGGAATGGCAAGAATTAAATGCATGGCCTAACTTAACAGGGCTTCTAAGAATGACTAAGCAACAAAAGTAATTTTTCAGATGAAACCTGAAAGTCAGCTACTTCTGCAGCCACTTGCAGCTCATAACACAACAATCAGAGAATGCTCTAAATTATATTTTTAACCTGCTTCAAATTAATAAATGAGAGTGAAAATTATTGCACATGCTGCAGAGACACATTACTTAATGAGTATATGTTCTTTTTTTTTAATGTATGTTAGTGATGTGAAAAGAATTTGTAGGAAAAAAACCCTTCACATACAGTAAAGGATGTAGGATGAAAACTTCACATTTAATTGTATTCCTACCAAGAGATATGATGAAATGAAGCACATCCCAGGGTGCTCACCTATAATCACTGGGCATAATTCTCCTTACTATATCTACTCTTCAGCTGTGGATTGCTTCATAGTTACACACTTAGTATTCTATTTTTCTTTCTTACAAGATGGCTATCTACGCGTATTTCAGAAATCTGAAGAGAATCAAACTGTAAACCTACAGTCTCATTACAAAAAAAAAAAAAAAAAAGTTGAACGAGAGAGGAAGGACTAAAAAGATTTACCAGCCTCAGGGAGAGGACTAGAACAGAAAACACTGCAAAAATGTGCAGGGTTTTGAGAACCCAACATTTACGTGATGCTAACAGGCAAGCTTAACAACTGTGTCTGTTACTAAAATGCTCACACTCCATAAGAATTTGTGCATCGTGAGCATGAAATCTTTCCCTCTGCAGCTTAAAATATCTCTGCATTTAAAAACCATCTGCAAAAATAGACATACACTTCCCCACTGCAAAATTAATTAGAGAGCAGGAATTTCATCTCACTACCACCAATACATGTGATGATGCCACATGTAAACACATTGCACTTGTTTTGGCACAGGACAGCAACAGAAATGGTAAATTTAAAAAGATTCTGTGAAAATGTCACTTTCTTGAAGAAGCTGATTAATATCAGTGAAGGTGGAGGATGGGCACCCAAGAAGGCCACGCTGCCACTAGAGCGTGCTCCTTGACCAGCATGGAGCCCATTTACCCATTTCTTTGGTGAGGTTTTTTCCACAACCTTTTTTGATTTTTCTTCTCTTCCATTTCTTTTAAATGAAATCCCTACTGCTATTAGATTGGGACTTTAATCTCAATTTTTAAATTAAAAAAAAAATTAAAAAAATCAAAAGTTGATTTTCAACAAACAGGCAAGTAACTTTTCTTCTTTTAATGACTGGCTAGGGTTTTTGTTTGTTTTGATTTTAAATCATCTGTAGTTAGGGAAAACAAGACAAAAAAGTAATTTATGTGGTCATAAAAAAATACTGATGTGCATTTTATAAATTGAAGGTGGCCCATCAGGGAGAGAGAAATTACCCACTTTTAGGAAGTATTGTTTACTGCTGTCTTCCCACTAGGCCACCTGTTAATAATAGTTGATGTTTTCTTTCTGTGTGATGCGTATGACTATAAATGAGATATTTTGCTACAACTTATTCTCTCTAATGCCTCTATTTCAAAGACCATCCAACCAACAAATGACACCAGCCTCAAGGCAATGTCCCAAGTGAATGTGCATCTTTGCTTCTCTTCCTTATCCACTGTCATTTCCATAATTCATCCTCTTAATGATTTACAAAGTGCAGAGGATATTTTCAGAGTACATTGATGGTGCTCAAAAAGTCTTATAGTTGACTGACTGCCAAGGGCACATGAAGGAAGGAAGAAGTATGTGCAACTATTTTGGAAACAAGATGCTGAATTTCTCATTCTTTCTGTTTGACAGATATTCCAATTCTTTGGCCTGATCGTCATTCACACTACTTGGCTTAAAGCACTTAAGCTTTATAAGGATAAGCTTATTGAAAAACATCAAACATAGGAATAATTTCTACAAAACTGGAAGGCAGAAGTATTTAATTTTTAAAGCCTGCCTCCAATAGTACTGTTTCATGACTGGTGTTGCGAATACTACAGCCACTATTTTGCATACTCATTAAAAATTATGTCTGGAGCTTACAGCTGTTTTTCAAAAAAAAAAAAAACAAAAAAACCAAAACCAAAACACCTTTCAAAATGTAAGCCATCAAAAGCACTGTAAAGATGGAGTCTTTCATCATCATTCTCATTCCTCAAAATCCTCTGTTTTACCATTTTAGAATTTGGTAAATAAATACATTTTTCTTTTTTCTTTTCTGCCTTGCCATTCTACACAATCTCAAGCAGCTTTATTTCACGCCATCAACCAATATCACTGTCAGCACTCCCAGAGCAGAAGGCTGCTCTGTACCTCGTGCCTGCCTCTGAATTCATGACCAGAGATTCACCCTCACCATGCACAGAAAATGAGCAGCCCTCATCTTTCCATTTACCCCCATTAAGTCAGTGCCATCATGTTCTCCCAGGAGAAAAGTGCAAGAGCTGAAACACCGCAAGCGACAGCAGCCAAGGACACTCAGAAATAAGGTCTGCCCTTGCTGCTCCTGCACTGAGAAAAGCAGAGCTCCAAACTGCAGGGCAGTGACCGTGTACTGCTGGAGTCTCAGCTCCTTTTGAACAGATATCAGGTAGCTAGGATGGAGCACATACCTCAAACTGGGCTTTAATTTGCTTGGAATGCATGTAAAAATAGTGGGACTTGGTCCTAAACTGGACCAAAAGCAGGCTGTGTCATAATTATGTCATATCTAATTAAAGTCCATATCACTAAAATAGAGTCTCACCAGTATAGATACAAATGTCACTTGGCAGGAAGAGGGGTTCTCAAACCTGCAGCTGGGACATAGCTCAGGACAGGAAAGTGTGAAAAAGCTACTGATTGAATAGCCTGACTGCTAGGATGTTGTAGAGTTTGCTTTATTTTATATAGGGAACAACATTTATTTTACTCCAGGGAACAACAGGTTCTTGGATTTCAGAGATCCAGTTCAATTGGTACATGGAGTTACCACATTGATGGCTCTTGCACTCTGCCAGGAGACTCAAGGTAAATTCTTGGCTCAGCTTTGTAGTGAAAATAAGCAGGCAGCATTAATCTAGTCACCATTTATCCATAAACTACAATTAACGTCCCCCCCAAATGTTAGCTTAAGACCTGTTGGACCAAAAGATTGTTACTGATTGTTCTTTTGACTGTTAGATTTACTAACAGTAAAAAGAAGGTCCCTGACAAAGTCTTAGATGTAGCTCTTGTAACCTGTCTCTCATCTGCTCACAGAGACACCACCAGTTTGGGACAGATGGATTCACAATGTCAACTGAGCAACTCAAACCAGACCTACGCACGCCCGCGGTCCTGCTCTGTGGAAAAGATTTTGACAGGGAAATAAGAGTCTATTTTTCTTCAATTTTGCAAGTGTTGCAGCTGTGTATTGCTTAATAATTTAGTTTATTAAAGGCAGCAACTGTCAAAATCCATACAAACTAATTTGTCGCGCAGCAATTTTACATTATTGGAATCTTGTTGTAATCTGACTAACGCACACGATCGCGTTCTAACCATGCCTATAATTGGCTTCTTGGCTCCACAGGCCTGAAGACAGTAATCCAAAACATCTTCCAATTACGCTGAAAAATATGCATGTTTGTGGGAAGCTATATTACTTAATTTTCAGACTCAATGGGCCTTTAATAATATGAGAGAGGGGGAAAAAAATGTTTGCAAAAAGACATTTATTTGCGGTGCTACTCAGAAAGTTTGTGTAAGAAAACACCACCTCAAAACCTATAAACACCAAAGCAGCAGTGTAGAGATACTTATGGAATATAAGACAAACTCAAACAAAAACAGTCCAAAATCCATTCAGATTGAAGACTGTATTCCAAGTCTATACATCCAAACCAAACAAGGATCCCAGCCATTAAGAACACCCATACTCCAAATTCCTGTACGTGTGAGAGTCACTCATGAACTTTACTTGTTTACTTCCAACATATGAACTGCCTATTGCTCCTGCTCACAACCCTTCACAGGGCAGATGTGAAGTTCCTTGAATTTACTGGTAGATCAGCAGCAGCTCAAGACACAAGAACCTCACACAGGAACCATTGCTACATATTCCCAGTGTCTAACAGACACTTCCAGTGCACTACACCAGGACTGACATACAGGTAATTTTTAAGATGCTTAAAGTGTTGTGACCTGCAATATTATTTGATAAACATGTTTTACTATTTTTAATACAAAAGATTAGCAAGTAAATATTACAAGGACAAGCAGGATAGCCCAGGTGCAGATATGCTTTTTACAGAGGAGAAAACACTGAAGTTGCCACAGAATCATTTAGGTTGGAAAAGACCTCCTAGATCACCAAGTCCAACCTACAACTCAACACCACCTTGTCAACGCTTGAAATAGAAGAGAATTTCTGCAAATTTTTTAAGAGATTTTTTTTTATTGCTAGAGAATCATAAAATGTCTATAAATCTTGGCAGATTAAGAGTGCACCTTGTGATGGGTTCTCATTATTACATGAGAATCAACAGGATTATATTAAATACTGCCTGCAATAAGCATATACATAGAGAAAAGATTCCCTGAGTCACAGGGAACTGAAAATAAAAACATGTACTGTCACGCAAAAAGAGTCAGAAAAATATACAGGGACAAAAACTTCCAAACAACCCCCTGACAGACACTTCCAACATGCCTCAAATGCCTCTGAAATTAGAGAAACTGGAGAAATTAAACTTCACGTGTACTGTAAAGTTTAAACGTGAGCTTCATTATATACTCCCACACACAGCCCTCAGCACCAGCACAGGCGAGTGCATTACTGGTGTCAGCTCTGTCCTCTGACCTGGACAAACACTGCCAGCTGCATTTTATCAATGGACAACACCATCAAGCATTTCTTGAAATGGCCTGGATCCCAAGCCATGCCTGAAACATCAACCTCCCCGGCAAGATCCCTGCACCAGTGACACAAGATTTTTGGGATTGATTCTCTGCCCAGAGCTGCCCTCTGCACAGCAAAGTACATAGGAGCCAGGACAAAGAACCCCCCTTCAAAAAAGCCCCAAACAAACAAACCAAAGCACTTTGAAATTGCCATCTGGATATCTGCAAGAAAATGGAAGGAGGAATCTTGCTTGAGGGGATCTGTCTATCTACAACTGTTTGTTTCGCATTCATGACACTGTGAACTATGCTGGAACATAGAGACAGCTTTGGGGAGACCAAATACAAAAGAGCTCAGGACCTTTGGAAAGGCACAGCCAATTTGGCTGTGAAAGCTTAAAGCCCCACATTAGGTTTCCTCTATCATCAATGCCCTGCCAACAAGCAAACAGCTGCAACTCCCACCTTGCAGGGCAGGGTATTAAAAGGCAGAATGCTGTATCTGCTTGTTGTTAGACCTTTGGTGCTAATGTGGGCGTTTCCTCACACCTGCAACAAATGCTGAGAAGACCTTAATGCAGAAGATGCAGCGTGTGGTTGAAGGGATTGTGGGTGCTTCCACAGGTAACTGCAGCAGGTTTTAATCCAACAACAGGAAACACTTTCTAGGACACAGCTTAAACCTCCTAGGACAGCAGCTAAATGAGTAATGCAAACTCTATAGATAATGAGTCGAGCACTCACAGCAAAGTTATTCACACAAGAGGGATGAGATGCAAAGACAACACACACAAATTCCACAGCTAGCAGTCAAGGCCCAGATATCACAGCACTGCTCTGTGGAGTTTGGTGGAATACATTTAAAAATGTTTGGATATGTGACTAAACAGATCTAAAAATACCAGGCATATACTAAGTACAATGAATCTCTCACACAGAGAGATTCTTCCTGCCTTATTATAAATTCAATTAAGAATTCATTAAAAGGACCAGTATCACACATGATTATTAATTTACAGATGAATGGGAATGTGAGAGAGAAGGCAGGAGGCAGGGGGAATAGGTAGAAGAGACAAAAACCTATGTTGAAGTTTGTCCCATCAGAGCAAACAAGAACATCACATCTCTTTGGTATAGTAACACACATGCTGTGAGAAGCAACAAGCACTTGAATGCATGTTTTATTCTGATCCCAAAGGACCAAGCTGCTTGTAAGATGCTCCTTCTTATGTTATTCCTCTTCAGTTTGTCTACAAGCTATGCACTTTCAAAGGAGGCCTAAAAACTGCTCTGTATTCTGCTTTATACACAGGAAAACACAGGAGTGATGCTGATTTAGGACTCACAAATGCAGGCGAGGTGTAGACAGTGCATCACTGGCTTGCCTCTTTGGCTTGCTTCAAGAGGGAGACTTCTCTCAGTAGCTTAAGTGTTATTACTTTGAAATTGTCATCCTCAGAAAGTGGGTTTGAAGAACACACCAACTTTGCTATCAAGCTTTTGATTGCAAAGCCTGAATGTTACCGAAGCAAAAGTTTCAGAATTAAACACATACACAAAGAAGGATACACAGCATAGATGAATAATATATGCCTATAAATAAACAGAAAAATAGACTTAAAATATCCACATAACTATTAATTAGTTATTAATATTAGATCACTGGTCTATTTCCTTTCAAATTAGCCACCCACTAGCAAAATGTCAATTGCAAAACAAGAGACTATATTTATAGCACAACCTACTTCAAGCTTTGAGCGACATGTCAGCCACTGCTCAATTACAATACCCCCATTGTGTGCCTTCCCAAATTAATACCTAACTTTCATTACAGGCAGCTATATGTACAAAAGCCATCTTGGATTTTAATAGTCTTTATTACATCACGTACGCTGGTGCAAACATTTTTCCATCTAGAAGTTTATGCAAAAGAAAACTAAAAAATGAAAAAAAAAAAAAAAAAGAAATAGAGTTTAGTAATACACTAGATTGAAGCTGGGTGGGACACTGGACATAGCGGTGCTGGGAGGAGTGTCCAGGAGACGGTAATAAGAAATTCCTGGATCTGATTTTGTTATTTCCTGGAGAAAGACTATCTTTGATTGCTGGTCCCACAAGCAGTGCACCGTGAGATGCAATACAATGAACTACTCCATCTTTAGACCGGATTTAAATGGAAGAGTCACGAACAAAGTGGAAAAAACCCAAACTCCTCTGGCGAAACTTGACTGCTTTGGGGACTTCAGAAGAGGCGAGTTACATTTTTAAAGAATATCGCCTATTTCATTGAGTTTTCTTCTAGTTTAGGTTTTGTGAATTGCCCTGAAAACAGTTCTCCTCCTTTTCTCTCTCCAGATGCCTGACACTATCTGCAGAAGAGCGGAAAAAAGAGCATCCAGCAGAGGATGCTCAGTGGAGATGGAAAGCCAGCAGGAGAAACCCTGCCAACACACACTAAATTGCCTCAAGCCTTCTGCTGAGAGAGAAGCAGGACTCATCACTTCAGGTATGTCTGCCATGGAGAGAAAACAGAAATGGAGACTGAATTACACAGATACAGCTCCTGAAAAAAAACTTCAGACTAGGGAACACCATCCCGTCAACAGGAGGTGACTGTGCTCATGTTTCAGTGGATAATAATCTATTTTTACAATTGTACAGAAGAATAATTTAAAATACTCAGAAATGTTTGAAGGACAGACATGAAGAGAAACACAGAAATCATTGCTGCTCAGTTTTTCTTTTGATATAAAATCACAACACTTCCCATCAGCTTGCAGGAGCACACTCCTAATAATGCCATTTACAGACCTTCCTTCTACAGCCAGCTCTTTGAATCTTGAAAAAAATAAAAAAAGTCATCCTCCTAGCCTTAAGATTTACACAAAACCAGGAGGCCTGTGCCAGCTGTTTAATTTCTCATGTATTTATGCATACCAAAGTACTTGTACAAAGAAATCAATTGCAGCTGTAACTAATATTGCACGTTGCCAATTCACCTTTAAATCCAAGGGGAGTGAGGAGAATCCTGAGTTATTAAGATCATCATTTGCTGTCTGGGAACAGGATTGTCTATGGTTTTCCTAAATTTTCTTTTTATCCTAAAATTCACTTTAACACTATTACTGTTAAAAAACTAGAGGAAGAAGATCGGGAAGAAGAGACAAAATCTGCAAGAAACAAATACAAAGCTAGCTGGGATCCAAAGCCACCGTCATCACGTGGGCTATTTTTATATCCATTGTAAACTTCATTTTTTCTATTAACTGCCACACTTACAAGCAAAAAAGCTGCAAGGTACTCAAAAAGAAGGTAAGAATGAAAATATTAATGTGGTTTCATCCATCCCCTGATAGGCTTTTGCTTTACATATACAAAAAATATTTAAACCTTAAGGAGATAATTTAAAAATATTCAGGATTAGAGTGGGTTTGACCAGCTAAGTGAAAGTCTCTATTATCAGCAAATTTCACTCAGGCAACAGTTGTAGGAATCCACATTACAGTTAGGAATAAAAACTGGAGCCTAGCAATCAATAAGTACTTTTGCCTCTGTAATTGGAACACCACAACCACCTTCACACCACCTGCTTTATATAAAACCAGCACCAAGTCAAGACCTAGTTCGTATCTTCTGATTTTTCTCCTATTCCATATCATTTTACTTGCAACACTCATTAAAACTTTCAAACACCATTAGCAGTAGGAAACCATTATTTTCTTTTTTTAGTTACGCTTACCCTCGGCAAAATAGTCTTTACAGAGGGAAGGCCATTTGACATGATTTTTTATGGTTTCATTTAATCTTTAATAGAAATAGGGATAGAATTTAGAGGTTTGGATATGTTATGGAGATGAAGACAAGTGGTCTTCTAGTAAGTCCTGCCTCATACAGATCACCCAAAAAATCCACACCAAGAGTTTCTTCAAATCGCAGGGGAAAAAACAAAAAAAACAAGCAAACAATGGACACTTCATCCCTTTTGCTGACAGATGAACACCCTTTTGTAGGGGGTGTTTTCAGACTAATATTACTTGTCCCACAGGTTCTGTGGCACTGCTGAGGGAATGAATTTCCCCCATCCATGGTCAGCCTAAGGTGGATCTCCTGGTAACAGGATTCTCCCTCCAAGATGCCACAGAAGCTGCCTTTCCGCTGAATTTAACCTAATTAATTGAAATTATTGTCACTGGCTATCCCGTTATATAACCACAGGAACAATAAATCCTTTGCCATCGTGCTCTTCACCTGAATTGCAGTTGAGAGAAGAGCAAAATCCAGTGACCCTGTGCACACAGCAGGAAAAGCAGACAGGATTATTCACGAACACAACCTCTGGATAACGCCCAGGGCAAATGCAGGGTATGGGGTATGGAAGGCAGGCAGAGCCACAAGGATGAGGCAGTACTGGAAACTGATCAGGGACTTGAACTTCAGCTCCTTAATCTCCTGGAAAAGCTACTCAAAATATCCCAAAAATGGTATTTTCTGCCTCAGGTCATGCGAACTGGTCTGTCTGCTCAGCATAGCAACACTCGGATGAGAAGAGGCTCACTGTGGATATGCCACAAGATACAGTATTAAAAAACAAAAATAGCTCATTTTGTCATGAAGAAAACTGAGAGCACTTGCAAGCAGTTAAAGGTTTGTAGGGCTTTCTAGGCCTGTTGTACTTTAAGTTTATAAGTGTATACTATAATTTTAGAAATGGTAGAAAAGTTAATAGCAAATCCGTTTTTGTTCCCTTTTATATTAAGAAGCAAGCTGTTTAAGCATTAACTACCCTTGACAATGCAATTAAAACCTGACCCATTTTCTAGACACAAACGACCTGCATTTTTCACAGCACAGCTATATGTAACCAAATTCATCTCTATTTACCCTGTCCCTCAATTCCATTTGTAATACTGAAACCTGAGGGAAAAAAACCAAAACAAACCAAGGCTACCAGAAATCAGTGCCTGGGAGGAAAATGAGTAGGTACCATGCAGAGGAGGGGTGGCCACCCCCTCAGCTCTGATTCCATGCCTTGTAGAGAAAAAGGAGTCAAACAAGTCTATGTGCAAAGTTTTTATCACTGTTCTGCACTCTAAACAGACAGCAAGTGAATTACAAGGCTGCAAAGCCAGGATTATATAAAACCAAAAAAACCTCTGGCAGTCATCATTTTTACTACAGAGTATAAATCACAAAATGCACTGATACAAACCCTTGTAAAATCTCTGATGTGGTTTTATACACACTTGGATAAAACTGAGTGGTACAAAAACATCTACAAAACACACAGACAATTAAAAAGCAACACACACAAGGGATCACGGGGACTTTACTCATTTCACTTAAAATGTTGCTTTTCCACTTCAGGCACGTCTCTTTTTGCTCAAGAAACCTTCACAACAACAGAAACCAGACATAATGAACATTACTATTACCACCATTTAGTTGAATAACCACATCATCCAAAAGATCCCTTTTTAAGATGGGGCCCCCATTGTGCTAAGGTTGCATAAACATGTAGGACTTCGTTCCTGTGCTGAAGAGATCGTAATCTCACCAGACAAGGTGAATAAACAACATCAAATGTAAACAACAAAATCTCCTGTCCAGGACTTTCGTTGTTTTGTTTTAATATATATTCCCTTAGACCATCTGCTACTCTCTTTTATGCACCAAGGTCATCCAGACAGTCAGCATTGCTGCTGCTGCCAGGTCTGTCCTCCTACCACACCCATTAAAAAAAAAAGAAGAAAAAAAAACCCCCCTCTTCTGTGGGAGACAAAATACACTGAAGAGTGTTCAGTGATACTGGAAATGCTGAGATGTAACACAGCTTTTCTAGACATTCCTCAAAGCGCCAGTTGTTACTGAGTTAGGATAAATACAATGTTGAATACTGTCATCTTTATCTAAATTCAGTAATTTCTTCTCTGGCCAGTGGAATGAAATATTTGTAGCACTGAATGAGGATTAAATGCTAGCCCTTGGTTTATTTTAGAAAAAGAGCTATGTAACAAGTCTACTTGTATCTGGAAGAAACAAACAATATAGAGCTAGGAGTGAGAGAATGAGTTTTCTTTTATTTTCTAACCCTACAGCAACCAGCATCCTTCAGGCAGGTCCTTGCTCAGCAAACACAGGCACTGAGCTAGACCAGAGGGAAGTGTTTTGCAGGAACAGACTGAGAGAGGGAAGGTAAAAGCATCACAGGAAAAGGCACTTTCTTCTCTTCTTGGCGCTGGCTGTTGGGCTGAGTTAGGGAATGCCTTATTAAACAGCTGAAGCTCTAGAAATTTGCAGCCATTATCCTAGTGCGCGGCAAAATGTTACACAGGCACTTCTGCCTGGCTACGATTCTTTCTTCATTCAGCAAATATTTGGTAGATTCAAGGTTCCCAAAACAATTTTTTTTTCCAAGGTGGTACCAAAACAATCCATACAGCTCGCTTAGATTTGGTTCAGAGTGATAAAAAGATGCTACAGTGAAGTCCACACTTTACAGATCCTACAATCCTCCGGTATTAAGATGCAATGAGAGAAGGAAAAAGAAGCAAAACCCTTCAAAATGCTGCATTTTGGAGGATTTTATGGCATTCACACAACAGAAACAATTGTCCCCCTCCCCCTTTCAGTATATTCCTTTTCGTTTAACCCAAGATGTCTATGATGAAATCCTCCTAGGAATTCATAGCAAGTCAGGGAGCGCTTTGCTTTTTTGACAAATCCTCTATACTTAAGGAATGCAAGTGTTTCCTTCACTCAATTCTTCAACTAAGCTTCCTAATTATAGCTCTCTTATCACAGGATTTCAACATATGCTGGCAGAGGCGCCGTGTATCACACTGAATTTAAAGTTGAGGTAGCCACAAAACTGCTTTTCAAACCTCCTAAAACCGCACACATGGTAAGGTTGTTTCTGAACCCTGACACAATGTGCAGTGAGCTGCTGGTGGAAATGAGCCACAGCATCATCTTCCCAATTGTCCTAAGTGCTACTCAGCTCCCATAAACCATCCAAGGCAGGGCTATGAATTCACCCACTTTCCAAAGAGGCCCTTTCTGCTGACCTCAAGGCGGTTTTGCACTTGACCTCTTGGCAATTTTCATGGGTGTAGCCAGAGAGATGTGTGAGACAAGGCTGGATTTATTTTAAATAAATAACTTCTCTGACATGAATTAATTTTCCAGTGGAAGATTCCTGTGGGTACAGCACTGCAAATACACAAATTCCATGCTGCCAGGGCAAGAGAATAAGGAAGGAAGTGCATTACTCTGTGACCCACACCTCCTCCTGGGATCCCCAAGCTCCTTTCCCTACTCAGAGCACCATGCCTACAAACCACTGCGGATTTTTCACCAGATGAGTTACGAGTCCACAAAAATATGTGGAACTATTGACTTCACTTAAGCTGCAATGCTTTTTTCTTCAAAAGCAAGCACAGAGGTTCCTAACTTATGAGTCCTGCATAGCTGACATCTTTTTAAGTTGATGTCACTCATCACAGCTGTAACTTGGCACTTCTAGTAACACTCTGCTCAAGCTTTGCCTTTCCTGATGTTTCTCCATTTCTGCAGTTGCAAAACGTCCCACATCTCTCTCGGGGTAACAATGAACCTTGGGAACCTTAAAAATGACTATTTTTTCTCATAGGTTCACTATGTATAGATGCCACGAGTTCTTTTTGGAATGATTTGGAATTTGCGCACATAACACTCTGTTTTCAAAGCATAAATTTAAAGATTTACATAACGGATTAAATTGTCTTCCAAATCAGACAAAAACTGAGTCCAGGACTTGCTTACATGCTGCTGAATTTGCTGAACTATAATAATGTTCCTGATCATTACACTGTTTTCTCCCAGGCTACAGTTTTTGCCCAGTTCCCTCACAATCCAACTCCCATGAACTCCAAACACTTGGACATTAGGACTAAGACATTTCAGAGAATCACATATAACACTCAATCCTCTTTCAAATATGCCACAATCCACATCCAACTGTGCACAGACTGAAAAGCAGCCTGATGAAAATGGGAATCTTTAACAGAGACAGTCCAAGTGCAAGTCAGCCTCAACAGGGTAATCCCTGCAACTGCCTTGACATGGGCATTTTGAAAGACAAAAAAAAATCAGTTTATTTAGTTTGCATTATGATGAAAAGAAAATTCAGTTGAAATACATGGACCACCATGGAGATGTGTGAATAAAGAAAAAAAAAGCCACCAAACGAAAAACCAAACCAAAACAGCAACAATTGTTCCTGTAGGCAATGAGGAGGCCAATCTGCGAGAAGTATCTGTCAGCTTCAGCAAAAAGGGTGCTACAACAAAACTGGATGGGTCAGTGAAAGTGACTTTGCACCACAACAGCCCATTCACCACAGCTCCCAGTCTGAGCCAAGAACTGGGACACACCAGAGTCTGCTCACCAACTGGGAGGACTTGAAAACAGGAACCTCGTAAACTGCAGAAGCATAGGAAAAATCTTAATAACCAAAATTGAACAGTTCAGCAGAGAAGGATTTTGTTTTTAGAAAAAGTTAAATATAAAAGAAGCCAGGAATTAGGCCAGTGGCAAGGTATGCCAACAATCTATTCTAAGCTGCATTCACAGTCACACACTCAAACACATACCAGTTACTTGCATAAGAAGTATGAAACGTGTACAATAAAAATCTTGCCTAAAAAGCAGCACATCACCTTGGGGTGTCAATGGTAGGAAATTTTAAGTTGTATTTTATCTTCTATTTAGAGCAAAGCCCCAGCATCCCTAATGTGGTTTCCATTTGCTGTTTACATAATTAAGTCACCTCCTCACAGTTCAAATACCCTTAACCTACTTCTCAGGTTACTTCCCATTTCCCAGATGGTCAGTCTCCAGAAAACACCATCTGAGCCTCAGCCACTTCTGGGTTAAATCCATTCTGATGGCTTATTAGTAGAATAATTTATCAGCTGTTAAAAGAATAGTTGTTACAAATTTGTTTTCTATGCAAATCAGGTTCCATGAACTAGGATGGAATTCCAGCCTTTTCAAATGCATTTTAATGTGAAATGCTGACATCAAATCCTAACTTCATTTGATTATTTTTTCTGTTTATGTTATTAGCAACCAGTTTTTCTGGCACTCTTTCCTGTTCCAGTTCAATCACTCGGTTGAATTACTTGAACTCCTGCTGAACTGCACCAAAAAAAGGAAAATTAACTAATGCCTCATTTGATCTTGTGACTATAAAACTTGTGTTTTCATTCCCTCTTTAACCTTTGACCATCTATTTTTCCCTTTAATTTGTGTGCTATGTACCTGATAGTTTTAAATTTGTTTCTTTTATTCATGAAAAAAGACTCTTCTCTGATGGTTGATCTGCCCTCTGTTCATTTTAACCACCAGTGACTTATTCTGGATTCTCATCAGTAAGCATACACTTAAAATCACTTCTTCATAGCCCATCACGTATATGTTATTTGGCTTACTGTATGCTCTTTACCAGAAGTGCATGGCTGTTCTCATAAAAAGTGTCAACTAAGCTAAAAGAGAAGATAAGTTACAAGAAAGTGAAATGGCTGATTTTGTAAAAGCTCATTTGCCAGTTTTAGAGAATCAGCTGAGTTGGAAGAGACCCACGAGGGTCATCGAGTCCAACTCCTTGCCCTGCATGGAACCATTCCCAAGAGTCACACCACGTGCCCAGTTTATTACTTTATTCAAGTCCTCTCCTTTTCACATTGTTTTGATGGATATAAATTTAACTTATGCTACTGGACTTAGCTTTTTTTTTTTTTTAAACAGCTGTTAAACACCTGAACACACGATAAAATGTTTTTAAAACACACATTGAATGTAATTAAATATAGTCTATCTACAGCCCAAAGAAATTAAGTAAAAGGGGAAGATTTCATGAATATCATTAATGAGGTCAAAGATTCCAATTATGGCTCACATTTGACATCAATGCCCTCCATTTGTGTGAATATTAAATTCATGGATGCCAATCCTACATACGTGTGCTCACTATGGGATTCAAATCCCTTGTCTTGAATAGTTTCTTATATTTGTTCACTAAATTACAATAAGAACGCCACACATGACCTTTATTTATAAATACGGGTGCAATAACCCACTGACTGCAATTTTTGTTTCTATTAACTGAGTGAACTAAAGACTTGGAACACAAATACAGGCTTCTGGCCCTGCCAGCCATGCTGATGGCCATGCAAGGTCCTGGTTTTTGAAGGCCAGCAGGTCTCTGCTTCTCCTGGGTAAACAAAAGTCAGCATCAGCAGTGTCATTCCACACAGCCTACAGACTTCCTGTTGTTCTGCAGCAATATTCATTATCTCCCAGCATCAGCACTGCTGAAACTAAGGGCAGCTTTTACTTTTGTGAACTTGAACTAACATCAACTTTCTGTTGACAAGAAGGAAATCAGGATCAAGGCCTGATGATACGAGTGACACGTTAACACAGTCTCCTGTGAAATCAGCCTCGCTCTTCTGCAGATGGCAGCACTCATGTGCTGAGACACAAAAGAGCCTGTCCTTGGGTTTTCTCTACGACATCCTACTTCATGTACGCCCAAAAGTCAGTTTAATTTTTTAACTCTGCAACAAACTTTGTCAAGGTCGATAAGATTTCACACTGTATTTCTAATTCTTTCATATAATAGAGTAGGAAAAGGGTCATTTCAGGTTATACAACTTCAGCACGGGCATATGGCAGTGAACCCAGAGCAGAAACACAAAATCTCCCTCTCCTGTAAAGCAGATGGCATGCTGATCAAGTAAGATATAATCTAATGCTAACTGCACTACCATTATCTGTTGAACCAACACCAGCATAAAGGAGGAAAGACAGAAAAAACTGAAGGCAGGGGAGGTGAAGCAGAGTAAACCAGAGTAAGCCAGCTGTAAGAGAAGACCACCCACTGCAGCAAAAACAGCCTCTTTTCAAGTGCACTCAAGATTGAAAACCTAGGAATAGCAGTAGATAAGGAACAGCAATGGCCCTCACCCTGTTTTAGATGTTCTTCTAGCTTGAGATACTGGCCCAGTTCCCTTTGCTCTTGCACTGCACTGGGCACCTGCCAGGGGCTAAATATCCCGGCTGCTTAGATAATTACATATTTATGATTCTGCCGAGAATTCTTAGTCAAAGCTTATTTCTGAACTGTAAAATGCTTAGAGGAACAGCAGAGAAAGTTCTCTGACAAATGCTACTTCAAAACAGAGCCAACACTTAAAATTTTTTAAAGGATGTTCATTTCCCTTTCAGTTGATTCATTCAGTGGTGAACTTTAATGGCAGAAAAAGGAGGGGTGTTTTCCCTTTCAGTTAGAAAGGGATCTTGCTAGTGTGTTTAACTTGCTTTCTGTAAAGAAAGAGAAAACTCAAAAACCCTTCAAAAAATTATTTAGAGTAGCGTACATATAATTTTTAATGCTTAACACAGTTTGCGCCCTACCACACGATGGAACTTTTCTTCTGTATCACATTAATATTAGTATTTCCTCTTCCAAGCATAAACCACTAGATTAGCTAATTCATGCTGATACAATAAATAAAACTGATGTATGAACATTCTGAAAAATAAATGTTTAGCCACAATGAATTATCACACAAAATACATTGCACTTCACCTTCCTTCATTGATAACAGCATCCACTGATTTCAGAAGGAGCAAAACAGTCCAAAATTTCACGTTGTTGGTTATTTTAGACTATTCAGAACCTGCTAGAAATAACCTTTTAATTTTTTTTTCCCTTTTAAGGCTGCACTCCATAAACTGTACAACCAACAGCCTCAACAATAAATTTCATGAGCACTTTTAGGCCCTACTGTTTAAAGTGCTTTCAAGCTTGGTTACCTTTATGCATGCGAGCGCTCCTTGTTTATATCTCAAAAGAACTACTCCCACACTCAAAGTTACATGTACGCACATGCATTTGTATTTCATAGAATAAAGGCCTTAGTCTTGCAGGGTTATTTATTTTGAATCAATTATTCTAGGCTCTCGAGGGCAACATCTTTAGTACTGTCAAGTTTCATAAACTCTGGAAAGCAGGGGTCCCTGTTCTCAGTACAATGACAACCGACCTTCAGCTCCACCACCTTACAAAGAGATGCTCATCTGCAGATACTCATTTTATATACCTATAGCTGAGAGATGCCATTCAGCTCCTCTTGAAAAAAAAAGCCAATTTTGCAGTTCCAGAGCAAAAACCTTGGAGGTAACGGCACAGACCCTCAGCTGTCCTTGGCAGGTGCCAGCTGAGATGAGGCTTCCACACCAAACCCAACTCTCCAGCTCCTGCCCCCTCCCTTCTTTGTCTTCCTTTGCATGGGAGCATTTCACTACAATGGCCTGGCAGATCAGTGTTGGGATGGGTTTAGCTGCTGGGAAAGCACAGGCTAATAGTTATATCCATTTATTCGTTCACCTGCCTTCTAAGGAGTGGTGAAGTCACAGGACTACCTGAAGGCACCACAAAGGCGTTCAAATTAAAAATAACTTGCTGCAGTCTTGGGGAAATTTTTGCAGACGTCTTCCAGTTCCTTCACTTTGGAGTGACTTATTCATTCTCCCCAGCTTCTCCAAGCCCTCCTGCTGTTTCTGAGCTAAATCCCCTGCGTAGGTAATTACAGTGAAACGTTGAACCCATGGAATTTCCTGGCCCAAGAGACTCAGTGCCTGCAGAGCTGCTCTATAACATCTCTTATGTGTAGGAACAGTTGACATAACACACAATAGGTGTGTGACACCCTTGAAACACAGTATAATGTGTTCACCTAAAAGTAGGCAGCACTGAAAAGAATGGATTTAAATCACCCATTTGGTATTCCCCTCAAGACTATAAGGACATGCCTTAGCTGTTGATGACACCGCTTCCTGGGGACTAGGTAATTTTGTGGTCACTGCCTATCCTCACACTTTACCTGAGCCAGCTTGTAATAAACAATAACATCCTCTATTCTCTTCTGCATGAGACCTTTTCAACTGATCAGGATGTCGATCTCTGTCAAGCTATCCATGTAGTAAAGGATGAAGCTCAGAACCTGGACAGTGTTTTCCAGAATACCTCTAAAAACACCACCACATTGCCCTGCTTGAGTCCTTCACAGCCCTTTCTGGTTACCTCTGCAAAATTAAAACCCCCCCAGCAAGCTGTCATGAGAGAGTCCCACCTTTCTGTAAGTTCTTGGGTTTTGCACAGTCCATTCTGTATTTCTAAATTTAGATATATATCTATGTGTGTGTATAGACACAAGCACAGATAAGCACACTCCTATATTCCCACGTGTATTTATGTGCACACACACAAACCTGCTTCAGTGACTTGCAGAAGGCAGAAAGGCAAACTGGTTTGCTTCCAAAACTCACAAAGAAGCCTTGCAAGATACAACGGAAAATATCTCTTGGGTAAGCTACCTGTTCCATCATATAATCAGAAAATTTATTAGCTAAAGCCCTTGTTGAAATCCTGATGTCATCTTTTGCTTTGACTAAAGATCCAAGACTAAATTTTTATTTCCGACATGTTCGTTAATTCTTGTGACCACAGGTTAAGTACCCAGTTATCAGGCTCTAAATGAACCTTCAAAATCCTACAAAAGTAGCATTAGACATTTACTTTCCTGCAATTACCAGGCCTTTTTCATTAAGACTTTGCATCTTTCCTTTGACATTGTGAGGAACATTAAATTTGGCTGGAAGAATAGGAAGGAGAACTTACACCCACTGAACACAGCCATGCTGTATCACAATATAAATATTTAATTTTCTAAAGAATTGCCAACAATTACAACAATTTTTAAGGAATAACTAGTATTTTACCCTATTTGGTTTATCAGTTAACATATACATAACATATGTATGTATATCATAATATAATAAGATGCAAAAAGTGAGCTTCTTTTAATTACCTTGAAAATTGAAAATCTAGGAAAACAACAGAAGAGGATGTATAAATTGTTTTAATTTTTTTTATACTACTAAGAAATGGGACTAACAATCATGATTAAAACATGACCAAAAATGCTACAACCATTTCTCAAGGGAATCAGAAAGAAATTTCTTATTCAAATATATGTGCTAAACATGGGAACCATGGTTAAAGCAAGTCCTGTTTGGAAGATGTACACAACCTGCTTTTTTCAGCAACCTCTGGCCCACACTTTATTTACACACAGCAAAGAGAAAAACATAATAAAAACCTATAAAAGTCCTTTTTACTGTACAGGTATTGTTATGATTACTTTGGGGATGGTAAAAAAATGTGTCTAGCTTGTCTCTTAAATCTACATTCAAACTATTTTGAAGTTAATTAGAGGTGAGTAATGGTTTAGAAATCTCTTGAATAATAAAGTATAACAACTTACAGCACAAAAACAGCCCTCAAAGAAAAGAGTGGGGAGCACTTCACTTCACTGCAAGTAACAGTTGAGTATGTTTTATGACCACTGTAACAACTACCATGCCCTTGAGACTGTGCAATTCTGAATTTCTAATATAATTTGTAAGGGGAAAATTAGGACAAAATGCAGTAACATTTCAAGTCCAGTCTCTCAGTATTTTAAAATTTTATGAAGTATAAGGACTAGGTTAATATGAAATGAGTCATGTTTTTAAGAGAGGCAGTAATACAGATTGGTATCTTAAATCATAACTAAAATAACACTCAACCACTACAAAATAAAAAGAAAACAGAGTAGCTTTTTGCTGGAAAAAGGTCAACAACAACAATGAAGATTTAGCAATACTAGAAAAGGCTGAGAGCACTGCTTATTTCAGGACTGAGAAGTTAAAACACCAGTCTGAGTGACCAGGTAAAGGCGATGCTTTCTCACTCAACAAATCCATTCCCACCAGCTGAAGTTCCCAAATCAATATAAACTCTACACATATCAACTCTGAGCCTAAAAACCAGACTATTAGACAACATACATACTTGGTGCAGATCTTCTGATTTTGGAGGTATATTTGCTTTACTTTGTGACAAATATATTACATTTTGGTCCATGATGTCTTTGGGAGTTAACAGAATTGCTTACTACTTCAAAGTAAAGCAGTTACATCCAAGCAAACTCTCTTTGAGCATCATTTTCCTCACAGGGCAAAGACAGTGGAGTTGCAGAGGTGTAAGTGAGGCTGTAATTTATTTACATATTCTTTAGATTCATGGCCACATGCAAACCAAAGCAAACCAGCTCAGCTCTCAGATCCAAAATTGAGTTTTCAAAGCAAGCGGTTCAAATATTATCCCTTTAATTTCTGCACTGAGCACAATGATCTAGAGATTATTCAAATACAGAACTCATGCTGGCACTTTATGCATTTAATTCTTAAGGCTAATACTGAAGGTACCACTCCTGTACACCTCAGCTGTGACAACATAAGGTACCAAAACTGCTAAAGAGAGGTTATTTGATCGAAGCTGAAGCAGTAAGTTCCAGTCCTTCCTTTCAGGCCTCAGCTCTGCTTTCCATCTGCACAGCTTTCAGGAAGCACCAGCAAACCACAAGGACAGCCTGAAAATAGGAATTTGCAATGGTCTGTAACACTAACATTCCAGAGATGGAATAAGAACATTGCCCCTTTCTACAGAAGTTAAGACTTTAACTTCACTAGTCTCACGCTGACAAATGGGCTGAAGCAAAATACACCTGACAATGCAGAGTTGGTACTGGGTTTTTTTTTTCCTGGGAAAAGCTGTTAGTATTGAAACAAACTGCAGAGAGCACCCAAGTGGGGGCAACAGAACACTGGGCTTGGCTACAGCTCACCCCAAACAGGCTCTTGGCCAAAAGAGGAAGCAACACCAGTTACCAACAGGATGAGCTATGCTACTGTCAAATCATACTTCTCACTTCAAAATTAACATGCTGCCCTACTTTCCACAGGATAAAACCAGGTGCAATTGTAATATTTTTGTCAAACAGCATAATGGTCTAGACGTTCCTTAAAAAAATGAAAGTAATCCACTTGAATACTAAAAAGTAGCTATTATAAAAATACTATTTGCAGTGTTAGTGTGCTAATGGCATGTGTGCAGAGAGGAACCACACCACGTTTAGCCAGTTTAAAAGGTACTTACCATTGGCAGTGCATTGATATGCAGAAGTTTTCCTTTCGGGTGCCTCTTGCCACAGAAGGGTGATGCTGACAGGGAAATAAGGAGACAAAATAGGAAACTTTAATATTTATTATTTTGAAAACAGTGTTGTTAACACTCAGTAAAATGTTATCAGCTCTGGGCCTTCCTGGCTCTCCCAGCCTGCTCAACTCCCAGAGCTGAGCATTCCCACTGCATTTGCTCAGAGCCTGGAGCAGAGCTCAGGCACAGCACAGAGCTGGAGTTTTGCACATATCCTGTCCCCCCCACATCTCCTGAAGGGAGCCTGGCACACAGACAGACCTCTGAACAAATACTGCTGCTAAATGAACACTTGCACCACCAGGCCTCCAGACGGTCGCACCCATTCAGCCGGAGCACACACAAGCACAACAGCCTGGGGAGAAGAACCCTGATGTCTGCATTTTGCTTCAGCTCCCTGCAAAAAGCTTCAGGAAGGCAACTAGGCAACTTATAGTATTGTCTGCCTATGCCAAATTTCTTCTGGAAATAAACCACAGCTACCGACATCTAAACATTCTGAAAAGCCCCAAACAAAAATCAACATTCCAGTGGTATGACTTCCAAAATGGTTACATCCACTGTGAAGCAGTAAAAGAAGAGTAAATCTGTTTTCCTAACACATCTTGCACCAAATAACTCAATTTATATACACAGGTGTGCCCATGAGCCCGAGGAGTTACCAACTCCAGCAGTGACCTCCGTAATTTAAAAAAAAAAAAAAAAAATCAGCTCATACTAATTGCTAGCAATTAGTATGAGCTGATTTTTTTTTTGACAGCATGTACATAACAGAAATCTTCCTAGTGCAATATCCAAGAGACATCTTGCTCACCTTCAAAACCCAAACAAAAACATAATCCAAACAAATCCACACTCTCCTATGTTTTAGCAATTTTCTTTACACATCAATGATAATTTTATGCCCCCAATAATAAAAAAACTAAGCATAAGCACACAGCTTTTGACATCCAGATACAAGGTAACTCCATCCACTGCAACATGCATTTTTATTCAGCAGTGACAAATGATTTTTATCCACACTAATAATCCTGAGTGGTTGCCCTCCATACAAATACTTGCCAGATGACTTTTCTTTAGGACATAATCTAATCGCCCACTCAAAGAGCAGGAAGGGTGACAGATGGACATGGGTGACGAATAAAGTATTACCAGACTATTTTTAGATTAAATTCTTTACCAAGCATCTGCAACCTGTGGTCGAAAAACTTTTACTATGAGTAAAGAATAACTATGGTTTGTGGGACTCATGATCAACACGAGGTTCTCACGTGCGATTTTCAAGCTCAACCAGCAGGAAATCATTTATTATAGAGCCATTTTTGAACTCAGCCAAAAAAAAGAAAAAGAAAAAAAAACTAAAAAAAAAACTAAAAAAAAAAAAAAAAAAAAGGAAAAGCTGCAGCATTTGAACTTATTTTATTCTTAGAAGATCCCACAAGGCAGGCAGAAACATCACCTTCACAGTGCAAGCAAGAGGCACTGCAGAGGATGCTGAGGAATGCTGGGAATTGAAAGAATTTGCAAACATGCTCTTTTTCCTTGCTTAGTTGTACTAGTGCTGCAGAAAATATGTAAATGGGCTGAGCGAAACTCCACTCCTCAAGAGGTACAGTATCCTATACAAGGCTACTCAAAGCCTTTTTACCACAGCCAGAGCTGCAGGCCAGCCAAGAACAGAAACCTTAACACCCGCTCTGCAGACCCCATAAAAACATTATTTGCTTATAACAAGAGTTTTCCTTAAAGACAGAACAAAACAGCAACTAACCAATATTCTTTTGAGAACAGTCTAAATCATGATAAAAGCTGTGTGCAGAGAAAGGCAGAGGAGGGCCCTGCTACCCCGTTCTGAGCGCAACGCTCGGTTTGGGTTATTCCATTTGGGAAGGAACACGGCAAACGTACATAAAGGGATGATTGCACAAACATAAACCATTTTCTTCAATGAAAAAAGGCTTTCTTTGGTACACGCTGCCCAAACTGTCTTCTTCCAACACCTCTTTGCCCTTGTGCAATGTTGAGTGCAGTACTTATCATCGAAGGCAGAGAGGGAAACCTTTCTGCCTGATCCGTGGAAGAGGCTTCTTGTCCTTTGCTTTACATCTAAACAGGGCAGTGACACGGAAAGAAGCTGCAAGCAAAGACTCAAGAGAGCAGAGAATGAGAAAAGGAAGGGTTCACTGACTTTGCTTCATTCCTCACTCAATGTTAATTGGTTGTAGGCTCCAGTTTTAAATAAGGACACTTGAAGCAACGTGTAAACATTTAGAAAACTCTGCAATGTCCTCCTACAGAATCAATTGCTGAGTACAAACGCCTCATCAGCAGCTTTTTTTTCTTTCCAAATTTATCCTACTGGATTTTGGCATGTACCTTGAAACTATGCAGGTGACAGTTATAATTTATTGATTTCAGACTATCTGTCACCTTTATATTCCAGCATGTTACAGTGATTTAAACGGGTGCTCAGATGTGGCAACAGCTACACTATGTGACACTTAAAAATAATCCACCAGATGCCCTTGAAGTTGACAAGGCACACCTGGGGAATGCACAGCAGCTTGTGAGTTTGGATCCTTCATCTTGGAGGGGCTGGGAATGGCTCACCACTGCCTGCTGACTAACTTGTTCAACATCAGTTGAAAACAGCTCCCCTCAACCTGAAAAGAAAGATGATTTTGCCATGTTTGCACTGACACAGGGATGCTCAGAGCCAGTGCTCGCCAGCCTTGCCCACAGCAGTTTTTTCTGCACAGAATGACACACCTGATGCCTGTGTCCCTCTGAGACTCTGGGCCAAACACTCGGTACATCACCCACCATCATCTCCCCGTGAAGAGCATCCTGCTGTGGTGTACAGAGACCAGCCATGCCCCCAGCCTTAAACCCAGGCAGTTCCCACCTGCAGGGCCAAAACCAACACACCAAACCAGCACCTGGCACCAACATAGGGACAAATCTGGTTATAAACACACAGGCCAGATGTGCACTGATGTTAGTCCTTACCTGTTTCCAAACATAATCAGTTCAAAGCAAGGATTTCTCTAAATGCTGCTTGCAGAAATATTTAACCATTTTCTTCCAGTAATGCCACTATTGGTGCTATTTTCTCCTTCCCAGACATTACACTGGGTTTGTGTTACAGCTAAACCAGTGTTTTTCGTATGAGCTTTGAATTGCTCCTGTTCCCCACGTGAACTTGTGCACTTGTGTTTTTTTTCTAATCCTCTTAGGATCACACTGTTTATACTATTTTCTGAGATTTTGGTGCTATTTGAGCTCTAACAACAAATTTAGTCATTAGATGTTGTCCTTTCCGAATTACAAAAGCCTTCTAAGGACACAGTATCTTTTCTTCTAAATTATCCTTGAGTATCCTGCTTTTATCTGGATTCAATATCTGGAAAAAGTGTCCCAATCAAAATAGAATTAAAAATAACTAAATCCTGGATATTCCCCTCAGTAACTAGGCTGCAAAAAGCATGAGACAATAATTTTAAAAGCCTAAATTGAAAACTAATCACTCCATTGAATCCTTTCTTTCATTTGGTTAATAGGCACATACAAAGCTAATGGTGATTCTACCACTGCTGTGCTTGGAACATAAACAGAGAAAACCAAAGTTATTTCTTTTAATCACAGTTCCAGAGTGATGTACAGCAATTTTTTTAAGCAATTCAGCACGTCTACAACAACATCTGCTTTTCAGAACTGACAGAAAGGCTAAACTGAGACAAATACCAACTCAGAAAATTCAGGAGAAACAAATACGTACGAGGGTGTGTGGGGGGAAATCAGCACCACACAGAAGATGTCGTTAAAAACTGTCATTACTTGAAACTGGCAGGTAGCAATAGGGTTCCTAGTGACAAAATAACATGCACAGACTGCTCCAGTACTTCACTCTGGGAGTGGGCGAGGATGTTTTACAAGAAGCCTCATCAGGAAGCACTGAAAGTATTTAAGACCTGCCCAGAGACACATCCACACAAATTCCTAAACTCTACCTCAGACAGCTCTTCTGTTTTATTTTCTGGTCTTTGTTCTTTTACCTTTATTCCATCAGAAATATAAAAAAAATCTGATGTAAGTTGACTTTCCAGATGTTTCAAAGAAGAAATGTTTAACTTGTACATTCGCATCACATTAAAGCTGTACAACTTTCTGTACTTCAGGAATACTCTTAAATAAAACAAGCACCTGTCTATCTATGGACATATGTGAATCAACTGCTAAAACAAAGGGTATCTGAGGGGATACAGAATAAGACCTGGACAAGCAGACAGCACTGTTCTGGAGAAAACATCATCCAGATCCAGAAACCACACACTGTAAGCCCACAGAAACAGGATTCACTGTGCAATGAGAAACACAGGACAAGTCACACCAGACCAAAAGAATACTGCAGAAGTTTAAACATCAATTTCTCTAACAGTCAAAAATTGAGGCAATCACAGAAAATAGCTCATAGTCCACTGAAAGGGAAGGAAGCTGAATTGCTGGAGAGGAAACCAACTCAGCCAGCTGCATTAAAAACCCATAATGCACCCCAGTAATCTTGTCAATACCAATCAGCCAGTACCGACAGAAGGAGGCTGAGCAGTGCTGCAGCACCATTTCACTTGCAAGGCATTTAAATGAAATTCATTAGCAAGTAATCCAATTCACGTAAACTGGAAGTTAGAAGGTCCCAGAGAATGAAGTTAAACACAGTCTAGACTGGGAAGGAGTATTAACAGTTATTACTCAAAGCACTCTTATGCCAAAGGACCTTAAAGCACTCACAAAACCCCACCTTCACAGACTGCTACCCGCAGGATGGGGCCCAGCTGTGAAAATTCAAGGTACTTTCCAATTTGTAGGGTTTTCCTTCTGAAAACAGCGGACATGGTGATTAGTGGTATATTGATCAAAACAGTAGCATATTGACAAATCATTTTTCTGTGGTTTTGATCTAGAACTGAGTTTTAAATTTAAATTCATCACTGGAATATTAATCAGCTGTTAATATTAGCAGCTTGTCAAACTGGGTGCTCTCAGCAGACTCACCTCAAACAGGAAAAATATTTTTCCTTCTCAAAAAAGAAAAATTAAAAAAATCTGATGTGTAACATTTTGGGGGCCACTCTGTTATTACAGATTTCAAATACATACCTAAAAAACTGAACCAAGACACACCAAAAAAAATACCACTTAAAAAAAAAAAATCAGAATATTTTTTCCCATTCCCTTTCCTCAAAGTAGGAACAGACATATTTCCCATGATAGTAATTCAGCCTTCTCTAGCTCTCTAAATCGACTCAGCTGCACTGGTGGGTGAGAAGCCTTCCCTTCCTTTCTCCACTCAGAGCCAGTTAACTCAGATGAGCCTTCACAGCTGAAGGAAGGCAGCAGCTGCTTTTGTCAACATGGAAATGTGTTTGTAGGGAACTGGTAGTTGCAGGGTTAGAAGGACTTTTAAATTGGTCTCCAACCTGGGGATATGGAACAAAGCTCAAACCACTTTCCGGGGAAAATCACCTTCTTCTGCTAACAGTGCCTGCCTTGTGTTTTTAGACAAATACTGTGTTTTCAGAACAATATATTCCTCTGCTTTTGGATCATGGTGGCCTTGCAGAAGAACTTATCTAGATTATGGCAAGCTTAATTTATTGAATTAATTAAAATTCCATCTCAAATATGCCATGATTCTGGGAGGTGGGACACAAGTTTTACACAGACATCCCATTTGGAATTAGGCTCAGGATGTTTAAATAAGGAAATCTCCCAAAATAACAGAAGGATGTGACAATATTGTGTTCTTTTCAACCTCAGTGGGTGTAACCACCATAGGAGCCCTGGCTGGGTTTCCCTCAGTGTTGGTACCACCACACCTTTAGTTCTTTGGGCACCAGAAGTCAAACAGGGCATTCTTTCAGAGTAACAGCTCAGATCTACATTTTTGCCAAGCCAAGCTAAGGAGCTGCTGAGGACACTCAGACAATGCAGTGGGGCTTGGTTTCTGCTGCAGGAGGTGTTTGCAGACAGCCTGACGTCAACAGGCTCGGGTTGTGCTGCTGTGGCCACTGACCCTGAACACTGTGTACACCCAGAGGTGCTGAAGTGACTCTCCCTGTCTGAGGACACAGGAGGAAAGCTGGCTGCCTTCTGTCTGCCCACTGCAGGAATACTTCCCAGGATACCTGCCCTTGCACCAGTGTCAGGTTTAAAAACAAAAGTATTCCAAAATGTTCCTAAAAATCCACCGTGCTTGTGATATTGGGTATATGATAGTAATAGCATAGAGGCTGAAGAGTTAGGATCCAAGAATTCCTTTAAAATAGCCCTCAAAATCATGAGTTACTTTGAAAACTCAAAAGCACTTAAGAATTCACAGGTCTGAAAACATTTTTCTGAAAACTGTAAGTCATACCAGAGGCCAAAAGCAAAGTTTGTGGTAGAGCTTGGGCTCATCCACTCCAGATGTTCCTGGGATACAGCTCCACTAAAATAAGGTGTTTATAATGTGTTCCAGATTCTTCCTAAAATTATTATTGCTATGTGCAAAGTCAAAGAAAAACATAAGCCTCTCACACTGCCAAAAGAGGTAACACTGAATACCCTGAAATTATCATTTATCAATTAAATGCATCAAGGAATAATTTCTTTTTTTTTTTTTTTCAAAAATTCTGGTCAATAAAAGTTGCTCCACTTCTGCCCCAGGAACTTTCAAAACTGAGTGATGCCTGAAGCACAGTATATTCAGGCAGCTGCATCACTGTGTCTTGGTTGCATATTCAGACGAATAACCTACAGATGAAGTTCCTCCTGTACAGGTAGACTCTGTGACTAAGCAGCAGACAAGTTGCCCAAGACCAAGCAACATAAGGATTTTTTTCCTTTTTTCCAAATCTTCACACCATGCCACCAGTAGGCAGTACCATCTTTCCGACAAACCTTTGGCCTCTGCCATTGCCATGCCTCCATCACTTCTCTAACAGAGCAATTTTGCAACCTCATGTGAGGGCTCTGATTCACAAAGAGTTAAAATCTACCTGGAGAGGGCTGCCCTTGTTCATGCACTGGTTATCCAGCCATCCCTGCTAAAAGGACAACTTATTCTCACACAGCAGCTACTGAGCTGTGACAAATTGCAGAGCAGTATAGGAAAAAAGCCCGTCCCTCTCCTTACCAAGGCAAGCTTTCCTGCCTCCTGAGCAGAGAAGCCTTTCCTGCAGCAGGGGCTAAGATCACAGAGGGCAGAGGGACAGCACATTCATTCCCAAACAAGCTGTCTCTTGTCCCTCAGAGCTCAGAGATGTGGCTCACCTGAAGGCTTCGGTTTAGTTTTATGCTCAAGTCACATCCTAGCCAGGATCTGACTGCTATTGCGTGGGGAGACCTCAGACTACCCTCATCTACCCTCTCCCAGCTGGGTGTTCTCAACACTTCCTTTCCTCTAAAAAAACAAAATTAACAGTTTTCTACCACTCAGCTCTTGAAGCATCCCACTGCAGGGTCAGAGGAGGACAGAACTGGCTCAAGGAAGGGAGAGGGAGCACAGCCCTGAAAGGGAAGAAATGCAGGAGCAGCACTATAGCTCTATCATCAAAATACGTGTTTTCTAAGGAAGCCTGGTGCCTTGGACAGCAAAAGGGAGCCAGGCACAAAAAGCTCTCAGCAAACATGGAATGATGTACTAGGTATGAGCTGTAGCAGAGACAGCACAGACACTAACTGTGTAACACAGGTATCTGTTATTCTGTTGTCTTTTCAAACCATTTAGATACCAGAGCTGTTTGTCTGTCACACTGACTGAACAGCAAAACAGTTGCATCAATATTAGACTTGTACATGGAGTAAGAGACACCGAAACCTGTTCCAAAGAATAAGGAGCTTACAGTACAGAGAAACAGAGCAAAATATTTACTTTAGCACTATGGTCGAGGAGAACAGCATTTATTAAATAAATGGCCTAAAGTCATTAATCAACAACAGCATGTTAAACTAATATAATCATGCCACTTGTTCTTTGCTTTTTTTTTTTTTTTTTTAACAACAGGACTTAAGCATGACCAAGAAAAACATGTATTTGATTCATCAAAGACAACATATTCAAAAGAATTGATGAGCATCAGGAAACAAAACCACAGCAGAAGGGTCTTACGAAGATCAACTAGGCTATGATTAATTGGTAACAACCTAAGAGTGCCCTTATTCAAGCCTGTCTTAAGCAGTAAAGAGGGTTTAGCTAAATGTATGCACCTGAACTATTAAACTATGTATCTCCAGGATAGACCTAGGTGGTCTATCCTGAAATTAAAAAAAAAAAAAACAACCCTTCTCCTAAAAAGTCTGACGTGTTAATTAACATTTCAATTATGTTGGTTTTCCTGCTTGTAGGAAAAGGTTTTTCCCTATTGAAAATGAGTGTAAAAAACCCTAAGCAAACTTAATTTGTTGCCAAAATGAGTGAAGTCAGAATTTTTGTTCCACTGGAAATATTTTCTGTTGGATTTCCTACGGTCACTGCAGCTGTACAGCTCAATTTATATCCCTTTGAACTCAGGTTTTACACATACAGAGCAACACACAGCAGGTGTTTATCCTACAAACAAGTGGAAGTGTGATTAGATAACCTATTACACCACTTTACAAACAGTTTAAAAAGTAGAAAAAGGAATGCTGATGTTAGTTAAGGGATCAGTCTCAAGTAAAGCTACATAACATCCTCGACAGGAGAAGAAGCAGCAATTTCACGGGAGCAAACGTCAAGAGAAGATGTAGGTTTGTCTGGTGAAGATTGGGAAGCTGCAAACACATTTTAAATAACCAGGAAAAACTTCCCAGTAACAAAATCATGCAGCTGAAGACAAGTTAAGAGAAACTCCCGGTGCCATGGGGCTTCTGTTATTTTAAACAAGAATAGTAAGGACTCTGGAAGGAGCAATTCTGCCTAAGGAGAAAGATTAGTGTATAGTGTTTGATCTAACAGGGCTTTTCCCTTTCTTTACTTTTTGATTCTTATCTTGATTGTTTCACACCAGGAATCCGAAACTGGCTGAGCTGTGCATCCTGCAAATCTCGTTCAAACTGGAATAGGCTGGGGATAGGATTTCACCATTTGGGAATTTCATTTACAGAGTTCTGCCTCTGCAGTCACCTACAGAATTCTCATTCTCTGTAGCTGCTGTCAGGGCTTCATGAAACTGGTGGGTTTGGGACTTTTCTTCTTTTTTTTTTTTAAGTCAACTCACATTTATCATTGTGATCTACTAGACTGGTCAGAGAAAATAACAAACTCCAGACCTCTGTTCTTGGTCTTTGGGAAATAAAACTTCCTTAATCTTTCAGCTTGTTGAAGATAAAAAAATTACCCACACCTTAATATTAAAATAGGCTATGTAGGTACCATCACTGGAGTGATTTGTTCCTGATGTGGTTTTTGCTGCTCTGATACAGATTCATCCACAGATCAGCCCAGTTTTCATTTTTAAAAGGAAAAAGGTGATGAATATAAACTTCAAAAAACTTTTTAAAAGTTATGCCTCTATTTTCCATTTGAGCCTAGAGATACTTAGTTCTTTTTATTGATGGAGAATAAACAGAGGGCCTGTAAATTTTGCTGCTTTCTTTTGTGATCATGCTAACATACATTGGTTAACCAAGGAAGCAAGTGACAAATGCTCGGGAGGAGTATCAAACACACTTGTCAAAAATACTCCACCTAGCAAAAGTATTTCCCCTCAGTGTCAAACATCAAATATTGGGGTCTGGTTCATCTCCAAACAGAACACTGTAGATATTATTTTAGTCACACCTAGTTAAGGGCTTTTCTTCCCTGTTTTTTGAGGATACTTTTATGCATGCTTTTCCAAGTCAGCAGCAGACTGTTGAAATGGAACAATATGAGGTATTTAGCACTAATAGATACACTGACCCTATACAGCACAGTGTAATAAATGCACAGGGCTTGGCAGCCCAATAACGATGCATCTTCCATCACCAACAAGTAATAAAAACCCAGGTTTACAAGCTGCTGCACTTCAGAAGAGACTGTTTACCAGATCAGATAAAAACAAGGTTCAATATATATATTTTTTGTTGTATGACATGGTACAGCTGCAATGTTTATCAGACCTTTTCTTGTGTCTTATCTTTCTTATCACTGCCTAAGGAACAAGCAAAATCTTGGAATTATAAAAATGTCTCAAACACTAGCATTTCTGACCCATTTAACATATCCCCTTCTTCTTTTACACCAACACTACCCAGAAATAAATCCACTTGCCAATTTTCCCAGGAATACTACTACTGGACTGGTTTTGACACCTTTTCAGAGAAGTCGCATTGACCCTCCTGGACTTGTAGCAGGCTGGGTGTGCTCACCACCTACACACTGACGCTCTCTCTCCCACAAAAACAAAAAGGATGCAGTTTTGCTAGCAACATCTGCAGACTAAACAAGCTCAGTTTTAGAGTAATTAGCACTATTTGTTCTTTTGTCAAGTTAAGATAATTTCCTTGGGGCATTTTTAGCTAATCCATTAATGCAGTGATTCAGATAACTTTCCTAGCTTTATCTTTTTGTTCCTAATATCTTCCCATAAAGCAATAAAAATGAAACTACACTCACTTATTTTAGCCTGCACATGAAGAGTTAATTTTTATAACCTCATTGTGCAACGACTTTACTACAAAACTCTTAACTGACTTGAACAATTGCCAGTCCTCAAAACGACACTTGCCGAACATTCTTACCAAATTTTGAAGACGGTGGCTGCATGGGCCAGCCAGAGACCATGCATGGGCTCACAGGGCGAAGATGAGTGTGGATGAAGGGAGGCAGCCACAGGGAAGTGCAAATAATTCACCCCAGAGAAGCAACAATAGTGTAAAGTGTTAGTAACACATGTATGAAAGTGATCCACAAAGCCTCCCATCACTGCACGGAATTCCTCTGTCCCAGCACAAGCTGCAGAGCCTTAAAGGGTAAGATAAGGAAATAACCCTGGATTCCAGGGACATGGTGCAATGGAACACTGCAGCAGCTTCTTGTTTTTGGTAGTACTTAGAATTGCCAAGGGGGCAATCTGATTTCACATGGAACTCTCCATGTCCAAACACACATCACATCTCTCATGTGACACATTTTAGGAAGAGAGGTGTACTTGCAAAAACATTAAAGCCAACATTTGCCTTTCTGTTGATTAACAAAGCAGAAAGATGAGACTCCTGCTCATCCTCAGTCACCAGCAGACTTGACCTGGTGAGGTCATTTCAGCACTCCTATCTCAGGCACTCCACCCAAACCCTCCCAAGGCTTTTATTTTTCTCTTTTAAATTAACCAAATCTCTTGCAAAAAAAACCAAACTGTGGGCACTGCCTAAGATGAACAGCTGAGTTACTCATGGTCAGAGAGACCCAAAAAGCCAGAACTGAGGCAGGGTGAACTTAAAAATTCTGGTACAGAAGATAGGCATTTCCATTACATCAATATTAAAAATATTTAGAATTAAGAATGATTAAAATACAAACCCCTACATACAGCACACAGTAAATTTTAAACCTTGCTGTTTATTATTTTAACCAACTACAACACAACACAACTAAATGATGGTGCCTAAAAGAGAATTGGAGGGCAGTCAGGGCTGTCTCCTGCCCAGTGCCACTGCCTCACAGCATGAGGAAAGCAGAAGAGAGAATACTACAGAAGCATTTCTGTTTATTCCTTTCAAAAAGAGGGAGTTTTTTCACATCTGCAAAGAGTTCCTATTAGAAAAAAAAGCCAGTAAAAAATCCTTTTGTAATTCTTTAACTGAAATCCTTCAGTGTTTTGACAACAGAACACACTGCAGATATAGATACTATAGAAATATCATGTCAAAATTGAGTTTAGATTTTAATTTCAAATTCAATTTACAATTTTGGCAACTTGTACCAAAATCTGATTGTAGCCACTAGAAAAAAAATCAGATAAATTAAAGAATCAAGCAATATATTAAATTTTGAAGAAAACTAAGCAATCAATGAAGCTGCTGGAAATCACAGGCAGAGTGTTCATGAGCTAAAAGTGCTCAATGGCCAGCTTTTACAGCGGCCTAGAAATTATTTTTAATACCACAACTATTTTGCATTCAAGCGGCTTCAGTGCCTTGTATGTACTATGGACACTCAAGGATAAGAAATTTATCTGCCAGTTATGAGACAATAAACCCCCACTAATTCTGAAATACTGAACAAGAAAATCAGTTCATTTCACTACTGTCAAAAGAGCACTTTTCCCTAGTTTAAAACACAGAAATTTCCCTCTTTATTCAGTACACTGCAACAGTGAACCAAGTGAAGATTTTGTGCATTAGATACACGCCTTCCTCTAAATGTGGATTGACACAATAAATTAGAAACACGCTATTCATCAATTTGCAACTTCATAAAAAGTCATAAAAACTTAAATAATTTGTATAAATAAAGGTTATGTGCTTTAACAAAAGCAGAGCAAAGCAGTAAATCAGCCTGATTAGCAAAATAAATACCACTTCTACTACAACAATTCAATCTTAGTAGCAAATCAAACATTTTAATAGATTGCAGCACAGTTGTTTTCTTGACAAAGTTTGATTTCTCTAAATCCAAAGCAAAATTACAATCAATTACTTCAAACAAGGGCTTCTGCCTGTTGATTGTTTTCCCTTTGATCCAACCTGGGTCTAGCAGACATTTCTTCTGGTATTAAGTAGTCAAAGGTGCAAATTAAAGTCTAAAAGGCCTCCTTAAAACAACATCTATAATCAGCCTTGATATTCAAAGAGCAGTTCACTACTTTCAAAAGAGAAAGATTTCGAAAAGGGCAGCAAAAGCACACAGCACAAGGTAGTCCCTGTGTCTCAGGATGCAAGTCATTGAAAACAGATCCCAGGAAAACCCTAGCAGGACATAAGTCACATCCTGAGGTGCTTGGTGCTCCTTTGGAGAACAGTGAGCACCAGACAAACAAATAAAGGAAATTTAATTATTCTGTCCTGAGTAGGTTGTTTGTTTGTTGGTTTGTTTTTTAAGCTTAGCTTTACCATTGAATTCAAAACCAGCAAACTGTATCCAGACTACAGTAACCTTCAGGCAATTACACTAAGAAAGAAAGAATGAGTAAGAGGACAGTTGCCACAGGAAGTCACCGATCCTAATTGTGCCTGCAATTATTTTTGTATTCAGTATACATTCAAAACTAAGTTTTTTTACACTTCACTTCTGTAATGCACTCCAGCAGTGCCAGACTTACTCTCGCTTCTGCAGGGAACCATCCCCCAAAAGTTCACTGTGGATACCATAAAATCTCAACTCATTAACTTGTACATCTCTTCCAGAAGTTTCTTTACAGTGCCTCCTCTGTATCCTTTCTGGAACATCAGTAAGAAACACCAAAGACTGGACCAAGAGGGCTGATTTTAACTACAAGAGATGTCAGAAGAATAATAAAGTTGTTCCCATTTGTACGGTAGCAAATAAGGAATCAATAATATAAAATATATACATTATAAAAAAATAAACCTCAGAAACCCCCTTCTGAATTTAGGTTTCACTGTCTTACATACTTCAAAAGCATGAAAGGCCCTGAAAGATCAATACAACCCATAAGAATCTAAGGTGCAGAAATCCATAATTTTTTTCCTTTTTTAATATGGTAGATTGTACAGTAGCAAACACTGAGATAAATCAAACAGATCTCCATGCAAGAAACAAAGTAGGTATAAATCCAGAATTTATAAACCTCCCATGTCTTCAAATAGGGAATGTGGTGCAAAGAATGTATTACAGAACTTGTTTTCTAGTGGGCATTCAGGTATTTCTCATTTCAAGTAAAAACTTCTATTAAAGGAACATGATCTCTAAGGATTTATCTCTGGGCTTTCTCCCCCCCAATATAGTTAATTTTTAATGAGCTTTCTGAAAATTCCCTTTACATCAAGTCTCACTGGCTGGGGATGCCAAAGGACCCTTTGATCAGCAGATACAACCCTTTTGCTGGTTTTGGAGGGATTTTACTCAGAGACACTGCAAAAAAGCTCTTTTGATCATAGCACCAAAATTCTCATTTCAGATCATTCCTGGTTTGGAGACCTCGGGGGTTCGTGTTCTGCCGAGTCATTGCTCCTGTGGAGCAGCTGAGCTCAGGCTGGAGTCCCTGAGCAGAAGGATCTGGGAGCTGGGATTGGCATCTAATTGTCACCCTGGCTCCATCAACGTCCTGTCGGATTCACTTTGATTCACTCCAGTGCCTGAGAAATTTCCAAACAAGGCAGAACAGATCTGCCAAGCCCTGCTGTACATCCACACCACAAGGACACTTGCTGGACTGTTTCTAAGAATGGGACACCATTTGGGAGAGCTAAGAAAACAACTCATTAGGGCACCAGGAGAAAATCCTTTTCTCCCAGGACACTGCTGTGCCATGGAATAGAAAATGCTATTAAACAAAAATGATCAACTACAAACAAACACGAATAATTTGCTGGACAAAAAATATCTTGCAGCTAAGAGACAATATAAATTACCATATGCAGACAACTAGGATGCCAAAGGAGCAGGGGCCTCGTTGCCCAAAAAAACAAATCAGCAAATGCAGAAAGACAGTTAGTGACTATGTTTTGATTTTAGCAATAGAAATCTAAAATAATCCAAAATAGAGGATGTAATTGCCAAAAGGAAGAAACAAACAACACAGAAAAAGAATAATCAAGACCAGAGGAAAACAGATTATCAAAGGCACCTGCTATCACAAGAATAGAAATGAGATCTTCAGAAGCCCTGAAGGACTCCTTGCAGAAAAGAAACAAGAAAAAGCATAAAAGCCCCAAGAAAGTGATCATTACTGATTTGATCATTTTAGCATACAAACAGAGATGTACTAGGGATGGCAGAGACTGCCAAAGGCGACAAAAAGGTGGGGGTAGGGGGGTGTATATTGCTGTATTCCTCTTGCCTATGCCATACCGGACACGTTCCCCTTTTTTCCACTGCATCCAAAGCCCTGCAACCTGTTAGCTCTGCAGCAGCTGCATCGCTCCCACACTGCCAGAGCCCGGAGTTCCAGGAAAACAACAGCAAGGGGGTGTGAACATCTCGGTGAGACTACAGCATCATCTCCTCAAGGATCTCCCCCGCCTGCTCTGGTGATGGCCTCAGCCCCAGACGGCATTATTTCTGTTATTTCTGTTATTTCAGCAAATGCTCCACATTCAAACAAAGCACGAGGCTCCCTGTGCTCTTCTGCTCTGATCAGAGATGTTTATTCCATCCTTCACCCTGGTCCACACACACTACAGAGCACTTTGGGGCCTCTCTAAGAGACTGCACTCCCAGAATCTGGGCTGATCAAACACACTGAATGCACAATGCATTTGACTCCCACATATGAATTTTGTGCCTCTAAATCCTGACAATTTCTCTAATAATTTTCTTACACAACTTAAAATTCCCACAAAAGGAAGATCCCCTTTGATGTCTGAATGTTTTTTCTGTAGGTATCAGACACAGTGTTTATATTGGTTTACAACAAACAGAAATCCTATACATTTCTACTCATTTGCAAGATGATCAAAACGAGTGAGAGGCTCTAAAGAGAGAACTTTAATTTTGTTCATTCACCCCCTGCATATACCAGCTCCTGGAGTTCCTGCAGGAGTTCCTTAAGCCTTTGGAGAAACCAGAAGATCCTGCTGGGAAGGGATAGGGAGAGTGCACATTATTTAATAATCAGAAACTATGTATGAGAGACCTTTCTGGTTTTATTTTTGGCACAACTTATCTGCTGGTAGAAAGACTGTATTTTAACACTGAGAGGAATGTAATGGGAAATTTATTTTAAGCATACAGTTCTAGCAGGTCATAAAGATTGTATCATTATCCTCCTTGGACAGTAATTGGCAATAAGAATACATGCTCTTCTTTTACTTTTTGTTTCTTTGATGAGTTGTGAGGAAAGAGAAATGCTGTTCATCCAACATGCTGTTTATTTAATATTCAGCTTTCCTGAACTCCTCTTATGCAAAGCACAAATACTGACGATCAATTATTTTAGTAACCATAATTCAAGCTCAAATTTTACACTCTGTAAACACATTATCATGACCACCACATTATGCATTTGAAAAATTCCAGTTGCAGCAACCCATATAAATGAGCACACACTGCATTAGGTTTACAGTAAAATTCTGTTCTGGCTAGACATACAAGGGGTTTTTTCATAACAGTAAAATGAATGAAGCACACATAAATGCTGAGTATTTTCCTATGCAGTGTACAAATGCACACATTCATACACAAACAGTCACAGCACTTGTTTCAAATATCAAATGGAAGCGAAAAATATTTATACTTGTCACTAACAAGAAGTTATTTCAAATATTAGATTTTATGGTTTGAAAATTAAATTATTTGGTACGATAGAGAAGTCAGAGGAGAGCTGCTGTCATTTTTGCAGGAAGATTTCCTGTAAACTTCATCAGGTTGACAAGAACTAAGTTTTCCCAAAGCAACTGGTAGCTCTTTGGGAGCAATCTAGAACGCCCTCACACTTAGTGGGTGGCCTAATACATCCTGAAATGTAAGTCTATAATTAAATAAAAATTTGCAAAATTCAGTTTAGACTTCTTATGGGAACGCTTAATGCACATATAATTGGGGTGTAACACACTGCATTACATTTCACTGATAAACCATAACTTTTCAAATCAACGTTTCATGGAAATGCTTGGAAAATAGTTTGACGTTTAATGCTGCAAATAATAGTAAAAGCCTAAACAGGGAAAAAGTGGGCCTGTTGCTGAAGGAGGTGGATGATTTAGTGACAGCAGATGGGAGATAAGGCTGAGGCTCATATCAGGGATTATTCGATCTTGACCCATGGGACCAGATGGGCTGTGTGCAAGGGTGCAGAGAAGCAAGGTCACAGTAAGGCTGCCACTGTCACGTCAGAAAGCTCGCAGAGACTGAAGGGTCCTCGATGGCTGCAAAAAGGCAGGTTTTCTGCCACCCTCAAATAAAATGGAGAGCAGCAGAGGGTATTACCCCAATTTATACCCCACAATATGCACCTAACCAATCTGGGATGTGGCCAGCTGGATCAATGACTGCCAGATGGGTGGAAAAACAGCTGGGCTCCAAACACAGCAGCTAATGTATCTGTCAGCAACTGAGAGGAGAGCACAAAGTTGTTTAGAACACTCTGCTGTGAAGCTGTGTTGAGAGAACTGGAGAAGAAAAAGCTTCAGAGAGACCTTAGAGCATATCTTCCAGTACCTAAAGGTGACCTACAATAAAAACAGAGGGACTTTATACAAGGGCACATGGTGACAGGAAAAGGGGGAATGGCTTTAAACAGACAGAGCGCAGGTTTAGATTGGATGTGAGGAAGCAATTGTTAACTGTGAGGGGACACTGGGACGGGTTTCTCAGAGAAGATGTGGATGCCCCATCCCTGGAATTGTTCCAGGCCAAGCTGGAGCCAGAACAAGATGTTCTTTATGGCCCCTTCCAACCCAAGCCATTCTGTGGTGACCGGCAGGCCAGTAACACCTGAGATACTGCAGCCATCTCTCCTGGGACCTGACCCATCCAATGTCCCCACCAATGACTTAGAAAAAGCCCAGGAGTGCACTCTCATCAAACTTACAGGTAACACCAGTCTGGGGGCAACCAGCAGCTACGCCTGAAAGCACGGCTGGCACCCAGAGAGATCAGGTACCCACTGGAATTTTGCAAGGACAAATGCAAGGCATAGCTCCAGGGAGGGAAAAGCCTTTCTATCACCCCAGGCTGGGACCCACAGCTGAGAAGAACCTGTGGGTCTCGGCCAAGCCAGTGGTGTTGTGTACTCTTGGACATCTTGGTCCGACAGTGGTTTATTCTGTCTGTTCACTGCCTTTGGAATATTTGACTTTGAAATCTTAATAACATGGTTTTGGCAGTTCTTTTATAAAAATAAACCCTGTAGAAAGCACAATTCCAGCACATCCATGTCCAGCAGGTACTGCTGCTTGTGGATTATTTTGTTCCCGAAATGTGCACTTGGTCTTCAGAGAGAGCCAGTGCACAGCCTGCAGCAAAACAACTTAAAATTGTGATTTCTGTGTCTATAATTAAGCCACAATTGGCACTTTAAGGGGCACATTCTACAGTTCATGCTGCTAAAGTAAATACTGTGTGCATGAAAAACTGCCACATGATGAGTGCAATGAGCATCTATGCTTATTTGCCAAAGGAGCTCCTTGAGTTGGTATTTAATTCTAATTCGTTATCAAGCATCTTAAAAGTCAAGCAATTGCAAAGTCCCATAAATATATGTGACTATTTGAGTTTTCATTAATACAGTACTTAACATGCAAAACCAAATTAATTTATTTCCGCATGCAAAAACCAGAATGGGTTGGAGAGGCAGCACACACTCACACAAGGCTTGGAACTGAGCAAACTGTTACAAATTTACTGGAAAAATTGTATACTGGGCATATGTAATAGGCAATTTGTTAGCACGTAATTGCTATTTCTAACCTAAACCAAGGCAAATCTATCCAAGAAGCATGTTCATATAAACACTGTATTTTATATATATATGCATATAGGCACAAACACTTTTAAATATTTTATATAGAAGCACATTTTTGAAACATGAAAAGCAAAGCATGGTGGGGACATGAAGAGCTGAGCTTCATTTCCCCTAAGTACCAGGGGAGCTAAACACGTGCACCCACACTGTAACCAGTGCTCCTCCCAAGTTATCTTCTGCCAGATAAAGAACAGCAGCTGCACAGAGAGAAAGTTGGAGATTAAACTGTGAACATCTAAGGGGGCAAAAAAAAAAAAGAGGCAAGAAACTTTAACATGACCGTCTTCCCAAGCTTGAGCAGCAGCCCCTACCTTCATCCCATCCCACCTTGCTAATATTCAAACATTCACGGGATGTATTGGAATTGTATGGTGACATATTCTAATAGTGTGAGCACAAGGCTCCTAATCAAACATTTATGTGGATAAAAATCAGAGTTGTTAAAAGGAATTCTCTTAAAAATTAAGGTTTAAACCATATATTGAGGTTAAAATTTAATTTGGTGGGGTGATGCTTATAGTGCTCCTAGAATTTTGAAATGCCTGCAAGATTCCTCCCTTTAGCTATGTATCTGCTCGGTATAGAACTTCTTCCCACAATGAAACTTAATCTCCTAACATAAAAATATGAAAAAATATCAAACATTCACAAGCTAAGGTAAAAAAAAAAAAGACTTTATGACATGTATCTGAGCAATACTTGGCAGATTCCAGGAATATTCTATGAAAAAAAAAACCAAAAACCTAACCATGTTTATTTTGGACATCATTTTCTATTTTCTTGTGATGCTTTTAGTCTTTGCATTAGAGCAACCACAACCTCATGTAATGATCACCCTGGAAGAAAAAAAAAAAGATTAATTAAAGCATATAGTTGGCATATTAGGTGAAAGGGTGACATCCACCACTTTTCCATTTCCACTGCTCTTCAAAGAAACCTCTTAACTAAGCCTGCTCAATCACAGCATTTATTTTTTAAATAACCATGAAGAAAAGCAAGATTGTTTTACTTCTTGAGGCCTCAGTGTAGATTCCAGGGCTCCTTATACTTTAAGCAAATGGCAATAAAAACCAAAGGTATTCTTATTTTGAAAGTGTTTCCATAGCCTTAGAGACTGTGACTACGTCTTCAAAATGCTCGAGTACATATACAAAATGCACATGCCACTCATTAAAAACCCACATTTTTTACTGGTGTACATGCCTGTCTCTTTATATAGACTATAGATTTAACTAGGTTATATCTAAATTTTGCAATTCTTTCTGCTTAGCACCAGTAAAACATGGCCTATTCCATCCATCCGTACAACTGAAGATTTTTGTTATCTCACACTTGAGCTTATGCTGCTCCTGGCAAAGGCAGTCTCATCCCACTCAGAACCACTCAAAATCCTTCTGAAAAGGTGACTGGCTTTTGTCTTGCCACGTCTCTTTGTAGTCCTGCACCAGCTTCACCTTCTAATGCCTCAAACATAACACACTTACCAGGATTCTCTTTTATTAGCCAAGAAGGGCCTCTGCACTTTGCTTATCACCCATTTGGTACCAGAGAGCAACTTCAGCTCCCTCCGAATGGCTAATGATGCACTTGATGTATTTTCTGATGAGCATCAGCATGCTTTCTCACACAGTGCTCATTATGAGAGCTGTTCCTAAATTCACAAGTCTCCTTTCAATCCCTTTTCAAAAGTCTCCCTTTCCATGTCAGCTCAAAAAAAACCTGAGTGTTCAATAGCTCCAGGTGAATTTTTCTTCCATGAATATATAATGGCTTTCTGAATTCACATCAACTTTTAGCATTACCATGTCCTGAGGCAAAAAATTCTGCAGGGATATTCTATGAAAAAAATACCTGTGTTTATTTTGGATATCACTTTTTAGTTTCATTTGATGCCTTTAGTCTTTGCATTAGAGCAACAGCAATCACTCCCTAATTACCTTCGCCACAGTGCTCCCCAATTTACAAATCTCTCCCATCACCTCCCTCAGCTGTTAATGGGTTCCTGCCACTCAAACTGGAGACTACTCGACTGCCTAATGAAACTCTTCCAGTGCCAATTCTGACTGTGGAGATGACCCAACTTGTAAACTCAAGCAGACACTTTACTAAGTTTCTAGCAAAGACTTTAAAAGATTACTTTGGGTTTATTCTCATTAGCAGGACAGGCTTCTGGAATTGTTCTGCCTCAAGGACATTAGATGCTGAGTCCAGTGCACAAAGAAAGGTGTCAGCACTGCTAATTTCTGCTGCCAGGAAAAGAGAGATGCTCCATGTCACCCAGATCATGGCAGCAGAAGGGGAAGGACAGTGGGGGATACTGAGGACTGTCAAATCCTCCCCCACTGCTGAGGTTATTCCATCTCTACGCCTCGTCTCACTACCGTGAAAAATGAATTGGATTTTCTCTCAAGGGCTGAACTTTACTGAGGATGACGAGGTGGCCGTGACAAACCAGAAACCTGCAGGGATGCCACAGACCTGGTTCCTGTGCACTTTGCTAGCAGCTCTAACGCAACTGCTGTTAGAGCCTAATCTGCCTCTGGTCCAATTCCTTATTCTGCAACAGCAGGAAAAAAGTCATCAGTTCCTGCTTTGGGTAGCAAAAGGGAATGGCTGTGTAAGGGAGTTCAACACACATGCCTCCATTAATTTACTAGATGAGTAACTTCCCCATGATACCCACAGCACAGCAGTAGTGTCCTAATAAATTCATATTTTTAAGTCAGGAAATACATTTTTGGTACAGATTTGAAGCTGACTGAGACATAAATTAATGAGATCGTCTAGCAGTGGTTTTATTTCCTTTGAGCATGAACCTATAAGAACTTTGGTAAACAAACTGAAAGGTTCTATGGTTTCACTGCTTTATGGTTTAATAATTTTATATCCTTTTCTGAGATGTCTCGCATCTGTTTACAGAACTGCTACCTACTGAGTCACAGATATTTCCAGAGACCCAGCCACACTAGACCACTGTTATTTTTCACTCTCCAAAAGAAGCAAGATAATCATTAAATATAGCAGCAGGGAAAATAAAATCCATGCTGCCTCACTAAGTTAACACTGCACATCCAATAAAAATAATCATTTTAAAAATTATAAAATCATTCAAACAATTTTATCTTTGACGTTTCCCATAGTTTCTCTCACTACACTTAGCCATTTTTTCATGTTTCTCTTAACAAGGCTTGCATGAGATGACCTAGTTTATTTGCACTCCTCCCAAACTGTGAAGTAGAATGTGTTAACATAAACCAAATGGTCCCAGTCATTTTGAAACAAGCTTCTCCTCTGCCAGCTACGCACCCTCTGCCACCTCTGTCTACTGCCTTGACACTTTCCAGCCATTTCTCCTCCCCGGCCTTTGCTGCCACCTCCTTTTTTCCTCAAATCCTGCCACCCCAAATGCCTGATACCAGGCTTTTTATCCTGGGGGGGTGACACTTCTCCCTGGCAGCCCCAAGCAGTTGGGTTCCCCCTTACAACCAACTGCTCCTCACCTCCAGCATCACCAAACATCACCACATGGGAATCCAGCTCCTGTGCTGCCAAGAGCTGCTCCCCAAGCACAGGGGCCCTGCCTGTGCCTGCTCTTTACCTGGACACAGTTTGCTTCCCAGCTGTGCCATGGGCCACCAAGCACAGCCTGGCAGCGGCCATCGGATAATGCCACGCTCCCCATCACGTGTCTGCAGAGAGCAATGGAACGCCCTGGCCATGGGAGAAAGCCCAGCCTGGATTTAGTGCCTGAACGTGGAGGAGAGGTCAGTGTATCACCTGTCCCATGGCTGAACCTGAGAGTGAGAACTTCATCTGCCGATCCAGCGGAGGTGTCGCTGCCATCCCTGCCATATGGTATTACTCAGGTTACTATTTTCAGCTTCACTAAAGCTGTAGCTATGGTAAGGTAACAGCCCAAAAAATCTTATATTATAACATGAGAGGGGGAAAAAAGCATTAAAAAAAAAAAAAAAAAAAAAGAGAAACATACAAGTCACAGCAGTGAGGAAAAGGCCTTTAAAATGATTGTACTGTTGTGGCTTTGTTCTGCTATTTAGAAAAAAAAATAACACTAAACAACCTTGCAATAAGCTGCCTGAAGCAAGCTATTTTCAAGTTTCCTCTAGTTTAATGACTCCTCATTTCCTCACTCCAGAGGCATACCTGTAAATGCCACCGGCCAGAGAGGAGCAAATAAGCACCTGTGGTAGTTAGGAATAGAAAATGCAGTGAACACTCACCCATTAAGTGCAAGCCTGAAGGACAGATTGTGAATTGCCAACGGGGGAACCAATGAGGAAATCATATGGAGATGTGAGAGTCTGCCACTCACATAAAATAACTTTCATTTCTTCAAAATTACCTTAACTGCACACTCCTGTGTTAGAAGTTCACATCCAGAAAAAATGATGGAGTTTGTTTCTTTACTAAGCAAACTCCCTCTTACTTATCATCCTCAAGTTTAATGGAAGTTGTTTCAGCTGTTGTGGTTCTAGAGGAGAATGGATAAATCCACAGGAGCTTGGAACCACGGACTACTAGCATGCTGAGAACACAAAGGAACTGTACCTAATGCTCATGGCCCATGGTTGTGACTGTAAAATACACCTCTCCCAGCACACTGTGAACAACACATCAAATCCACAGCAGCAGGCTGGTCCACAATGGAACTGCCAGGACAAACTCCAACACGCTTTTTCCTTTAATGTCTGAAGGCTGAACAGCCAGAGAAGAATACTGGAGAAAAACATCTTATTCCAGTGACTACCAGAGACGGCTTCCCCTCACACTCTGCAATGCAATATTTTGAAATTCTTACAATGGCAAATACGGTTGCTTGTATTGCAAAGGTTTGGGGGTTTTGTTACAGATATGAACCTTTGCCCATTCCGTCTGCAACCACACCAAGGACTTTGGCTAAACCAGGTCAAGGGCTGAACATGAAACACCACATGAAACCACCACACAAAGCAAAAGCGAGCTGGTACAAAATTATGTTGCCAGATTGGATTTGCACCAAAAAGCCCAAAAGGAGCAGCTGTGATCTGGCACACACCCAGTTTGATCAGACACTACTGCTCCTCCTAAGGCAGGGTATCAGTTGTACCCTTGCTGATTTCCTGGAAACAAGACAGTCGAGAAGCACAGTTACAAAAAGCACACTCACCCATTAGCACAAAGATGGAACTCTGGCCTAAGGCCAGTCTTGCTTGGGTTTTTATGTCGTTTAGGTAACTAAAGTACCTAAATCTCCCCATCACACTGAAAATGGGACAGAGAATGAAAATAGGATTCTCATTTTCCATTTGGCCATGTACAAAGGGCAATTGTCATTTGGGGTTCTCACATACCTGCCCCTTGAAACTGTACAGTTGACAACAGATGTTGCTCAGGACAGTGAAAAAATACCAGAATCTCCCACTGCCACACAGAGTTTATCATTTCCAGGAACACACAGCTCAATGAAATGCAACAGAAAGTCATCACTGATCGAGAACACATCCAACCACACACAGCTGAAGATGAACCAGACATCACAAGCAAGGAGAACTAATTCAGTCCTCTCCACATAAACACATGACTTTGTTTGCTGGACTGAACAGCTCAAAGATTCAGAGTCTCTATACATTACTACACTTCTCCACCTGCTACTCTTTTCTTAATTCATTGGGTAAATTGACACACCTCCTCCCCCCAAGCCATAACTAAAATTTATAATTAACAAGATGATGACATAGGAGGTCTTAATCAGTACTAATTCTTGTGTTCTTGCTTTTGAGAAAAGAAGGTAAATTTCATTCTGAATTTTTCTCAAATAACTGTAGCCATTCAGCTCGGCCTCCTGAGATTTTTGCTTTCACTAGTGCTATAAAAAAACAAGTCTCCTAAATGAAATAATAAAATAAAGAAATAATCTAATGAACAGAAGGCCAAACTTCCATGGCAGCTATACAGGATAACACAAAATCACATTTCAGGCTCCAAACCTGCACCAACTTCCATGCACATTTTCCCACTTTTTAGGGGAAAACTACCAAAAATCGCTTGCCTTTGCAGTGAAGTATAACTGATCACAGGTTCTCTGAAGGACCACAGGTGTGATGTGTCTGAAACCAGACAGATAAATGACAAATGGGCTATGATGACTACATGTATCAAATAAAAAGCACCAGAAATGCTCTCCCATAAACACACACACATATTTTAATCTTCAGTACACTGAAGTGTGGTACTGCAACTGTCAATACTACATTTAACTGGGTGGAGGCTGCTGTTGAATAATGCAATGCATTAGCTCCCAAACCAGATTACATTTTTTGCCTTAAAATATAACCATCTTGTCCAGCTCAACAAGGATGAGGACAATGAGAAAGCATCCAAAACATAAATAAAAATTGCCACTCCAAGTTACTGTTCCCAGAACAGTACTCCAAAAATAGACTTGTCTACAAAAGCAACTCTGTCTTAGATTGTCTGAAATTCTGACAAATAGGCAACCAATCTTACATGCTGCCTCTGATGGGGAAGATCATGCTTTTAAAAAAATCAACTAGCCCATGCCCAATGGTGGAACTAGAGTATAGCCTGTATACTCACATTACCCAGTGTCATCTAGAAATTAATGTTGTGAATTAATTTAGGCAAATATTCCTGTACTCTAGACAGTTTTCAATGAAACCGGTAAATGTTCTTCTCAGCTGAGTTCACTGTGAGCAAACACAGTGCTGAAAATTTAACTTTCCCTTCCCACTTTGAAACCTGTTACTTAAGTAACCATCCTAGACCATTCATTCCAAGTAAAAAAAAAAAAAAAAAAAAAAAAATCCCCCTGAAACTGGCTAAAAACCCCTGAAACAGACACACCCACTGCAATCCAAAAGGACAAAAAGTAACTTCCTTCAATTGTGGTGTAGAGATACGGTGCCAGTCAGAAAATACTCAAATACAATTTATTTTAATGATAGCAAAATGTTTCACATACCCTCCAGCAATAACCCCCAGAAGATCAATCTTCACAGCCTTTACTTCAGTAGTTCCTTGCTGCAGGGCTGTTCCCAAAGCCAATTCAATTCTCCCCATGAGCTGTCTTCCCTTCAATGATACCTTTCCCTCCCTATGCTTAAAACATACGCCAGCCGTGTTTCTGTCAATCCCTGCCTGACCTGCTGACGAAACATCACAAACCATCTCTTATCAGATCTGTCCACAAGCCACCCGAACCATTACAAGGTTTTCTCCCAGTAAAGGCTGGGATCAAAGCCAATGGCATTGTCAGCATGAACTGGGACACAGAGGAAGTCGGTGCAAGATGGGACGTTGCAAAGCGAGGCACAGCTCACCATGACGAGCGATAAATGAAAACAGAAGTCCTTTCTCCTCTGGGAGCCATTTATTTTCATAAGACATGAAGCCTGATTTTAAATTGTTCTGAGTCACAGTCAGATCCACACTTCAATGCATGCAAGATGATTAATATCGGTTGGGAACAAGGCATTATTTTGAGCTTCAGAAAACATAGCAATGTGAGGAAACTAGACCTGGAAACACCCAAGAAAGGGATAGATCTGGTTATAGTTTAATTTCTTGCCTACAACCAGGGTCCTAAAGAGCTTTCCTTACTCCTGTGTGTATCAAAATCACAGCGAGAGTTTGCTGTGTAGCTCAGACCCCACCTCAACACCCTGATTTGGGCATCGTCCCCACTGGGCAGAGACTGGAGCTGCTGCCCTGCCCGGCACCAACAGTTACAGATTTAAACGCTCTTAAATTAGGCCTTAAATCCAGGCAGCAATGAGAACAGCCCTGTCTAGGTGTTCCTAAAATCCTCACTGTGGCATCACTAGAATGACCACTAAATGGTCGTGTTTCCAATGCAAAGGGCTGCTCTGGTTGACACAAGCTGCTGCTGAAAAACTCCATTATGAGGACTTCACTTAGAAAGACTGATGGGAGTCCAGGAATTTTAATTGCACCACACATTATTATTTCCATACTATTTAAATAATTATTTGCATATAATTTATTTCAATTATTTTCATGCCTTTCATAGAAGTCAGGGTGTTTTATTAAAAGGTAAAATAAATACTATTTCACACAAAGTAATTTTACAGGAACCTCGCAGTGAATTAATTTCAAGTCAATATAATGAACCACAAAATAAAAAGTGCCCCATAAATAACCAAGTCCCTCAGTCTTCCCATGCCACCCTATTCCAGTAATCATACTGGTTCACTAAATACTACAGTAATTTCCACCACTGAAATTAAACAGCATGCAACCATTTAATTTACAAATGTCCACAGAACATAAGAGCAGACATCCAGCCAACAGAAAGTTACCAAGTTTTCAGGTATGTTTTGACAATATTTAAAAAGTTACAATTTCTTCACCTCAAAATACACATTGTAAAAATGTATTAAAAAAAAAAAAAAAAAAAAAAAAAAAAAAAAAAAAAAAAAAAAAAAAAAAAAAAAAAAAAAAAAAAAAAAGAGCTCAAGCTAGAAAGATTCAGGAATCAAAAAGAAAGTCTTGCCCTGCTCCTCCTGAGCTGTTCACAATTGATTTCTGCTATAAAATTTCTAACAATAACCTTAAAGAAAATCATCATACTAACAGTAGGGTCAGAATGTAGAAATCAGTGGATGCTCCACACCACAGAGAATCTGCTTTGGTGTCAGACTTGGAAAAAGTTGAATGGGTTTGGGGAACTGGTTGCTAAATTGGAAATGGATGAATAATGAGTTTTTATTGAGGAAAGCCAAAATTGGAGAGGGAGGACACAGGTCTTGAGGTAACATTACTACCACCAAAACTGATTTCACTCAGGCTATAAGGAGGGGTTTGAATGGAAAACAGCACAGCATTATTTTACCCTTTTTTTTTTTGTTAAACAAACAAAAAAAAATCCTGAATACATATTCATGAGATGAGAGATAGGTGGTGGTCAGCTGAATAACTTGCAAATTTCAGTAAGTGAATACAGCAGAAAAGCATCTACCTGTCTACCTTAGAGTATTAAAAATACCCAAACCAAAACAAAATAAAACATAAGAACTCTATTAAACCAGTCAGAAATATACCCGATGCAATTTCAAAGTTTCTCCTTATTTCAATCAACTTTGTTGTAATAAAGAGAAATACTGGCATATACTTGTGGAACTACGTTTTGTGGCACTTGCACCTTTCCATTTGATTCTTGCTCCAATGGGTAAAAAGCAGTGATCCTGCAAGAACACACACTTGTCATACAGCAGACACAATTACCTCGTCTAGGCCACTAGTGATCAATTTAGAGAGATTCTTGTCTGCGTTTCCTTTGAAGATAGATTCAAAACATTCTTCAGTATACTGGGATTTTGTTTGCTCATGTTTGACAGGCAATAAATTACTCGTTTACTTTTGGATTTAAATCTAAACTATGACTCGACTCCTTAGCAGCTTAGAACTACACTGCACAAAAAGAGATTTTTTTTCTTCATTTTCAGAATTTTATTGAGACACAGTCACTGTTTTAAAATAAATAAACAAATATACAACCAATTGAACAAAAAAAGGCTGTCAAAAAACCCCAAGTCACACTTTATCATAAGCATTAGTGATCTGTCAAGGCCAAATCCTGCAGGTGTGTGAGGAGAAGACAAAAACCTTCTAAAACTTGGGAATCCACCTACAACTATCCCAACAACACAGGGAGCTCCTCACTGTTGAGATAACATTTGCTCTGCAGATGAAGCTCTCACTTCCACCACCCCAATACACGCTCACCACCTAAATAAAAGGTGTAATTAATGGCCTGATGCAAGGCTTTTCCTAGGTATGTCTAGTCTGTCCTGCTTTTAAACAAGCACAAGGAGATAAAAATCCTAAAACATTGAAAATTGTTATACAACTACCCCCTTGTGCAATATATTCAAAGAAAGTCTCCCATCGTTCCACTGCCACTGCTCATTTTATTTGTCTTGCTCGTAGCCCTCACTCCACTACTCTCCTTCCTAGCTCTGAGATTTATTAACTTGAATTAAATGTGATTTCAGTGTTTCTACTACAGCAATGCACAGCAGATGTCTCACATCTCTATTTATACAACTCTAGAACTGGTAATAAACATGATTTTCCTATTGCCACACTACATTTTTTAATGAGACATCATTCCTCGTCTCTGTTTACCAAGAATTATGTTGGCCACAACGAAGTCCTTCTCCCACATTATTACAGCACATAACAAGGGTTTGGAAGGCTGAGTGGAAACTTGTGGCTATACATCAAGGAATCCCTAATGGCTGAGGATTGGCATCCTCCTCCCTGTGCCTGCGGACAGCAGGAATCCTCAGAGGTGTGTGAGAAGGTATCTGAGGGGAGGGAGGGAAGGCATCAGGCATAAACATTCAGATTTTGAGAGCTCATTTCCACCCAGATCCCAACTACAGTGACTTTCACAGGGCTGTGCCAAAGACATTTGTCCAAGACCAAGTGTGTGGTTTCTAGATGACGTCAGATGTCTGGGCAGTCAGCCAGCTTCCTATGGAAGTGATTTCAATATTGCTGAACTTCAATCTAATTGTATTTATCATGTGATTACTTATGTAAGGAGCCAGCAGCTTGTATAGGTAACCTGCATTCTTGAATCTAATAAAATAAAGTATGCTTTGAAAATACAAAGAAAGAGATAGATTGAGCTAACCAGAAATCATATTAAAGTTTCATGCCTTCCTTTAAAGCCACTTACTCCAGAAAGGAACAGATGTTAGCCAAGACAAATACCATCCTTGCTCAACTGGGACTTGGAAAGCCTGATGCAAACTACAGTATTTTCTCACCTACAAATTTACAATTGTTCCATACCTATAATTATACATTAAACGTAAAGTCTTGCCCCTTCTACTCATGCTTCATAGCAGGTTCCTACAGCTGCAAGGCTTTGCACAAAATTTATTCATTTATTCCCTTTGTGACCTTTCTCCTAAAATTCTTCTGTAACACACAGAAATCTTCATCCAACCCACCAAAAAGCCAAACAAATTTGAAGACAGTTATGCCACATTCTGAAATGGCCACTTCTCCTCCCAGACAACGTAACATCAGTAATTCCACGCACACTTTGCTCTCCCTGTGTCCCTTCCCTACTGCACAATTTTTTCACTGAAGTTCTACTTGTGCACAATAAGGCACAACTAAGACCAAGAACACTGATGGGTCCCTGTCCCACAGGCAAGAGGCAGAGCCACGTCAGGTGGCTGTGTCCTATAACACCCTCGTGACCCTAAATCAGTTGATTGTTAACAGAGAGAACACAGAAGCTGGTGAAGTTCCCACCACATTAAAGCAAGGCACTGAACTCAGGCATTCATGGAATCAGTGCTCCAAAAGGAAGAGTAAGAAGCAGAATTAATGCTACTTCTCCCCCTCCTCTACACTCTTACAGTCTCCTTTTCCAGTCCTCTAAAAGGAAATATGCCTTTACAACACCCCAGTTCAGATTTCAGATTCTGGCAGGGTGTTTCCAAGGTCTTTTTTGTCCTTTCTCATCATCCCTCTCTCCTAAATAACAGCTCAGAAGTACAGTGACAAACAACAGAAGAACAGCAGAAAAGGCTCTGTCCTTCAGCAGTGACTTCGAGATTCACCGTGTGTTTGAAGGACTGTAATAACCACAAGCAGATTCCCTTTCTGTTCACTGCAAATCTCAAAACTTTTCTATGGAAATCTTCCATTTGTTTCTGCAAATTAAATTTGGATCATTCTCTAAAAATATACATAGGAAAGACAATATTAAAAAACCCAAAATCTACACACACAAAACAAATTTTCCTCCACTTTATTGGACAGGATGTATTTGAGGAGCGTTAATCACTCATCACTATGAAGCGTACAGTGCAGGCACCGTGTGTGAAGTGTTTGAAAGCATTCTGAAATTTTGGAGAAAAGTGTTTGCTAAAAATGTTTTGTCATAATTTGTTAGGTATGGCATGAATGTTAGGTAGCATTGATGTACTTTATTACAAAGCTTGTTCTGCTATCTTTACACTTTTGCCTGCATACCAATTAATGGTTTTTGTCATTTATCGCTTTTTAATACTACACACAACCTCTCCACAGTAAGTGGTTCACCAGCCTGAACAGTCTATTAGAAATGCAAAAACTAAGGTTGCCTATGTCAGATTTATGTTTTACTGAATAGCCCTACCAACATTAAAAAAACCTCAAACCAACAAAACAAATCCAAAACAAAACCAAACCAAAAATATCCCCTGCTGACACAAAGATCAGATCTTTGCCAAACTTCAAGCACATGTTCTCAAACAGGAAATAAAGCTTTTCAAGAAAAATTTTTAATAGGTAAAAAAAAAACCAACAAAAAACTGACTAGTTTTTCTCGTTGCTGTTATTGTAAAACCTATTCAGGCTAATTTGGCAAGAAAAAGAAGCCTACTCAATACAAACCTTATCGTGCAATGTTTTGGCCTACTTATAAAAAAATTATTTGAGATCCAGTTTCCTAAGCAGAGTTGTTTTTGCAAAGCTTTTCCCCACTGCAACCACATTTCCATTGGGATCATAACCAGAAGCAAAGACATAAACAACTGAGTTTCTGCAAGGGCCGTGACCCCACTTGCAGCTTCCTTCATCCATCCTGAGCCACCACCTCTGTGATGGAGGCAGAGGGATGGACAGCCCTGTGTGCAGCAAGAAAAAGTATTTTTAAGTGTTGTGATGGATTTTGTGAAGATTAGGCCTCAGGCCAAAGCAAACCCCCCAAAAAATTAAGAATCAAGATCTGTAATTCCAGATTGGTTTTTACCTATGGAAAACACAAGCTGTGACAAGGCTTATTTTGGAATATTCTGATACAGAACACCACCTCTGATGGAGCCCATGTTCAGTTGCTGCAGTCATTTTGGTGTTAGCAGTGTGTGTACATGGAGCAGCTCACACATATATTTATTGTCTGACTCCTCTGGTAAATTAATCTAAGTAATCTCTAGGTCGTAGAGCCATCTTATTTAATAAGTATCAATAAATAGGGCTGCACAGCATCCCACAAGACAACAATAGGATAGCAGATCCAAATACAGCTCTTTTAAAACTTAGGTTCTTGGCTAAATAAGAAGTCAAGAAAAACACACCATGGATATAGTTTAATCCTCAACCACCTCACAACAGGCACACAAAGGACACCTCACAGGTAAACAGAGAACAGCAAGCATTTCAAAAATTCTCCAGTTTGGTTTATAATTGATTTTTTAAGCCACATTCTGCTTTTGACTTTGGATATTTTGGGACCAGTTACACAGGGGGAGGGGGAAAAAAAAGGAACTCATTTTTAGCAATTTATAACTACAGAGCCACACTCTTTTTAAGAGCAGGCCCAAGGCTGTGTGCACAGCTCTAACTCTGCTTTCTCCACACATACATTATGCAATGCAGTGTGATAAATATGTAACCATGGAGGCACACACTGTGTTGCAAACAGGACACAGAGCTCCTCGGTGACCCAGGAGAAGGCAGGCTACACCATGTTCTAGCTGTGATTCCCTCCCCCCATTTCTTTTTCATAATGGTCCAGCACTTGTTCTGCAGCCTTTTTATACCATCTCCTCTCTGAGGTATGTAAATAATTTAGTCAACAGCAATGCATTATGCAATTTATTTTCAGCCAACAGCACAGCCCTCGTTAGGTGCAATTCATGGGAAGAAGCAGTTAATTATGGTAATTCATCTGCAGACCTAGGTGAGCAATTTCACTGTTATTCTGCTATCCTACTTAATATGCATGTGCTGTATAAGAGCAGTTAAATGGCAACTTTCAAGGCTGACATCCCAAACCCTGATTCCATAACAAGCTTTGAACCTGGGCTTAAGGCAGAGCTACAGTAAACAAGGCTTCTGGGAGGCGAAGGAGTCGATTTACACAAAACAACTTGCAAGCTCAGGGTTTAAGGAAGTCTAGTGAATAGACCTCTAACAGATCCTAGAAATAATTCTATGCTATTGTATTGCACTATTTGTGGAATGGTATGTGATCATATAATTAGAGATCATATAGTACATTCACATAAAGAATACTTTAGGGCTTGCCAGGGAGGGGGGAGGGGACCTCTTTTAAAAAGAAAATTACATTATCTGGAAATTCAGAGCTAATCTCAACAACTCAGAAATGCTAGCAGAAAGCTTTTTCTTCACAAACTTTAAAAAAAAAAAAGCATTTCAAGTCTGATTTCTGCCTGAGGAAGAAATAGCTCCAAACAAAACTAGCTGAGGTTTGGAGCCATTAAGGTGTTAAAAGCCTAAATAAAGTATTTAGAAAAATACACTGAAATATGTGCAAATACTAAAAAAAAAAAAAAAAAAAAAAAAATCTAAACTGTAGCTCTATGATTGCAGTGACGGGGAGGCAAATACAGCATTTGGTTCAGAAGCAACACCGAAAGAAGTGCTTTGAACAGGTGTAGGAAGAATGCCATGGGTTTGGTGGCTAAATCTGAGAGGAGAATGAAGGGCAGGTCCCAGGGAGGGTGGCAGCTTCCTGGAGAAGGGCATTGCTCCAGCACAGCCTATTTAACCCCTGCATTGAGTGGAAGGCTCCACTCAATGACACTCAATGGCACTCGGGATGACCCTGTGCAGAGGCCATCCCGAGTGTCCTCCCTGTGTCCTCCCCTTGGGGTGACAACCTCACCCGGGCACTCCACACCCTTGAGAGGAGAGCCCTTGATCCTGGGGCTCTTCTCCACTGCACCTCACCTCCACCCTTGTGCAGCCTGTCTGCACACTTCACAATCCGGTTGCTAAATGACCCAGCTTGCGTAACTTCCAAGAGCACGGAGCTACCGAAGGGCAGCCTTCTGCCAAATCCCTGCCCTCCCCTGGGAAGCACATTAAATCCTGCAGAAATCACTGAAGCTCCACTCGCTTTGGAGAGCAGGCGCCCAACTCACACAGGTCTGTGTGTGCAGCGCTGCTCTTCAGCCACAAACCAAGCCTGGAAACCTGAAAACCCCTCCTTGATTAAAAGATTAAAGTTGCAAAAACTTAAAAGAGAGTCACTGCTTCAACGACAGCAGGCACAGAATTTTAACACGAGCATCCTGAAGGTCTCAGTGGAGCACAGGCCCAAGAGGCAGAGTCAGACAGACAGTTTTAATTTAACCTTACATGCCTTGATACAGCCACAGGACTAAAGCATTAGTGGTCTCTAGTTTGTTTATGACTGACTACATATGCTAGAATGTGCTCTGCCAAAACTCACTGCTAAAACAAAAAACAGCGTTCAAATGGCATAAAACTCCATAAACCAAATAAACAACACATTGCAAATATTTAAGGCTTCCAAGCAAAGGCTACTTCCACAAATTCCAACATTTAAACTGGCAACAAAACATTTCAGACACTGAAACAAATGACTGGCTAAAAAAACCCCTGTCGTCCTCATCATTTCAAATGGTTCATTTTTCTGTTATCCAGAAACATGCAGGGCACTCAAATTATAACTGAGCAAATATACATATCCCTCCCTATTTAAAACAAAAAAATTGGAAACATTAAATTTAAATCTTTCTGCTTAACCCAGGACTAGAAAACTGTCAACGCTGAAAATTAGTTTCACAGAGCCTTAATGCATCCGAAAATGGCTTATTTGCTACACATGACAAGCAAATTCTGAAATAAAGGGAAACCCTTTCCCTCAACATGCACACTAATATTTTTCTTTCCTGAAGGTTGGATTACTTCCAGAGAACCTGAATCGGCTTCAATGGAGCGATAATACATTTCTTAGGAAGAACATGCAAAATGCCTCAGATCACAAGAAAATGGTCCAACCAAGAAAGGGCTTCACTCAGCTCTTCTAAATATACCCAAGAATCACACTTAAGTGATATTTTCTAAAACAATTAGGGCTTGACTAGACCAACAGCTATATCAGCTGATATATAGATATATATTACACTAAACAGGAATGAGACACTTTCTTTCTGGAGTCGTTCCAAAAAAAATGTGAGCATACTGTAAATTCCCACTTTTCACTTCAACCCATGCTGCCAGTGTGTGCAAATACATTTTTGCAAAGCTTAAGGTATTTATTAAAGTGCTAGCAGGACTTTCTTTTCAAATTAACCAAATGATACTTCTCAGGATAGAGTATGGTGAAAATAAGAAAAGTCACCATACAGAAGTACAATTTATAATAGCAAAACCCAAACATATACAACTTTAAGTACTACTCCCAAAGTGAAGAGATTCCCCAGAATTAAAACATTCCCTAAAACTTCATTTTTTCAGCAGATGAAAAATGTCCAAACAACATACAAAAATAAGATAATTTAACAGTGAATGTCTGCTCATCAGTGTCACAAGCACAGCTGTGACAGCCAGGACCAAGATGTGCTTTAGGAGACACGTATACTGACAGGGAAAACATTCACCAGAAATCAATGTCCTCAGAGCAGGAAAACACCACTGGCTCCCTGTAAAGGGCATTTAAAAAGATTTTCATAAAAGCTTGTAAATTAGTTTATAGTTAAACTTATAAACAAGAATCATTAAGGAAGTTATAAAGGAAGACTCACCCAAATGAAATTATATGCACACGACACAAAGATTTATGTCTGTGTTATGTATGGATGAACCCAAGCAGTCAGTACAAGCTGTATGTACAGACTGGCTCAGCTATCAGCTGGCCCACTGCACTCTGTGAAGGTTCTGCCTGATAGCAAAGCTGAGACAAGTTCACGGCCCACCCTTATCTAACCTACACTCACTCCTACAGTTCAGCCACATCTTTCATGGTAGCAATGCCAATGTTTGTGGAGTCAGGTGTAAACTGGTGCAGCAAAATTAACTGGACTTTAATCCCCTCCCCCCACCAAAACAGCTGTTGGGTTCAACACATCCTTCCAGAGATGATGTTTTTAGGACCACCACTCCCTTTCCCACCTTCACTGCTGGGATAAGTGGCTGCTTGTGTAGCTGCTCTCCAAAATCCATTCCTGAAGTGGCCCCACCAAGAAAGTTCTGCCTTTCCTCACTCCCAAAACACTGCCAAGGTGCAGAAGAAGTGCAGGCACCTTAAAACTTCATAAAAGGGTGCATTTCCTCATTACTAAGGACACAAACATGCCTAACTTTATGAACCAAGTAGCCTGATTTCAACATGTCCTGGCACTAGTAGAAAATATTTCCAATGTGAAGGACCATGTTTTGTCTAACAGGAAAGAAAACTAAAAGACACACACAAAACCTATAAATAAAAATGGAGCACTTGCTTAAACTGAAAACTCCAAGTAAGCAGAGACTGAAAAATTAAACTAAAGCCACTTTACACTGCTACACAGCCTTACACCAGAAGATCTCAGGGCACTCTACTGGTCTGAAAAAACTCCTGTTAAATATTAAATCACTGGTGCATGGGTAAATTTGTTAATCCATTTGCTAAGGTCACACAGTGGCAGAAATAACAGATAATCCTGACACCAGCTTTCTGTCCTAATCATTATGTGGACAGAAAATCTTCAGTGATGTAAACGAAAAATAAAGTAAACACAGCTATCTGTTACATACTCATATATTAGGTCAACTCAGAAAAGCAAAATTGTGGGTGTGGGGAGTGGAGGTGTCTCTGGGGATCCAGCACAGTGCCAGACAGGCCTGTGCAAATGTACCGAGAGAATTTATAACCAGAAAGTAATTCTATAATTCCCTCTATCAAGCAGTTCCTATGAAGGGATTGTGCAAACAAACTGCAGTCATGCTCAAAAAAAGTCTGAAAACCTTGATCAGGAACCCACAGAATATATTCCATTGCTGTGTTACACCCACATTTAGGATGCCAAAAGTTTGCCATTCATTCTGTATCGAAATTAAAGCAGTATTTTACAGACTGCCTGCAAGCCACTCAAACTGGGGAAGTTTTCTAATATCAGAGAGCGGATGGACACACAGCTGACACTGCAGACATGCAGTCAAGATTGGTATGAGAATTTCTACCAGCTGGAAAGTTTCTACCACCCTTCATGCCATTACACATGAAAGCATCTTGGTAATACCTATTGTGGAGCTCTCACAATTCAAGACCATTTTGGTGAACAGTCCTGTATAGGTATAAAACACACTGCAAGCACCAGTTTCCAAAGCAAGACCATAAGCTGATTTCAAAAAACAAAAAAAAAAAACCCCAAAAAACCCACAAAAAAACAAACAAACAAATACCCTAAAAAAAAAAGCCACCCACAACAACATTTATTCTACAAATTAAAAATACTGGACCAGACAACGGGCTAGCTACACCGGCATTGTTAAGATGTACTAAAAACAACAACATAATAAAAATCACTGTAGGCAGGAAAGACTTATCTTTCTGCTCTTCCTTAAGCAAAACTCACAGCATTTTCAATGGAATTCTCCCCCAGATACGGCTGGATGACTACATCCACAGCCTACACGTGCCAAGTCTGCTCCTGCAGCCAGTCTCTACTGCATCCATCTTAGTTACACTACACATATCCTGATTACAGGGATTTATAAACGGCATGAGTAATTTAGAGGTGATCCACAAAACTGTGACTTCAGTAGAGATGAGGTTAACTATTATCGTCTCAAGCGTCACCAGCTTTATGGTAAAGGACTTACACCTGGAAGACTTTCAAGCAAAAATCTTTTACTGACTCTCTCGAAAGTACATTTTGCTTTCTCTCTGTCCCAAGCACATCCACTCCAGAGCCAGAACACAAGCCTGCTACCCATAGGTTTTGCTGGGCAACGAGGTAGGAGAGAGTTTATGATCCATTAAGTCACCTGTGTTTATTTTCTCAGGTTCTGGACAACGAGACCGGAAACAAAAACGGTGCTTCAATATCAAGCAAGAGAGTATTTTATCGTGCAGTTTCTAGATGTGAACTCTTTAAAGACAAATCTCTCAGCTCCAAAGTCACAGTTCCACACAGGACAAAGGCGCCTGTGCACACGTCCCAGCTCGCAGCCTCAAAGCCCTGTTTGTTCACCCAGAACAATGGGGCATGTGACTTGTCAACACTACCCACAATAAAAACAATAAGATAAGGCTGCCACTGATTTCACGATGACTGACTTTGTTTTCGCTAATTTTAAGTCACAATGTCAATAAAAAACTTCTTGCATAAAACCCCTTATTTTGAAAAGCCCAGAGCCAACCCCACCTTGCGCCAAGGTTTTCACTCCAGCTTCCTTAGCCTCTCGTGTCTGTACTGAATGCTCACACCAACTCCCTCCAAAGCCTCCCTCTGACTTCATCAAGAGTTGGATCAATGCTTTGTGCCTAGAGCCAAGATTATTTTTATCAAGTAAAAGCACTGCCAAAATTTGTCCTCTGCATTTCCTGCCCCGTGTGCCCATCCCAGCCACCCGTGTGCCCGCAGGCAGGCCCCTCACTCACCTCCTGCTAGCTGCCAGGGGCACACACAGCAAAATGAGAATTCCTCAGCAGGTTTTGCTCCACCACTGACTAAGGCTACACCATCCAAACCCATCCAACCCCTCCAGTTCAAGAGGGCTACCTAGGATTGAGTCCTGCAAGTAAACTTAACTAATGTTAGAAGAAAGGGGAAGAAGGCAGAGAAAACCCAGGGAACAGAAACAAAAAGGCACCAATTTGATTTAAAGGACTGACGAGAGAACAGATGGGGAGAACGCAAAAGTCCAAAATAACAAAAAAGGAGAGAGAAAGCCCAGGAAAAAAAAAAACAGGCAGGGAATGATTAGAAAAATCAAATAAAGCCTTAGGAAGGGGTAAGAATAAAATGGTGCAAACTGTCAGGACACCAATTCAACTACACTAATTGGGCACATGCCCACTACAGCATGGACAAGGAAGCAGAGCCAAGAAGAGAAGGTGGCAGAGCCACCCTGACACTTGGAAGGGGTTAATTCAGAAAGAAAAAAGCAGCACAATCTTGCACCACTTGTCTTTTTATCACACAAGGGGAGGCTTGGGGGGTTATTTTAATTACACAGAACAGCAGTAGGCCCAACAGCACCAGATTAACAAATACAAGTAGGCAGCAACAGGCACACGGAATTACACTGCAGTTCCAAACTTTCACCATTTACAGGAACATTAACACAAATGAAATCTGACTAACCTGATCTCTGAATGTGTTTTTAAAACCTGTGCATTTCTTTCGTTTCACCTTGAAAAAACTCCGTTCCGCAAGCAGGTAGTTACAGGCCGCAGCTGGGAAAGTGGGAGGCACATTAAGCACACAAATGAAATTTCACATTTTCTAACACTATCAATGGAGCTTTCCGGAGCTCTGCAGCAGTGTCCAACATACACAAGCCTTGCTGCTGGCACCACAGACAATCTCAACCTATGTAAGGGACTTTCTCCTAGCCAGAGTCTGACACGGCATTTCACATACCCTCCGAGCCTCGCGTATTAAGTCACCCGCAGCGTCAAAGAGCGAGTCAAAACACATCGAGAGTGTTTTCCCTGGCTACCTCCAAAAGTTTCCATCCCTTTATCTTTCATCTATTTTTTTTTTTAATTCTTCCCACCATTTCTGTCGATTCACACAGGATCTCTAAAAGGCCAGCTTTGTGCCCCGGCACATGCAAGCAGTGAGTATCACTCTAACATGGGACCCCAGCTGTGTTCCAGGCACAGGGACAAGAGGAGACTGACGGGAAAATTGAGTTTGGTGCTTTCACAACCAGCCCACAGAACCACATAGCAAGAGGATTCATTTTTTAAGACAAAAGTAATGCCCATCTTACCAGAAAATAATACACCTGGGAGGGCTGTGGTGCCAGGCACCTCAAGAGGATGACCCAGTGGTCAAGAGGGCTTTTTGTTTCGTTTCAATACAAGAGATTCTTAAAATTTGATTGCTAATGTATTCAATGTGTATTATATGTACTGTAAGAAAGAATCTTACAAAGGGCCTTGGTGAACTAGGAATAACTAATCCATATCAAAATAACCCTGCACGTGAAGACACTAGAAGAACCAACTAACGTGGACTTTGCCAACAGCAAGATAAACACATTGATATTTCTAACGTAATCAAAGGCCATTCACAATCTGCCCTGGAAGACACTCACAGAAATACAAAGCATTTTTCTTACGACTCAAACAATTGTGACAAATATTTACTATAATGGCAAAAGCTGTTTAAAAAAAAAAAAAAAAAAAGAAAAGAAAAAGAAATTGGTTTCTATTAATCAGCTACATTTAGATATCCGTCCCTGCTATCAGATCAAGCTCACCAAAACTGCTTAGTAGGTTGTTTCATTGTATTTGTGTTCAAGTTTTATCACAACATATTGAAGTTTCATATTGCTGACTTTTTTCATGCCCACAATGCTATAGATACTTACAGTCTAAACAAGACACCAGATTGTGAAATTTAGTTGAGCATTTGAAATAAAAAGGAAAAATCAGGTACCATGCCTTCATCAGCAAAACATTCATGTTGTTCAGCAAGTACAGACCCCACTTCTATAAACCCCACATTTTTTGCACTAGCAATGGGAAACAGCTAATCCATTGCTACTCAAGATATGTTTCTAGCACAATTTATTTGATGTCAGCATTAATAGATGGTTTGACAACACCGTCCCTCATTTTCCTCCATCCGCATATGTGCTAACTTTGCTTTATAAGTACATTAAAAAGTCTTAAATCCGAACAAATATAACCCCAAAGTAAACACAATGCAGAATCACAAACATCATGGCAAAAACCCGTATTTTCACAAAGCACTTCCCAATTAAAATTTATCTCCAAGAGTCTGTATTTAGGAAAGTGTGTTTGCGTTGATACACAAGCAGAAATTTCTGCACTAGAGAAGAATGTGGACATCCATACAAAAATTAGTGGTGATTCATTGTTTAACAGTTGTCTTCCCTTTACAGCACACCGCAGACTGAAGGACACGTTGCCAAACTGAGAGCACCAATACTTCCTTTAACCTAATATAGGACAAATAAATACACTTCAACAGCTTCTAAATCTTGCACGTCCTACTTTTTTGACCCAGATCTCTTGTTATTTCCCCCATAGGTCTATGCAATATCAAAACTCTTTTTTTCCCCACAAATTTAGACAGAACCTAAAAGAGGAAAAGTTCTCCTGCTTACTGTGAGCTAGAGAGACCAGGAAGCAGGGGGGGAGGGTCACACTCATCTCTCTTAAGATCAATCGGTATTTTAAGGTAAGATCCTCTCAACTGCTGAAATTAATGGCAAAAATGCTCATTTGTCCAACAGGACTGTAAGTGAGACCAATATCAATAATAAATGAAAAACAGTGACATCTTTTTAATACTATTTTTACAGAGTAAAATTGTATTTTCAGAAGTCATGCTGACACTCGAGCATGAATCAGTCTGTCCAAAAACCACTAAAGAGCTATGGAACTTGTTATTCCACTCCCCGGCCGGCCTAGGCAACTTATTCCAGGAAATCAAACTGTCTCCTCTTTGCCTGCTACTTTTAGGGAACCATCAGGGGACTGAAATCCACTTCACATGGATGTGCTCGCCATCCATAATTCCCCACTCAGTTTGCTGGCCACAGGTCACCCATGTGAAGCGCCTGAACTTTTAACATTGTTAAAACTTTTAGGATGGGTTCTATTTAGGGCTCTAGAGTGACAATTTCAGTGGTTTTGGCACTGGGCACATTATTTAGCACTACATTTTCACAAACAGTAAATATTTGACCCTTAACTCAAAACCTCGGAAAAACGCTCCAGGAATAGGCAGCACAGAGATCTTTTCCGTAGCTCTCTGGTTGCCACCAACAGGCACGTAGCTGTGCACAGAGCAAAGTTTCCACTTTCACAGTCCCAATTCATAAAAATCTAGCACCAGCCTGACATCAGCAGGGTGAGAAGGAGCTCTGCGTGCAGCTGGAGAAGCAACTGAATCATTCCCCAAACCCACAACGGGTTAAAAGGAGCACCAGCATTACTGCAGGGACAGCTGCTCGCCTGCCCTGCCAGGCTGGCAAAACTATTGCCCTGCTGAAGGGGAAGGGAAGGTCTGCTGCTCACACCCCACCAGCTCAAACTTCCAGCAAGGCACCTCCAGCGATCCGAAATGACACCCAGCGTGTCTGCATATGGCACACGGTCACAGAGAGAGTGTCTGTAACACACTGACATTGAACAGAGCCTCAGATCATAAAACAAAAAAACACACACAACTGTTCTCTCTGGATGATTCTGATTTTTTACTGCTAGACATTACTAGTAAGCAAGATTGTTCCTCTGCAATATGGAGACTTCAGAATTACAACAATAAACACAAGTCAGAGCACACAACATAGCCTTTTACTAATACTGCTCCCAGGAACAGAAACTACACCCTCACGGGAGTTTGCAAAAGCCGGCAAACCACACGCAAGAGTTGATTTTTAGAAATGCTAAGCACACACAGAGACTGCCAACTTCACATGCAACTGCGGGGACTCAGCATCTTTGAAAATAAGACTATTAATATCTTACTTTAGAGATGCAGATGCCAGCTTATACTCTTCTTAAGAGGAGTCATGCTTGCACCAAGCACAAATTCAGGGGCCAGATCCCCACTGCCACCACACCATCCAGCTCCCAGAGACAGGCAGGATACACAGAGCACCAGGAAGGGCCACAGGCAGGCACTGAACCACACAGCCAGGTTGACACCCAATCTGCCTGCATTACTCATCCTCAAAAAATGGCGTGTTAGGCTGATAGCACACCTAGGGATGTTGCTTCTGGCATTCCAGCTGACGTATTCCAAAGGACCTCAGTATCTCCACATTGCACTGAGTTAGGCCATGCACAATTACATTCAAAGTACAAGGACACTCCAAAAGATGTTGCATATATTGGCCAAGACAATTCCATAACGCTCCCCCTCATCACTTTGGAGCTTCTTTCAGTAGGTTCTTCAGAAATCTACACCAATTCACCAGACTTTTTGATTACTACTTCTAAATGTAAGGAAATACACTCAAAAGTCTTCCCTGCAATCAGCCCACCCAAGAAGCAAGTGAGCAGGGGTGAGCTGCAATACCAGCAATTTCACTTCTTGGCTAGCCAGGCCAGCAAAATCCTACACACCCAACCAGTGCATGCATTTTCCCCTGCAGTTACACAGCCTCCAGCCTGGAATGACCACTTACTTCTTATCAAGGAAGAATTATTTTTAAGGTTCCTTATCAATAGAACAAGGTAAGTCTGAAGGATGTCAAAGAAAGCTAAGTGGTAAAGTATTAAAGACCAAGGTTTCAGAATGTAGGCTGAGTTACGGTTCTGTAGATCCTTCAGAACCAAAGGAACATTTAACTTGAGCTCAAACGAGGCCACCAAGACTCCAGGGCATTTTGTACAAACAAGTTCAGCTTGTTTTCATTACAAGAAGGAACGAAAAGGCCTTCTCATCTTGGATTAGATACCACATGACAGAACCCTAAGAAGTTCTCCACTGTTTTCATATGAATTGGCAGAGTGATCTCCAGATCAGACTTCCAAACCTTTTCACTCAAGCAATCAACTCTCCCAAAGTGACAGCTATGCTGCCTCATTTTCACTGCTTCTTACCTCCGGTTAGCTAATTCAATTTTGCAAAATTAAAAGAAAGCCAATATATTCCCCTACAATTTCATATCAAAAGATATTCCTTATTCCTCATTTCATTGTCACACTTTATCACAGAGGAAACCAATTATGAGATGAATAAAGCAATCTCCATCTACTCTGCTCGGGATCACTGGATGAACCTTCTTCTAGTAAAGTCACTCGTCATTAAGTGACTTTACAGAAATTAAGACCATCTAACCAGCACTTAAAAAACTGAGCACATTTGGGACAGGGGTAGCTAAATCAATAGCAGGAACATAGAAATGGTTTCTTCATCACCTGCTAATTTGATGCCACTACATTAATGCAGCAACGCAACTCAAAAACGGAAAGGAGCTGTCAATCATAGTTCCTAATGGGAAGCTACTGACACTTCTTCACCTAACACAAACACTTAAATTTGTATTTAAAACTGAGCATGCAATGAGTATATTCTCAGAGCAGTTACTTTTTGCAAGAGCCAAACACATATAATTACAGAGTGTGCACACACACACTTTCACTTCTCTCCCAACCTGCAGCTACTTGCATGAGCTGATGTTTAGGGCATTAAACACAGTCATTAGTTCACCCTGAACTCTGGGTGCACGCATGTGCAAACACACCACGGAGAGAGGATGGTCAGCACACAGACCAGTACCACACCACTCAATATAAACAATGTGAATTAGGCTATGAGTCACCCTTGGGCACGATACATTTCAGTATCACAGTATTGCAGTATCGACACAACACCGACCTGCAGCACATCCTGTCCTTGCCCTCCTCTCCACAGCAGAGACCAGGCCACTCTACCACCAACCTACCCCAGCTGGGAAGGGGAAGAGCTGGCAGGAGGTTTGTGTCTGTCTCTCCTCCGCTTGCCAGCAGTGTCCTCACCAGCAAGGTATCAGAATTCACACAGGCACCACGATCCTCAGCAGCTGTGGGACCAGGGTGGGGACAGAAGAGACAGGCAAAGCAAGCAAAAACTGGGGGGGTGACAATCACCTGGGACTCCCAATGAGCAGAGGAATTGATGATGAAAAAGTGTCACACCTGCCACTACTTCAGCCTTCCCAAAACACTTTACAGTGCTGTGATACCAAAACAGCATCAGTGTACTGAAAGATTCACATCCTACTGCCCACCACTAATACAAAACACACCCAACTTCTGGGAGCAACTTCACAGGCAGCTGCAGAGCTCATTCAGCAGAACGAGACCGCTGATGTTCACAAAGTTCTGTGTTTTACAGGACTTCCTGACTTCTGCATGATTACATCCTTGTAGGATGTGGGTCTTTACTGCCACTGCAAAACTTACAACAGCAAACACATTCTGACTCGAATGTGAAGTCCACGTTCAATTAAATTCCAGACCAAAATTAAGTTAGGTAAAATAACTCAGTTTGCTTTACATTATTCAGATCTGTTCTTCCTAACTTAAAACTATTATCTGAAAACAACATTATCAGCAATTTTGGCCATTTCCCCTAATCCATCCAGAGCCTCTTTATGCTTAGGGCTGTAGCACTTTTTAGCATAAACTCTTTCATGATGGGAAAATGACTATGAAGTATTGCTGTTGGGTACTCTGCGCTTATACCCTGCCTTACAACTTCAAAGCATTACACAAACATCAATAATTACCATATATAGAGTAAAACTGAAAGAAGTATTCATATTAAAAAAGAAATTCACAGGGGAAAAAAATCTTAACTACCTGTTTGAAGGGGGGGGGGGGGGGGAAAGCTTAAGCAACAGAATCTTCTATAATCATTGTGTTCTTTATGCTACACACGCGCATTACGGCTGTGCACGTTAAAACAAAGAAAAATTATAAACTCTTGCACAGTCTTAAAAATAAATTATAAAGCCCAAAAGCCAAACCCCAACTCCTTTCATACATTTAAATTACATTTCCTTCTCCTTTCCTCGAGGAATGAGAGCTAAGTGCTCTCCAGGTGTTCCCAATAACAGTTTGGGAGGCAGGCCACCATGGCTCCCAAGACACAGTACCAGAAGACAGAGTTCTCACGGAGAAAAATCCAACTTCTCCCAAGAAAACCTAAGACAGCAACAGTGTACCGGCTCAGATGACCTTAGGTAAATAATACAAAATGTTACCATTCCATTAGACCTTAATCAAAAGCAAAGAAAAAAAAAAAACCACTAGAGCAAACCACAGAAAGTTTGTTACAATCAATTACAGGGCACCACCTGCGCCCTAAGCACCATCACCAGCCCCTTTTTTCAATGGATAAGGGAAAAAACCCCTTTACAGCTCATCCACAAACACATATCTAACTCGCTTAAATTTAAGGACACACACAGGAGCTTGCAGGTCCAGTCCTCATTTGGAATGTATTCCGAAAAGCCCATTAACACACGTGTCCAAAGGAAGGCCCCAAACCAAACATGAGCCTCACATGGACCAATCTCTGGGTTACTCAGAGCAAGACGAGAGCACAAAACTGCCCCAAAGCCCAGGTACAACCAAACCTCAAGCACCAATTTTGCAAATGGTGCCCTCGCTGCCAAAGGAGCACAACACCCAAAGGGCAGAGACCACCAACAGCAAAGAACCTTCCTAATGCACACAACGTGCTCAGACATTTATTTTAGCACCAAAGGACAGCAGAGCGAGTCAGACAAGTCCACAACACTCTTTTTTTTACGCAACAAAGACCTGGCTCTCCTGATCATGCCTCCCATGCCTCAACAATAAGGAAGGAATACGTTTTGTGATCCCCTCCCCCATAAATCAGTTAGGAATTTGATTTACACAGACAGGAAAACGAGGAAGTTGAGCACACTGGAGAGTAGTAAAAACTTCACCAGCAAACTTCACTTTCCTACACAGCGACCTACAAACCAAACTTTCCTCCAGACTCACGTGTCATCTGCAGCAACCAGCCCCTGCCATAAAGCACAGACAAAGTTTTGCTGTTCTGGGGATAAAGACAAGCGAGGGAGAGACTTTTATTCTGTCAAGCTGCCTTAAAAGGAAATTCGGTGATGAAAGATTAAATTCACCTGGAACAACACGATAAATTTTAACCCTTTCGAGGGTACAACAATAACAAGGCACATATTTCAGGACTTAAATCCTCCACCAAGAAAACAGAACACATTGCATGAACCGTGCGAGCCCGTGTAATTGATGCAACACCACAATTTACACCAGGGTTTCGGACAGGGATAAGCCCAGGAAAAGAGAGACGCTGTGAAATGGGAAAATAAAAGCTTATTTGATGCCCCGAACCGGGCCCGCTCCCCGGCACCGCGGGGTATTGCGTGTTCCTCCCCGAACTTCGCCGGAAAACTGATCAATAACTTGGCTCTGGGGGGAGAAACATCGGGAATGGCCCGGGGGGCGGGGGTGTCTCCCCTCCCGAGGAACGGATAGGGATGGGGGAGAACTCCGGGGAGTGGGGGAGGGGCAGGGCCTCCCCTCCCCCCATCCCGACCCGGCCCTGCCCCCCCTTCCCCTCCCCCCATAAGTAAATATGCGGGAAGGGGGGGAGGGGAAGCCGCTCTTCCACACAAATCGGGCTAAAAATAGGCCTCTCGCCATGGCTCCCGTGTGCCATTCGCTGCCGAGGCCGGTGTCCCCCCCATCCCCCGCTCCATTAAACAATTTTTTTTTATATATAATTTTAAAAAATGAAGGCGGGTGGGGGAGGGGAAGCCAGCGGCGCGGAGTGGGGGAAGGGAAGGGGTAAATATGTGTGTATATATATATATGTGACTGTATATATATATATATATATATATATATACACACACATATATATATTATATATATATACACATTAATAAAAAAGGGGGGGTCACAGAGCGTTCTGGTCCCATCCCCTCCCGCCTCCACCGACACAAACAGGGCGGCCGCCCCCCACCCCCATCCCCGGTCCCGGCCCCGGCCCCTGCCCGCCCCCGGGGCTCGGAGCCCCCCGGTTCTTACCTTGCGAGCGGCTGCTCCCCCCTTTCCCAGGGAATGGAGGCACGAGGAATTCACCCTGGATTGTCTCTCCTCCTCCCGTGTGTTTTATACCGCCGCGTGTATAAACGCGCACATCCCTGCCTGTGTGAGTGTGTGTGTGTGTACACGCGTATACTTATCGATTATATATATATATATATATATACATATATATATATGTATTTTTAAGGTGTCCACACCGAGAGGAGGAGGAGAAAAAAAAACACCAGGAAAAAAAAAAAAACAACAAAACCACCACACACACACAGGAGGAGGAAGGAAAAAAAATACCCAGCGCGTAGCGCTGTGATATTCAATTATATCCGAGCCAGGGGCCGGGGGAGGGGAGGATGGGGAGGGCGGGGGGGGTGGGGGGGACTGGAGATTAAGTCCCGAGGAAGGAGGGGAGAAAAAAAAAAAAAAAAGTAATATGTGTGTGTGTGATTGAGATTGAGGAGGGATCGGGGCGGAATGTGGGAGCTGTTACTGGGGGAAGGAGCCAAGCGGCGCGGAGCAGCCGGCGGCCCGCAGACACTCCGGGTGCCCGGCCGCGCCGAAATGGGCGCCGGCGGAGGGAAGGGAAGGGAAGGAAGGGAGGGAAGGAAGGAGGAAGGGAAGCAGCGGAGCTGGGAGGCGAGGCCAGGCGAGGAGGAGCGGCCCGGCAGGGCCGCACAAGCCCAGCGCGGGGGTCGGCGAGGGGGACCCGCTCCCTGACCCCTTCCCTGGCGCCCGCCCGCCCTTCCCCGCCGCGCCCGGCAGTGCGGGAGGGGAGGCGGCCGCGGGCAAAGGGAGGGAAGGGAAGGCAAGGGGAGGCCGCCCGGGCATGGCAGGCCCCGGGCCGCGGAGCTTTTCTAGGAAAAACGTTAAAGTGCGCTGCCAATACAGAGCTTATGTAAATGCGGGCTGTAACATGGTGGTTTCGCCTCTCTCCTCGCAGCCCGTCGCGGTTGGCGATGGCACCTGGCACCGGGATCCAGCCCCGCGCGGGCGCCCCGCTACCGCCTCTGCCCTCTCATTTCATTTAATGAAAATTATCCTCCGCAGCGCTAATGAAATGTCCTACCTGGGTGCTGCACATTTTTACAATTACATACGCTGTTTGTCATCTATATGGCCGCATTGTTTGTTTTTGAAAGCGAGCTTTGTTAATCAAAACCACATTCGTCACCAGGCAGCCCTTTCCATCTTAAAATGGTTTTGCAACAGCATTTCACACTCTTGGGCGATGGTCCAGCACTCTCATGTCCAGACATTGGCACCCGTGCAGAGTCCCAGTGACCACAAACCCTACAGGGATCCGATGGCAACATCCGATGTTATCCCAGCTCATTCCAAGGCTCTCCATGCACCCCAGCCCGGCTCTGGTGCTGCTCAAACAGGGTGTCCACATCACACTCAATTTCAGAACTTGATTTCACTGCAGCTGGCAGTGGATAAAGAGATGGCCAGAATGTAGTGCTCTTTTTTTTTCTCTCTCTCTCTTTTTTTTGTGGATAGAGCTTGGCATTGCCAGAGAATTATGCTAGTCCTAAGACAGCAGTTCTGGATTTTACTTTCAGTATAACACTTGGGATGTACCATCGGCAGATTTTGCCTATCTGAGCATCATCACACAAGCAGATGGAGCCCACCAGCTCCACAAAGCCTTGGGTGGGTCTCTGGGTGTGAGATCCCCTCACAGTCCTCATTTTCTTCAGGGTCAAGCCCATGCATTTTTCCTTCCTTTATGAAGAAAAAGATTTAAATACTTGCAGAAAGCAGTTTAGTTTTTTTTTTTTTTGCACTGCAAAATTATCTAATTCTGAGAAAACCCTGGCCCTTCAGACCATTTGCTCAAAGAGGCCAGAGTTATATAAGGAAACCTAAATCTCTCTAGAAAGCCAGGAAGCGTGTTTGTAATTGCAAATCACTTGTCAAGGATTTATTTCTGTAATGATTTTGGTGGCCCAAGTGGACAACTTTCTCTCCTCACTAATGGTGTATAGACTGTTTGCTTTAGGTATTTTAAGGGGCTGTAATACTGAAAATTTTTAAATTTTGATAATTTTGTAGACTATATCCAGTCCAATTAGAAAATTTGCTGAAACTCAACAAATTTAAGAGGGGCAGAAAAAGTGGCAAGGCATTCATTAACATGTTCATGCATTATAATCTGAGATCTATCCCTGCTTCTAAAGGAGTTTGACCTCTTGATACTCTGATTTATTTCCCAGGTGAGAGAAGATAAGCAGTAACTGTGTGGAGGAAGGGGAATGGGAATATGCACATAGCCTAAGGCAAGAGGAAAGGGAGCTCTTCTGGGGCCTGGGGGACAGCAGGGGCCTAGAGAAGGATACGTGAGAAGTCATGAAATGGGAGTGAGAGGTGTGACGTTCAGAAAGCTTGTGTGAGAAACGGGGGAGGGAGAATCCCTGAAGTGTGCGTTGTTTGGCCCTCAGGAACTACAAACACTGTCTTCCCATCCATCTGCCGAGCAGCGACAACGTGCTGACCTGAAGTCATCTGGCTGAAGGTTTCCGTGGTCTGGTGTTCTCCAAATGTTCACTCGCGGCTCTGGGGTGCCAGGCTCTCTTTTTTAACATGACGATGTGCTCAGCCGGGTGATTTCCCGAGGAAAAGTTCTGCTCTGCAGGATCTGCAAAGTGCATTCTGGCAGATTTATGCTTTAATGGTTGTCCCCCATCCATTTTATTCTGGTTTCCCTTTTTTCACGAAGGTGACCGCCCCACAGGACTGCACAGAGGTCTTTTACTCTCTGTGATGAGCTTTAGCCTTTGCAGTTCTCTTGCCCAAATGTGCAGCTGGACTCAGAGCTACAGGGGACACTTTCAGAGCGTATGGGAAGGAGGTTCTCGCTTTCAGAGGTTTCCAAGAACGGATGTTGGGTAACACAGGGCAGTTGAGCAGGTTGTGGTTTACAGTAGATTGTTCAAGGCTTTGCCTTCTGGGAGAGCCTCTTCTAAACAATAACTCTTACTACATTTCCCTTCCCAAAGTAGTGAGAAAGATGGGACAAAACCCTAACTCTCAGATATATAACTGGAGAGACCTGAGGTCTTGGTTAATCCCTGTGTTTGAATAAAAGCGTGCTTCCCAAGTTCTTCAGTGACACAGCTGCTCACGGCAGTGGCTCCGTCATCTCAATGACTGGAAAGTCTTCTCACACCCAGATTTTTAAGACACATCCTTAAAATAGTTGAAATGACTTGTAACAGGGAGTGCTCAGCCTACCAAGCACATATAAGCAAATATTTGCAATAACTGGCCCAGTGTTTGCACAGCACCAAGCACACTGCCTGGACTCCATAAATAATAATACTTGGCACTTGCAGAGTGGTTTCCATTTTCAAAGCACTTTAGTCATAACCCTTGACACCTATACGGCCTTTTACATCTTTGCAAGAATTAATTAATCCTCACAATGCCCTGTGAGGTAGGTATGCACTGCAATAATAACAATAACAACAATTAATAATTCATGCACTCTACTCAAAAATCACTTCAGGGATTAAAATGCATCTGTAATACTTGGGGTTTTATTAACATTTTCCAGCAAATAATAAAACCCATGGTATTGTGTTAAATCTATATAATATCCATCCATAAATCTTGTGCAGATCGGAGCGAGACTGAAGGCGCAGCGAGGCACCAGCAGGAAGCGGATGGCTGGCTCCAGAAAAGGTCCACACGCAACCCAGGTGCCAGAACAGAGCTCGCCACGCATGGCAGCGTGTAAATAAATAAACCCCACGAACCAGGAAGGCTCTTTGTTCATTTTTAGCTCTTGTTTATGCAGGGGCTCCCCCGGCCCAGGCGTGCGTGACCCCATCCTGCACAGACCCAGCACCAGGAGAGTGCAGGCGCTCGCTGGGTGAGAAAGGGCAGTGACTCAGCACTCGGGGAGGAGCCTGGACAGCGCCAGGCACTTTCCCTCAACACTTTCCCTCGTAAAAATTACCATAGTGCCTTTGATATGCAGGCAGGCCCCAGTTAAACCTGATATTTAAACCAGCGGGACTTAAACCCTGTTGGTTTGAACAGAAGAACCGTCAGGGTCCCACAGGGGAGCTCCGGGCTCGGCAGGGCAGGGGAGGGACCGGGCTCCCCACACGGAGGGACGGACGGATCCCCCACAAAGATGCTTTTGTCAGTTTGCATCCCAAAGTGGATTAATGTGAACCACAAGGGCACTTTAATCCTGATGAGCAGGTACACCCACACCCTAGCAATTCCACCATTCCCCGTGACATCCCTGTGATCGCAAGCTCTGAATCAGAAGCACTGAACAGTTAGGCCTGGAGGCCTTCCTACTCTTAAGACTTTATATTTTTTCCTTAACTTGAGGAAGATATCAAAAAAAAACAAAAACAAACAAAAAAAAAAAAAAAACCAAAAAAAAAACAAAAGCAAAACAAACCCCTCTAAATTATTTGTCTCTGTATTGAGCATACTGAGAAAGGAAATGGAGGTTCAGTGGTTTGAAGGCACTGGTTTTATTCCTTTTGAGGCTGCTGACAGTGGCTCTTTGCAGGAGAGGACATGATGGAAAAGGGCTTCTTTCTGAGTAGGGAGCATCTTCTGCCACCCCTCAGCATAAATTTATTGGTAATTAGTCATTTATTGATGATAGACGGTAAAAAACGTCCAACACTGGTGATCAACATATCAGTGCCACTGGTTACATCGGTTGCTTTAAAGTATACACCCATGGATAACCTTGCAGGTCTTCATAAGGCAGGGAGGAGTCAATCCCAAAACAATCACCTCATTGATACACTTACCAGATCGATCTGGGAGGCTTCTGCTTCCCAGAATAAACAGCAGGAGCAGGTGAACAGTCCCTCATTCACAAGCAGTTGATGAACTGTGTGTTCCAAAGCCATGAAGTGGTTCTTTCAGAAGTTTCAGGACACAAATTATGCTGCTCAGAGCATGTTCAGCTCTGACTTGGTGTTCAGACACCGGTCAGCTTCTGCAGGACACTGCTGCTTGCCCTGGCCCTTCTGCACAGGAGCAACTTCATGTTGCTGTTTTCAAAATCCACCACAGGACCCCAAAAAATAGCACAGCCTCAGAGATGAGGTCAGGACTGCTGCCAGGATGGAGATACTTACCAGAGTCTGGCCTTACTGTTTTTATTGCTGCTGACCTCCCACCCAGGGGCCCATAGTCCCTGAAGGCACTAAGAGGAACACAAATGTGTGAACGTGTCACACGAAGGAGAGCTTCCAGATCAGTGCCAGAGGAACGGATTTTTAAAGGAAGATAAGAGATGCCCACTGCTTGAACTCCTTCAAGCACCCAGCACCATATTCCTGCACCTTGGCTTCTACTGGGGCACATTGTCCCTTGTTTCTTTTTTGGACAGGAGAACCAGTGGGTTTGTTGCTGCAGTCCCAGGGCCTTCCTGCCCATGGAGGGCTATCATTTAGGGCACAGAATGTCCCTGCCCACCTGAGCTCCCTCTGTGGTTCCTGGAACAAGTGGGAGGACAAAATAAAAGCTGAATATCATCGCTCACTATCCACAATCCAGCCCTAGCAGGATTGGTGGAGAAGAAGAGGAGAAAAATGAGTGAACAGCATGGAAAGATGCTGATCTAGACTTCACTCTGGGAAGCGACACAGACTGACCCCAGCGGGTTTAGTTATTGCAGGTGCAGCACTGTAGCTTCAGTGTGAACTGGGGTTGTTACAGGCATGGGAACAAATCTGTGTCTTGGCTTTAATGATTTGCTAAGGATCGGGATTTTTTTGTTTTGTTTTGGTGGATTTTTTTGGTTTTGAGTTTTGGGGTTTTTTGCATATGTAAATATGCACATTTTTTAAGATGGAAAGAAAATGTTACTTCTCTGGCAGAAAGGCTGAAGAGGCCCCTGTTAACTCTGAGGTTATGGCAAAGCTCCCTTCACAGCGGGCTTGTAACTCAGATGTTACATCCTACAGTGGCTGAGCAAATCCAAACTTGTTTTATTTTAACACAGTTACGAAAAAGGGTGTGTCCCAGCTGCTCTGCACACCTCTGAAGTTTCAAGCAAGACGTATCTGGCCCTTGTAGGAGATCAAACAGATTATCTCACAGGGCCAGGATGTGGTTGCAAAAATTCAGTCTTGTAAGCGTCATAGTGATTCATAATGTGATCTACATTACTTGGTGTAATTACTGCAGAGTAAATAAAGGCACAAGTACAAAAGGTATAAAATTTGCTATTTACCTTGATCTCTGTCACATACTATTTTAATATTTCCTGTCAGTCCAAGAATCCAGCCAACCTGAAGAAGATTTCTCTTTCTTGCCCATATTTAAGCCCTGCTTTTCTTTTATTATACCAACATTATTCTGATTTTTATGTGAGGGGAGGACAGAGCCAGGACCGATTCCCTCCCTAATCAGAGTCCTGAAAGACTTTTCATGTGGCCTTCAGCAAGCTGTTTACTGTCAGGGCATGAGCTTCTATCTATAAAAAGTGAGGACTAGCACGGCTACGAATGGTGATTATATTATTGTTAACACATAATTATCTATCTCACAAGAAAATTGGGAGGGTAAATTAGTGTTTCTGAAGTATTTTAAAGACAATATTATTTATATGAGGGCTATACTTTATGTCTTGAGGACAGCAATTATTGAAAATCACCTTCTAATTAGGTTTTGCTAATGATGGTGTCAAAAAAGTGTAGAAAAAAATAACAATAGGTACACTTGAAGGCCCCTGTTTTTATTTCTTAAATTATTTGCATCAGCTGCTTTCTTGTAGACAGATATGCTATATCCACTTTTACCAGATGTTAAACATTGTTTTCTAGCATATTATGCATAAAATGAATGACGAAGGTGGCAGTGCCAAAGCACACCCTGCAGTGTGTTATTAGACAACTTGCTCCAGTGATTAAAGCCCTTGAAGTCAATGGAGTTTTGTAGTTGTTGGGTTGTTTTTGTTTCCCCACCCCGCTGGGCAAGGATTCCATCCTGGATCTCCAGCCTTGTCTTTCACTGCACATCACTGATGTGCTTAACACTCAATTAAAGCACACCCAGGATTTATTCCACTCAATCCCTTAGCGAGAGGGTGACTGCAGGTACTCAGAGGGAACTGACAGCAGCACAAGTCCAGCCAAAAGGATGACTTCACTGGGACCTGCCATATTTTCTCTTTTTTCAGTCAATTATCTACATTTTGTTGAACATCCACTTCTTTCAGTTTTATTCTTGAGGACTTCTGATAAGGTATCAAACTTCCCTGAGCCGGCTGTAATCTTCACCCCCTCCCGACGACAGTAACTGTGAGTGGCTGCAGTAGATTAAGCAGCACATTCCCACAAAACATTTCCAATACGAGACCAAATTTTATGAGCTGTGCGAGCATCCTGTGTAACGTTCCTAGCAGGTACATAAAACACTTCAGGGTATGTACAGAAAGAGAGATCTGACTGGGTAGAGCAGTGCATTAGGAATAGCTGTCAATATTTCACAGTGCTCGATGTGTGCCGTAACGTGAGACCAAAACACACACACACACACACACACACACACAAAAAAAAGAAAAAGAAAAAAAAAAGGCAGAAAAAAACCCCCAAATCTCTCAGTGGAAGAATGAACTGAGAATTATTTCCTCAGCTGAGCCAATATTTCCTACAACACGGCTTTCTGTGAGTCAGCCTTTTTGTGCCATGGAACTTAAAATAGCAAAAGTGAGATAACAGTAGGTTTGTTGGAAATAGAAATTTTCAAGGGATACAAGCAAACACACAGAAGAAAACAACTTTTGGACCTAGAGAGTGGTGATGAGCATGGCGGTGATCTGCTGGTAATAGATTATGGTAAGAATATATCAAATAACTCTTTAAAAAAAGTGACATTTATCTGAGATAGTAAAACATGGAGAATCCCAGGTATGCAGGAAGCCCACCACAGGGATTTCAGCCACTCCTCAGTCCTCCTGCAGCACTGAGGGCAGAGAGCACAGCTCCCTGACTTGTCTCTTTGATAAGAAAGAGTGGTTTCATCCCAACCCCAGCACCTCCTTTAATTTTGCTTACACTGCTGAGAAGCCCTGGGCCAGCAGAGAGGAACCTCAGGCAAATTCCACACTGATTCCACATAGTTCAGGACATGACTCAATAAACATACACAGAGAAGGAGGGAGAGTATTTCTAGAGGAAGACTGAAGCAGGGGATGGGCTAGCAATTATGCAGACTTGTTGGCCACATACACATCAGTGGTTCTTCAAGGGCTATACCTGCCAGAAATGAGTTTAAAGCTCAGATGAAATGCATCTCCCACCAAACTCATCAACTTCCCTCTTTGCTTACATCATGTGCAGTGCACCCACAGAGGAGAGTTCCCACTGGGAGCAAAGATCATGCACCCACTGGTAATTCTGCACTGTCAATTAGAAGTGATTAAGAGGCAGAAGGGATGGGGCCGCACTGTGGCCCCACTGCAGCCTATATGAAAATTAAGATGGTTAAAATGTACCCAAAAATAAAAAAGGCACCTCTATGCACTGCAGGTCTTGGTATAATTGGAGTTGTCTCTTTCCTTACTGGCTTAATGAAGTCTCCCCTAAAAGTGCCCTGTCCGCCTCAGATTTAATCTGCTTGCTCATGGTCCATATGGATGAATTCCTTCCATTCCTCTGTATTTAGGTTTAATATGTAACATTTGCTAACTTCATTGGCCATGGGGCATTTTGCACAGAAGTGGCCCCACACAGATCCATGGCATTTGTCTTTTATTTTTCATTTCTTCCTATCAAACACGGGTCCCATTCTGCACTCACCAGGCTGAGGCAGCTGCGCCAGATGTGTAATGTAAGCAAAGCAAGCTGAGGCATGGACACTGCCTGGATTAACACAGCAGGTGATTTTTAAAGCTGAGAGCAGAACCTCCATCTCCTGAGCCTTGCTGGGGGAAGGCTCACTCCATCCAGGCTATGTCTCAGCACTGAGACCCAGAGTTTCCACACAAGCACCTTCTTCCCCTTCATCACTCAGGAATTTTTATTTTAAAAAGTCTCCGAGGACATAAAAAACTTTTCATTTCCCACATCCTGTCATTAAGCAGCTGTACTGCAAACAATGAATGATGACAAACCAAAGCAACAGTTTTAACTGAAGCAGGATTACACTTGGCATTGCTATTTGTTATGTGGCTTACTGGACAGCAAGACAAATGTGTGCTTCTGCTGCCCTTTCCTGCTGCCAGCTCCATCCCCTATTAATACATAATGGCATGATTGGAGAAAACACCACAGCAAAAACAGCTGCAGGATGAGACCCCAAAAGTCAAATGATGTCTGGGCCAGCAAGGGCTGGGGGTTTGCAGTCTTGGATAGGATCCTTGGTTCCTCTGGGCTGAACTCTCACCTCTGGCACTGACTCAGTGGCTATCTGATGTTTCAGGAGGAAGAAAAAGATTTGGACAAGTCTTCTGGTCCATGATGCCCTCATACACACACAGGGAAACAGCTGTCCTGACCTGGGGGCAGCAGCTCACCACAGAATTTTAACCAAAATCCTGCTCCCTTGCATTGCATTATTCTCCTCAAGTAAGGTGAAAACATAACCAACCCACACCTGATTAATTATCAGACAGTACTTGCAGAGGTTTAAGTAATACCCACTTCGCTTGTGCATCCTCCAAAGCCTTGCTGGTAATGATGATACATGGCTGTTAGCAGAAATGCCATTTAGAAACTGGAGGTACAGAAATATTCACCGAAGAGGCTGGCAGCTTTACACAAATGGATGTGGATGCACAATCACATTATTCTGCACAAACGTGGCACTTGTGAAGCGTGAGGCTCAAATCGCTGCACCCAGCAGGGCACAGAGCTCCCCCACCCAAGCAGGAGGGACAGCAGCCCCTGTGCAGAGAGTGTGAGCCCTTTGAAGGGCTCAGTCCAGCCTACAGAGTTGGTCAGGCCACAGGCAGGACCGTGCTCATGCCACCCCCTCCCCAAGCACAGTCCCAGGCATGGTGGCACCCAGGACCCCCCTCAGGGGTCACAGCCAGGGGTAGGACAGACCCTGCACATACAAAGCAACATTGAGCAATGTCTGCTTGGAATCCTTCTTGGGTCCTTCTGGGCCATCTCTCTGTGCAAACACAAGCCCCATTCAGCCCAGGTCGTCTCCACAGTCGATCAGGAGTCAATGGGATCATTCATTTCCCGAAAACCCTGCGTGCACGCAAGTTGTTCCTTTGGCAGTGGCCTGGAGTGGCACTGCCGTGCACTCCCAGCCCTGTCACTGCAGCACTCACACTGTGCCACCTCCGTGAGGTCCACAGCACTTGAGTAAACATAAATAAAGGCAACATTATGGCCCCACTTTGCGTCTAAGGTTGCAAATGGTATTTCTGTTTACTATTGAGCATCTCTTTATTCATCAGATACATTAGAAAATCCATTAAAGAAGAAATTAGGGATCTAACGACCTGCACAGTCATTCGAACCCAGTGTTTCAGATACAGGCATCAAATATAATTCTGTGCCTGCATCTACTCTCGGCCGATGACTCACTGGAGGTGGGAGCAGTGTGATGAAACAGTCTTACTCACCCTCCCCCTGGGAACAGGCTGGGAGCACTCACGGTGTGGAGCCATCACAGCTGCCCGGCGGGCAGGACAGGCCATGGGGCTGTGCCATGGGCAGACAGGGAGCAGGGTGAGGGCACAGAGGGCACAGAAAGCAGAGAGAGCAGTGAGGGCATAGAGACCAGTATGGGCAGTATGAGCAGAGAGGGCAGTAGGGGCAGACAGCTGCTGCCCACTCACAGTCAAAGTGCTGGGAAGGAAATAATGGCATGGATGGCTGTGATATGGCTCTGTGTGTGTGTGTGTGTGTGTGTGTGTGCGTGTGTGTGTATAGAATGGAAATATTTAGAAAACAGGAGTGAACTGCAGCACATCTGCCTGGCAGCTCAGTCTGTCCTGCAGGTGCAGCAGGGACGGTGACTTAACTGCAGCTCTGCAGGGAGTCACCACTCAAGGGCAAGATGACAATAGCACTTCGCTGTAGCCAGACCTGAGGTTTAAGCAGCAGCTCCCCTTGACCTCCCACAGCAGCTTTGAGCTGGCACATCCCCAGCTCCTTCATGTTCTGCCATCACAGCACTACAGCGAGGGCAGCTTTTCTGATAGGACTTTGTATCCCAAATCTCTTCCTAACAGCTGACACCAGCCAGGTTTCTCAATCTTAAATTTGCAGTGAGCTCCATAAATTGTTTGAGTGCCAGTGTTGTATATATAGATCTCTACTTGAACTGTGTCTTTGTGCTGCTCCATTTCATTAAATAAGCTGAACAATTCAGCAGTTGGTTTTATGCCTCCAGGGCCTTGGGTCATCTCTGATTTTTACTTGTCTCAGAGTTCACGTTTGCAATGAATGGCTTCTCTGGACAATGAGATAAAGTAAATGATAAAATCTTCCCCAGTGAAGTGGCTCCCACCAGCACAAAGCAGGAAAGAGGCAGGGTTGGGATCCCCTCACATTGCATCTCTCTCTTTGCTAGCATCTGAATCGGGGGAGAGCAGTACCATCGCCAAATCCCCACCCTTAGTTCAGTGTGACAGCAGAAGCCAAGCCACAATTTAGCTCCCCTGAACATTGCTACATTCTTCATCCCCCTTCCAGAAGTATAACAGGGTCCTTTTCTCCCTTGGCTCACAGCAGCAGCATTTGCTTCCCCCACACCCCAGTGACGGAAGTTTTGCAGCCTTGAAATTAACTGAAAAGATCTTGAGCAGGAGCTCAGCTCAGCAGCTTAGAGCTTGTCACACATCACATCCCCATCGCTTTCAGCTGGGTCTGAGACTGTTTTGCAAGTGACTAATGTGGAGCTGCAAAAGATTTAAAGCTTTCTAATAAATGCCATGTCCCCCCTTCAGTGCACACAGACACACACACACACTGCATTATTCTAATGCCCTGCTAAGCTTTCTAACTCCTTCTTACATCACACGACATAATCAGCCATTTGGCCCTGAGTCAGTGTTTCCATGAAGCAGAGTCAGTGTAAAAAGCTTTCAAGGCACTGGGATTGTTTTTGCTTCTGTAATGCTTTAAAAATGCTATATCTTGGGACTGAAGACTATTCAGTGAAAACACGGCATTTCTGGACGCCTTTCAGTTCTTGCATCAGAAATGCTGGCGCTGGGAACCAAATTGTTCCCATATTTGAGCTTGGTACCAAAACATCAAGGTTTTGTTTGTGAAGTTTGTAAAAACAAATGACTATAGACTTGAATATATTAATCACGGGGAAACAGAAACAGCTCGAGAGGACTGTCTGGCCCCCTTCGTATTTTACATAAACAGCAGGTCTCTGCTTACCAGTGGCCACATTTTGGGCCAGATGAAAGCAATTAGGATGGTTCACATGTGTGTTCAAGACTCAAGAAAGTATCAGGGCATGGCTGTGTTCCGACCAGCTCAGCACTGAAATACCAGAGTTCATGGGTAACAGAATTCAGGGAGGTTTAGATTAGATATTAGAAAAAAATTCCTCACAGAAAGGGCTGTCAAGCATTGGAGCAAGCTGCCCCAGGAAGCTGTGAAGTCACCATCCCTAGAAGCACTAAAAACACATGGATACGGCACTTGAGGAGTTGCTTTAGTGGGGAACATAGTGGTGGTGCTGAGTTGATGACTCGAGTTCTTGACTTTAGAGGTCTTTTCCAACCTTAATGATTCTAGGAATCCCTTTAGGGGTCTTTTGAGGATCCCTTTTGGGATCCCCTTCCAGCTGCTCTACAGGAATGTACTCAAGCTTCTTAGCAGACATGTCCCAGCACTCTCTCCTTATCCCTAAAGACACTTAGGTGCCATCAAATGTAGCATGGGGACAGGGGTGACACATTATCCGTGTCATTTGACCCCTGCTAAATGTATTTCTCATCTCTGCTCATTACACATTATTACTCACCACTGCCCTGATTTATTTTGCTTTCCAAGGGGAGGAGTGGTGGAAACACTGTCAGGCCAGCAGCAAGGCCAGCAGCACACAGGCATTTTTAGAGTATTTATGTCCATTCTTAGCCATCCCCTTCCCTTTTCTGTTTTTAGAAGCCAGAGTGCAATTTTTGCACTGGTTGCAAAGATTACGTGACACCAGTTGTAACCGCTGACAGGTTTAAATGTCATCTGAGGAAAGGAGTGGTGAGGAAGGCTGTGGTTTGAATTCTAACAAGGAGCTGGAGCTGGTCAGATATTGCTGGTTTGGGGGGATGCTTAGGGAAGCACCAGAAGGTCTCTCTGCTCTGAAATGATGAACGTAGCCAGCAGGAAGAATGTTTTCTGGAAAAAATGGTGGGTTTGTAACCAAAATATTTACAAACAGGCCAGCTGTCCTGTGGAAAATAGTAATTTTTTTTCTTAACAAAAAATGCTGCCTTTTTCCTCATGGGGAGAGCTCCCAAGCTCAGCCTCATCCCCAGTGAGGCACCATGACCAGGAAGAGGTACCAAAATTTTAAATTCCCATTTGAAAGGGCATCACATGGTGACACAGGACCTGTGTCTTGGCCCACAAAACTACCCAGCAAGAAAATCTCCCAATCAGAACTTTTGGCTTTGAATTGAAAGTTTTGCCCTGAGATCTTCAAGCTTCAACTTTTCAATTAAAAAAATCTACATTCTTTGGGCTTTTGTTTGTTTGTTTGTTTGTTTGTTAAATCCAGTAGTCCAGTAGAAAGGACAATTAATAACTTCCCTTTCTCCTTAGGGTAGAGGTGAGTCATGTGTTGTCTCTAAAAACCAAATAATAGCTCCTGGGTTTATCTCAAAAAAACCTCTAAATTTTTTCATGGTTATTATTAAACGACAAGTTTTATCTGCTCTTACCATCTCAGTACTAAGGGGGAAGTTGAAGAGTTTTCTAAGAACTTCTTAAACTGCCAGCGAAAACCAACATTAGAGATAAACCACAGTATCTGAAAATCAGAAAATAGCTTCTCTCCAGCTGTGTTATCAAGCAGCAGCACAGCCTGTGAAGTGCATTCATTGTGCAGCAACTGAAGAAAAAAAGTTGGGGAAAACACTGGGAAGCACGAGAAGTATTTTTGGGCACCCATTGATGTGCACAGCCTTCATCTGAGAAAGGAAAAAAAGCCCTTAATCCCTCAGGTATATCAGGATCTCTCCAGATTACCAGAATCTAAAACTGGAAGAGATTGAAAAGTTATATATTTTTCTATTATTTTAAAGAAATGTCTATCACAGGCTGCAGAAAAGCACTTGGCTGCTTCCAGGGGATGAGCAAGGACCAGCCGTGGACCCTCTACTCAAAGCAGGACAGCTCCATGTGTGTGTGCAGCACAGCAACCCTGAAAATATTTTCCCTGATAATTTCCACATATATAGAATTAAAGAATCATTTAGACTGGAAAAGACCTCTAAGAACATCAAGGGAACTTAAAGACCATCTCATTTCAACACCCCTGCCATGGGCAGGGACACCTTCCACCAGATCACATTGTTCCAAGCCCTGTCCAACCTGGCCTTGGACACTTCCAGGGATGGGGCAGCCACAGCTTCTCTGGGCAACCCGTGCCAGGGCCTCTCCAGTTTCCTCCTGAACTACCAAACACAACCTTGGGAAGGACAAATATTGGCCCCAAATCAGTTCTGACCAGGCACATGTTATGTGTGGAGACAAAGAAGCCACAGGATCTCAAGGACCTGTAAAAGCAGTTTCCAGCCCTGGCATTCCAGAGAAAGACGTAAGGTTCAAGCAGCAGATTTAAGAGCAGCCTGTGCCCAGGGTTATCCTGCATTTTGGAGAGGGACTGAACTCAAGTGGTGAAGGAACACCAACCTCATCACCAGCACTGCAGGGGCAGACACTGGCTCTGAGCTGTTCTTTCTCCTCCAGCGAGGGCAAACACAACCAGATTTCAGTGGGGGGTTAAAGAAGGCTCAGTCTGAAGGCACAGCAAGATCCCACAGGCATTATCTTCACATAATCACAGACTCATCAAGGTTGGAAGAAACCTTCAAGATCATCAAGTCCAACCACCAACCCAGCCCACCACAATCACCCCTAAACCATGTTCCCAAGTGCCACATCCAGAGACCTCTTGAACACTTCAGAGAAAGTGACTCCATCACCTCTCTGGGCAACTTATTTCAATGTTTCACCACTTTTTTAGTGAGAAAATGGTTCTAATACTTAATCTGAACCACCTCTTCTGACAAATTTTTTTCTAATCCCCAGCCCAAGGTTTAGCCTAAGGGCAGAAGGTGTAGGCAAGAACCGTGGCAAGGGCTGTTTGGAAAACACTGGTGTGTATTTATTTCAGTGTAGTTAGTTTGGAGCTACAGTAGGATAAATGGCTCTAAGACCTAGTTTAGATGTTAAAGGAAATGTATCTGACACTGACTTCAATAGACTAATTCCAAATTTATATTACACTAAGCCTAGAGCCAGTGAATACACAGCACAGTGATAATTATAGAGAGCAATATAGAAAAACAAATCACCATATTAAGAGAAACAAATAGATTCTGGAAAAGAGCCATGTTTTAAAACTGGGCCACAGTGACTCGGGCTGGTCGGTGCCTATTAGATCATCCTCATGTCCAGGCATTTGGTTTCTATATCTTAATCACGCTGAGAAGCTCAGGCAGAAGAAAGAAAAAGCAATTATCTTCCCCTTAAGAGAATGGTGTGTTTAAATAATAATAATAATAATGATGAAAGGACGCTGGGCCAAATAAAAACCACAGCAAAATCAAGGGAAAGGCAGATTCGATCTGACAGGACTTTCTCAGCCTTCCAGACAGCATTTTTTCCTGCCCTGCAAACTCCCCTCCCCCAGTCCACACAAAGCAAGAAGTTAAAGGTAAACATCTGTTTCTGCTTGCTAACCTTTCTCTCTTTCCTTAGGAGGCTCTTACTGCTGACAAGGGCACCGCACGTATTTCACTCCGAAAGATCAAGCGAGGATAAAGGGAGCGGTTTCCTCCTCCTAAAAGCCGCCCGTGCCAGCACGGTCATGCTGCTTAAGCACGGCCCTTCGTCATCGCCAGCATGAATGGAAAGCCAAGGCAGCCCTGGGACACACAGAGAGATCTCTTATAAATCAGAACAGCAAGCTGACCCCTGGCTCTGACATCGCAAAGCCACCATTTCTGACCTGTTTGTCATCACCAGGTCCTCTAGGCATAGCCACGGCGTGGAAAAGGGTTGGGAGCAGCAGGAATTCCCCTGGGAAATGGTTCTTGCCCTGCATGCAGCAGCACATCAGCTCCCCATGCCAGCCACATTCCTCCTGCCCGCTGCGTGCCCTCACCCAGGGCTCCAGCGCTGCCCCTCTGAGCTGCTCCCCAGGCCCCACATCACCCTGTTATGCAATGCCAAGTGACATTTTATTTAGGCTATTTCACAGGAGCAGGAAGAAAAGACACAACGCAATGCTTTCCAAATGCCCTCAAGCCCTGCTCCTTCCATCCCTATTTTTCATCTCCAGCCGTGAAGCACAGTGAGTGCCCCTCTCTCCGCCTGGGCAGACCCTGAGCCCCCACCCCATCGCCCTCTTTCCCAAGCTGGGGCGCCTGCCCGCCGGCTCCAGCTGACCCGGCACACCCCTCGCCCTCTGAAACATTGGAGAGATGAGATCATCCAGAGCAGCTCTAAGGCAAACATCCTGACAGCTCTCGCTAACATTTTCCACAGGTTTCTCAAGCTCCATTAGCTCTTGCTAGATCCTATCGCACAGCAGTTGCCGTAATTAATGGCTTGTGTACTTTTGCACACACGGGTTCTTGTAATCCCCCTGCTCCTTTCTAAACAGAGTCAAAATCACCATCCCAAGGCAGCGAGCATGGCCAGTCAATCCATAGCTTGGCAATCACTTAGAACCTGTTTGTTTGACAAATTTTCTTCTGTTCTTCCCACCTATCTATATTACTCAAAAAACCCCAATGGCCACCTCCCTTGTAAGGGGTGAAGCAATAACAGAAGGGCATAAACTAAAGGAGTAACTCAACTAAAAACCTTCATCTCAATAATTTGCCCACAAGGCTTGGGGACTGAGGAAAACAGACCCAAACCTTCTTGTCTGGATCTAAGCCTTACCTAGAGCCATGATGAGGGGAAGTGATGGAAACGAGAGGAGAGGGGCTGCCCTAAGGAGGCAGTGCTGAAAGGGAATGAGAAAAATGCAAGCTGTGAGTCTTTCCATTCTCCCAGGCAAGGGCCAGCACCCCTTCCTGGCCTGCAGCAGCATCCAAACATGCCCCTGGTGCTAATAAAATGGTTATCACAGGGGGATGTTAATGGGCACATCAGCAGCACCTACAGAGTTATCATTGCAGGTGCCGTGGTTCAGGCAGGAATTGCTGATATTTACAGTGGAGCACCAAGGTGCTTTAAGCAGTATTTGGGTTTAGGAGCCATTACATTATTGTGAAATATGCACACTGTTGGTGGATGCTTAAAGCGTCACTATGCTGTGGCATAAACTCAGTATTAATTTTGGGTCCACAGAGGAAATTGAAAATGGTGCCCTTGAAATCATTACGCTGAGCAAAATTCAGTGACAGGGGAAAAAGCAGCCTGGAGGGAAATAAGAGAAAATTTACTTCAGGCAGCCAAGCAAACCCCTTGGGACTCACTCAGCCCAGGCTTAGGGATGTAGAGGATGTTGAGGGCAGCGTGGTAGGATGTGGGGGCTCCAGCATCAGAGCTCCACACCATGGCTGTGCCTTCCTTAGCCCCAGCTGCTAGAAACCCTGAGAGCCTCTGGGGATGATGTTCTGCCTGTGAAGTGTCATTTGCTCTAATTTTAGCCCTGTTTATGTAACTGCTTTGTGATGGGAAGGTGCCACATTCCTGGAGGGGCCGTGCTGAGGACAAAGCCTGTACCCACACCTTTAGAGCAGGACCCACCAGGACCAAATCTGCCAGAGCCTTCTGCCCCAAGCACTGGATGCAGGAGTACCAGAAAGGATGCTACCTGAGTCTTACAGGCTGGATCCTGACAGCCAGTAGATTATATAAATACACATATATTTTTTTTGAAATCTGGAATATCAATAATATATATAAAAAATAAAGAAATCCACTTCAGCTGTCACCCCAAAACATCCCCCCCACTGACTCCACATGTCCTGACCTCTCTGGAAAGAGCTTTGCAGAACCCAAATGACCAGCCCTGGTCTGTGGGTGCAAGGGATTCAAAGTCTGTTTGAATGAGCATCAGAAATAAGTGGGGTTTATTGAACTGAGATAAATTCTTGGAACTCATCCACGTAGAAAGGAAATGCTCAGAATTCATCTGAGAGTCGACTCAGACCTGCCCTTTCAACCTCATATCCTGACATTACAACCTGTCTATAAAAAAAAGAAAAAAATAATAATAAGAAAAAAATTCTCTACTGGGGCTTCAACATATAGCAGAACTGAGCCCAGAGAAAGAGGAAACAGAAAACTACAAGCCTTGAATAGCTCCATGGGAACCACTGCTGGTGTGTGCTCTCCTTCTCTGGCTTAGGAGAGCGAAGCCCTGCAGCTGGAGCTGGGGTGAGGACCCGGCTCTACCTGGCCCCTGTGGGACCACTCATCACAGGCATTTTAGTTGGGAGCTGACAGGGGAAGCAGCTGTTCCCACTCCCCCAAAGGCTGTGATGAGCTGCAGGGATGGCTCCAGCACAGCAGCATCCTTGGTTCCCACAGCTCATCCCCCACAGCTGTCGGGGTGCAGACTATGGGGCGATGCCAGCCGGGACAGGGGCTCCCACTCCTGGGGGGATAAGTCCCCACCAGCTTTTGGAGGAAAGCTGTGAGCAATCAGTGGATTTTCTTGTTCTCTCCCAGGATTTGCAGGAGTGGGGGTCTGGCCTGGTATAGCTCAGATTAGTTTTCATATATATAAAATTCTGTTGGCAACACAGCTGCCCTATATTTAATGCAGATTGTGTGCGCTCCCTGAGTAGAGAAACCATTACCTCACCGACTGGATAGGATTTCTCAGCTCCCTGCCTTCAATAAAAATTCTAACACCTGCAAACTTTTTAAACAAATTATGTATATTAGAGCAGAACCCCTTCCCCCCTCCACGTTCTCCTGAACTTGCGGCCATGTGTCTTGAAACCAAATCCTCTCCAAGACATCTGGTCTGCGCTGGTGTGGTTTTTACAAGCTCCCCTGTGGTGCTGGTGGCACAGAGCCCACAGACCTGCTCCACAAAGGCCACTGTGTAGCCAGGGATCCCTCTGCCAGGCTGGGAATCCAATGGATCACTTTCAAGGGTGCCTTAAAAAAAAATAAAAATACAAACATTTCTGTTTGTAAATGCAAAATGAAAGGGTGGACAGTGAAGGGTGAATCCTCAGCTTGCTTCTGTGGGTGTGGATACTGACGTTAGAGGCTGAAATACCCCACAAAACCTTTTATCATAGATCTCTGCACAGAGATACCAGGAAAAGTGTCTGCAGAGACCAAAGGGTAAGGGAGAACAGAGGTCTCCAGCTTACAATCCTCTGAAAAGCTGCTTTGCCTCCCCACCCCAGCAGTAAAAGGTGTATACTTGAGCTCTTGAACAGCTGCTGACTAGGAGCCAGGCACATTTCCACCAGACCCAGAAGTGCTTAATTCAGGTTTATGCCAACAGATTTGCTAGAGTAGGGCCCAAGAAAAGGCTCATTCATCTAAAGAAACCCAAACTTGTTTTCTTTTCCCCCAGATCTTCAGAGCATAATTCCCTTCCCAACAATAACCTGAAAGAATGAGAAAAGAGCTGCAACCCCCCACGTCTCCCCACATCATTGTGCAGCAGGAAAGCCCATGTGGAAGCCTCATGAGCAACCTTTGTTCTGGTGACATTTCCAGCCCAGTCACTAGGTCAGAGAGAGCACGGGCAAGTTTAATTAAACATCCAGACTGTCTGGTGCTGCTTTATTATCACCTGAGCCTTCCCACTGCTTCTCGAGTGAGACCCGAGGCACAGAATCCTGACAACGAATTAACAAGTTTATTTTGGTTGATTGACCCAGACTTTGGAGCCATAGGAGAAAGAACAAGGGCTTGAAGTTCAGCAGAGCTCGGTGCCAAGTATCACTCCTCAGTGACAGCCCAGAGCTCAGCAGGAGCAGTTTGACTTTCCCTACCCAATGTCCTGTCACCAGCAGCCTGTGCAAACCATGCAAATGCTGCAATTAGTATCAGAGATAAACCAGATCCATTAGTAGATGGAAGGGGAACTCAATCTGTTTTACAAATGGAAATGAAGTAGCAGCCTCAATTATAGGATTTTTAAAAACATGCAATTTAGCAAAATGTTGATTTCCTTTTCGTTTACTTCGTTCTTTGTCTTTCAGATACTTCAGCTCAAGTAGCAGGCAGTATATTAACCGACCAGATTTTGGCAATGTATTTAATAATCAAGCTCAAATAAGTGCTCTTAGGAAATAATTTTATTTACAGTTCAGCTGGGGAAGAATATTAAAGCTTGAGGATTTGGCTAAAATTATTATCCTACAGTAACATATTTTGAAGGAAAGCACTTGGGCCGTGGATGACTAGTACTAGTGAGTCAGAGCACAGCATTTGACCTTTCCGAAAATTCATCATCTCTTTGGGACACAGGGCAAGATTTGACCTCCAGCTTCTCCCAGCCACGGTGGGCAGTCACCACCACGACAGCTTTAGCACCTCCCTCACCCCTGCTGCACCCTGAGCCCAGCAGGGAAATTCTGGGGCTCCTGGCAAGCAGCTGAATCACTCCTCATCCACCAGATTCCCTCCTCCATACAGCTGCTTTATGCACAGATCTATTTCACCATGTATTCTGCAGCAAGGCTGGAGTTTGGGAGCACTACATCAAGATATTTCAGCATGTATATGCCTGTATAACAACTTTGTTTTTTAATTGGTCCAGCCCACGTTACTGTTTAAATAATTGAAGGTGCTCAGCATTAAACATATTTTGCCATGCTTTCCCCATGGCACCTTTCCCACTCCAAACTGTTTGGAAGCTGAACAGAGACTAAGCATTAACTAATTAAATTTCTCAAAACAAAGGTTAATTAGTGTGTTTATTTTGGATTATGTATGCATTGAATTATTAAACACTATATGGTACCATAAAAAAAAAAAAAAAAGCAGAAGAAAGATAGAAAAAGGGCTAGCTGAAAGAAGGAAACATTCCTAAGCCCAAGGAACAGCTTCTCTGGCTGCCTTGCAGCTACATTAACCATTTGTTCACAGCTCCAGCATGTGCTTAAAAAACGCATGGTCTTTCTTTAGGGCTAGAAGCCAAAGCCCTCCCAATCCAGAAGGAAGGTCCAGCAGTCCTGAACTGTGACAATGGCAGATTCACATCCTTTTAGGATAATGTGTAGGGGAGCTGCAGAGATCCCATATTTGGCTCAGGATAATGTTGTGCTGGACACCTCATCCAACACACACACTCCTCCTACAGCCCTGGCTGCTGTGCCTGACACAGCAGCCACAGAGGATAGGAGGTCCCTCCCAGGGCCACTCAGACCACAGCATTGCTCTTCTCCCTCCAAACCACCCTCTTTCCTTTCTGGTCCCAAGGTGGAAAGTTTGCAAAATGCAGCCCATTCTCTGAATACTTAATTATACAATTATCTGTCTGCAGGCCAAGGTAATGACTGCAGTCCAAGAGCCAGACCACACTAAAAGAACCAAAGTGGTGAAGATTCACCCAGATTCCAGTTCTCACCCATCCACTGGCCCTGTAGCTATAGCATCAATCCCAAAGGATACATGATAAATCACTGGTGCCCAGAGCTAGGAAGATCCAGGCTAATACCCATCACACTGTAATTACCTGGCAGGGTGCAAATACCTGCCCTAGGAGGAGGGCACATGGGGCACTGTTTTCAAAGCACAAAGGAATCTAGAAAGCTTGCTTGCCTTCTCAAGATTATTATGTAAAGCAACACTTCATATGTTCCTGGCCTACAGCTACGGTGTCAGGTTTATGTACGTGAGCATTTCCAGCATGCCTATCGTGGTGGGTTTGTGATTCAGTCTGAAGAGCCTTATGACAGCTGATATGAGAACCCTTCTTCATCACCAGAATAAGGATCTGCATTTCAGCTTTCAGCTCATTTTCTGTACAAACAGGAGTCCTGAGTCAGTTACTAAATTGATTTCTTCTTTCAAAGCATCCTCCATTGCCGCAGTGAGCGATAACTTGTGTTGTAGCCCAAACAGCTAACAAAAGTGGACTCACAAGCACCTCTCAGATTAGAGATGATCTCTGACTTGTGCTTATCCTGAAGCCAGCCAACACCTATAAAAGCGTCTTCCCTGTTGCACCATGTAAATATAATAAATTCCATATAATCTTGGAGATGCAGCTTCCCAGGACTCTCTGCCAGATGAACTCTGCAGGAACTTGGGGCTGAAAAGGACAATTCATTGAGGATGGGTGTCAGAAGTAAAAATGGGTCAGTTCCTGCTTTATCACTCTGTGATTGCTGGAGCACTATCAGGAGGTGCAATCAGAGCTGCAGCTGACACCTTCAGAGGAGCCATAAGTGCCTTCAGCTGCTTGTTCTCACCCTGATGTCCTATTCCTATCCTTCGAGGTCAGAATTCCTCCTCAGTCCTGAATCTCTGCTAGATTGCCAGTTATTTGTCACCAGACTTTTTTCAGATTCATTACCTGATCAGGGGGCCAAAGTGGATACACTCATTTTACAGCCATTGCTTATGAAGGGGTGCAAATAAAATTGTCTCTCTGAGGGTCTTTTCCCCTCTACTTAATATTTTTTCAAATGCATTTTTATCAAGGAAATATTCTTTCTACAGATCTAGGAAGGCAAACCTAATTAAAGTCACTTTGTTGAGGGACCTGATACCAACACCTGCTTTAAAGACAAAACTCCTTTCTTTTTAAATTCAAATAGTTTTGTTCTGCTGTAGAAGCAAAAACGTATCTTTGAATGACACATATCTCAGAAATCTGCTTTCATTCCCCCTTCCTCCTTCCCTGATGATCTTAGGTTTCACATTCACACCCTTTGGGAAAATTGCCTGGGAAACTTTTCTGATGATACGCTGAAGGTCATCTACAGTAAATGTGGTACAAAGTGAACCCGGAGCTCAGGCTTTGCAAATGTTCATTATGTAAATTACAGGAGCTGTGAAGATGGAAATGAGGCATACAGATGCTGTTATGCACGAAAAAGCAGAGGGGAAACTTCAGACTTCCCTTCACTACAGAGGCGGTTGCTGTCTGCAGGCACTCTCCTTCCTCCCTGTGGTATTTCCAGCATGAAAAGGCCTCAGATTCTCTGTGGCTGTTGGTTCAGAAATTACTGGCTCCATGTAGGTCAAGGACTGGGAGAGATCTTTAAATTCACCACACATCTGGGGAGAATCATGGGCCAAATGCAGCTGCAACCTGGATGGGAGGAAACAGGGAGGGCACCAGTGCAGGGCATTTGTGAATTCCTGTCCACAACCTGTATTTCTCGGATTAGTCTTGCTGATTGCCTCAGCCAGGGCTAGTCCTGAGGAGAAATGTATCTGTGTTGTGAATTGCAGTGCAGAGACGATCAAGTGGAGGAGATAAAGATTCAGCCTTTGATTTCGTGCATCCTTGGGCACATTTACTTGGAAGCCAGATTTTGAAAGATGTTAGAGATCAAAGGATGAAGAAAGATAACCAGCTTCATTTTCAGCTCTATTCCTGGGCATGTATTTCCTGAACATTTCAATAGGAAATAAGCATCTTTGCACTTTTTAAAAAATAATTTTAAATGCCTTTGGGTAGGTGGTTTCACCATGAGGAGCCAACATACATTTAAATGGCAGATCTTAAATTGCACATTGTTTCAGTTTCCTACCAGAGGAGTGTAAATTCCCCCTTCTTCACTTTCTCCCAGGTGTTGCTCAGGTTTGAAGCACAATTCTCCTCTAAACAATAAATACTATTAAAGACACTCCAGGCCTGATTTCAAGCAGCAATGATTGCTCAGCCAGTAACGAGAGCTACTGGTGTTCAGCTCTGTTGAAATTCAGCTGCTGCATCTCATGTTCAGTTCCTCAAAAATGAAGACATGAAAAACTCGAGACTGCTTTTGGTAACTTTGCCCTTAAAGCTCATGAGGGAAGCTGGGATGCAGACATATTGATGATGAGGTGGAAGGACAATGCCCAGCCAGGTGCTCTCCAGCCAAGGGAGCAGCACTACCCGGGGCAGATGGAGTGTGAGAGAAGGGCTGAGCCTTCCTCCACCAACCTCACCATAGATCTGCTCTGACCTGCAGCAAAAAAAGCAAGAAAAAAAGGAGAGGAGCAGTAAGACAACACTGGAAGGGAAATTCCAACTGCCTGACCTTGGGGCAGCCTCACCCTGCGTGTTAATAGAGCAACAAACAGGGGGAAAATGATGAAACTGCCTCAAAATGGAAAAAAAAAAATCCAACAGAAAAAAAAAGATTTGTTGAGTCATCCAACAGTGTTCGAATCAAGATATTTTCTTAGCAACTGTGCTAAAAGAGTAAATGTAACACATTCTGGTTTGGCTTTTCCTTCAGCAGCAAGATTGATTTGCATTCACACATGGGAATCTGGTTTACAATAAGGTTCTCCAGCCCTTTCCTTTCTTTCACTGTTTCCATCTTGTATCTTGAATAGAAAATCTCCTTTGGTGAAAAAGTCCACACCAGACAGCCCTGGGGCAGACCATGCCCCAATGTGCACATCTCTGCTTGGAGAAGTTTTTGTCTGAAAGGCCGTTTTGAGAAGAAGGAAGGTTTTGTCCTTGACCCCGTGCTGTGGAGCCTCACTCCCCAAGAGGAGGAACTTGTCCTCCACCAGCCCCAGGTTTCGCAATGCACTTAGGAAACATCTTGCACTGGCCTTGATTTATGCAGAACTGTTGGCTAATCTCTTTTATGTAATCACCGATAGCTGCTCCTAAAGGCTAAGTCCCCAAAATGGAAGGAATGAATTAAAGGAGACAGATGTGGTTTGGCCGGCTCTGTGTTCCGACTGCAGCCTCAGAAATGACCTCGTCAGTTCGTGCCGATTTAAGCAGGGGTTCAACCACACTGCACAGGAACGTTCAAGCTTTCTGCTGTGCAGCCCAGTTTCACAGTCTGATCCCACTCACACCAAAGCCACTGGAATCACTCCAGGTTTATTCTGCTGAAATGCGATCAAAGTCTGGTCAAAAGTCGCCCGAGTTTTTGTTTACCCCAGATCCCCTCGCCTGGCACTGCTGCAGGCTTCGGGAGCTAAAGGAATGCCATCCCCCACAGAGCTGGCTGCCTTTGATCGCCCAGAAAGACTCAGGGAAGGCAAAAGCCCTGAAGTTCCTTCTGCACCATCTCCAGGTCGAGAATCAGCCTGAGCTCAGTGACCCACTTGGCCCCTGTGGCTGCACATTGCCCGTGTCTGCAGGCTCAACAGGATCTCAAAGGAATGATATTCCCAGCACGTCTGTGATGCACAGACCTGTCCATCAAACAGGCATTCGGGGGTGGGCATGGTGTGAACAAGCCTGGTGAGAGACTCAAAATCCTGGGAGAGAAGGAGATGCAGTGTCTGCTCAGCCATCCCCCCTTCCTTACTTAAAAGTAAAGATATCTCTTGTTTTAGGGACGAAGCCACAGCCTGGCTCGCACACTCTGGTGGGAGACCTTCCTCTTTAATTTTTCCCCGTGGAAAAATATTTCCCAGCAGGGCTGTGTTTAGATTCCCTTCCTTCACCAAGGCTGCCCTGCCATGGCCAACTTCAGGGGTAGCTGGAGCAGCCCCACAAGCCTTAGAGAATTATTTCCTAGTTTATGTAAACTGAGCACAAGCTCAGTAAAAACAGGAAAGATTTATGCTTGGCAAACATTTCCAAGAAGCCAATATTTCCCCGTTACTTACTCGTGGCTTGTGAATACAAACCTCACACAGCTGGTACCTCCACTAATGATCCCATTACAATATGTATTGAGCTGATACTCTGTGATATCTCATTGAGGTATTCATCCATGTCAGAAAGGATTTGTCCATAAAAACATCTCCTCTCGTACCATCATAGGATGCTGCATTCATTCCTCCTTCCTCTATCATCTGATGCTGCCTAATCCCACTCACTGACATCAATCACAGGGGGAAAATAAGACAATTAACTGGCAATTAATTAAATTATAAACTGCAAGGAAGAGCAGAATATTTGTAAACCTTAATAGCCTTATTAACATGCACATTACCAGTCAGTTGCACAATCCTATGGCTAAGGGTATCTGTGCACATCTGTGACTTCACACAGACTTTAATCAAGGGGCTCACCTCACAGGGCTGTGTGGTGGGATGAGGAACCTGCCTGGCCAGCCTGGAGCTGGGATGGTACAGGTGCTTTACACCTCCCTTCCTGCAGAAAGCTGGAGTGAGGATCAACAGAGCACGAGGGGTGCTGCAGCATCCCGCCAGCTGAGGCTCCTGTGCCCTCAGGCCACAAGGGTGTGAGGATGGCAATTCTCCCTGCTTCCTGCACAGAACAGGCATCTCAAGGGGTGTGGAGGCAGCGGGGAGCTCTGCCAGCCCCCGGGCTCTTTGGATGAGTTTATTGACCTGCAAAAAAAGAGGCGGCAGCCACCCTGCCCAGGGCTCTCTCGGGGATGAAGCAGGCACCCAGCCATCAGGACTGGTGAGCCTCAGCTCCATCCCAGGCTTTTCTGCTGCGAGGACGTGTGTTGGGACAGGGCCTAAAAACCCACCAGTGACAGTAACAGTGGATTGTTGTTATAAAACACACATGCAATGTGGCTTTGGTTAAAGATATTTCCTATAGGTCTAAAGGAAAGTAAGTGGGAAGAAAACAAGGGCAGGTCAGGCACCTTCTGCAAGGTTGCAGAAGTTGTTGCAAGGTGGTGGCAGAGGCTCCATCACTGGGGAACTGGGCTCAAAGCTTAATGCATCCAGTAGCAGGGCCTGACTTCTGTTGAAATGTCACGAGAGGAAAAATCCAATCCAACACAACCCGTGAGTGAGAGCATGAAGCCACAGCCACTTCCAGATGAAGTACCAGGACCAAAGGCATTGCAGTGGTTATGTTGGCACAGCATCACTGCCTGGTCCTCAGGTCCCCTGGGAATAACCACACAACACCCTCAGGGTTCTCTCACTTTCTTTATACTATTGCTATGCTGTTTTTTTCTTGGAAAGGTCACCAAATCAGTTCATCCAATATACACCAAACCATTGACTTTTTTCTACTCTATTTGTTCCAAAAGAAGTACCATATGAAGCAGGAGAGTGACCTACTAAAGCAGGGAAATTAGAGTGTAGAAGATGGATGGAACTGTAAATGAGGTTTGCCTTCAAGAGCAGGTATAGCCCAATGAGGCCCTGCCATCTGCCCTCTCTCCAAATCAGCCACATCCCAAATCTCAGCTGTGTTAACTCTGGTTCCAGTCCAGTGTTATTTCTGTAACACGTGAACTGGGATGACATGCACCCAGCCCGTTCATTTATTTGTGGAGTGTGGACTGCTGACTGATGGCCAAGTGCTAATAAAAGCAGCTCTCTCCCTCCGGTGCCATTCCATGCTGGATACTGGCGGCGGGCTGGACCTCTGGGCACGCGCTGGGAGCAGCCGGGGGTCGTCCGTGAGCAGCGCCTTTGGATTTTCATTCTTAGTTTTGATGGATCTGCAATGCCACATTGTTTTCTCTCCCAGTTGGGCTCTATATTTAGCCAGGGGTTCTGTCCTCAGCTTGTGTTTTCTGGTGAGGTTTGTAGCTGACGCTGCTGTGCTGTCGGAACGCCTGTCTCCCTTGTCAGTGCACGGCTGTTTTGGGGATGCATGAGGCAGTCAGATGTGACAGAAGCTGAGAGGTTTCTTTCACAGCTAGGAAGGAGAGAGGGAGCCAAGCACTTCCATACCCACCCTAGGAGCTCTGGTCCCCAGGGAGGGCTGGGATCCGATGCCGGCTGGTGCTGGGAACACCCACATTCAGCTAACCTGACTGCAGTGTTCACTGTAGGATAATTGGCTCTGAGGAGGTGTTACAGCAAGGAAAAAAAAATGAATCAAACAAGGTGGGACATCAGACATTTTAAAAATAACCTAGGGTGCAGCTCCAAGAAGCTGCGATGACCAGGGGCCAGATCCAGATTTCCTGAGCCCAGCTCATGTCCGGGCTATTGCTGACCTCGGCAGAGTCTGCTGGGCTGGCAGCGAGGCCAGAGAGATCAGGATCTGGCCCAAATCGCCTGGCCTCCTGCTGCACCCCGTGTTGTAACTATCCAGGATGTTGACACATTCAACTTGCCACTCGTTTGTGGGACTAATTACACATTCGCATTTGTCTGCGCTCGCTCAGCTCCTAGCAACTGCAGTCACAGTCCTAATTAAAATAATAGACTGAGATTGGTAACATTACTGATTTAACAGGAAATTAGAAGAGTTACGTTCGCAGAGTTTAGGTAATTGACACCAACAGCGCTTTCGTTGTAACGGGTGTTCTGTGATTGATTTTGTTCCCCAGTCAGACCTAAAAGCAGCCTGGGAGCGCATCCCACCATCAGATTACAGTGCAAGGGAATTAAATGGCTATTACACCACTGCCTGCTCTAGAGCTGGCAGCTGCGGGCTCGGGCACGGCTTCGAGTTTCCAAACCAAACATTAGCCCTAGAACTATAAGCCTAATGTAAAACAAACTGTGTTCAGCACAACATGTTCAGTTCTCCTCGCACAAGCATCCCTGCATGGTGCCCATCTGACCGCTCCTGCCCGGGAAGGGGGCTGCAAGCAGCACAGGAGCAACTCCTGCATCCTGGAATGCCTCAAATTCCAGCTCCCTGGAGGGACCTCAGGTTCCCATCGACAGACAGAAAGGCTCCAAACATACCGGTGACCATGGAATATTCTGGGCACACAGAGGTGGAGCTCAGATCAGAGCAGGTGGTGATGGGGAATGTTCAAGGTGTGTAAGATTTCATGGCCATGTTGAAGGAAGAAGGGTTCGCTGTGCTAAACCCATCCTGTACCTCACTCCACATGAAGCTCTGTGTGTGGATAATATTGCCAGGCAGCAACATGCCCCCTCTTACAGAAAGGGAATGGGATTTCTGGAGAAATCCTGTCCTGCTCATTCTCACAGTGGTGTGAGTCCCAGTGGCTCCACATAAGCCTCAGAAAGATGACTCGGTCTTTTTCTGTTAAGCAAACTTCTGACTCCACAGTCTTAGAAAGGTTTGGGTTGCAAGGGACCTTAAAGATCATCTAGTTCCAATCCCCCTACTTTAGGTGGTTCATATATGTTATTAATAAAATAAATCCTGGCATTTTCCACAAAACAGGCTGTTTTGTGATTTGTGACAGAGTGATTGTCTTACAAATGAGCTGGACGCTCTTGGTGCCAGTAGTTGCAGCTGGGGCTGGTGTCTTTTGTTGTCACCTCTCTGCCCACAGCCTGGGCCCACAAAGGCAAACATGTTTCTAACCTGACCTCCTGCATGTCACATCTCCTTCAACTCCCTCCACTTACAAGGCTGAGCTGTGCAGCAAGTTCCTTACACTGTGTTGTGCTGGGTAGATTCTGAAGGTCAGAGCTAAAAAAATGAGGAGAGTGAGAATGGATAGTTCAGGGAGACTCCAGGGGTAAGGACAGGGGTGTGCCAAGGGCTTTACACAATGTCACCACTGTGACAAGGTGTGACACTTTATTAGCTACATCCCCATGGCAGGGCACCTGCAACGCTTTTTGTGGGACTCAAAGCCACTCACCGAGTTCCAACAGTGACTTCCCAACACTGACTAACAGCTTTTGTATACCAAGAAATATAATTTCTATCTGTAAACCTCTAGATTGAGACACTATCTTTGGACACACGCGTAAGTCTGCTTTTGAAGAAATGCACCGCCTGTAAATTATTATGAAAACTGTGTATGACATGCCAGAATTGCACCAAGTTGCAAGAATATTAGTTAATAGTCATCTGCTCCTTTGGACTCTTATATTTGCAGACTCGGAAATGTGCTGGGAAGAACAAAGTACACGTGGTCTGGAATTTCTTATCTGATATTAATCCCAGCACAACAGGGCTATAAAATGTTTTCATGAACATATATGTCTTCTGCAGAGAGCTTCATGGGATAACACTGCCGGGAGAGATGCAATGTAGGAAATACCCATCCATGGTTTATAAATCCTATCCATCTCGCTGTGTCTCAGGGAGTATTATCAGGGCCCTGGAGAGCTACTGCAAATGCTACTCTTGCAGTCTGCATGGATAATTGTTTATAAAAGTCTTCCTTCCCTTCTGCTGTGCCTGGGAACGATTACATCCAGAAGGCATTTGTTGTGTCCGTCTTGTTTGGCTCCAGCAGCTCCCAGAGGTATCACACGGGATGCTCCAGTAAAGCCCTTACCTTCCTGTTGGGCATGGACTAGAGGATTCAGTTGCACTGCAAACAATTTTCCCTGTACTTTATCCAGCTTTCAAGTGGCAAATGACAGTCTTTAATCACCCTGTGTGTGCACTGAAATGCACCGGGGCATTTGCTTCTGGAGCAGTTCTGTATCCCAGAGTTTAAACCTCTCTGCTATTAGCAGATACTCGACCTCATAAATAAAATTAGACGCCACCATCTTCTCCCTGTGTCCCCTGTTCTGCACTGCAAATTGCTCCTGGGGCAGGTGATTCCCACTGCCACGAAGGTAGCACCCTGTGTCCAGTCCTGCTCTCCTGGGGTCCGTGGGGAAGTCCTGGGTGATCTGAACAGCCCAAGGAATTCATATCCTATGGGTCTGGGTTTGGGGAGAAGCCTCAGCTCCAGACACCAAGATCCAGCAGTGCCTGATGGAGCCAGGACACGCAGCACCTCAGCTGCCTCACGCTGCCATAAATCGTAATCCTCGTGGCACAGCCAAGTTGGAAACACATGAGAAAGCTTAAAGTGGCTTGTTTGAACACAGAAAAAGCAGGTGATAGGTTCTGTTTGATCCCGAATGAGAGATGGCGCCAGCACAGGGCCACCGGCCAGGAGAGGGGGAACAGGGCAGGCCCAAGAGAGGGGAACAAGGCAGGCCCAAGAGAAGGGAGCAAAGCAGGTCCAAGAGAGGGGAACAGGGCAGGTCCAGGCGAGGGGAACAAGGCAGATCCATGTGCAGGGACATGGCAGGTGAGCAGTGGGGTGTGCGAGGGTAACACGGTCAGTGGGATGAGTGAAGGACAATGCCCTTGTCACTGTGCCCAGCATGGAACAGGGCAGGATTGACCCTATCACAGTGAGAGAAACGGGCTGTGGCTGCAAGCAGGGAAACACTGACGGCCAACGCAGGAGCTGGGCAGGAATACGGCAAAGGAAGCTGTGGGGAGACCATCCCAAAACAGCCTGGCCACAGCGCCGGGGGCTGGGCCGCCCCTGTGGGGACACCTGTGGCTGCCGAGAGCCTCAGTGCGTGACACCAACCTCGGTCCTGCTCTGACACCCGCATCACGCACTGACCAGCAGGGATAGGGACAGGGATAGGGATAGGGATAGGGATAGGGATAGGGATAGGGACAGGGATGGGGACAAGAATGGGGACAAGGATGGGGACGGGGATGAGGATGGAAATGGGTAAAGAGGCAGGGATGGGGACAAGGATGTGGATGGGCATGGGATGGGGGTGGGGATGGGGGTGGGGATGGGGGCTCCCCATACGCCGGCGCCTGCAGACACCAGTGTTGTACTCAGGATCCCCCGATCCCGAGGGCAGGTGCCAGCCCAGGTCCCCCTGCACACGTCCCGCCCCGGCCCGTCCCGTCCCCCGGCGGGCCCCGAACCCGCGGTCCCCGGACCCTCCCGCCGCCATTTCGCGGCGCCGCCGGGCGCGGCCCCACCTGCCTCCCGCCCCTCCCCCGCAGCCGCCGCGGCCCGCGCGCCCATTTCCGCCTGGCCGGGCGCCGCGCGCGCGCGGCCTCCCCGCCCCCCTCCTCCCCCCCCCGGCGCTCAGTCAGTCACGGGCACGGGCAGTAACGCGCTGTGACGTCACCGGCGGCGCGCGGGCACCGCGCGGGGCTGCCGCGCGCGGGGGAGGGGGCGGGGCCGCGCCCCTGGGGGGGTCCGAGGGAGACCCCGCGGGAAAGGGCTGAGGGGAGACCCCCGTGTGGGGGAAGGGTCTGAGGGGAAATGGCGGCAAAGGCGGTGCCCGGGGGAGACCCCTGAGCAGAAATGGCTGAGGGGAGACTCCCGAGGCGAAGGCCACTGAGGGGAGACCCCAGGGGAAAGCGTTGGGGAGGGGCCGCTGAGGGGAAACCCCTGAGAGGGGGCGGCTGAGGGTCACGGTTCTCATCCGTGGGGGTCCATATCCTCCTCTCATGCAGCCCCCTCTCAGCCGCCTGTCACAACCTCCCTCCTCCCCTCCATTTAAACACCTCCTCTACCTCCATCCTTCCCGCAGAATGCGCCAGAAAAGGAGGCAGGAGGCTGCTGGCACAGGAGCGGGTGGTGGGGCCGTGTCAGCCATAGCCCCTTGCACAGCAGCCCCGGGCCAGCCACAATCCCCAGCGATCTGAATAAAGCTGTGAGATACTCTCCTGCAGCTGGCCGAGGGACCCCAAGGCTGAAATCCCAACAACATCAATAATTTTTCCTAAATACACAGAGTCCATATTGAGATTCACATTATCTGAACTGCCCGAGCGGGGGGGGGGGGGGGGGGGGGGGGTGATAAAAGGCATAATCGGGCTTTGCCTTCCCGTTCCTATACTAAAGATAGAGAATATTATAAATTTAATAGATCTTCTTCATTATTCATAGCTTGCTTGTGGAAAAAAAAATCATAATAGCTTGGTGTGATATGTCAGGCATCTATAATTCATGGCGCTGAGATCACACAGCCACCATACAGTGGGAGTTCACAGAGTGAGATGTTTGTAATTAATCTGTGAAAAGAGAAACAAAGGCAATAAACTAGAAAGGACAATAAATGAGGGACAGATTCTTCCACCCGCACTGACATGGGGTAGTACTCAGCTAGAAGCGTGAATAATCCTTGGCTAAAACCTGTAAAATTAGCCAGGAAGTGGCTAGGAGGTTTACAGTAAATAGTAAATTCACCACTGGCTGGTTCATTACAAGTCAGGCAGGCTGTGTTGCAGTTTGGGTAACAAGGTGCTGAAAGCCTGTGCTTAAGCTGAGCTTGGGTCAAAGCATGAGGAGACAAGAGCTCTTGAGCTGGGTCTTGAGGCTGTGCAGGTGGTGCAAGGCAGCACCGAGACCATTCACTGGCAACCAGGGCACTCCCTCTGCCTTCCCCATCCTGCAGGCTGGGAGATGCCGGCTCAGGGAAGGCTGGAAAGCTTGGGATCCCCTTGGAGCGTTTGCCTCGACCCCGTTGATTTCAGCAGGACTGGGGCACGTGCTGAAGTGCTTTGTTGAGCAGGGAAGTTTCTTGGGAGCAGAGCCCAAGCGAGGACCCGAACAATTTGTGCTGCTTGCGAAGATCCGCTACAGTAATGGAATGAACCGAAGTCGCTTCCTAATTGGAAACAGCGAGCTGGAGTTCTTCAGAACCCCCTTCCTCTCGCTATTGTCTATTTTCATCCCAGTGAAGCTAAAGCTGGTTACTGTACAGCTTAAAAACTCCCTGTGGTTTCTCACAATAGGCCAACTTCTGTGCTGGTTTTCAAATGATGCAGGGAAATCTTGTAAGACTGCTTGGCCAATCAAGGAGGAGGAGAAATTAATTTCTTCCAAAGTGGATGCTACAAGGAAAATGGAAAAATAAATCCTCATTCTTCTGGGGTTTGTCTATGGCTTTAACCAAAAAATGCTGGTGCCAGGTCCGTCAGGCAAAGCTGTGTGTCACAATTAAACTGTTTCAGTCTGAGATAAACAAGCCACAGGGTAGAGGGGCATCATGGTGAGGCAGGAGTGACTCCAAGAGGAAGCCCAGGCCTTGCTCCCGGGGAGATGTAATAGTGCCAGTGCACGGATGCTGGAGGCCAGAGGCACTCATTGTTTTGTTTACTCATTCCTGACTCCCTCAAAAAATAATTGGTTTTCTTTGGTTGCTTGCTTGTTTGTTTGTTTGACTTTTTGCGTTCTTTGGATTCAATTTCTCCTGCAATATGGCCTTAATTTACGTTGAGAGGATGCATGTTTATTTGTGCACTTATTTAATTCTTTTTTTTTTTTTTCCAATTCTCATTACTCCTAGGCTGCTGGCACTGTGAAAGGACAATGTGAAGATGAGGAGCACTAGGTGTATCCTAAATCTCCAGTGCCTGTACAGCTCCTGTGCCAACCCTGACTTCTGCACAATCTGGATTGTTGCTGCATTGGGGTGTGTCTAGGGTGGTGCCTTTAGTCTCCACATAGTGTTAACAGTGAAATCCACGAAATTCCCCTCTTTAGAGCCTCCATGGCACTGTTGGTGCCATCCCAGCTGAGTTTGGGCTCTGCGAGTCTCAGCAATGCCCTCTGGTGACATGTCCCGAGACACCGCTGGCAGCACTCGGGTCCTCTGCCAGCCAGCCCACAGTTGGTGGAGAAATCACCCAGGAGGGCACTTTTCCCACTCTATAGGTCCTCAGGGAACAGTAAATAGAAACTGGGAATTTATCAGGTTCTCTGGCTTCTCGCCTCAGCCTGATAATCACTTTCTGCCGCATGAGTCCCTGCAGAATCCCGGTGTTTTCAGCATCTGGGAAATAGCTTCAGGGAGCAGCTGAGCATCCTGTGCTCCCTGCTGAGGCTGTGAGCAGTCAGGAAAAGGGCCCTGCAAGCCATGGATTAGGTGCCTTGGTGAGGTGCCCAGTTGTAGCGGAGCGGGATGTACCAGAATGAATGATTTTGACCTTAACTGGCTCTAACATCGCTATCCAAAATGTGTGTGATTGTGCTAATCCGCCCCAAAGGAGTGTTGCGAGGCTGGTTCATTGTTGTGGGCACGGTGCTGAGAGCTCCTGGCACAAAAGACAGTGTAAGTGCAAAATATTTTCCTCTTATTTTATTGGCTTTGCCAAGGAGCCTCCTGTGGCGGAAAAGAGCAGCCTAGTTACCTTAACCATATCCAGCCACGGGGCCAGGGCAGTGCTGCGCTTCTCTGCTGTTGTTTCTCCCGAGGTTTTTGTGTGGGAATAGTCCATGAGGAAAATGATACAGAATCTCTGTTATAAAAGGAAGAGTGGACAGATGGGTAGGAGAAGAAGATGACTCTGTCATGACAATCTTCCTTCCTGTCTACAGCCCAGCAAACACAACACAAGCTTGGATTGAATTACCCCAAAACACCACGTGCGTACTTGCTTAGGATTTAGCAACTGGGATCCACAGTGCCTGCACAGATCACTTCTAACAGCGGATGGCAAGAAGTACGGAGCAGCAGGCAGGCTGCTCCAGTCCAAACCCAAGGAATCCCATCTGCAGCCATCCACCTGCCAGTCCAAACCCAAGGAATCCCATCTGCACTCATCCACCTCGCTTCACAGCACACGCAGCCTCAAAACGGGCCTTTAAGCCTTAGTGAAAGGATATTCCAGGTTTAGCCCTTAAACCCTTGGGAAAAGGCTACTCTCCCCTCTGTGGGCTGCCTGGCACCTCTGCAGTCACAGCCCTCATCTTTATCCCCATCTTCCCCTCACAGGATTCCGGTGATAGGGGTGCTGCCTCATGGCTACTTTGAGATGGCAATATGTCTTGGAAATTTTGGTGGGAGCTAGAACAGAAAATTCCCTTGGTTGCATCCAGGTGAGGGGAGAGACAACAGTTTCAAAGAACGTCTTTTGAATGTTCACATTCCCCTTTAAAAATAAAGGAGCTAGGCAGGCAGAGAAAGCCAATCTGGGTGTATAAATACCCAGTAAATGGCAGGGTGTTCACCCTTCCCACACTGGATTACCTAAGGTGTCATATCGCCCGCTACAAGCTCAAGATGGGGGAGCTGCCAGCAGAGCAGTGCCGTGCCTGATAACCGGAACAGCCCACAGGATTGCGAGCAGGCATTCATGCTCAAACGTAAACAAGGCAGAGCCACCTCCTCACCGCTTCCAATGCAGCCACCCCGCATCCCAAGGGGCTGGAACAGCTCAGTGCGTGCCATTAGCCAGGCCAAATCAAGGAACAGCAGACGTGTGGCAGAAGGGAAGTATGGAAACATAATACAGAAATGGTCCAAGCTTCCATGTTTTCTCAGAATCGGGTACACAGAAAGCACAGGGATCCTCTCCCATACCCAGGCACTGCAGGAAAGGCCATGGCAGGAGGCTGTAAATCCTGGCTTGGCCTCCTGTAGGGTCACAGGACACAGAGCTCACACCATCCCTGGCTTGTTGGGGCTCCTTGCACTTCCCTCTGAGCTCAAGACTTCCCCCAAGCCTGCCTTCCTGGCAGGATGCCGAGCCAGGAGAGAACCAGCAAATTGCCACAGTCAATACCAGTTGTAATGGCACCTCCACCCAGAGGTCTCAAAGCACTTGGCAAAACCCAGCCAACCATTGTGCCTTCTCTCCACCCAGTGAGGCCAGTGGGCAGTGTTACACGCTGTGTAGTGGGAGAGCAAGACCTGAGATGGGCGACAACACCTGTGTGGTGACACAGCCGAGACAGCAAACAGCACAGCAGCCAAAGCTTCAGCAGCATCTGCTTATGATCACTGATCATTTTGAGCTGGCCTCTGCCTGCAGATCGGCTGCCAGCTTTTGATGCTGAGATTCTCTAAATAGAAATCAGATGAAGTCAGGTAAACGTTTTTTGTACCTGTCCTCTTCCTGCTTGGGACTCATATCCAAACTTCTTGTTTTAACCTTGTCTTTATGGTCTGTTGAAATCAAAACGCTCGTGTGAACAGCCTGAAACGCTGGGGATTTTCAGCTCAGATCTGAACTTGAAGCTGTTCTCCCAGGCTGTGCAGCGCTTGCTATTTTTAGCTCCATGTCAAAAAGTTAAAGCAGCACGTGGTAAGATGTTATGACTCTTAAAATTACTGTAAGAATGTTCCAGGGAATGGTACCAATTCATCAAAAGTAAGTTCGTTGCGTGAGGTAACTCGGCGGCCTTTGATGCTGTACTGAGTTTGTGGGTCAGTGGCTATTAACGTTGCTGCAATTTGTTGAGCAATAACCAAGTGATTACGGAAAGGGAAGTAGCTATTAATATGGTAAAAGGCACACCTAAGTGAGGATGTTTACTCCTGTAGGCTGAGGGGGGGAGGGCTAGACACCCTTCAAGATGTTTCTATAGCTCTTTTTTTTGATACGAAAGATAAGGACTTGTTCTCTCTTCCCCCAAGACCAGCAGAGTATTGCAGCTGGAAAACAGTGCCCTGACATTTGAAGTGAGGGATGTGAAGGCAGACCACAGGCAGAAAGAGGCCTCTTCGTTGGCCATGATGCCAAGGCAGTCTGCTCTCAAAACACACTGCAGGATGACCTCTCTTTAACACCCACATGTGTCAGGTCTGATCCCTGCTTCTAAAGCCCTCACAGGAGTGTCCTGTAAGAAGTCAGTGATGGTTTTGTGTCCCAGGGTGACAGTGGCCCCAGGAAGCTGAGGATGAGGGACCCATCTCTGCCTGGCACCTTGTGTCACTCACCATTTGTTTCGCCACACAGGCACTTACATGCTTGATTATCGCCAGTGGGGCTTCTGCAAGTCAGCTCAGCCTCCTGGTTTTGACACTGGGATACCCGAGGTTAGATCAGTGATGCTGCTGGGGTGAGCAGGAGCATCTTGGACAGCAGGAAAGAGCAAGAAATTGTTCCCAGCAAGAAGACAAAACAGGAAATTGCCCCATGGGGCAATGTATGAGAAGAGGAATTAAGGAAGAAGCATCTTCCACACGGAGTATGCACCAAACAGAAGTGTGTACTCTGCAGTGGGATTCTCACCTATCCACACCTATGGATTCTGAGCAAAGGTAACCTGCTACATTCAGGACTGCACTTTGTTATGCTTCATTTCTGCAGGAAGGTCTTCAGTTCTCCCTGTGAAACTGCTGGAACAAGACCCCAAGGCTGCGGAACATACAACCTGCTCAGAGAAGCACTGCGAAACACAAAGATCTGGATATCAGGGAAGAGGGGTTTTTGTGGCTCAGCTGCAACAATGACAGGAAGGAAGGAGCTACGGCTCTTCCCAACAGAGGGGGAGCTTAGGCATTCACTGTTGTGGGTTGCTCATAAACCCCACCAGTCTCAGGCTTGTTACAAAGGTGTAATGTTACCAAACACTCCCTTATCAGCAGGGTGGGCTGATTTTATAGTGCCATGTACAGTTACAGCTTAATAATAACAATAAGATGGTTCTTGGGCATTCCAGCACACCACAACCACATCACCTTCTTGCCTCTGCTAAATTTGCTTCTGATTTATGGTCACATAAACAAGGTGAAAATCAGTCACCTCAGTTTCAAAGAGAGAAAAAACAGGAGGGCAGTTTCCAAAAATGGCCTGGGTTACTTTCTGCCTGCTTTCAGAAGCATCTATTTTGGAGCTCCCATGGTTAAGTGAGCTGTGAGTACAACTGTCCCCTCAGCTTGTTGATAAATACTGAACTCCTGACATTCCACCTGTCAAGTTTTGTGAAGTTCCATTCTTGCAAAGCCCCTCAGTTTATTTTGTGCTGTGTACTTGTTCAGGTTTCTGGGACTATTCCCTGCAGGAACACCCTTCTGCTCTTACTCTCATCTCTCACAATACACTGGTGGTTTCTTCAGTCCTTTGCTCATCAGCACTTTCCTTCCAATATGTTGAACCTCAACCATATTCTTCAGGTTTAGTTAGCAGGAGAGCCAAGCCCTCATGGATTGCTCCCAGCCAGGCTCCTAATTAGCCATCCTTGGCTATATTTTCACCCAGTTTGGCCACATGATCCTGAGAAACCCACAGCTTTTCAGAGCCCGTGGCCCTGAGCATTAGAGCAGACGCTGCATCTGCTTCTCCCATCCTCCTTGCAGGGTTTCCTTCACCTGCTGGGACTGATGTGGAGAAATCCAATTAAACATTTATAGCTCTGTAACCTCTTGGTGTGTTTGTGGGGCAGCTTCCCACGTCTGACCTACACAGAGCATGACTGGGCTGTGTTTTCTCTGTCACCTTGGCATGACCCCCAGCCTACACACTCACCAGCAGACCTGTCCCATACCAGTAAAACAAGCCCCTTAGAGGCTTAGGGCAGGAGCCAGAGCTGCGTGGGCAGACATTAAATTACTTAGGGCTCTCAGCAGCCTGAAGTCAGCTCCATATGCTTCATCCTACTGTGGGAATGGGGCTTCACATAGTCCCCAGCATTAGTGATCTTGGTGCTTGATGCAGGCAGCCTGTGCTTTGGGGAACAGGGGCTCCTAAATGCCATGATGGGTTGGCTGGGTGAACTGCAAATTTCTCATGGAGTGCCCCACCGAAGCTGCTAAGTGGGGAATTTCAGGGGAAGGGAAAGGGACAGTGGCCTGGGTTTGGGTTGCTGTTCCAGTTCAAGATGCCTCTACTCTCCCCTGCTGTCATTAGTGTGGGGAGCTCTTGGCCCCCAACCAGCAGTACGGCTGCAGAAGGAAATCTAGATGTGCTGGTAAACATTTTGAAGACAGAAAATAAATCCATCCATCTCTGTAAGAAATGCTGCCCCCAAGAGAAATTTCTTATCATAGGCAAGGCTAAGTGCACAGGCACCAGCGAATTCACCACTAGCATTGATTATTTCATTATAAATTGCTCACTTGCTTTCTTGCATTTGCTTCTGAACAGAAATTAAACACTGGCTACTGAAAATAACAGCAGCTAATACACAACCAAAAACCTGACTTGCATATGAAAACACTGGATTTTCCACAGGGGCTTTCCCACTCTTTAAGCTCCTTTAAACTTTAAAGAATGAGCTCCATTAAGATTATAAAAATGTACTGCCTTAGCTGCTGGATTTTTTACTGTGCCGAAAGGAAGACAATTGCTCAGAGGCTGAGCGAGAAGAGCGATCTCAGTATTAACAAACAGCCCTGCACTGACATGGATGATTGATGGCAGATGAAGATGTAGATGGAGAAGTCAGGGACTTTCCAAACTGTAAAACAGGGAAAGGAAACCAGTCTGCTATACCAGGGCTACAGCTACAGAAGTCAAATGCCTTAGGATACCCAGCAAAGCTTCCTCAGTGCACTGAAGTCACGCGTGGCTTCCTCCATATTTTGGAGTAGTTTTTTAGTGGAAAATATTGCAAAGGACCATTTCCCAAGCCTTTTGCACAGAGCACGCATCTCTCTACCTACATGGCAATAGCTGGTATGCAGACACCACTAGAGATGAACTTTGCTCAGTATGGGACTCATTGGACTCATTGGTTTCTTGAGGTCTTCTCTGGTCCAAAAGGGAAATTCCTCTAGGAGCCCATAATTTGGCCCATTAGTATATTTAGTTTTACTGTGCCCTGAGCTGTGGTAACTGGAAGAAGTTATGTAAGATTGTGACTAACAGCAATCTTTGCACTGAAGCCAAGCCAGGCCACTGTAGTGGTGCAGAAAAGGTGTGCCCTTCGAGTCAGACCATTCTCCAGTTTGTTTTCCAGGGCCTCTTCCCTGGAAGAGGGAATCAGATGTGGATCAGACGTGTGCAATGGCTGACAGCACAACTACTGTGGAGCTGGATTTACTCCAACTTCTTCTCTGTGGGAGTGATTCATTTTTGGAAATGCTGGCTCCTGGGTGCCATTAGAGGAGCACTGCCCACAATGGCATGCTCCATGGTTCCTCCTAACCTTTGGTGTTCTGGGTGACATCAAATGGCAGGAGTGACTTTTTATGATCATTTGTATTTTTATAGGCAAGTGTGAGGATGGGCAAGGAGATGGGAAAAACCCCATGTCTCATTCTGTAGTGAGGAAGAAAACAACTCCATGGAAAAAAAGAAAGTAGGAGATAAAAAGGTAAGTATTTCCTTTGTCCCTATGGCACAGTCAAGAAAAGGCATCATCATTTTGCTCAGACACTGGTATAACCTCATGTTTCCCACAAAACATATTTTCCCGGGATCAGTTTGCACGTATCAGGTTTTGCCCATGAATACTCATGAGACACAAATCAGTCCTTTAATCCATGATTAGTGTGTCACCCCACGCTCTGTGGTTGCATCATGATTTGGTGTTACTGTTGAATGGATGCTGTGCTATTTAATTGTTTTTTGCTTAGTGATCTGTTTGCTCTGTTAATATTTAATTCTCTCTTCCCATCCTTCTTTCTACCCCCAAAAGGCCTGAAGAATAGGAAAACATCTTTCATTTTCTCTGGCTTCATGTGCTATTGTAAGAAAATACCTATTCATGATCTCCTGTAGGTGATAATGATGATATACAGTCATAATGCTGGAATTCTTAAGTGGTTGCCAATGTTGCTTTATAGCTGAGAAAAGAAAAAAAAATTGACCTGATTTGAAATGAAGCAGGTTAGTATGCAGGTTATTGTGCTTTATTTGCCTTTTCCAGTGGTTTGGGTAATGAACAAATTGTCATCTTGGCATATCCTCTGCCAGAATCTGAGCTGAGAGCTGCACATGAGCCTGAGTGACAGCAAACCACGCACTGCCCGGTGCCTTGTGTGCTTTGCAGAGGTAAATTCATAAGGACAAATTAGATCTTTGATTTATCCTTTAAACAAAAAGAAAGGAAAACAGTAACATTAATTTAAATGGGCTCTAGCTGAATTGCATTTTTTGCAGTGATCAATATTCTGGGCATTGTAAGCAGCAGCTTTACATAATAAATAGCTGCATTATGTAATGCTAGTTAAATTTAGAAATGGTTATTTTATTACCTTTAGCACACATAAAATAGAGAGTGATAGAGCTGGAGCCCAGGAGCTGTCTGAGGATGCAGAGAACAGCTGGGCCTGGCTGTGCACAGCAAAGATAAACCCCATAAAGCCACACAGCTCAGGCTGGATGCTCTGGGTCAATGTCAAGCATTTCGGGGGGGTGGGGTGGCAGGGGCAGGACCTGCTCTGAAACACGGCACACCCAGGAGCAAAACATCTCTGCACAATAAAGATGGAAGATTTATTATGAAGGAATGAAATGTGCTACTTTTGTTCTCCCTGGTGTCCCCATAAAGCCTTTGTTTGACAGGCTCGTTTGGGCTCTGCGTAGCTGCAGTCCCTTCCGTGAGGCTGCTGGCTGCTTTGAGACCAGTTGTGTGCAGACTGTAGATCAATTATCTCTCTGCTAGGGATAAACAGTGTTTCCCTTTTTCCTCTTCAGTAGCATTTGCTATTATCCCACAGCATAGGAGCCCTTTCTTTTCCTTCCCAGCCACCCAGCCACACACACACACACACACACACATACACACACACACGTTACTGGAGGGAGGGAGGGAGCGAAAGAATTCAAGTTTGTTGCATTAATCTTCATAGCCTGATCCTCTTGCAGCCTGCTGCTGGTAACTTAAGAGTTCAGCATGCTGCCCATTCACAACAGGCTGGAGGGACAAACCCTTCTGTTATAATTATGAGACATCTCAATCCAATAAACGCCCTAAAATGAGAGCCTCTGGAAATGGGAGTTTGGAAAATTACAGCTGAAGAAGGAAAGTCCCGTTGTGAAATCTTTAGCTAAGCAGGAACGCTCTTGTTTGGTTGTTTCATAACACACAGGGAGCTCCAGTGTGGGAAACGAGGGGACTTTAATTAGTACATCAGAGCTTAGATGTTCCTTCTGCTCGCTGGGGCTGGCACCCATTTATCAGGGGTGGGGGTGCTCTGGGAAGGGGGCTGGAGCTGGAGCCAAACTGCTGATGGAGTGAAGTGCTCTCTGCACTGCTCTCTTTGCAATTAGAGGGCTCTGAATTAAAAGTTAATCTAAAGCACCGTCAAACTTAAGTAAAATTCAGATCTAGGTCATAGTTCTACAAGGAGAGCCTGTAGGTTCTTAATGGACTGAACCAGAATGATGATTTCAAAGAGCATCTGGAGATGCTTTTTAAAAAATACAGTTTTTGACAGATATCAGGAATATCTCTAATAATTACATGTACTCAATTTTTATCAACTACTGTTCACAGCTTCAGTTTAAAAAAGAGTCCTGCCCAGCATCTGTTGTGCGTGGAAGTTTCCAGACTACTGGGCAGCATGTAGCCACTTCAGAGAAATCATTAAAAGTTATGTAGCTGAGCTGGTGTGAGAGACAAAGAGTTAAAGCTAAATCCCATTTGGAAGTAAACTTTGCAAAAGCAGTGAATTTTTTCAAAAGCTGACTGCTCTTGATTTGCGAGGATGTTCCCAGTCATGATTTCAATTAAAGAGACATCCTCAGGCATTTCTGCAGTTCGGCGGTGTCCTTTATTCCACATGGTTATATATTGAGTAATAAACAAAACAAACAAAGACTGTATTCTGCAATGAACTGCATACGTCCTGTGCAATCTCGAGGAAATCAATAGGTCAAGGTCTGGCCTTGGATTGCTTCAGTATTGGTTGTCAATAATTCCCCCAGCTTCAGTGGAGTTTACATTGTAAGTGAAAAATGAATGTAGAGATGCAAAGCTGTCTGTATATTCCCCTAAAAAAAAGAGAGGAAAAAATAATACTGTAGACTACACTCCTTTATACAGAAGCAGAAATAAATAGGTAGCCAACACTGTAAACTCTGATTTATTTGCTAGGCCTCCTGACATCATGAGAGTACATTTTGAAGAAAGCATTCAGCCAAGCTTTGGGATCTCTTTCTTTGCTTTCCTTTGTTGCATCCCTAGCTCCCAGCTCTCGCTGCGGTCTGCACTTCACGAGGACCAAGACCTTGTTTGTACAGTGATGGTCATGTAACAGCACAGCAGCAAACAGTGGGTCTTTAAATAGTAGTGATGATGATGGTAATAAGAATAATAAAAAACTATTATTAGTAATTTGAGTTTTTTGCAAGTGCTGAGGTACAGATGTCTTTCATCCTACTCCTGGTAATGTTTTAGTGAGTGTACGTTTCCCACCACAGCAGGCAGCACTGATGAGTGCCAAGGCTGAGCCGGGCACTGGGAACGTGACTTGGGGCTGTGTTTCCTCCCATTTGCCTCCTGCCCTGCAAGCTCTGGGGCCAGTGGTTGCACTTGACTCTGGGCTGCTCCTGGTGGTGCTCAGTGCAGGTGCTGAGCTCATTGGATGTGGATGCAGAGCAGCTTTCGAGGTTACACAACTGGGCTTTGCGTCTTGCTCACAGCAGAAGTGTTCACATGGAGTTTGTGCTGGAAGGGGGTGATTTGTGTTCCATCTGTTAATTAAATTAAAGGAAGGTGTGACAAGGGCCTTTGTCATCCTGTGAGGCCAAAGGGACAAGACTCAGCCATGGTGCCCTGCGTTGGAAGGAGGAGGAGGCAGAGGGTAGTGGTAAAAGCACCTCAGCAATGATTGTGACCCGTGACATAATGAACAAACAGCCTCAAGGTGCCAGGATTGTGGCACTGGTCACCCTGCTGCCCAAGGGTGAACAGGCAGCTTTATTCCTCTGGCTTTACACTTCCCTGGAGTGAGAAAATACTCAGATTGGAGACATTTTAATGTCTCCCTTTACTGCTGGTGTAACTGATCCTTGTTTTTAAATGGATCGTATTTTCATTCCCATTTAAGCCAGCATAAATCAGGAATTAATCTAGGCAAAGTCACCTGGCTCTATCGAAGCCTGTGGAAATGCACTCACAGGAGATCACAATCAGGCCTTGTGCTCACAGAAGACACTCACTGCACTGGGAGAGCAAAACCGAGACATAAATACGATGGCCCAGCTTTTGACATGGGCTCTTCCTTCAGGTCTCCCATGCTCTGGTACAGCCTGGCCAGAGCTCACCCAGATTGTGCATGAGGCTCTGTGTGCCCTTTAATCCTCTCCACGTGCATCTTCTGAAGTGTTCATTTGTATGCACACATTTGTATCAGTCATTCTGACCATAAAACCTACAGGATTTTAAATTGAACTGAAGTCCCAAATGCTTTAAAAGAATTTATGTTGCATAATTGTACGGGTTTGCCTGAAAACAAACAATGATGTATGGCTGAAATACTCTCCCGGGGGGATGACTCAGATCCTTCCTTGTGGCTTAGACCTTGCTGGGCTGCTGATGGTGCAATGTGTAATCTCTGCTCTAGATGCAGGACGAGGGAAGACGGACAAAGAAGCAAATGGAGCAAGGGGCATAAGATCAGAAATCATGAGCTGTTTGGAGCTTTTGGAGACACTCAGTGCTTTCATTTGTTCTAAATCAAGGCAGCATTGGAGACTATGGAGAAGAAAAGCAAACTCCTGATGAGTTTTACACCACACCATCCCATCTGCAGGTGGGGGAATGCAGCTGGTGTTGTGCCAGTTGGCAGAACAGCCCTGTGCCCAGTGGCTCCCACCCCAGGGACAGCCTGTGGACAGCACAGGACACAGAGTGGGGTACCTGGATTGGGGGTCGATGGGTGAGTTTCCCACCCCAGGGTGCCCTTCAGTGATGCAGCTTCACAAAATGCTGCTTTGAATGGGCAGGTTTGGGTGTTTTGCAGTCCAGACGGTTGCAGGCAGTCCCTCGTGTCAGGGTGTCTCATTGCCAAGTGCTGAGCAGATGATCCTGGCACCTGGGCTGCTTTGTCTGTACCCTACAAACATTCTCACCAACAAGTCAGGAGTTCGTGTGGTTTTTGCTGTCACTGTTCTCCCTTTAAACATCTTCCCGTACTTTGTTTTCTGTAAACGTGCTGTATGTCCCAAGGACACAATCTGACTGTTGGTAATTAAGTCAGTTTTTCAACCAGAGCTCAAAAAGATTTATGAAAGCTTTACTTTGTGGATGTGACACTCAACCAGTGCTTAAATATTCTTCAGCCAGGATGGCCAGGCCCAAGGAGTTCTAAGCAGGTGTTAATGTGTTTCTAAAGATCTATGTTTGTTTGATACATACATAAACCAGTTCGCAGAGGTGGCTTTGCAGATATGGGGATTTTGCCATTTTTGTGCCATTTGCAGATTTGGGGATTTCCGTTCTGAGCACGCACTGAACTCGTGGCTGTCACTGTGGCTTCTGGCATTCTCAGGATGGTGGCCTCAAGTGCATCAATCCCTTTCTTTCTGTCATTGCCAGCTGGGCTGAGACATCTCAGGGTCTGTAGCTCCCTGTTAGCACTGGAAGTGCGGGGCATTCTCTGGTGTAACTTGATGCAGTTACAGCTTCTCAGCCCTGCCAGCACCCTCCACCCTTCCTTTCCTAAACCAAAAACATCAGGTATGGAGTTACCATGGTGGAGCAGACTCAAGGAGCACGTCTGCTTTCCATTCCAAGCAAAGCATAGCACAGCAGTCTAATACCATCAGTTTGCAATGAAAGAATATTAAAAATAGAAAAAAAATAAAAGGAATGAAAAGGTTGACTTCATGGCAAAGAATAAAATAAGAAACTTTTTTCTGCAGGCTGCGCCAAGCATCATCAGGGAACATATCAATTCATAACAGCTGTGGGCAGCTATTTCTGTCCCAGACTTCACTAGTTTAATGGGAGAACCATGGTGAAAGTTAACAGATCTGTGTCCAGCAAGGTTAATTCCGAGGTTACCAGATTATGATGCAAAGAAAATCAGCTGGTGTTTTTCTGTCTCGCTATGAATAGCACAGTTGCATTATTGCTACCGGAAGGGTAGTCAGCTCTTCTCAGTCTGTGGTCTCCCACTGTGGAGGGAGGAACCTGTGATAAATTGGTTTCCTTTCCAAACATACCCTTCTGCCTTTCTCATTCAGTGCCTACGTAACCAGAATGATGAAGGGGTGGCTGCTAATACCACAACTGCTTGTGATCGTGTTTTGCAAGTCACTGTTTTCTGTAAGCCAAATGATTAAGTTTTGTTCCCTTTAATTTTTTGGAGGGAGATAATAAAAACGAAAAGAGTTGCTACAATGCTTTCAGGCAACATTTCTGCAAAAATGCTTGATTTTGTCTTCCACCATGTCACATCTCCTGTTCCAAAATTATTTGCATGGCCCTTCCACCCTGTCGCATCAATGGCAATGGCCGCAGGAGCCCACCGTGCTTTTTCCAGCAGATTTCCAGTCTGAACACACCCAGCAGCCTAAAAGAGAAGGAAAAAAACATGAAATGAGGAGATTCACAAACAGCTCCGTGGGAAGGTGGTGGCAGAGAAGGATGTCTTGACTTATGTTCTCAGCTCTCCATCCTGTCTGGGGAGGCTGTAGCCAGTCTGTGCTGCCCAATTTTGACGCACACCATGAAAATGGTTTCATTTCCTGACTGTACACGTGTAGTTTACAGAGATCTATCGGCAATGGTGGTTTAGGAGTGAAACGAAAAACTTTCCACCTCACCTAGATCAGTCTAGAACAGAGGTAACTATATACTTTGATAATGAGCTTTGAGAAACTGGGTAAGGTTCTTGAAGAAGAGCTGAAAACCTATTGCTTAGTACTATTAACAGAGCTGATAGATAAGTTTGAAACTCTGTTGATGAAATACTTCCTTCAAAATACATGCAAAATTATATGTTCCCCAAAGACTAACCGGGTAAAAAAAACCGCAACAGTGGCCTCACCTTGAGTCCTGTGTGTAAGTTTGGATATAAAAAAGATATAAAGCTATTAGAGACCATCCAAAGGAGGGACACAAGGATGGTGAAGAGTCTGGAGGGGAAGCCATGAAAGCAGCTGAGGTCACTTGGTCTGTTCAGCTGGAGAAGAGAGTGAGGTCAGACCTCATCGGGGTCTGCAGCTTCCTCATGAGGGGAAGTGAAGGGTGACCAGGGGCAGGACCTGAGGGAATGGCCTGAAGTTGTGTCAGTGAAGGTTTAGGCTGGGTATTAGAGAAAGGTTTTTCACCCAGAGGGTGGTTTGGCACTGAACAGGCTCCCAGGGAAGTGGTCACAGCCCCAAACCTGTTCAAAAAAAAAAACCTGAGTTCAAGGCGTGTTTGGACAAGGCTCTCAGGCACATGGTGGGATTCCTGGGGTGTCCTGTGCAGGCCAGGAGCTGGACTCTGTGATCCTTTAAGGATTCCTTCTAGCTCAGGATTTTATATGATTCTATAGTATTTTTCACTCTGGAATGGCTTTCCTGTTTTATTGTTTATTATATATTATAATGATAGAAAATAAAGGAGTCTCAATAAAAATTAAATGCTGTGATCTATCCAGAACGGTCTTCCTTTTAGTTTTGGGGAGAGTTGCAGCAGTTCTTTGCTGAATCAAAATGAAGCCAGACTTGAAGATGTCAAGCTCTGTAGTGAGCTGGAAGGTGCAGCCCCAGCAGCCCAGTTCTGCAGTGCCAGTTAGCTCTGGGGCTTCCCCGAGGATCTGCTCTGTTGCTCAAGCTCCAGAGAGAGAAGGTGCCCCAGTCTTGCACTCACAGGGCAAGTCTGATCCCAGCTGTCTTGTGGTTGCTACAAGGAATATGAAGACTAGGTCATGAACTTAAAATAATGCTCTTTGATTCTCTCAGGCTATATATAAACTGCCTGGAGGATTCGTGTTGCAGCCTGCTCCAGCAGGATCTCGATCGCCTAAGTGCTCAGGGGAGGGAAGGGAACTTTGCTATCCCTGGTTTTGGCAGCAGTGTGCAGCCAGACCAGTGAACCCAACCTGCATGTTCAGGACCCTCACTTCTCCCTGTGCCTGAAATATCACCTGGGACATCGCTGTGAGCTGTCATCTGCATTAGGGGAAGAGGGAGGAGAGAAGATCCCTGATTCTCCTGCCTTCACAAAACACAAGACAGGGAGCAGCTGAGAGTGTTTCTAGAGCTTTCTTCCTCTGACCATACAGTCTCAGTGCTCCAGCTGTCACTGGTTAATCAGCATCTTCCCCAGAGCAGAACAAGGATCTGACTCATGACTCAGAGCCACATCCCCATGCCTGGCCTCCTCCAAGGGGAATGCTACCCTCTCCATGGGGATGGTAATTCCAAAAACATGAAAATAGCAGGGTTTTAGGGTTGCTGGCCTTAAAACAGACCTTCAAAAATAGTTTCCTCAGATGTTACCTTGAGCAGTTTCTATGTATATTCTTGCCAACAAGCTCTTGTTAGAATATTTGTGGAAAATAAACTCTGGCGAGCCATGAGCAGAGCCAAGCAGATTTGAGACAGGCAAATATTTGTGGGAAAGTTTGTGTCTGTTTGCTCTGTCCACCCAGCACTATCATTTAACATTTTCCATGAGGACGTAACTTTGCTGAGGTGCCTTTTGATCAGAGGAGAGATCAATTACCATGTATCCATTTCCATGTTTTTCAGCTGTGAGGCACCAGTGGAAAGGTCAGTATTTCCTCCAAGAAGAATTTGGTTTTGGCTCAGAACTTTACTTGAAGAGTTAACATTTCTGAAGCCATGACCTCAAAACCACAAATAGAAAGAAAAATAACGTAAGATAGATGAGCACAAAGTTCTGGAAGCCGTAATGAGTGAAAAACAAATTTCAGCATGTTTTCCAACCATCTTCTGGAGTCAGGGAAAAAGGACATTTTAATGAAACTGCACCCTAGAGCCCACAGAAATTTGCTTGGTAAATCACAAACACACAAATGAACATGAGATGAAGACTGGGTCTGTAGTCTTCCAGCTCTGAAAACCCTTGCCCAGCATGGGAGCAGGAAAGCTGGGGTTGGCCATGAGCTAGGCCTGGCTGCTGGACTCCACCAGGACTCATTCCCCTGAGCAACTCAGTAAGCCTTGAAGCCCAGCAGTATTTTTCTCATTGAAAATCACCTGAAGGAAAAGGGAATTTCTGCCAAATCAACACACTTGGTTTGTGAAAAGACATCCAAGTGCACAACTCTGACATTGTCTCTAGGTTAACACCCCTGCCCTGCCAGCCTCCCTTGTGGCACCACTGGTGCTGAGTTAATGGTTGGGCTCGATGATCTTAAAAGTCTTTTCCAACCTCAATGAGCTTCATTTCAGGGGAGTGGAATCCAATGGTCTCAGGGACCACAGTGTCAACAGGAATACAAAAACGTCAGTCTTGAAGAGAGCAGAATGCCACAGCCAGCATTCTGCTTTCCTCACGTGCAGTACCCTCTGAAGTGGAGTTGTTCATCCCCTCCCCTCCTCCTGATCCTGTCATTCCATCCATTGCTTTTCAGGCCGTTTCCTCCATCTGTTGTCCTCCTGCTCATGAGGTTTCATTCTGAGCTGGCATCCCTTTGTCATTTCCCACAAATACACTGTGCGAAAGGATGTTATTTGTCTGTACCCAAATAAAAGGATGGAAGAAACCAAAATTAGATCAGTAATTTCACATGTGTAAAGTGCCACGCAAACACTGACAAGCTCTTCCAAGTCAGAAAAGGGAAAAATCAAGCAGCTGTGAGAATCAGGCCTGATTTTCACAAGCCTTCAGTAGAGATATCCAAGCATGGGAATCCTTAAACCTGCATGAAGAGCTCTGAGTTATTGATTTCATTATTTCATGAGAAGGGCTTTGAGCTTAGAGAGAGATGCTGCTTCTCTTTGCAGCTCCATGATGGAAAAAAAGGATAATTATTCCAAATAGCATCTCTCATGACACATCTTGGCTCCTGTTTCTCTGCCTCTTATAGGAAGGTGATCAGAGGTGAATAAAGCAGATGGAAAAGTGGGAGATGGCCATGCAATACCAGCTGAGATGGAGCAAGAATAGAGGGCATCATCCATAATGCTTTATGCCAAGTGTCCCCACATCCCACCCTGACTGATAAGGGGGGCACTGCTGGGGGGGGTCGTGCTTTACTGTAGTAAAAAATCTATTTAATAGCTGGATACATGTATGTACTCAAATGATTTTGCTGTGGATTGGAATGTTATGACTGGAAACGGGATCATGAAGTGCTGTATCAGACTGGAAGGAGCAGAGTGTCGAGAGGGGGTCTGCGTTACATCCAGTTTCAAGATAACACCTTTGTTAATGGGGAGCAACCCTGCTTGAATGATCTCAGCAGGTGTTCCCAAATTCAAGGAGCAATAAGCAACACAACTACTTGGCAATTAGGGCTTCAAAAATTTGCTTAAGGAAAAAAAAAAAAGAAGTGAGAAACCTCATCTCCCTGCCTGTGAGCACACCGTGCTTTGCATGAGCAGTGCTGTGCACGCTCTGCTCGGGGCTGATGGGGCTTGTGGTATCCAGTTGCACTTGGGTGAAAGCAAGGGGAGACACAAAAATAGCTCTGCAGCCCACACCCCACCCACAGGAAAGCACAAGTCACCCAGGAGCAGTTGCTTGCTGGAGCAGCAGCTGCTGGAGCAGCATTCTCTGCAGCTGCAGCCTCCCAGGGTGCTCCAGGGTGGAGCCGTGCCTGGGGATGAGGATCATGCTCTCAGTTGCACCTAAACCTTCATTCATCCCAAGATTTGCTTTACTCCATGAAGCCATGTTGAGAGCTGGCCACTGTTGCCTATCTTGTAGCCATATCTCAAGCAAGATCAGTGTACAAGATATAACCCCACATGCTCCCTGCCCCAGTTTGGCCAAATCAGCCTCAAGCAAGGCAATGTGAGATGAACCACACATTTTTTCCCAGGCCACGTGCTGTACTTTTTTCCCAGTGGTTTCTCATGCAGTTTCCAATCAGAGGTCTTACCTGGAGTCTGCCACCCTACTCTCAAGCCAAGTTTTTGGTGCTATGGTTGTCTTCCTTATCACTTTGGATCCTCAGGGGAGTTTCTGCAAGGAGAAAAGATGAGGCTGAGCAGCAACTATTCAAGTTTCTCCATCCTGCCTATGAAACCTCAACAAAGGCTGAAATTTATGGGCTGTGTAAGGCGAGCTGCCTCTCCTAACCCCCAAACTTGAGTCCCCAGAGGTGCCACCTCTGTGGCCATAGTCCCTCATTCAGGGGTTGATGGAGGGCAAACCCCCTTTAAGTTGCAGGTAAAACTAGATGTGGTTAGGAAAGGGATGGTGTCACAAGCATTTGACCCCCAGGACCAAATTCAGTGGACAGGAATGAACCACCGAAGACATGTTTGTCTTTGGAAGCAAATCCCATGTTGTCAGAAGTTACTCAGTTTTGTGGCTTCTCTCCAGTGGTCCTTGGTGTCTCCAGGGATGATACCCCAGGGCTGTCATTCACCCAGTGCCAGGCTCCCACTATTGTCCCCTTCTCCGTGCTTGCCAAAAGGAGAAGGCATTGGATTGCCCCAGCTCTGTTACTCCTTGTGTAAGCACTATGGATATTTTTGACTGTCCTTTTCAATTCCAGCTGAAGTCAGTGCCACAGGCAGCTCTCTTAGTAGATTGCTTTTGTGATTTATGCGGGTCCAGAAGAGTCCAAGGATCATTTATCTTCAAACCAGGAGAGAGATGAAAGAGTCATGGTAGTAAAATTTCCTGCAGAGCTAGATCTGAGCATCAAAGAGGGGAAAATGTCATTGTTTTACTGAGACATGACGACGTGAGGCAGGTTTTAATGCTGGGGGATTTTTTTAACTGCATAATTTGCCTTAAAAAGAAAAAGAAGTTTTGGGAAATGAAAGGAGGGCAAACAAGCTTGGTGGGCACTGCTGGGAAGCACTCTCTGGTGAGGGGCAGAAAAGGCAGGAGGGAGCAGAGCCCGAGGGGCACATGCTGCTCCTGGGGTGTGGAAGCAGCACTGGGCAGGTTCAGGCAGGAGCTGCTGGATGTCCCTGAGTGGCCACAGTGCCCGAGTGCAGCTGACCCCAGGACAGGTGTGCCATCACCCCTGTCCCACAGTGCCTGACTGAGGGGACAGATGTGCCATCAGCCCTGTCCCACAGTGCCCAAGGGAAGGGGACAAGCTTGCCATCAGCCCTGACCCACAGTGCCTGAGTGCAGGGGACAGATGTGCCATCAGCCCTGTCCCACAGTGCCCGAGTGAGGGGACAGTTGTGCCATCAGCCCTGTCCCACGGTGCCCGAGTGAGGGGACAGGTGTGCCATCAGCCCTGTCCCACGGTGCCCGAGTGAGGCCATGTGCTCACATGGCACAGGGTTCTGCCCCTAATCATTGTGGGTTTGCTTTGGGTGATGGGATCTGCACAGCAGCATGGCCGGGCATGTGTTTTGTGTTGTACAGAGAAGCTGTGAATGCCCCATTCCTGGAAGTGTTAGAAGCCAGGCTGGACAGGACTTGGTGGCATTCGTGCCCATGGCAGGGGCGTTTGGTCTCTTCCAGCCCAAACCATTCTACGATTCTATGAAAAATGAAGTTCCTGATGCCAGTGAGTCCAATTGCAAATATGGGAAACCCTGCTCAGCCACATTCAGCACAATAAGAGTGCGTCTCCTTGACCAGCTGCTGGGCCAGGGGTTTGATGGAGCATCACCCAACGACAGCAGCAGGTCCTGTGAGGTGGGGGAACATCTCCTGCCCTCACCCTGCCTTGGGACTTGCAACAGAAGCACGAATCTTGGGAAATCTGATCACATCAGAGGGTTGGAAAGAAACTGAAAGGAGGAGATGGCTGGGAAAGGGTCTGTTTACATTTGCAGCAGATGCTATCTAGAGGAGAAAATACTTTTTCCCCTGTGGACTGCCCGTTGATTTTCTTGCGGCAGGCACTAATGGAAAATAATAAAACCCATTTTAGTCAGGTTGTATCTAGAACACTTACAGGTCAAGCCAGTACTCAAAACAGACCGTTATGGAACATAGCACATTAGTTTGTCACCAGCATCTACAGTGGCCAGGGGATTTTACCATTTGAAATTGAATTTTATAGGTCAAGGCCTTTCGTGGGCCTTGAAAAACAGTGAGTCTTGTTAAAGTTAACATGAACGTGGAGGCAGTTACTGGGTGTGGAGATACACAACCTCTGTGTTTGTTAGCAGTTAAAAAAACCAAAAGAGACCCATGGTAGGAACTGTAGTGCAGCTATAACCCCCAGAATATGCTCATTAATTGTTATAGGCTCAAATATTTCAGTATCATCTTCCAGCTACTAAATCAAACCCACAAAATGCACAGGAGGCGTCTTGCATTGAAAATTACATCCTCCTGGCTTGTAATTTAAAATTCACTGATGACTGTAAAGGAAGCTTGGTCACAGAAGCCTGAGTTTCTTAGAAATGAGTCAGAAGTTGATCATTTGTTTAGGAGTTCAAGATTCAGATAACCTCAGACATCTTCTATGTGGTTTTATACTTCATGGAATAAATAAAGCAGGGACGTGACGTGGTGCCTTAACTGCCACACACATACACACAGACGTGCACACACACTGATGCCTCTGTTTTCTTCTCTCTTGTGTTGGGTTGCACAGCCCTGTCCCCACAGGCTGTATGAAGGCACCCATCACTCACACAAATTGCCCAAATTAGAGAGAGCTGCTGGTACTGATGGCTTTATGGTGGTGCCAAATCCACATGCTGGCTGTCTCTGGCCTCCAGTGTCCCAGGCACTCTCTGGGAACACTGGGATGGTCTCCAGGGTGGGAAGAGAAGCCTTGTTTCTGGGCTTTTAAGTTCCTGCTGACTCACATTCCATGCCTGTTGTGATCATGCTTAACAACAGCAACACACCCAGGTCCAGGCTGCCAAGACCCTCACCTGAGCCACTGGGGAGGTGAGGCCATTTCCTTGCCAAGACAGGCATGGTGGGGCATCCTCCATTCATCTCAAACACAGGAGCGAAGTATTATCCCCATCCCCTACTGAAGGCATTTTTTAGGTGAGGTTTTGATACCAAGTGCAGGAGCTTCCTACACTCCTTGTGCGTCAGAGCTGCAGGCTATTACTCCTTATCTGATCCATGCTCTGCTCTGCTGTTACTCCCTGTTGCATTTTCTCCATTGCTTTGCTAAGCAGCATCTTCCAGGAGGAGTGAACAAAGCCATGGCCCTGTGCTAAGAGGCATCACTGGATCGACCCTGCCCAGTGCCTTTCTTGCAGAATTGGCTCCTGTGCTGATTACAAACACCACTGTGCTCTTGTCTCCTTCCTTTATTTATTTTTAACCCAACCCTAAGTGTGCATCTCAGGAGTGAAGTGTGTTGTGCTGCTAGTAACTGATGGTAGGTGGAAAATCCATACGGCCACTCTGTTTCCCAGTGATATCCACTAAAGTCTGGAATCACTATCATTTCTGCAGGTTTTTATTGTGATTCGGCTTTGGTAAAACCCCCTCTCGGGGAGGAATGAATAGCATGGTGTGGCTGTGCTCAGTATTGATCGATGTTTTTGTCTTTATGTGGAAAGCTACACGGGCTCCTGGACGGGAACGTGACAACAACAAATACTAAAGCTGCTAATGTTTAGATAGCAACGGAGATCTCTGCTTCCTCCTGCACATAATGAAAACACCTCCTTTGTGCTGTGTGAGGTGCTTGGATGGACAGTAAGTGCCTCTGCAGAGAGGGTGGCAGCATGAGCCCCTCATGCAGGTGGAAACAGAAAGGATGGAGGAAGAGTTCCCAAGGCAGAGCAACATCAGCGCTAGAAATAGCCCTTCTGTCTCCAGATTGCACAGCTCTGCACAGTACCTGAAAACCCATCGCTTTCCTTTTTCCCAATGCTTTTATTATCCTAAAGCTTCTAAAGCCTTCCTTGTCCATGGAGAGGAAAGATTACCCAGTAAAATTCAAGGCTATAAAACTTGGGGGAAGGTAAAGAAGAGCTCAGTTTAAAGAGTGTATGAAACAAGAAATAATGGAGTTCAGGTCTGTAGGCTGCTTTTGCTGACTCTGGCGAACGCACGCTCATTTCAGGTCCTGCGGTTTCCTGCGGGCCTGCCGAGCTCTCTGCAGCACTGCCCGGCCACGCTACCTGCCAGCAGCACTTTGATCAGCCCATTTGCACATGACAAAAAAATCACACTGCCTGTCCAGACCTGGTCCCCAGCTGATGGTGGTTTTCACATCGAATCAAAGCACTGAGCTCCACTTTTTGGCTGAGCTCGCTGTCGTGTCCAGCTGATCCACCCTGCTGAGAGGCAGCGAGCAGAGTGCAGGAGCTGCTGTCAGAACAGAGGGCTTGGAGAAAGAGCCCAAACAGTAAGACCCATTTGGCTGTTCCCACATTGGAACCTTGGATGGCTGCAGAGGGATAAAGGCCTCTGGGAGTGGCAAAGGGTTTCTGGGCAGTGTTGGGGGGAGATTACCCAACCCAGGGAGGGGAGTGTGTATAATCAGAATCAGTGAGTCTCCCTGCTGTAAAATGCAGTGACTGCAGACCTACAGTTCACAGCAAGTGCTGATGGAAGCCACCTTGGGTGCATGTTTGATGCAACCCTCCACCTAGTTGGCAATTCCACCTGTGTTGCAAGTGTCAATGGAACCTTGTGGAAGTTAAACCTACGCAAGGGCTTCAGGATCAGACACGCTGATTTTTCCTCTGCTGCTGCAAGCCTGTTGCACAACAAGCCTCCAGTGCAGAGCAGGGACATCCACTTTCTGCATAGCACGTGGCTCCCCAGGATGGGCTGTTCCACTCAGGATACACTCAGGTCACACTCCCATTCCCAGCTCAGGTATTTCACATCCAGGTGATTTCTTGAACTTTTTTTTTTCGAAGTCTCTTCTACTGCTGACTCAACAAAGGTCTGTGCGACATGAGAGAACTTTTCTAATGACTCATAGATTTTTGAATTAAATGTAAGATGTTTATTGCAGAGATGCACGGCCATACATTATGCATCACTGTTTTAATACAATAGCATAATTCTGACAGAAATTATCCATGTGAGCTGCAATCAATTTTAGCTACTACTCTTTGCACGCTTGACAATCTGGTCATTCGGCTGTGGAAAAGTGCTTTTACTTGATTGCTTACACTGTTGCTAATCGCTGTGGCTTTTGGCACTGCCAGGGTGTTATTTGGCTGCCTGAAATTGCCAACAGTATGTGCGGAGGGACCGGGTGTAGCTGGGGCTGCTCTGCCAAACCCCTGTGGCTTCACCCGACACCAAGGAATGCGCAGACTCCAGCACAACACTTGGATAGTTGTTTCATCAGGGTGGGCTCTCGTGGGCTGCCACCAACCCGCCTCTTGTAGCCAGGAAAACAACATCGTCTTTCCTCTGCCTCCTGGGTCACCACTTGCCAAAATGCCATGGCTGTAGCCCTGTTTGGATGTGTGGACCTCCAAATCTTGTACTCCTTTTGCTGGGTGGGCTTCACAATTTGTCCGTGTCCTGGGGCTTTTGCTTTGTCTCCAAAGTGAGTGTGCCAGGGCAGTGCCAGGGCAGTGATGGCATGTGCTGTGCAGGACTGAAAGAGAAAACAATGTCCTTTATCTTATGTGATAAGAAAAAATCCCAAAGGGGAGAGCTGCTGAAATCATAAACTCGCAGTAGGGATATGAAGAGTCAGAAGCTTACACTCCCTGGGACTACATTTGGATGGGTATTGTACTGCTATCTTTCTTCCTGAATTTTGTCAGCCTCTCTTTCAGAACCAGAGAAAGATGCCTAAAATAACAGTGAGCCTGAAGGCTGAGTTAACCCCGTGTGCTCAGGCATTCCCCTGGCATAGCAGGGTCCCCTCCCCGGGCAGGACAGCAGCAACGCTCAGTCACCTCCTCACAGCAGTGCTTGCTCCTGCTGCCACGGCTTGGGGAAGCTCTGGCCAGGCACTGGAAGCCTGGATCAGGCTGACCCAATGGCTTGTTGCTGTTCCTAGGACAGGCAGGTCCCCAGGCTGCCCCCAGTGCCACCCTCTGCCACGATGTCAGCCCTGGAGGTGAGACGGGAAGGTTTCTGCCCACGTTTGGCCACCACTGACTTTAGCACAAAATCGTATAAATGTTATAAATCAGAGCGAGGGCTGGCGCTCACAGCCACCAGCTCCGGGCTGCGTTGGGCTGATTTATTTTGCGTGGGAGCAGCAGTAGCAGTTTACGCCTCTAGTGCAGATTACAAGATAAATCTGGCTTTCAACGAGACCCACTGGTGACTGACACTGACAGAGCTTCTAAATCACCGCAGCTGCCGGGATATAGCCACGGGCCAGGTTTGGCCCTGCAGGTCAGGTCTCTTTTTGGCTGGTGTAAATCAGCAGGGCTTGCAGTGAGATGTGGTGTCAGGTTCCTGTGCTGGGCTCATTTTTATTTAAGTGTCTATATGGTAATTTCAGCTCAGAGGGACACCTGAGGGCTGCAGGCCTTCTCTGCTTGAACTGCTAGCTTTTGCCATGCTCAGATCTGCCTTTTGCAGTGAAAGCTTTAAGGAAAAATTAAAATTCTCCTTGTGGGTGCCACACAGATGCTCTTTTTAAGACCCACTTCACACTGCTGAGGTCCATCCATATGAAATGAGTATCACCCTCAGTTCTGATTTCAATTACTAATATGCTCCAAAAACTTTTGCACTGGCTTTGATGTTACAGACGGATTGTCAGCCAGCAGAAGCTTCCTGAAATGGCCAATGCTGTTTGCTCCTGGAGATTTGCAAAAAACATGTGGATGTTGCACCTGGAAATTTTGTGGTGAACACAGTGTTATGGGGTTAATAATGATTGGACACAGTGGTCTTTTCCAGCCTTAATGATTCTGTGATTCCATGATGATCTGGTCTGGCCTGGATAAACTCTCCAGCATTAAGGTAGTGAGAGCCTACAAAGAGGAGCTGGAAGTCTTCACTGTGCTCCAACAGGCACTGATCTCTTCTGACACACGTCCTGCTGCCATCAGTGCATGTGGCATCATTGCCAGATGTGTGCTGCCACCATAGCCAGGGAATCTTCCCTTGGTGGGACTGATTTCACCTTCCCACAAGCATGCACCCAGAGCAGAAGCAGTCCTGCAGAGTGGGCAGGGACACTCCCCTGCTCCATCCTTGGAGCTGATCTTTGTCCAGGCGTTGCTGCTTGACGCTGTGGGAGCACAAGCACACATGCATCCTGTATCAGCATCATACCCAGACCATAAAGTCATTTCTAGACAGATTTTATCTGGACAAATCACACCATAAATGAAATAACCTCACCAAAATACAGTATGTCATAAAAACAGCCACTTTGTGACATTAATTCTGTTTTGCTTCTCCTAGCTTTTTACTAAGAAACTTGGTCCAGGACACACCAAAACGCCTGGCAACAGTCCACAGTCTGGGCCAGGGGTGGAAAAAGTGAAAAACCAGCTCTGTTCAGTGTGAGTTGTCTAGAGAAAGCTAAATGTCTGCAGTATCCCTCAATATGCAGCCACTCCCCAGGCTGCCACCAGCCTGGCACAACGCACACTTGGCTGTGGTGTGGACATAATTGTGGGTGCACTCATCACAGACAGCCAGTGGAGCCACCACCAGTAAAATGGGTCCATGGAATTTTAAAGGTTATTGCACTTAGTGTAGAAATCCAGCAGTTCAGGGACAATCAGAAATAAAAATACTCCAGTACCTCCATGATGGACACAGAGGTACTGGAACACGATAAACATGGAGATGGACATAAAACCCAAGGCAAGTAGAAAGCAAGGGAGGTATTTTTCATAGCTTCTTTACGTCTCCATGAAACTAAAGCGAAACCACAAAAGTGCTGTTGCTCCTTCTTGGCAATATTCAGAGGGACTGGAGACACTGAAGTGCCTTTACAAGTGGAAAGAAATATCCTGTGGGTTTGGGGTGCATGTAGTTATTTATTCATTTAGTCGTCATTCTGAGGAATTCACTTTGCCATACTTTAGATAAGCATCCATTTAAAGCAGACTTTTCTAGGGTTGCGAATTATCTCTGTGGCTTTCATTACCATCCTGATTAGACCCCTGAGGGCAGAGCATCAGCTGCTGCAACAGGACATTGCCACTGATGGGCCTTATGGCAATTAGTGTGAGTTGCAAATTTATCTCTCCAAGAAACTTAGTAGCTAGATGGCACTGAAGGTATTTTGTGGCATCTACTGTCTCAGGTACGGCAAAGAGACAACTAATTTGCTTGTGAGGGGTAAATAATTGCAGAAATTAGTATTATTCGTTTTTATTGCTGTTGGACCAAAGTCTGGTTGCTACTATTGCTGTCTCACATGGGTGTTGTGACTACAACAATGTCTCAATGTGATAAGCAATTAAGACCCCTCATTATCCAGCCTGTCGCATCCTGGCTCCATAGGCGCCCAGGGGGAGAACTGGTGCTAACATGAGTTAGTCACCTATTGCTGGTGGCCTGCAGACCTCTAGAGACTACAAATAGACACAAGGTAAGGCAGGCACAAAATGTAGAGCAGTCTAAGAGAAGAGAATGTTGAAAAAGGCTGGGTGCAGAAGAAATCACTGTTTTTGGGACTGTTTATAATTTGTGAGTGACTTGGCACACGGCTTTCATTCCTCACCGCAGAGGGGAGTTGCCAAACTTGGGAGCAGCTCTGGTTTTGAAAGTCTCATGATTTCATCTCCTTGGCTGCTGGTACGAAGCCATGGTTCTCCAGGACCCTTATTTATTTTATGATTCAGGCAGAAAGTTCTCAGTCAGAATCACAAAATCATTATTGCTCAAACATGTTCAGCGATTCAAGGCTGTTTCTCACCCACGTTCGCCCTGCCCTCCCTGCGCTGCTCTGCTGACTCCACCATGGTTCTCCACAGAGTTTCTCCAGCTTCAGAATTACCTTTTGGCACTGCTCCTGCTGAATGAAAATAGGAAGTTGGATTGCTTCACTAATAATCTTATTTCCAGTTTGTTGCAATTATGCTTCTTTTCCAGTGGGTGTTAAGCAGTTGTTCTGGTCTCACTGGTTCAAGGCATGTGAAATATGTGCAGAAGGTTGTGTATTAGAGGCTCTGCAGAGAACCAGAGGAGCTGTTGCCCTGCTTGCTGAGGACAGATCTGTTTCAATCATTCTAGCACTCATTTGGGAGAGAAAACATGCCCTAACACCAGTGGCACTGGAAGCTATGGGACCCTGGAGTAGCACATCCCACTGCTCACACGGGAACCAGGCTCCAGTGCAGGTGGCTCAGGGGTTGCTGGGGGCCACCAGAACAGCCCCTCATTGTGTCTGTGATGTCCCTTGCAAGCACAGCCCACGGCAAAACCCTGCCCAGAAGGCAAGTGCTGTGAATGGGGTATTTAGGAATGTGAGTTACCTCTTGCCTGGTTAAACCCAGACTAAGACTTTTGGGGTGTTTTAATCCCTGTCTTCATCAGCCCCTCCTCGAGAGCCTGTTCCCCCTCAGACCTGTGCTCAGAGACCACAGTGGCAGGAGGGGACAGGGATGTCTTTTCCTGATGTCCCACTGATTTAGACAATATTTCAGAGCTACCTCAGTGGACCTAGCTCCCTGACAGGAGATATTTTTGACCTACTTGACTGTGCAGAATAGTAGGAAGAAAGAAGAGGGTTACGTTGCTGCATAAAAGGAGCTGTGCATCTGATTGACCTAATTTTGGTCTTTCTTGCACTCTTTTAACTCCACTGGCTTCAGCAAAGGAGTGCTGATTTACACCAGAAGAAGCTGACCCAGTTTTCATGGCCTGCACTTGCTGTGCATTGGGGCCACGGTGACATTGCTGTCATCCACTGCCCCATTTTCCCTTGGTTCAGGTTTCTGCAGGAGCACAGGACCATGGAAGCATGATGGGTCTAAATATGGACACAGCCAAGCTGGGATGTGGGGCAGCAGGAGCCAGGCAGCCCCTGCTCTGACCTGTCATTTTCTATCTCTTAGAAATTCACAGAGCAAATCCCAGTGAGAAGCCCGTCTGTGGGACACCAGGGCTGCATGGTAACACAAGGGTGAGGTTGGCCAGGTGGGTGGGGGATGCTGCAGCTCCATCCCCTCCCAACACCCTGTTCCACCACCCTGGCTGCTGGTGCTGTACGTGGATGCTGCATCTCTGTGAGGGTGAAGGACCCAGAGCCGTGAACATCCCTTCCTTCCTCCTCCTCCACTTCAGCTGTGAAACCCTGTGAGAGCTGCATCAGAGGAGCCTCGGTGCTGAAGTTTGTTAATTAATATGCTACAGTTAACTGTGTCAAAAGCTTCCCTCAGATCAGGTGAAAGAGCTCCTCACGTTTCTCTTTGATGGGAGGCAGGGAGCTGTCGGCAGCAGGGCTGAGCGTGGTGGAGGGGGCACCGCCTCTGGCAGCACCTGGGCATGAGCTGCCCTTCCTGTAATTGCAGATAAACCACAGGAGACAAAACACCGCTGCTCTGCTGCTGCTGACATCATCAGGTGTCCTCTGATAACTGGGAAAAAGGGGTCCTGCTAGGGCAGCGCTCACTCCTTGGGATCATTTCCTGTTATTTTCAGGGAATAGCAGCATGAGGTGCCTGGTGGGCATTGGTGAGCAGCAGCAAAAGCAGGAATCTCTCTTTGCCTTTGCTTTTATCTAAAAACTGCCTCGGCAGGCTCATTGATTCAGGTTGGGTTTATTGGATGGGTTTGAAATCAAAACCCCGCGAAAAATATCGGAAAGAGATAATGATGCTTTATTTCTGAATGCTAATAGTTTGAAACAATCAGGGGTAATTGCCGTAAAGCAGAAAGGGAAAAAATCCTCGAAAGAAGGTGTTCCAAGTAACTGGGCAAAATAAATGAGAAGCACTGAAAGCCATTAGTTTTTCCTTGCTCTGTGTCAGCCCTGGCTCTCCTCCTTCCAGCATCTTCAGCCTCTCAGTCAGCTCAACAAACAGAAATTTTTTACTCAGTCTCAGCATTAAACCCCTTGTGCCAGTTTGACCTTGGCTGGGATGACCACAAAAGGACACAGGTTCTGCTGTTTCACGATAAAGTGTAGGTTTAGTTGTCTCAGGGTCATGGAGGGCTGACCAAGTCAGGTCATGGGGTTGAGGTTTCTGGCTTGGGCCACCTCATCTTACAGCTCCTGGTGTTGGATTCAGTTTACCAACCGGATGAGCTGCCTTGCCTACATTTTCCAAGGTCAGTCTGACCTCCTGGAGATGTGGCTACTCGCCTACTAACTTGGGAAAGAAAGTGAGAGCAGCATTTGGGGCCCGTCCAGTGCTGTCTGGCTTCGTGACATTCCTCTATGTGTTCATGCACCATGATCGGACCATCCTTCTGCTTCCATGCCCAGTTTTAGGAGTTTGAGCGTTGGAGGAGAAATCTGCTCCCTCCTGCTTCAACCCCAGGCTGACACCATCCCCGTTTGTCTGTTGCAGAAACACAGCAAAGTGCAGTGCTCTTGTCAGTGCTGTTAAAATTCAAGGAAAAGGCAAGATTCAGGCCAGGAAGGAGAGAAGCCTCTGCTTCCTGAGCCCCCACACCTTGAGGAGGGAGACCAAGCTGGCTTGGAGGGCAGAGGAGCAGATGGGCCAGTGCTGTCAGTTCCAGAGATATCCCTGTATTTAGGTTAGATATTAGGGAAAGGTTTTTCACCCAGAGGGTGGTTGAGCACTGGAACAGGCTCCCTAGGGAAGTGGTGACATCTTCAAACCTGCCAGAGTTCAAAAATATTTTGGATGAGACACTCAGGCACATGGTGTGGTTCCTGGGGTGTCCTGTGCAGTGCCAGGAGCTGGACTCAATGATCCTTGTGGATCCTTCCACCTCAGGTTATTCTATGATTCTATGGTTTTCTGCCCACTTCTGCTGCTTGCCAAAGGCAGAGGTCCAAGTGCTTTGTCTGACACAGCCATGCAATGGCAGCTCGGGGATCTCAAAACACTCTTTGCTGTTCCCCAAAGAGACCCTGAGGAGTGCCAAAAACCCCACTCGCCCCCATGCCCCAAGGGAACAGCAACAGAATTAGGATTTAGCAACAGCCCTGGATCATTGGGTTTCTGCACAGACCCTGCCATTGGGAGTGAAAATAAACAAAGGGAATTTCTGCCCCCCACAGCTCACCCAAATCAAACAGCCAGCTGGGCTGGGGGTACGCTGGGCTGGGACCATGGCAGTTTATTCCTGCTGGCAGCAGCCTCGGCAGCCCCGCAGTCTGCCAACGCCTTGAAATATCTGCTTGGGATTTTCTGGAGCAGCTCTTCATCCTCCTGGGGTTGGGTGAATTCGATGGCCATAATCAGATGCCTCCATTACTCATTTCTGCTCTTTCTACCTAAAATGTCTGACAAGTTCAGCTGCTAAAGGCAATCTGTAGAAACAAGGGTCTGAACTGTCAGATCACCCAAGCACGGCCTCATCTCTTGCCTCGGCGCTAATCAGAGACAAGGTTGTGCTGCCAGACGCTGACTGGTCAGAGAAGGGAGGCAAAGGAGAGCTGAAGTGATAAACTTCTCAATTTAAAGTGTCGTTTCCTGTGTTAACACCACTCAGGCTCTGGCAGCCTTTGCAATGTTAAAAGAGACGCTAAGAAGGGAGAAAAAATAATAAAATCCTTTCCCCCATCTGATTCTCAGCTGTTTGGTCCACACCATTTAATTTTAATACTAATGTGACATGGTAATATTCTGTCAATTGAATTCAGTTGTCGGGGTGATGTAGAAGGGAGCCTGAACTGAATCCCCAGGTGAAAAACGATCCACCCCTCCCAGTGGTTTTCCCAGACATTGCCCTGCAATGGACACAGGGCACCAGGTTGGGAAGGCTGAGGGAAGCACAGGATCCCTCAGGAAGCACCCTTCCTGATCCCAGCATTGCTTTTTTTTACCTCTCCCATGTGCAAGAGAAGCACCACGGGTGGAGTGGCCCCAGTGCTGTGTCGACCTCCCAGCTCTCACATCATGAGGTGGGAGAAGTGGCCATGAAAATTTGCCATAGATAATTGAGATGATGCATTTGAGCTGACCTGGAAATGATTGTCCTCTCCCATGTGCAACTCCTCAGGGAATTTTACAGGATTTCCTCAGGAAATTAGGGGATGGATTCAATAGTAAGGGGGGAAAAAAGTGATTTTAGTATTACTGTGAAAAAACCAGAATCTGGCTCCCCACAGCCCAGATGATGAGTGTTTTGGGAGCCTCTACCTAACCACAGTGGGTTTATTCAAAAGAAACCCAGGGAGAAGTCAAAATCTCTGTTCCCATGGGGTATTTCCAAGCCCCTCCATGTCCCAGCAGCACAGAGGAGCTGAGGCTGCCCAGGTCCTTGTGCTGGGCATATTCTGCAAGGGCTGGATCTGTATCTTCACTGATTAAGAACAGAATGGTCTCCAGGGCAGCCAGGCAGGTTTCATAAGCACTAAATCACCATGCAGGAGGCTCCTGCAGGACTGGGGAAAATAGTAATCTCACTAATAGACTTAAAAAATTCAAATGTTTTGCACCAAAAAAATGACAGATGATCTCCAAACAAATAACCTCTCAACATAAACACAGCAAGAAAAATTCATTAAGTGCCTTTTAAGAGCATTGGATTTGACTTAGAAGATCTTTTTCAGATGTTCTTCTCAAGCAAACCTAAACATCAAATAATAATTGTGTAAAGGCAAGTGCTATAATAATAATAATAACACTGAAAATGCACGATGCCTCTTTCCCTTTGATAAAGGTCTTTGTGCTTTTATGAAATGTTCATTATCAGTATTTTCACCCCGTATCTGAAGAAGAGAAGCTGGTGGTTTAGAGTCTGAAGAGCTCAGACAGAGCAGCAGAGAACAGAGCCAACAGGGCATTATTTCTGATAGACTGAGGCTATAAAACTATCCTTCATGTTCCCAGAAAAAATATTTCTGTTATTTATTCAAAATTAAAACCAACTTGGAAAAAAAATTCCCTTTTTATAACAGATTCAGCTAATGTTCTGTTTTCTTATAGTTTATATTAATAATGATTGCTCTAATCTTTTGCTGTATTTCTACAGTTTCAGCAGGTTTATGGGGTAAGATTGTTATTATTTACCTCAGTGACTGATTTTATGGAATAACTGCAGGTTTTCGTGGAGGTACATCAAGTGCTGAAGTGAAGGGAAATAAAATATAACAGCAGTTTTCTCTGCTAATGGAAGAAGAAAAAAAACAGAGGGCAAAAAGGACATAATATATATTGAAAATGTTAATATACAAGCATTAATACACAATAAACTCTATTTAGACTGATTGGACTGGTGCTTTTTTATGGTGTTTATAATGGCTATGGAAAGAACATGGAGAAAGTCACACCAGGGAGTGATCCAGCATTGGTGTCCCAAGAGAGGACACTCTCCCTGCTTCCCTGCTGTGATTTTGAGGATACTCTGCAGTTTTTAGCTCTTACACCACTGAATACAAATGTGCCTCCTAACTGGGGCTGGCCAAAACCTCCTCAGAGACTGGGGAATAATGCAGCATTTTGTAACCTACAGAATGGAATAAAAAAACCCAAACAACCTTTATAAAGGTGTTGCAGTCCATGGGGCTGGCAGGATGGGCCAGCCCTCCCATCCCTGGCACAGCAGGAATGGAGCTCTGGGTATCAGCCCCTGCTCTGAACCACTCTGGCACTGGAGCTCCAGGAGCAGTCAGGGATCACATCCAGCATCCCATGAAGTCAAGGGGCTCTGCTTCAAAGCCAGGAAATACATTCTTAAAAGCTGAAACCAGTTTTGTAAACACTTAGGCCCAAGTCTGGAAACCTCTAAGAATTTTTTTTTATTTTAGTATTCTTATATGATAATTGGAAACATGTGTGCCCTGCTCCCACTGCGTTTTGGAAGCATCTGCCCTGAGATGAACAAGCCCTGCTGCTCGCTGGGCTGGAAACTCCCCAAATCTCCACAAACGTGCAAAAGTGAAACCTAAGAGCCAGCAAAGTCAATATCAAGGGTTTCAGGAGGCACTGTCTGTGGTTTAAGGCTTTAAAAATAACAATTGCCCAGGCTTTCAGATACCAAAGGATTTGGCAATGGGATTACCACAGCAATCAATGACACATGAAAAAGAGATCACAGAACGTGATTTTGTCTTTCCCTGTTTGAAGATTTGCTGTGGTCAGAACATGATAGCTCTATTTGCCTTCTGGCAGAGAAGAATTCCATTTTTCTTGCAATGAAAAAGGGTCTGCAATGAATTCTCAGATAATTTCAGTCACGACGGGTCCGATACATCACATAACTCTTGTCCTTTCTCAAGAGCAGCATGGATGAGCACTGCAGAGCCCAGGCAAGAAATAAACCTTGGAGCTCCTAAACACCATTGAAATTTTAAGTTTGAAGCAGTAAATATCGGGGAAAATGTGAAATAACCAGATAATTTTCCTCCCAAACAATGACCCTCATTTTTCAGTCAACTTGGAAGCTGGCTGAAAATATTCAAAATGTCAGTTCTGAGAAAAAATTTCGTGCTCCCTGGCTCCTCCCAGAAATATTTGCTTAGGTGTACCAGAGTGCAGAAGTATAAATGGAAATCAAAGACACAAAGAATTCATTGAAAAAACAATCTGTGTACTTACCCAACACAGTTGCAGTCGTTTCCTGTGTTATCCTTGCAAAACTAAGAAATGCTCAGAGCTAACCCTTTAAGGGATTGCTACAGACACCACAAAGGAAATTTAACAGTAACTTGGAGGGATTTTTTGGTTTATGATGTTATTCCTTAGACATTTAAAAAAAAAAAAAAGGATTGTTTTTCTTTTACAGAGGCACTAGGACAAAGATGAGATGCAAATAATTCTGTATTCAGATGTCTGCCGTCGCTTCCCCTCACATAGCTGTAAGATTTGTGCCTTTGGCACACATTGCTCCTGATAACCACACATTTCTGATGCTGTTTTTCAGCAGTGAGCTTACCATCTTCAAAATTAGTCATTGCAGAAAAATCTGTGTAGTGGCGGGGATGATAAAGTAAAATTGTCATGAGAGGGGATGAAAAACCTAACAGCCTGAATTCAGGTCAAGAGCAGCGCTGATTATTTAGAAAGAAGTCCTATATTTATAAATCCTTGGCAGTGCTATCAGTTTGTTTGGTACCAGACAGTGAAATTAGGATTTTCTCTTAGATGAAGCCCTGATCCTAAAGAAAAACACTGGCCCTTAGATTTAGTGCCTGTACAGGCCGTGGGTCTGTGCACTCCTGCTGTAACTCAACCAACCAGTTGCAAAATTGGCTTTTCCTGCCCCTGCTCTGCCAAGCCTGGCTCCCAGTCAGGTCCCTGCCTGCAGGGAGCCCTGCAGGACGGGTTGCTTTGATGTGATCAGATAAATCAGAAGAGCCCAGGTATCCCAGCTCTCTCCAGAGCTGCATTTCCTCCCAGGCCTCCTGCAGCTCCAGCAAGCCCCACTGTTGTTGACATGACCTCAGGGGTTTCCAGCATTTCCCCAGAGGGAAGGTTTCACAATGGGCTGAAGTTCAGACTGAGGAAAGGTTTCCTGGTGTGCTGCCACTGCTGGCTTTTCTCAACACCAACCACCTCCATCCAACCCCCCTCCTGCCCCTTGGACATTTCCCTCTTCCAATGCAGTCATACAACCCTCAGTGTCTCCTCCCACGGTGGCCAAGCCCCTCTGCCCAAAGCACTTCATCATTTTTCGTGCTCTTCCCTAATTCTGGCCACTTTGTCAGCACTCCTGAGCTCATGAGCTGCCCAGAAATACAAGGCTGATATTTTCAAAGCTGTCAAGGCTGATATTTTCAAAGCTGTCTGCAGGAATTGGGTGGCTCATTTCTTCCTTTTTTTTTTTTTTGCTTTCCTTTTTCTTTTTTTCCTCTTCTGCTGGCATTAAAATCTCCAAAACAACTCAGAAAGTCTCAGCCTGTGGATTCAGAGGACAGGGAGAAGGAAGCACCCTTCCCACGTGAGGAAGGGGATGCTGTTGCTTCAGGCTCAGCTCAGTCCTCGGGGTGGCTGTGCCGTGCTGAGGCACATGGGGGATGTTGCCCCATGGCTGCAGTCAGATCCCAGCACTCGAGGGGATAAAAGCAGGGCATTGCCATGCTTACATCACATGCCATGTTCACGTCAGCCCTTCCCATTGTCACACTGCCTGTAGGACACTTCTTGCAGGTATTTGCTGGTAATAACAGGAGACAGAAAACAGACACAAAAAAAATCTTTAACTGAAGTGTTAACTCTGCTTAAAAAGATAGTGACAAATCATATTTTTCCACAGAAATCTGTGCTGAGCCAGGATCCTCCCTTGTGTAACTTCTGACTTCAATAGGCAAGGGCTGGTCGCAAGCCGCAATTAGAGCTGGCCAGGAAACTGCGGGGTTTGTCTCATGGCAACTTCTGAGGTTTCAAAATCTGTTTGTGTTCTGCAGAGGAAACGAAATCAAAACATTTCTAATGTGAGATGGGAGCCTGTCAAAATGTCCATTTTCTGTGCAGCGAGCTCCTCGTTTCGCTGTGGCCCTTCCCCTGCCCTCTCAGCATGGCTGGGGCACGGCCGTGCCTGCAGCTGGGAGCAATCACGGGGCTGGTACGCCTGGGTGCCAAATGCATCCATGCTCAAAGCCACCCAAGTGTTTTGATAAAAATAGATGAGTTGAAAACACCGTGACCGCTCTCGCCCGGAACGTTCGGCTTGTTTGGGATCAGGCTGACCCGGTAATGCATTGTGCCAGCACCCCAGTGGGACAGAGGCCGACCTCAATGGCCACTCTCCTCTTCTGCTCAGTACATCTCTCTAGAAGGACCTTTAAAATCTGATTTTTTTTCTAAGGTCTAGCAAAAACTTTAAAAATATCTGCTCTGCTGGGGACATGAAAGGCCCAGTGGCATACTTGGCAGGAGTGAACGTCTGCCCAGGAATCGTTGGCATTTGCTCTCCTGCCCCACGTGTTTGCTGACTGTCTGTGCCTCCTCTGCTCTCCATCCCAGATCCATCTCCAGTGCTGTCCATCCCAGATCCATCACCGCTGGTCTCCATGCCAGATTTGTCTCCACTTCTCTCCATCCCAGAGTGGCTCCGTGCAACTGAGGGTTCTGGTGTAGCTCATAAAGCACTTTGCCAGCCTTTCCATGAAAACTGCTAATCAATTAATGGCAGTGAGTGAGCACAGTAAGAAAGGGTGAAGAACTTTAACAGGGGCATTACCTTCCCAATAGCCTGAGTGCCTTCCTGAGCACACTTCAGAATTAAAAAGCCTTTTTTCAAATCGCTTTTATATGACCAACAGAAAATAGGGAGGAAAGTGGATTTCTTCAGCATGGCACAGGTGTGTCTGTGCTGCCCTGAGTTTGTCCTGTCCTAACTCTCTCTGCACTGTCAGCAGCTGTTCCAGGCTCCTTCCCCAGGCACTTGCCAAACCAGAGGGACAAATCACTGCAGGGTGGCAAACCAAGGAGCACAATCTGAGTGACTCTGAGCCATGAGTTAGAGGAGATGGTGGATAATGAAAGGATGAAAACAGGAAAACCTTTTTCCCCAAAGTGTATGTGTCTGACATTAGAGAGCCTGAAAATTTCTCAAAATGCTTCAATTTTTATTTTTTTTTCCAGACAGCATGTTTCATCCTAAGGGTTTCAACTGAGCCCTTAGAAAAATTACCTGCAATAATCTCAGGTCCATAATCTTTGCTTTGCCACTCTCTTTGGACAGGCAGATATTTATGGACAACTGTACTGTCACAGGGAGACAGGTCCCAGCCCTGCTCCTTCACATCCCCCAGAACAAACCCGTGTGTGCACAACTGGAGACCGCCCTGCTGGAACTACTGTGCACCATCAACATGCCCCTTCCAGACACAGGCTGAGAAAAGCCCCAGTGAGTCCCTGAAGGACTTGTGTTTTAGGAAAGGTGAGCCAAGACATCAGCAAAGTGCAGTGGGCGGAGAGGGCAAGCAGCAACCGCGGGGCGTGGGACCTGTTGGAGCTGTGGGTAAGTCAACAAGAAATGTCGTGCTCATTTCATCTGGTAGCATTTGGTCCATTTATTTTAATTGCAAATAAATGCAAAGCAGAAAGAAAGGGTTGTAGTTATTGTTGGAGCAGAGAAAACATTTTGTGCGAAGAGAGGGCTGGCCTTCAACCATCCAAGTAAAACCCATTGCCTAAACAATAGAGCTTAAAAGATGAGCAAATTGCTGTTTATGGGCTGTTCCAGATCCATACCACTCAGGATGAAGCCAGGGCTGAATACATGAGCAAATTTGCTGCCTAACTCATTACGAAAACAAGCCTAGTGTGGGATTTGAGCCATTTTAAATCATTCACTCAGAGCAAAGAGGAAAGACCAGAGCAGTAGCAGACGGAGCAAAATTAGTGAGAGCATTATCAGTCCAGATTTGCAAATGCTGGTGCAGGCAAAACACATATGAAGGCCACAGCATTAATGTAGCTGGCTTGTGGTAGCCTGAGGAAACACCCCACCAGTGCTACAAGCCAGCCAGGCCACCTCAGTCTAGGGAAGGGGAGTGTTTCCCCATGCACATCCCAATTCCTGTCCCAGCGCGGGCTGGGAGATGCTCGCTTGTCACCCCTCTGTGTGCTGAGCAGCTGGACCAGATTTTGCAGACTCAAGCTGCTTTGGGAGATGCAATGCCTCGTTGGCATGCAGCTATTCAAGCTGGTGCCTATTATGTCTCTCCCATTAAATGCTATGAAAACAGGCATCGTGCACGGAGGGGCTGAGCAAACCTTGTTATTCAGTAATTATGCAATCAGTGCATGATCTCATTTCGGTGGCTGGGGTGTGGAGGGAAAGTTTTGGTTCCTAGATGCTTGCAGGGGTCTCTATAGTGAAATGCATACAGACATATTTACAGCCACTGGCAATGAAAATTCTCAGCAATGCTAACTATATTGAGCTTCTGTGATGTTGAGAGCGAGTTACAAAAGCCCCACACATCTGGTTAGGCTCAAAAAGACTCAATAGTCGGACTTTCTGCAATTGAAATGCTCTACAATTAACGGCCCCTTCTGGAACAAGGCAGGAAAAAGCTTGCAAAACCCAAGAAGGTTTTGGGGTTGGGTTTTTTTGGGTTTATTTTTTTGAGATTTTTGCAGCTCTTCCCCCGAATTTGAGAGGAAGCCAAAGCTTTTCAAAGCTCTTCTAAAACAAACAAGCAAATCAAATTCCCTCTCCACCCTCCTGGAGAGAGGAACACCCTGGATGAGCAAATCTCCCTTTTCTTAGATGCTTCCCTGCTGGTGAAAGTCCCAGAGGCAGAGTGAGAGCTGGAGTTTGGGTTCCTTGCCCTTCATTTTTTCACATCCCTGGTGCTCTGCGTGGTTTGAACTCTGCTGTTTGCTTCAGCAGGGGACAAATTTTGCCAGGAGAGAATTTTATGGTACAAGCCTGCTGAAAAAGTTTGCAAAGAAAGTCCAATCAGGATGGGTGTGTTCTTATGAAAACTTTGACTTTCCCTGTATCCACAATTTTTGCAAAACAGTGCTAGTGGAAAGGCTCCCTTTTATTGTTCCTTTCTATGCACACACAGTTTTGTGGCTCTGCAGGGCAGAAAGTCAGAGAGCTAAAGCAGAGAGCAGGATTTCTTCTATCTGATGGGCCAAATTCTTCACTGGTATAAATAGATTGAACTCTGCTCAGGGGGACCATGACCATTTATACCAACAGAGGACTTGGCCTGCAGTCACAGCCTGTTTCCATTTTTAAACCTCAGGAGACATGACCCAACCCTGTGGAGGCAGATTCAGACCCTGGCCACCATCACTTTCTAGGCAACTTTCTATTTTGGTCACAGCGCCATTCTCTGCTCCGGCCCATGCCCAGGAGAGACCTGGAGAGGACCTGGGGACATGGAGCAGTCCCAGCTTTGGAAAGCCCAAGGACATCCCCATTTTCTGCTGGGTCTAGGGAGACAAGCTGTCAGATGTTGCAGCCTGGGTCAGCCCAGCTAAGCCTGGGGAAGATCAGGAGTAGATTTGGATGAGATCTGTACTCAGAGCTGTGGGCACATCCCAGCTTGGCTTTGCACGTTGCAGATGTTCATGGAAACTCCCTAGAAAGGACTTTCTTGGCCACTCCTGCACTCCCTGTTCCAAACTGCTGCATGTTGCAGCTCTCCATCCCTTCCCTGGTCACCCCACAGCTGCTCCCCTCTGTATCCACATGCAGAAATTGCTGCCCACTGCTCCTCCCCCAGGGATGCAGATCCTCTCTGGTCCCTTGGCAGAGGCACCCTGGGCACTGAAAGTGAGGAGCTGTGCTGTGTCCCCTCCACACAGGCTGTGGCTGGGAAATCTCAGTGCAGAGCTCCCACAGAGGTGGCTGAGTTTCACAGGGGAAGCTTTGAAGGGCTGAACACCTTTGTGGGGTGACCATCAGGGCTGCAGGTTTGGGCTGGCACCAGAGCTGAGCAGGTTTTCTGCCACTCGTGAAAATGCACTCTAAAAGTTAATTGATTTACACATCTGCTTTTTACAGAGCATTTTAAAACAGTGACTCCTGACCCTAGAAAAAAGCCCAACCAACACACAAAAGAATTCAATAAATCCTTAAAGTGCTGCATCCACAAGCACAGCCATGCCTAACCCTTCAGCTTCTGCCTTTCTGGGTACATGAAAGCCAGAGGTTGCCATGGCCAACCAGCTAAAGGCTGCAGATCGTGGCCACTCATTGCCCCTGTGAACCAGCACTGCACACACTCACTTCCTCACTCCCACTTGTGGAAAATCACTTTTGCTGCTGCCCCTGCAGAGGTGGCAGTGCTGGCTGGGGCTGCTGGCACAGAGCACTCCCCTGTGCCCTCCCCTGACTATTTTTAGGTTGGTTTTCTGGTAAAATAAACTCCTGCAATCATTCTGGCTGTGTTGATGTATTACTGGCTGCCTGTCCATTGGCCCTTGAATGATTGATGCTTCCCCTGGCCAAGCTTGGTGGCACTGATGCTGGCAGGATGAAGGCAGGCTCCTCTTCATCACTTCAGTTCCCAGCCCAAGGCAGTGCTTGTGCTGGGTGGTGCTTCCCATATAGGACACACAGCCTGGCAAGGGAAGATATTTCCACTCTCATCCTCCTTCTTCTTTCTTGTGTGACATTTTTACTTCGTAAAAAATTGCATGTGCCCTCTGGACAAGTGATTAAATTAGAAGATCAACAATACATGAAGAAGAAGCAGGATCAATTCACAGAGAAGTGGCTGAAAGCAGTTTATTACATCTTTTATCTTTTTTTGCTGGGAGATCATTTGCCAAATCATTAAAGGAAAACTCAAGTGAATGGGATGAGCAGCAACTAAAAATTGCCTTTTTCTTAACAAATTGATATGATTACAATATTATTTTGAATAAAATATTCTTTTAAATAAGAAAAATTGGATAAGATTGCTTCTGAGGTCAGATTCTGGACTCAGTTACCCCAATATCTCACTGATTTACTGTAGCAATTCAAGCCATCATGTTCACATTTGCTATCAAATAAGTGGACAGGACTCTGAGGGCAGCTTGTGTGATGACAGACTGTGTATGTGCTTGCCAAAATACAAACCATCAACCTTTCCCCGGCCTGCAGCCCCAGATCAGGACTCTGAAAGAATATCGTGCAGGCAGTATTTCAGTGCTTCTTGCACCACCTTACATCCATGTCCACTTTCACCTCCTTTTACACCAGCAGAAGTTCAGAAGGCAGGTAAGAATAAAGTCCCATTTCCAAAGAAAATCTTTCAAAATGATAGAGGTTGCCAGTTTTTATCAAACAATAATTTCCAGGTGCAGCGAGCTGTCAAAGCACAAGATGTGCTGAACTGGGCTGGGAATAACATTGCTGAAATCACAAAAAAATACTGCAAATCCCAGAGAAAGAAATCCTTGGAGCTCCAGGAGGGGCATCAGCCTTACCCTTACCCTAGTTTGCCTTACCCTGGTTTTCTCTTGCTCTGTTTTAACCTTATTTGAGCTGCTCGTGACTGGCAAGAGCATCGTCTTCTGCTTGAATCTGTCTGGGTTGAAGATACAGAAGCCAGAGAAAGATCCAAATCCTGTCAATTTTCAGAAGACAGGAGATGATAATGCTCTTGAAATGTGTCCAACATTTCAAAACTCTTGCCATAAAAAGGCAAAGGATTATTCAATCCCGGAAAACAGCAGTGCAAGACCTGTCAGAGCTGGGTCACCACATTTCCACTGAGAGCTGGATCTTCTGCTTTCTCTCCATCATCTGCTCTTCACATGACTCCACTTAGCAACAGCACCTGATTAGTCTTTGTGTGCCAGGTGCTATTATTTTTTTGTTTGAATTAGTGCCTCCTGGTTTTGTTTGAATTAGTGCTTCCTGGTATTTTTTCCCTCTATTTCCCAAAATATTGCTGGATTATCTTCTCTTACCCAGAGCCTGGGTGCCTGGGTGTTCCCTTTTAGCACAGTGAAGCTGAGCTGCCTCACTGTTGTCATTTTATGGCTGGGATGGGAGGAAACAAAACTCATTTTCATGCAAATCCCCACTGTCTATCAGACATCATAGTTGTCAAGCAGGTCATTAGAGGCCTACTGTGTAAAATGAAGATTACTAATTAGAGCTGAAGAAATAATTTGCAACAAATAATTTATCCCATGAATTTAGATTTTCTTTCTCCTTGTGGAGTCTCTGCAAACAGGTTGTTACTTCGCCAGAGTTGGGTATTATTTGAAATGTTTTTAACTCATTATGCTCATGATTGATTCAGAGTTTTCAGTGCTGCTTTTTTGAGCTAGATGGTTAATCAATGTAGATCACAGGATTTGGGATTTACCTCCTGGCTCAGGTGTCAAAATACAGCTGAAATGAATAAAAATCAGTATATGCTTAAAAAGTACATTCCATGAACCCTGATTTGTGTTTCTGTGAATATCACAGCTCAAGAGCAGCTTGGGAATTTTCCATTAAATGCATTTTTTCTAGCAAAAATAAGCTACTGCAAAATCTATAATTTTATCCTGAGGAAATCTCTCGTAAGTAAAAAAGACCCTCCAGCCTGTGCTGTATTATGCAAGTCTTGTGAGTGAGTATCACCAAAAATAGGAAAACCAAGGAATTTATCCTGCAGGGAAAAGGAGAGCAAATGCATCCAGCTGCCAACATCCCCAAAGGCCCTGTAGGACCCTACACACATCCATTATAGAAGTAACTGGAAATGAAACCTTATGAGTTGTGATTCACAGTCAAAGGAAACAGGATTTAGCAAGACCTGATCAGTTCACTACAATGGAAAATGTCAAAATATGGATTTTGGATAATTTTGATTGACCATTTCTCTTCAACCCGTGACATATTCTGTTCCTTTGGCTCAAAATGCTCATCTGATTCAGCTTGGAAAGAGAAAGTGAAAATTTCTATTGATTTTCATCCCGTTACAAAAGTCAATTTTTGCAGACATTAATTCCGGTTGATGCATTCTATGAGCACTCAAAGAAAGGTGGAGCATGGAGAAAGGAGAGGAATTCACTCAGTGAATTAATTCCAGCATCCAAGCCCACATTCACAGGAAACCATTTGCAATATTCACCACCTTTATTAATAACATGGGGCAAAGTCACACCTATGGCTGACACTACAAAATCCTGGGTTGCAAAGGAGCAGCTTCATTTTCAGCTCTCTAATGAAGCATACGGGGAGCACTCTTGGGGGGATGGGAGGATAAAAGAGAGTTTCAATGAATTAAAAAAGAGACAATTTGTACCAGACTCCTCAATCCCATCTGCTTCATATCTGGAGCACTCGGTGCTCCCTGCACTCACTCCCTCACTCACCTTTGTGTTTGCAGTGTGGTGCTGAGGAGGGATGGGAGATGGAGAGAGACTCAGCAGGAAAGAGGGGATAAAATAGAAAGCAGTGAACACTCAAAGCTTGCTTGTCTAGTCTAAATATCTCCCAGGGCAAAGCAGGCAAGGCTGATAAAGCTGTCGAAAGGGTTGGGGGAGAAACGGTGAAGGTTTCTTGCTTTGTGTCTTCTCCATGGACCTTTCACCCTTCCACATCAAATCTCAGGAAGTCAGGGAAAATTTGTAAGAAAAAGGACTTTTCTCCCAAAAAGCAGACATTTTCAAGCATGGCTGGTGGACATCAGTTGCTGGAGCCTTTTGTGGCTTCCGTGCCTGGAGTCAAGTGGAAGGGGAGATAGTCTGGGGTGAAAGGAGGGTCAGCAGAGCTTGTGCTGACTGAATAGCACAGGTGATGAGATGTGGTAGCCCTGGGGAGGGAGGACCAAGCACGGTTAGGGACACTCCCAGCTCAGCCATCATTGCTGTGTGCAACTCTGGGTAAGTCTCATTTCCATCTGGAAATTGGGAATACCCACTTTTCTATGAGAGGCGCTTCACATCTCCTGGATAACACATTTTATATAAGACCTAACTTACTATTTTGGTACACAGATAAAAAGCATGCATTGAAAGGAGCCAGATCAACCCTCAATCCTAGACACACCAGCCCACCTCTTCCCCTCACTGTCTCTCTCTTACATGCAAAACAAGTGCAGCCCAAGCAGCATCTGACTCCACATCAGCCCAGCTGGACCCACAATGTCTGGTTAGGTTTGGAGTGAGGCAAAATGTGCTTGAGGAGCTTTTCACTGGAGGCCATCCCCTGTGACAACCTCCCTGTGGGAATGGAGCCTCTCACAGAGCCCCATCCCCACTGGGGAGACAGCAGCAGCCTGGCTGCAAACGCAGCACTTCTGTGCTTAAATACATTTTCCCCCAGACTGAGCATAGGCTTAAAAAAAAAAAAAAAAAAAAAAAAAGAAAAGAAAAGAACATTGAAGAGAAAAACGACCTTATTCAAAGCTCAATGGGAAGACTCCCCCTGAATTTCAATGAGCCTCAGCAGGCCCATGAGGCTGGATTAACATAAGAGCTGGGAGGAAGATTTCCAGGTGCTCCCCGCACCCAGAATCAGCTTTTCCAAGAGGAATCAGCACCAATGTGTTGTGCCCTCCAGCTCGGTAATGTGTTTACAGCCAGGCAGCCTGGCAATGGCAGGGAGAGTTTCTGTGCTGAGTAGGAAACCCTGGCCACCCAAGATATACCTGTAGATTTCTAAAGGAGTTTTCTCTACCTTTCCATCCGTGGCAAAAGAGATGCAGCCCAGCTCATCCCAGCTGTGCCCAGCTGTCTGAGGCACTGCCAGGGCAGGTGCCAGCACAGGTTTCACCTCCCCAGCCAGGCCTGTGAATTCTTGTTGGGAGAGCCCAGATTGCACCAACATCACCAGATGGGGACGGGGATGGGATGGGGATGAGGTGATCAGCACCTCCAGGAGAGACCTGCCCTCCTTTGCAGGAATGCCAGCGTGTGAATGTGCCCACAGAGCTGCAGCCCCTCCTCAGTGTGGGCACTCAGCCCTTGAGCTGGGGAAAAATTCCTCCCTGCCCCCTGTGCCCTCTCTGCAGAGTCTGGACCAGGAGGAGGGACCCAGCAGCACATCTCGGAACTACAAAGATTTCCTGTCTAAGCACAATATTCCCAGTCTCATGTGGCCAGACTGAGTGAACAGTGATGGAAGGGCAGCAGCTACTCCTAATACTGTGGTTACTCTTGTTGTGGCAGTGGATGGGGTTTCAAAAAACAGGAGCAATTCTCACCAAAATCTCATCAAATTGTTGCTGGGTCTGTCAGCAGGCAGCAAGCACAGCTGGAAAGGCAGTGACATTTGCAGGAGGTTTTATGCAGCTGGGAGGTTTTTAACCCTTTCTCTCAGCAAGTTATTAAAAAATGTGTATTTGGGAGAGCTGAGGGAACAGAAAAACAAACCAGGCCTAAGTGCACTGACTCCCAAAGAACAAGTCAGGTGAGGTCTCTGAAGGAAGAGGCTTCATCTTCAGATCCCAGAAACACGTCTGTGTGCCTGCTTCAGCTGTTGTTATTTTAATGGGGACCAGGATTTGAATTGCAATCCAGTTCTCTGTGCTGCTTGGGACTGAGCAGAGCTGGTGCCTCGCTGCTGCTGGGGCTGTGGGAATCTCATTAACAAGAGCAGGATCCATCCCTGACTCTGGATCCATCACCCAGCTGGGAATCAGCCTGGCTGTGAGTCCTGCCATCTCACTGAAGGCTGCCTTTGTCACCTCTCCCTGTGCTTTTATCCCTCAGCTGAAATTTTTAATGCACCCCCAGAATTGTCCATCCAAGTAGTTTATTTATGGGTTTATTGTGATGACCTGATAAGACTCGAGGTCACTGCAAATGTTCCAGTGTAATGCAGGGCACAGCTAGCCCAGACCCTGGCACTGGGTTGTAAATACCTAAAGACATTCTCAACAGCATTATTTATGGTTTTTTAATGCTGAACTGTATGTTTTAGAATACACAGCTGTCTTTGTTCAGAATAAACCAAAAATAGCAGATTTTCCTCTGCTTAGCTGGGTGTTAAATTATTTACATTTCAAAACCCATAAGTAGAAACAATGACTGCATTTCCAGAGCCTGCTCCTGCTGTCAAATATCCCTTTCTCTTCTGCAACCTAATTTAGACTTCCTTTTTAGAGTTGCAGTTTTGTTCCATTTTCAATTATATTAGAGGAACCAAGATTTCAGGCCATTATCTCATCATTCCCGTGAATAGCAACACAAAATGTGCTTTTGCTGCTGGGACACAAAGCCTGGCTGGGAGGGCATGGCCACTGAAGTAAATCCAGAAGAAACCACTCTGCCACAGGGAATACTGAAAGCCCAAGGAAAAACCCCAAGGCAGAAGAGGATTCAAGGTGGGGATTGGTCTCTTCTACCAAATAACAAGCAATAGGACAAATGGAAATGTCCTCAAGTTGTGCCAGGAGGTTTAGACGGGACATTAGGAAAAATTTCTTGATGGAAAGGGTGTTCAAGCATTGGAACAGGCTGATAAAGAAAGTGGTGGAGTCAGCAACCCCAGAGGGGTTAAAAAAACACATAGATGGCATTTAAGGAGATGATGATGGACTTGTCAGTGCTGGATTAATGGTTGAATTTGGTGATCATGGAAGACTCTGTGATCTCAAGATGCTTCCTGGGGTCAGGGCTGGGATGTTAAACCCAAAGCCTGGAGAGCAGCCCAGGTGAACAAAAGTGCTTTGATAGGGGTGCAGGTTGGGACCTGAACAAGAAGATGTCTCAAATATCACATAATTTCACTGGGTTGCTTCTCTGAAGGGCTGGCTGAGCCTCAGCTTTTCTTTTCTAACCCCCAAACTCCCCTTGGCACCTCCCTGCTTCCCAATCACCCTGGCCAGGTGCTCTGCCCCGTGACTGCCAAAACCCATGTGTAAATGCCAGCCACCTTTGCCCTGTTCCCAGGTAAATCCCTGTGTGCATTACCCCTGGCACCATGACTAAAAGCCAGTGGGGGCTGAGTGTCAGTGTGAAACAAGGACAAACCTGGCCAAGGAACATAGATTTTTAGGTCAGTTGACCAAAATTCATTGTATTTGTTTCTCTTGTAACAGAACAGCATCCCATTGGTGCCTACTCTTCTTGGACACCCATAAAAGGAATATCCTGCATCTAATTGGAATCTCAGCATTGCCAGCCCCTGTGATTTTAATACCAATCTTCTGATATTTGGAATTTTTCATAAAGCTGTGGCTCTTGGATGCAAGTAATTAAGTGAGGCTCAGCTTTCACTGTGAAATGAGAAGAAGTTTCTAGTCTTTGTGTTTTTGAAAAGCTGGAAAATGTGCCCACAGGCACAGACTCCAAAAGGCAAATTAAAAGAACCAATATGTTTTATTTCTTTCTAAAACAATTGTGATTTAGGGAGGGGAATGGGGGGCTCAATTCATGATTTATAGATTCTGCACTTGGCAGCTCTCCAGTCTCATTGGTGGCTCCATGCAGATGGATCTGGGGCTATCTGAGAGCTGCACAGTATTTTTCACCTGGTTCCTCGCATTACTTTTAAATTAAAACAAAACAAAAATTCTCTGTAAGATGTATGTTACAGCAGGCACAATTTAAAAACTGCATGTGCCATTTTATAGCCTGGTTCAGATGTGACCAGGTCTAATCTCATGTATTTAGATTCAAATAGGAGATCCTGCCTCATGCCAATGTGCTGGATGACATGGAGGGAATGACACAGAAGGTTTGATGGCACTCTGCGTATTTAGGGGGGCTCAGGGTTGGGATTGGCCCTTTTGAAGACCCTGCTGGCATTTGCATCACCTCTGTACATTATTTTTTAACCTCATGGTGCTGCTGCTTCCTTCCAGACCAGAAGCACCTCCCTCCCCGCTGTGCTGTCCCTCTCTGTGGGGACTGTCCCCAGGGCCTTGGCTGATCCAAGAGCAGCTGAAATCCACAGACAGCCCCAGCTGAGCCTTCTCCCAACATTGCAGTTATCTTTGGAGGGGCAGTCGTGTGGTTTTGGGCTGAGGCTGTCCAGAGTTTCTTCCCTCACTGGCAAGGATGGGGCTGTGGGATGGAGTGAAGCATTTCTGGTGGGCATCAGAGCAGTCACCTTTCTCTGAGGCTGCCTCTGATGTAGAGAAAGGGCATAGACAGCAGGGGCTGGGACAGGACTCTGCATGGGCTGCTTGTGTTGGTCTTGGTTTCTGGAGCCCCTCCCTGTTGGGGCTGCCCCCTCTCTCGGGGTCAGGAGCTGCCCATCAGCTCCCCTTTCCTGCTCCTCCACCTGTTCTGGCACAGAGGTGCCCTCCTGCCTGTTTGCAGCTGAGAACCCTCCTCCTCCAGATGCTTTTTGGGGTGCTTATGCCATGGCACTGACCCCAAGAAGCAGCAGGGCTGTGCTGGGTGCTTGCCGACCCTTGAGGAAAGCAGGGATGTTGGAGGCCACCACAGACAAGGCTTCTCTCGGGTTTGGGGCTGAATCCCAGGGCTCTGAGCAAACCCCTACGTGCAGGCATCAGCAGGACCATCCCAAACACTTCTTCCTAGTGGGCATCTCTTATTCCTGCACCCCTTCTCTCTCACTTCACACCCTATTTCATTTTTTTTGGTGAAAGCCATCGCAGGCAGCAGCAATCAAAACAAAACCCCACTGAGGCTCCTCTGCCAGAAAGAGCCTGACTTTGCTCATGGTGGGGTGTAAACCAGAGCCACCACAGCACGTCTGGGGTGTCAGCGTGTCTGGGGTGTCACCGTGTCGGGGGTGTCACCGTGTGAGCACGAGGATGCTGCTCCGTGGCAGCCACACCTGATGTTGCTGGGGAAGGCGAAGTAAAAACAGCTCCACCTTAAACTGCAGAGAGCACCTTAAACTTTCTCCTGGCCTCCTGCCACCGAAAATGCTCCAGGCGGAGCTTTAATCAGAAAGAAGCCTGTGCTTTGCACTGTGGGGGAAGGGGTGGCCAGAAGGACATTTCTTCATTGATTTTTTAATTTTAAAAGTTTATTTCTTGCATGGTGGTGGGATTTTTTTGTTGTTGTTGTTTTGGCTTTTTTTTTTTTTTTCCCTTGACACAGTAAATTTCAAATTGATTTTGCAATCCTGTCTCCCCCATCCTCGCACTCTCCCTTTCAAAGGTAATTGAGACCAGAGGTTTCATTTGCCCCCCTGGCATCCTCTCATCCCCTGTGATGCTCCCTGAAAAGCGTTTCAGCAGCTGGGCGTTCAGCAGGGACACACTTGAGGGGGGGCAGCTCCATTCAAGGACATCCTTCCCTTCTCCCCTCCCCCCAGAGGCAGATTTCGGGATCAGGGATGTGTCTCCTCCCGGGGGGATCATCAGCTGGAGCCTGGATTCCCTTTGCAAAGCACAGGCAGCCCCCCAGCCCTGGGCTGTGTCCCCAGCCCATGGATCTCCCCCAGCCCAGCCGACCAGAGGGTCTATTTTTCACCAGGCGTTTCCTGCTAATCAGACCATTAGTCCTTGTGCTGATTAACCAGCTAGTTATCAATTTAATTAAAACATACGCTTTTTTGGAAGGGCCAGAAGTTTCAATCATATTTTATTCTTCTCATTCCAGATCTGATTGGCACTAACCATAACCATCAGGGGGAAACCAAAGCAATTAACCCTTTCCCTTGCTGAGGGGGGCACCTAGCTGCTAATTGACTATTCTCCCAAGGAAGCTGCAGGTTTTTATGATGCTGCTTTGCGCCAGAGCCTGAAGATCTCAAGACATTTATCCTTTATCGGGATTTTGTTCTAATACAGAGGCTTTGCAGGTCACACCGTCTTTCTAGGCTGCTGGAAAGTGGGAGACTTCAGGAGCCAAGTAGGAATTTAGGGTAGGGAAGGACTTGATCTGTCACAATTAACCCTGTGACGACAGAAATGCCCCGATATTTGTTCTGCAGTGGGAACAGCAGCGCTGTGTTCCCCCATGGGAGAGCCCGGCCATGCCCAGCTCCGTGCCCCACACGCTGCCTGCAGGGGAATTTGGGACAGGGCTCTCTTTTTTTACAGAAAAGCTTTGGTATCTCATTACCAACCTCAAAAATATTTGGCTATAACTGACTTTTGAGGTTTGGGCTAAGTCCAGGTACTCCACGGAGAGAAAAGTCGGTGCTAAATGCCCGAGTTCGAGTTCCAACCTCTGCAGCCCCGGCCGCGGGGCGTTCCCCTGCCACCGCCCGGGATGCCCGAGATGCTGGGAGAGCCCTTCTAAGAAAATCTGCTGCACAAAAGGCTTTGGAGAGTATTTTCCAGAAACAGTTAATGGGTGATCTTTCCTCTTGCAAAAAAAAAAACCCAAAAAAAACCAAACAAAAAAAAAAAAAAAAAAAAAAAAAAAAAAAAAAAAAAAAAAAAAACAAACCCAACAACAACAACAAACAAAACCAAAACCAACAAACCCCAAGCGAACAATTTGCCCCTCTGCATTTCCCCATGACAGCAGGCTGTGCCCATTGGGATTTATTTCTGCCCTCCCCACCTGCCCGTGTTTCCCACGGCCCCTGGGGGCACAGCTTTGTGTTTTATTTCACCGCCAGCCCGCAGCAAACGGGAGCTTTGTAAAACATCTTTGCTGCAGCCCTACCCTGCTCTCCTCCTCACCTCCCAGGTTAAACCCCCCCAGTGCACCCCCCGAATGCAGGGACACCCCCAAAGCAGCGTGGGGGAAGCCTCGGTTACCCTGCAGCCCTGAGCCTGGGAAAAGCTCTCTCAAGCCACCAGAGCTCTGAGGCATTTGCTCTTTGCTTTGCACACTGAGCCAAGGTCCCCTTCCCTGGGCACCTGCCTGGCCCAGCTCTGTGGTGGATGTCCAGGGATCCCGTGGGATTTAGGGAATTGCACAGCTACTGCTTTTTGTTTCAGATTTTGCTTCCATCAGGAACGGTTTCCCATATCCATCTTCCCAAATACATATGGCCAGATAGAAATATACAAACACAGATTGACATGCTGGAGAAGACCTGCCTGAAATCCCTCAGATGGGATGGTGCTCAGTCCCAGCAGGAATATCCATGTGGAAGTGCTGGGCAGCCCCTGGCCCCAGCACTGGGACTGGCTGGCACTGGAGGTATCGGTCTCTTGCCTCAGCTCTCTGCTTTCATTTTGGCCACCCCCTGAGAGCTCTAATGGAATAAGGATCATAGAATCATTAATGTTGGAAAAAGACCTCTAAGATAATTGATTCCAACCATTAACCCAGCCCCACTGCCAAGCCCCACCACTAAGCCATGCCCCCAAGTGCGAAATCTCCACATCTGAGCACTTCCAGGGACGGTGACTCCACCACTCCCCTGGCAGGGTGGTGCAGGTCTGGCAGATTCTGTTTTCCATAGGTAAAATTTCCTCACCTGTTTAAAGCACATGAATTGCATTTGCACGGCAGGATTTGCACTGTGGTTGTGTGTGCAGCAGCAGAGTGGGCTCACAGAGTCACCCACCCCTGCTTCTGCCCACTCCATGACCTCTCTGTGCATGGGAACAGGGTGCTGCTTCCTGGCCTTTGGGATGACCCCCCAAAGTGGTGCCTGGGGGATGTGTGGACACTATCACAGCATGGGCTGCACACACAGGAGCTGCTCTGCAGTCACCTACGAGGGAGACGTTGTCTCTCTGTGCTCGTAGCACATTTTTCTGCTTGAATTACTGCAACATCAGCCAAATGAGGAGGGACTGCGAGTGATCACAAAAGCAAGGGAACTCCTAGGGTTCAGCATGCCGGGAATATCAAGCTACTGTCTGGAAAAATACAAAAAAATGCTGTTGATTCATTCCTGCAGCCCCTGACATATAAATTAGGCAACTAACATGACCTGTGACTGTTTCTCTGAGAGACTGGCTGAGACATGACAAATATGCCCTTCAACATACCAGGGCTGATTACTGAGAGTGCTGTGGGAATAGCTCAGAGCCTCACAGTTACATTATAATAAACAAGATGCCACTTAAGGAAAACCACGATGCTGTTGGAAAGCCCTTGGGTCCCATCTGCCTGGCTGCAGAGGAGCTGTGCTGGGAGTCCTTGGCATGGGGGGATATTGGTGATATTCAGGGGATCTTTTGGGAAAATCCTTGCTCTTAATGATAGGGAAAGGACTTTAGACTTTTTTTTTTTGTTTGTTTGTTTGTTTGAAGTATGGGGTTCAGGTTTGTGTGGGCATTTTCCTGGTCATTGTGGACAGAGGGTGAATTCACTTTGATAATTCCCACTCTCCACAGCCATGAGCTCCTGTGCCCAGGAGTCAAACCTCTCCAGCCCTTGAAGCCATGCTGTCAGTATAGCCACTTATGAAATCAGCTTTCCAGGCATCCAAAAAAACCCCCCAAAACCCTTTCATTGCCATCATGCTGCATTTATTACATGTTGACAGACCTTGGAGCAGGGCAGCTCCCACCCCCCTGCACAATGCTGCTGAATCACTCATGGGAAATGTTGTGTTCAGCACTTGCTGGGGAGGGGCTGGGCAGAAAATGCTTGTTTGAACTATTCCCTATTTGTGTTAAGGCCATAAAACCTGCACACATCCCAGGGCCTGAGCTGTGAAGTCTCAGTCTGAGATGCTCGAGTGGTCTTGCTGGTGCTTAGGTAACAGTTCCATTCCTCTCTCAGCTGCCTGAGCCGTTTCAATCCTTGAGTTCCAACGTGCAATTTCACCCTGAGTGGCTTTGTTTCAAAGGGTGACCAAACTGCAAACCAGCCCCTTCAAATCCCCAGTCATGAGCTTTACATTAGGCAATTAAACTGAGCAATAAATATCACTTTGTTGTGAACGAGCCTCCATTTCCTTTCTTATTTTAATAACAATAATGGTCAAACTTCTGTTTAAGAAGCAGTTTCTGCTTCTATTAGGAAATGTGCCAACCTATTCAAAGAGACACACGATTTGTATGGAGAGGTAATAGCTTTTATTAAGCCAAATTATATAGTTATCAAAAAAACAGCCAAGCTTTCAGGAACACAAGCCCTTCTTCAGGTCTGGGGAGAGGCAGTGGCTCCTGGCAGCTGCAGAACAGCTGTATGTCAGGATTGCTCTAGCCCAGGTCTCTTTGATCAACCCTGCTCTGCCTGGGGCAAGGTGTCTGCCACTGGCTCCCACACTTTCCTGGGCTGGGTTTAAGGGGGGGCAGCTCCAGTTTGGGCAATGTTTCTCCTCAGATTACACTGAGCATAGTTTCAGGATTAAGTATATATATATTTTCCCGCAAGTTTGAATTTATCTTACAGTTTTTGGGAGGACCTCTGACCTACAGCAGCCATCTCTTTCTTGGTGTTGCAGCCATACAAGCAGAAACTTGTGTTAAATACACACTAGCCCCAAATGCCCTGTCTCAAGTTGTATGCAAAGAGCTCACATTTGGCGCTTTTTTTTTTAATGTAATTTTTTTGAACCTCTAATTTGAGCACACAGGATTCCTGCAATTTCTGCTGGCACAGCCTTTGCTTCATCTTTCAGACTGGAAGTCTCTTGGGGCCAGGGACCATGGTTTTAATTATGTACAGCTCCCAGCTGAGCAGAACCATCAGTCCCCATTAAGTGAATAAATAATTACTTCAGTGAAGCACAACTCACTCCTGGCTCAAACCCATTACTGAAGTGTTCATAGGTCATGGTGTATTTGTAAGCATAATTTAAATAAGATATGCGGGTTGGACAACCCATCAGCAAAATGTGAAATTAGCCTCCAAATCCCATCATATATTTTGGTGGTAGATTCTTCTATTTATCAGTAACACACATCCATTGTTATCTGCTGCTGCACTGTGTCCCTGGACTCCACACGAGAATGCCCCAAGAAGTGTTTCAAAATTGGGGAGAAGAGCCAGGTGATGCTCCTGACATCTCACAGGACAGGTTTGGGCCAGTGCTCCTCAGCAAAAATGAAATGCAGGAAGAACTCTTATTCAGCAAGGGATCAGGTGCCACAAAAAGGTGTGCAGGTTTAACACCCAAGTTGGCCAGGTGCTGGGGAGAGGATTCCAAGCCTGTGTCCCATCACAGCCCTGTGAATGTGCAGAGACTTTTAACAATTAATCACCAGCAAAAGTTAATTGGGTTGTGTCCGTCACCTCCCCATTTTATGCCAGTCACTAATTTACAGAACAACAAGATCTGGATGGAAAGAGGATAATTAAAATGGGAAAGTACTCCACAATTCCCAGGAGAAAATTACAGACGGCAGATTGGAACACCGGATTCCCGCTTGCCCACTTTGTGCCTTGAAGCTCCTGAAGGGTGTTTATCCTTGGTTTATTTGGGATCAGACCTTGGAGCAATAGACAAACTGCCCTGCTCCCACATGGACTTGTGGCCTATGGACCAAAGGTTTTTTTCTCCTCTCTCCCAGCCAGCTCTAGAAAACAACTGATACTCTGCCATGGTGTTGGACACTTACTCTGGCAGGCTCCCAGATCATCATTTCCCATGATCATGGTGTCTCCTGCCATGGCTCAGCCTCCCCTTTGCTGGCAACACCTTCCCACCAGGTATGAGAGCTGCCAGCCCCATCCTCCAGCCACTGCAATATTCCCTATTTTATGTTGCCCTGAAGCTTTTGAGCAGCTGTAGCAGGTCACCTTCAGCTGAAGCCTCCATGCCACACTGGACCTTGCTCCAAGTGTTTCTGGGCTGCTCTGCCATCTCAGTCACATGTTCCTCTCACAGTTTTATCACCTTGATTTCCCCAAGAGTTGCTGTTGCCTTTGTGAGCTGCTGTGAGTGCTCAGGCCCTGCTTTGATTAAACAGAGAAGTCCCCAGTTGTCCTCATCATCCCATCAGCCACTGTTGACATGGCCACACATTCCCCATGTGCTCCATCCAGCCCTTCTCTGGTTCCTGTGTCTCCCTGGCACTCACCAGACTGGGGGCATCAAGCTTTATAGACAGGTATCCCCTCATGGATATTTTATCCAGGAGGTGACATGGAACATCCACTTCATACCCTCCAGAGGCACCAAATGTCATGTGCTGTGTCTTAGGCACAGGATGGTTCAAAGGAAAAGGATAAAAATCACAATTGTTGCAAATACACGGCAGGCAGACAGCAGAGGAGTATTGGACCCACACAGTCAGGAATCTTTTTGGGTAAAAAGGCAGAGATTATTGCAGGAAGTCAGAGAACAATGCTTGACTATTTAAGGACAACTGGTGTTTCCTTTCTGAACATCAGCACTATTTATTTGTTTTGGGGTCTAGCCAGATCCCATTTGATGTCTGCTCTCCGATTAAGGTGGAAAAGTATTTGCAAAGATTTGCTCAGTGTTTCTAAAATAGAACTGGCCTATGTCTCTATTCATGTTCAGTGGCACCTTGGAAACCACCTGTGATTGCTCCAAGATGTTATGGATACCAGAAATACAAATTAATTCAAAAAGCTGTAGAATTCTTGAAAAATGATCCAGTGAGGCTGATTAAAATTAAATATCACAGATCACCAGCAGTTGGGAAGATGCTGTCTGACCACTTTTGCATTGTCCTGATGCTCTTTCCAAGGCACCCAGGACACTGAAAAAAGGAGAGGATATAAATGAGCTTTTACAAGGACCCAGCATGATGCCTTGCCCATGATAGGGGTGCATTTTCCAGCCCCACTCTTTCCTGAGCAGGGCTGCAAACAGCTTCCCTGCCAACCCTACCACTCATTCCTGACTTTATCACAATGTCAGATTTCAAAGCAACAACCAGAGCTAATCCCACACTGGCTTCAAAGGTTTCATTACCATCATATTCTAAAAGGAATATTTAGGTCTAAATTGTTATCAGGCTGGTCCTGTTCTGCTTCCAAACAAGATCTCTTTCAGTCTGTGAGTGTTGAGCTGTAGCACCTCTGCTGTGGTAGATTTCAACTGACTTCTAATTCTTCCTTTCCATCTTGTAGCTTTCTATATTAGCCAACATTACAATTAAGAGGTCCTAAAAGAGCTTTCTAGTGTCTGCTTTTGAAAATGACACCTTTTCAGGTGGGAAGTGTGGTACAGGATGACATGAAGTAGGAATGTTACGTCTTAAAGCCTGCTGAAAGCAGAAATTGCTTTCCAAGTCCCTTATCTGAGCATGGAGGCATTTTCCATCCAGTCTTCACATCCTACTGAGCAGGAGGGTTCTTCCCAGCTCCTCAGTGAGGCAATGGACACTGTGCTACAGATACTGTGTTCTCTAAACCAGGGAGAGTTCCCTGGTCTTCATACCCAGCACTCCACTTCATGGAGATACAAAAACCCCAGGCAGTTCACTATGGTTTCCTCACAGGCTGGCATCACCACTTCCATGGGGATAATGAGCTCAACCAGCCAAGCACTCAAATTTCCACACTCTGGTGTTATCAGGGCACTTTTTTCCTAGATGGGAACAGGAATCTCATTCCTGTGGTCACAAGTTAAGACTGCTCCTCCTGTATTTCTGAATAATTCTGAGATTCCCCTCAGACTAAGGAATGAGGAATAATTTCACACCAGCAGAACAGCATTTCCTATGCTTTATCTCCAAGCTCACCTGACATGTAAAAACTTTCTATCACCCCATCATAAAACCAGAGCAGAAAGCCTGGTGAAGAGTCACGGGGCAGCAGTGAGGGTTAATTCCACAGACTTCAGAAATTCACAGGAAAGGACAGGGCGAGCTCTATTTGCATAAACAGTTAAAGGTTATTTCCAGATACTAACCACAGCAGCAGAAATCACAGTTGCTTTGCCAATCACAGGCGACATGAAAACATCAAACCTTTTTTTTCTGCAAATCAAATTCCAGTATAACAAACTCTTTAACCCTTTCCATGAAGCAGAAATCAAGGAGCCGAAGCAATTAGGCCAGAAAAGGGGATAGAAACGGATGAAGCCAAAATAGCAGTAGCACATTTGGCCAGCCCTGCAGAAACGACACAAAACTGGCTGGATTCCAGTGTCTGGTTGCTTTGCAGCTCCAGGGCAGGTCTGGCTGTACAATCTTTACATAGAAATCAGACTCGCCCACTCCTCCCTCCTGCTTTTCTTACAGCAGACAGCGGTAGCGGGGGGAGTCCGTGGGCCAGATAAAGTTGCCTTGGTGCTTGTTCCATTAAAGGCAAGGAGATTTTCTCCAGGTTTTTAATTAGAAAAAAAAAAAATCCCTGCCTCGACCCAAACACACGTCTCCTGCCTGTGTGTTAAATGGCTTAATTTCCCCTTCGCTTGTACTGCCCTGCAACTGCTTCTATTCCTTATGTCATCGCTGATGACAGAGTTTGCTCGAGGCCCTCAGTAATGAAGTGCAAAAAAAGGTATTAAAAATACAGGCCACTTCTCTGGCTGACTGCAAGTTGGCTTTTAGTGCAAGTCAAGGGAGAAGGGGTGTTTCTTTCTTCTGCCTATATAATGAAAGGACTCCACAGGGCAGCCTGGAGCATCAGGCACTGCTTCCCCCAGACAGCCCCTGCAACCCCCAGTCTGGGAAACTTGTTGGTTTTGGCTTCATTTCCTGCTGGTCTGATCTGGGAACAGGTATCCCACAGCTTGCAGTGCTCTGATGTTGATTTACAAGCACCCCAGTTACAAAATCAGAGGTCCTGGAGAAATACTAGCATTTATTTACAACAAACTTTCTCTCTTAGTCACCCATTAGCAACTGCAAGCTGTTAATGAGTGTCCTGCTACTGTTCTGTACTGCTTTGTGGTCAGAGCTCAGAAATTCACATTGAATTTCCAACCTCATTAGGTTTCTCTCCTTATTCCTCTTAATTTCTGGCCTTTTGGGCAGGTTTTTGTTCTGAGGACTGGTCCTGACTTGATACACTAACCTAACTGAGGACACAAACAGTGTCACCTTAACCAAAATCTAGAACGCTAATCCTACTGAAAACCCAAAAAACAAGAGGAAAAGTAGAAAAGCCCTCTGTTAGGGACCCTCAGTCTCTTTATAGGAGAAGCCTGAGCCGCCCTAATTCTCTCCAGCTGAGCTGGAGGCTGAAACCCATCTTCACCTGAAAGCAGAGCCCTCTGCACCTCACTGCTCAGGAGGAGACTGTGGGCTTAAGGTGATGTGGAGCTCATGGGGTTCACTGGCTGCCTGAGGTTTCTGCAGCTCTGCTGAATTACTAAGTGCAAGTCAGAATTGCTTGGGTTTTTTTTTCCCTTTGTTCCTATTGTTTTAGTGAGCTGTGGTCACATTCCTGGGGCAGTATCTGCTTTTCAGATTGGCAGAGTGTAGGTTAAGCTTTCAATTGATTTATGGCTTGTTTTCCTAGGGTGGTTAGCTAGCTAACAGGAGAGAGCAAAAGGATCCACACGACATATATTATCTTGTTTTCAAGATCTTTCCAAGGGTTTTGACTCAAGGCTAATGGAAGGCCCCTCTTCCATGTGGGAAAAACAAGAAGTGGGAAGAAAAGTGTACTTGTGCTCTTTGGGAATTGAGGATTGGGGTTTGGAGGTGTTTTAAATTATTTTGTGCAAACTTCAGGTGTTCTTATACACCGAGTAGCTTAGAGGTTTGTGTATATTCTCACAACAGCCCCAAGAAATAAGGAAATCCTGATTCCACGTAACACTCAGAGAACTGGGGCACAGGAAGAGATGTGTGAGGGTTTACTAATGGGAAATGCAGAGCAGTGACCTGCCAGAGGAGGAGCATCCTGCAGGAGAGCCATAAGTGACTGCAGTCCTTCCTCCAGGTACCACTGCAGCTCCCTGCCTGACCTTGGCTAAACCCAAGGTTTCTTCCCAGTAACTGGAGCTCCCTGGGCCTGACCAAACCACAGCTTCAAACCAGAGCTTTAGACTTGTCCTGGGAAAAGGTGAATCTCTGCTAAGGAGCAGGGCCTCTATTTTCTGTGTTTTCTTAGGGGACAGTCCACTGACTACAGAAATTCTGTGTTTTGGGTAGGTATCTTCAGGTAGATCCTGAGCAGCTCTGGGGTAATCTACCTCCTCAAGTCGTTGTCCTCTGCCTGGGTAAGATGCCAAAAACTGCGCTCAGGAGCATTAAAACAAAACCAAACCTAAACACAGTAGATTCCTCCTGAGAAACACAGTGCCACAAGTAATCATCCCCCAGCCCCTGCTGTGCTGTGCTACCAGATCTGAGAATGAACAGTAGAGCAAGAGCACGCCTGTGGCACAGCAATTGTTGCCCTTCACACCAAGTCTGGTGGCAGCCCAGCCATGGTGGACCCTTGAGGCTGCCCTAAAATGCTCTGAGGGCTCAGGGGTGCCCATATTCCCTCTGCAGCCAGCTCCACTCTGGAGCTGAGCATCTCCACAAGTGAGACCACTGCTGAAGTTACCCCACATCACTGCAGATGGATTGAAGTGCATCACCCTGACCTGGTGGGGATGCAGGGTGTGCAAACCCTGTGTGCTGCCTGAAGCAAACCCTCACCCTCAGTAACCTCCTTGCTTTAAGAAACGACACAATCGTGACATAACCTCACGTTTTGTACACCTGGGGGATATAATGATATTACCCCCAATAATTATCACTACCAAAGACCCTGCTTACTCGATTTCTCAGTAACAGATGAGGTCCAACAGATCTTGGGGAAAGTGAATGTATTTAACTGGGAAATTAGAAAATGGAAGAAGGAAAAAAATAGGATCCCATCACATGGCTCCTTTTAGCTGTCGACTTGCCCTCCCCCAAATGTTTCCAAACCAGCAGGAATACGACTTGGCTGTAGCTCTGGATTATGTAATAGTGATTTCTTTGTTTCCTCTCACTTTAAGGTTTAGCAACAGGGAAGAAAAAAACCCCTCACATATAGAAACGGGGGAGGGGAGGTGTTAAGACAATGCTGGATCCCTCCGAGCTATTAATGGTGAATTGCATAACCACTGCCGAGGGGTTGCTAGGTTTTACCACGTCCCTGCTCCGTGTTAAGTATTAACAGAGCTTGTACTTTCGGCGGTGTCGCTGCTGCTGAGCCTGGGTACGGCCGCCAATCCCAGCTGGCCGGGTTTCCATGGAGCTGAGAGCGCCCTTCTCTCCATTCACAGTGAGATCCTCCCGCTGCTTGCCTGAATCCATCCCTGAAAATGAGGCGTGGGCACACGGGGCAGAGCAGTTTTTCGGTGTTTTCTTCGTGCCTCGTGGATGTGCAGGGGTGTGTGCACCTAGAACCAGCCAGGTTTGGAAATGATGCCTGTTTTGTGTGGCCTGGCTCATGTGCAGAGGCACAAGGTGCCTTTAACCCTCCTGGTGCCAGCCCTGGGACAGCCACCTGTGCACTGCTTGTCAGAAAGATGGGGACAGACTTCCCAGCAGGGTAAGCTGGGATAGGACAAGGGGGAGATGGTTTTACCCTAAAAAAAAAAAAAAAAGATCAGGGAGAAATTTTTTATGATGAAAGTGGTGAAACACCAACACAGGTTTCCCAGAGAGGTCATGGATAACCCATCCCTGGAAACACTCGAGGTCAGGCTGAACAGGAATCTGAGCAAACTGGGCTAATGGAAGATGTCCCTGTTTATTGCAGGGGGTTGGACTAGATGGCCTTTAAACAACCTTTCCAGCCCAAACCACTTTATGATTCTCCCCTGCTATTCCTCCTCCTCATCTATCTGCCTTCTGTTTCCTGGTTTAAATTAGACTGTAAAATCTTCTGGATTAAGATGCAAAAAATAAATACAGTATGTCCTAAACCGTGGGTTTGCCTTCTTTTCCCCCAGTAACATAACTCTCATCAAAACCTTTCAGATTTACATATAAAGCATTTTAATGGAGTTAATGGTGCAGATTTTCAACACATCGGCTTCCTGGGACCAGTTTAGGGCCATGCTGGGACCAGTTTTCATCCATGCTGGATGCTGAGAGGCTTTGCTTGCTGTTGGTCTTTGGAGCAGGGCAGTGCTGGATGCTAGAGATCTGCATATTCAATATGCATGTGAGTTCCAACAGCTTTTTGTTATGTCTCTAATTAGGCTAAGTAGGGTGTTGGATTCAAGTGCTAATTGAAAATGACCAATCTAAAACACATTAGGATACTTAGGGCTGTGTGCTGTTTGCATATTCAGGTGCCAGCTCCTGCTCACCTTTGTGTGAGTAATGAGATGAGTCTATCCACTTTTTAACCTGTCACATTATTTTATTTCTTCTGTTTTTTTGGCAGATAAAGCATGCCTAAGAAAATGAGTTTCTAGCAATGGGAATAAGCACACATAAGGCATGGGATTGTCCATGGCAAAAGGGAGAAGGGAGTGTTTGACAGGGAGAGGAAGGAACTGGCAGCCAGGATTGGTCCAGCCCTCTAAAAACAGTGATGTGAGTACTGAAGAGGGGTCCCTGGAAGTCCAGTGTCTACCAGAAAGAAAACAATTGGTGGAAAAAATAAAAACTTCTGTCTTGCTAAACCTACCCTGCTGGGTGTACACGAGGGCAAGGCTGTGTCCTTCTGGCAGCACTGGTGTGAGTTTGGTCAGTGCCACGTGGTGTGGCCCAGGCACTCTGTCACCACTTGAGGGGTGTGGGATGGCAACCTAGGTGACCAGCCAGGGTGCAGGTCTGAGCTGAGGAAAACTGTTTTTAAAAGTTACATTAATTAATGTGATGCTAAACTCCAAGCTCTCCTTAGCTGGGCAAGAACTGTTGGGTTTCAAATACATGTTCTACGTGCCAGACTGGTCCAGCATTAACTGAGTCCTTCACACGTGTGACTGTTCTCATGCACCACAGGGCAAAGTCATCCTGGCCCCATGTCAGCTCTGTGCTGTGGCACATCCCTGCACCCACAGCTGGGCTCTGCAGCCAGCCAGGACCACATCCCTCTCCTTACACCATGGAATGCCTCCCCTCTGGAGATCTGCAACCCCCTTGGGCTGAGCAGGAGAGTGCTGTAGCAAAGCACAGCTGTAATACCTGAATGAGGAGGTGGGAGCTGGGGCTGTGAAGGAGCAGGGATACCCAGGGCCCCCAGCAGGGTGGGGATGGTGTCAAGGAGCAGGGACGCCCAGGGTCCCCAGCAGGATGGGGATGGTGTCAAGGAGCAGGGATGCCCAGGGTCCCCAGCAGGATGGGGATGGTGTCAAGGAGCAGGGATGCCCAGAGCCCCCAGCAGGATGTGGCTGTGTCACGGCCCTGTGCAGGAGCTCTCCCTGCTGAAGCACAGGGCCATCCCTCCCAGCAGGAGAGCTTTTCCATGGAGACCCACATGTGCAAACAAACACATGCCAGCTCAGCACTTTTGGAGACTGTTGAGAGATTCTTTTCAAGTGCAGGGCTCAGCACACACTGTCCTTTTATTTTCTTTTTTTTTTATTTTTTTCCTCCCCAGTCCCTGGGGAATAATTAAACACGTCCATGCAGGCAGAAAGGCCAGGCTGGCTGCTGGCCTGGCAGACAGGGGGGCTCTGAGTGTCCCAAAGATGTGTCCCTGCTGTGGCTCCCTCCTGCACACCCCCAGTGCTGCACAGGGACTCAGCCATGTGGAAAAACAGCCTTGGAAAATACAGCCTCACTAAATTTTCATTCAAAATTCATAAACGTTTGGGCAACACTGGGGTGTGTGAAGACCTGACTGGAACACAAATGGGCTGCACCTTGCCTGAACACCCAAAGGAAAGGGATTTTTGTAAAGCTGGTGTAAACCCAAGCTGGTCTAGGTCCAATATTTGCTTGGCTCTGGTTCAGATTAATTCCTGAATTCAAACTGATGAACTTCCAGCCCTCAGGTACATTTATGGGGCATGAACATGGACACATCTATGGCTTAACAGAGCCATAATTTCTCCCTGAATGCTTTATTGTTTGAAAATCATAAATAAGGTGAAGTGAAAAGGACAAGCCCCTTTAATCTATGAGTGGTGTGCTAAATGACGGTGGTAAATCTCTGCTGGCTCCATGGCAGGTAGAGCTGATTTGCACTCCCAAAATGGCAGTGATTTTATCCCACAACTTACACTGAAGGTGTGGAGATCAGCTTTTTGAGGGGAAAAAAATCAACCCTGCTCTGGACCAGGCTTGGATGGGAATAGTCAGCAAGGCATTGCAAAGAACCTGGGTGTGTTCTGTTATCCCAGTGAAGCAAATGCCCACCCTGCACCAGCCCTGAACTTTGTCAGGCTCCTTTCTTACCTCCTCCTCCACATTTCTTATCACTCCTGATCTATTTATTGCTGTGCTTTGCATGCTTTTATAGCCTGCTAGACATGGCTGTCTCAAGGCCAGTGTGTTCAGGTGTGCAGAGAAAGCTCTGTGTGGAGGCTCTGTGCAAACAGCCCTGTGGGCAGCCCCTCTCCCCTCCAACACTTCAATGACTGAAATTTATTTTCAAAGGGCATTAGAATGGTTTGGGTTGTAGATCATTAGTTCCAACCCCCTGCCATGGGCAGGGACACCTTCCACCATCCCAGGCTGCTCCAAGCCCTGTCCAACCTGGCCTTGGACACTTCCAGGGATGGGGCATCCACAGCTTCTCTGGGAACCTGTGCCAGGGCCTCAGCACCCTCACAGCAGATATTTTGATGAGTTTTACACAGCAGTGTGGGATCTTTTAAACCCAGATGTCTACACAAGATGCTCATGCTGCTGCCAGTGCTTTACATCACCCACGTTGTGTGTGTCCAGCCAAAGGGTGTCCCCAGGCTGGGTTGGACAGTGGTGGTGGAGTTGTTCTTTCAGCCTGTGTTTCAGCCATGGTCAGGATGGAATAAAAATCAATAAATCCTTGCAGGTTTAAGCATAAATATCCCTCCTGTTTAGGGCATTAATATTTATCATTTGGTGGAGAGCACACCTTGCACATGGCATTGGAGTGTGTTTTATTTGCAAAGCACCCTGGGGTGGTTTTACACAAAAGTTTCTGTATTGAATTTTCTCATGGTTTAGTATTAATTTGTACGAACTGCAAATTGATGCTGACCTGCTTGTCTCTGATGGGGACAAGCTCTCAAAGTTTAATTCATACACAACCCAGCCCCCCTCTCAGCAATGAGAGTTTCAGTGCTGGGGAAAGCAGGGGGACCCTCTGGGAACTGTCAGTCAAAAAAATAATCTCTAAAGGTTTTCTCCCTCTGTCCATCTCTTAAGGTCTCTAGCTGAGATGTTTCAGCTGAAGAAAATTCCACCCCTGCAGCTTCTACTTTGAAAAAGCTGAAAAATCTAACTCAATTTCCTTAAAAAAAGAGGGATTAATGCTTTTCAGAAAGAATTCCTGTCCTCCTTTCAGTCCCAGTGGAGTTTTCTGTAAGGCAATCAATAAGTAATGACCAGGAAAAGACTTTAAAGTCCCTAGTTGCTGTCATATTTACCAGACTGTGCAGCCCAACCTCAAACTGAGTGAGCTGAGAAACTGAAAAAAAGAGGAGAATGAAGAAAAATCTGAGGGGGATGCTCATGGACACGCCTTCCACTGTACTCCTTGCCAGGGGGCTGCTGGGGTGATGCATTTTTGGGGTGGAGCAGCAGAGTGGCTCTGTTAGAAACCCCAGTCCCCAGGGTGGCACTGTGGTCCCCCACACCTGATGGCCACAGAGGTGTCCAGCCCTGTGGGACCCAACAGCAGCACTTCAGCATCCAGAGAAAAAGGTCCTTTATAGAACTGCAGGGAGTTTAATGGAAATAATAAATATGGGGTTCTTCCTTAATCCTTGCAAGTGTTTTTTTCCCATGAATGTGAGAGCTGGAGAAGTCTTTTTAGAATGAAATTGGTGTTTTATTGGAAAAAAGTTCTGGTGTCCTGGGAGAGAGATAAAACTGACGTGTCCTTGGCAAGGTGGTGTTCAGCACGTGGCTGCAGATCTCCTTGGCTGTCGTGCCAGGGCTGAGGCATGTCTGGGCTCAGAGGAAAGGGCTGGGGGAAAGGAAACCCAAAAGACAGACTTTCTGAGGTGGCCAAGGTGCATGCTCCTCCTTGCAGAGCTGAAAACACAGGAGTCCAAGTCACTCCAGGAGTTACAGTACTTTTAACTTTTTTTTCCCAAAGCTTTAGAAGACTCAGACTAAGCTGTATTTTCCTCCACAAATCTCCTCCCAAAATTTTTGGCTTTCTGTTCCCAGACACTTTGTAAAACCATCTCAAATTCTCGCCTGGAGTTGGCGTCTCAGAAATTTATTTCCAGTTCATTGCTGGCCAATAAGGGTGACAAAGTGTGTTTCATGAGGAGGAAAACCCACTTTGTGGTTATTGAGGGCCAGAGTTGGAGACCAGCTTCCTATCACAGAGAAACAGTATTTGCAGCTGTTTGCACATGACATTATTTCCTGGGCACCTGGCTTGTACCTACAATTAAGAACTTGTAAATCCGAGGAAATCTTAAATTAAGGTACCAAAATGTGCCTGCAAACATTTGTGCCTGCCATTTTTCAGCTGTAATAATGGGAGTCCTGTTAAAGCGAGGATGAAAAATTGGGGCTGTGTCAATAACCTGCATGAATGATGTTAGAGAAAACTGGCAAGTCATCAAAAGACCCTGTTCTCCATTTAATTCTCTTCCCAGCTCATTATGGATTATCACGTTTTGTCTAGTTAGTGGCATGATTATGGAAATAGAAAAACTATTTCCCTCTGCTTCTTATCTGAAAGATGAATGAGGCACATATAATTGGCTTAAGTTATCATTTAGCAGTGAGCTCTGGTGATTTTTTGTGCTCAGCCTGAAGTCCTAAGGCACATTAAATGGCTGGTGTATTCCCCTGGCTGTTTTCTGCCCCCAGTGCCCACATGCTTAGCCCAAAGCAATGCACCTATTAAGGGTTAAAGTACCTTTTTTCCCCAGAAAAATCATTTGTAAATAACTCAGCAGGTGGAGATGATCATCAGGGCGTAAATCACCACCACCAAAACAACAGCTGAGTGGCCTGAGCACATGCAGGGAGCCACATCCACCCTCAGCTGGGACTCAGTCCTCATCCTCCTGCCCTAGACCTGCCTGAGCTGTAGCTGCCCCTGTGCTTTGTGTGGTCCCAGAATCAGGATTTGTGCTCCAGGCAGCACAGGCTCCCACCTCCTGGAGTGTGCTGGGAAAGGATGGGGGATTTTGAAAACATTTTTTTTTTAATAATAAAAGAGAATAAAAATGGCAAGAAGAGGGAAGGTGCCTTTCACCAGGAAGGGTTTTTCTTTCCTCACGTTAGGCTCTGAAGTGTTGGAGGTGCTGTTCAACAAGCACTTTCCATTGGGATGCTGGGCCCTGGTTGCAGCTGTGTGAGCTCATGGGGACCAATCAGTTTGCACACATTTGGACCCACAATAACCAGGTTTTGGTGCTTAAAAGCATCTGCCAAAAAGTGCATCAGTCATGAAGATCATTGGTGCTGTCATTGCGTTTCCTGAGGCCTCAGAGGACACTGGCCAATGGTGTTAATTGGAAACCATAAAACATTGGGAAAAGCTAAAGCAATTTTGAAAAGGACCTTTTTACCTTCCTGTGATCTCTTATATCTTTACTCAAAGAGAAAGTACTGTCTGAGAAATAAAGGGGAAATTTGTTCATCTTTATTTTCACAGTGGAGAAAAAGAGCAATGTGAAGGAGAGAATTCTTTCCATCTGGTTTATAGTATTGGAGCTTAGTTCTCCTCTAAGTATTTTATCCAAAGCCTATTTTTAATAATGCCAAAATAATAATTGCTGAAATTCCTTTTTTTTTTTTCTCTTACATGCACAGCATCATTGGCAAAAATTTTTTCGCAGCTTCCTTTGGCAGTCAGTTGGAGCAGCAGAATTTGATGGACCCTGACGATACAGGGGGACCAAGGCAGCTTTAGAGGACACAAAACTATCTGGGCAACAACTCCCTCAGCCCAAATTGCCTCTGTTGTGTTCCTCTGTTGCCTGACAATATGCTCTCAAGAAAACACAAAATGTTGTTCTCTTTGTGGAAAAGTCTTGCAAGATTTTTTTTTTTTTTTTTGCATGTGTTTACTGGAATAAGAAAAAAAGCCGAAAAGGAAGAAGAAAAAAAGCCCAGAGAAATTACAGAACTTTTCTCTCCAAATTACCTCTGTTGTAAAAAAGTCACAGAAGACTTCACATTCCAAAAATACCAGCCATCTCCACGAGCTGTGAGTGAATGTAGACCCAAGTGAGATGAGGATCAGGCCTAATTTGCTCATAATTATGTTAAACTCATATAAAACAATTTGCCATTTTTCTGGAACCAACCCCCAAATTGTACTTTTAATATCCAGGCATACGCCGGTGAACAATCCATTATATTGTCCTCCCACAGTTATTATTTTCCAAAGTGACAGGGAGATGACAGGAGACTGTGGCTCCAGGTTGTGAATGAGCAGCAGGAACAGATGGGTTTGTGAGAAGCAGCAATCCTGCTCTCCTGCTAAAAATGCTACAAACAGGAACCCCCAGCTAACATGCCCCGAAAATATAGAGCAGTGGAACTGTCCCCAAGCAGTGAAATCCCCAAGAGGATTTCACAAGGCTTTCCAGGAAGCATCAATATCTGTGTAAGAACAAAATGGAGCTGCAGATGCTAAAGTACTTCTTGCACTTTTAAAAAAAATACAAGGACAGGTTCAATTATCTCACTATCATGTATTAAATAAGGTTGATTAATCAAGGTTTAAGATAACAGGAGGAGTTTTCAACATCATTAATGTATCTCCTCTTGGGTAATGGGAAGTTTCTGGTTGTGAAGATGCAGATAATAAGGATTTATAGCACCATAATGTGCAGTGTTTTTCATAAGGGACACTATGAAAACATGGAAACTTGACAGCAAATACTATTTCAATTATTTAGTTGCCTACTGGCATGCCAGGATGGGGCTGTCTCTGGTGCTTCACCCTCATCTCAGCCTTCTGCTCTCTCTCTTTGCCTTTATCTCCCAGCAGCTCTGGTGTTTTTTGCTTCCACATGTGCACAGCCCCTCCAGGTGTGCACAGCCCCTCCTTGTGAAACAACTACTGTAAAAAAAACAAAAAGGAGGAAAGTCATATAAGGGTCTCTTTGCCATACCCAATTTTTCCAGCAATTTTACAGGACCACAAGTGAGCTTTATACATCCCTTGATGTGAAGGGTCCTGCAGTAGTTCTGCTGGTTGAAGCTGCAGAGGAAATGAGAATAACCCAGAAAATGATCATCTCAGGGTGAATTTTCACAAAGGGTTTTTCCCATAGTCCTGCTGGGGTCTTTGAAGGAAATCTGAGCAGAAAGGGCAGGTACAAAACCAAAGAGAGATGCTGGAGGAAACCTTAAAGAATCAACAGTTGAGTTCTTCACCTCCTTTCTAACCAACCAAAGTCAAGAGAAGTTTCTTCTTTTTTTTCCATCTTCTTCTGTCTCGTGGGCAATTTCACAAGCAATTTGACATCTCATACTTTGGGCTCTACATCTTCCTTGTTCATTATGATTTTTCTATTATTACTTCTCTCTGCTGTGTCAAGCATAAATGTAAGACCCTGCTCCAGTCAGCTCTTGATGGTGTGAGCTGTGCCACCACTCACCCCTCATACCAGGCCAGCCTGCCAGGCCATGGAAACACTCTTGGCAATGCCATAACTCCATCCTGGCAATGCCATCACCCCAGCTGGGTGACGTGAGGCAAAATAAACACAAAACCTGACAACTGGACTCAGATGAAATATGTGTGCTGCAATGTGCAAGCATGACTCAGGCACTGCAGCCAGGCACTCCCCCGAGCCTGGCTGTGTCCCAGAGACATTTTTCTCCCTGGCTGTAGTTGACACATCCAGGCTGATACATTATGTTTATATTTTTGACAGGTTATGATGTAAAGAAGGTTATCACTTCCTCACTGGGGGAGGACACAGGGTTGAGAGATCCTGGCTGACCTTTTAAGTGGGCTCTGATCTTCCTTCTGCCTCTTCCCACACAGTCCCCATCTCCTGCCACTGTGGAACAAGTGCTGGAACACTTGTCCTGGATCCTGAATCCCCCTCACCCCTTCTTCACACATAGCTGTTAAGGGGGGTTGAATTCCCAGCCCATTCACATGGAACGTGCACACCCTGCAGCTCCAAATATATATTTTTATAAAATAATACCACATTCTCTGCAGTGCTAGTACGTTTTTCCATTGGGGAAGGACATGCTGGGAAAGTGGCAAGGTTGGATCATGACCCCCCTGGCCCTGGACACTGCATGGAGTGGTGAGGGGGAGGGTGGGCAGCCCAAGCAGGGATCACTGCACCCACAGGCAGAGAGCAGTGGCTGGGATAGGAGCAGTTATCCTGTTAAATGAGAGTTTTACTGTTTCCCTCAGTGAGAACTGAATTATATCCTTCAGCAGGCACAGGGTTGGATTGCTGCTTTTGAAAAATGTAGCTGGAATAAATACTGTATGTGTCCCAGATGAGGCTTTCCCCTCACTATATTCTCTAATTTCCTTCATATAGAAGAAATGCTTGTATTTGTTGCTTTCCCTCCTTTTGCATTTGCTATGAGAGCTTTTGAGCCCAAAGGCCCTCACTTTGAATAGAAATGCAGCTTCTGGTGTTTCCGCTGTTTAAGGGAGGCAAGCAAAGCAACTGGAGGATGCATTGCTTCAGCCCTGACCTATTTCTATGCTCAGCACATTTTTCTCCCTCCATAGCCATGAGGAGTTGTCCCAAACCCTGGGGCTACTTTCTGCTTCCAGGTCTCTGGAATGCCCCTTGCAGCAGGGCTGGAGGGGAGCAGCACAGGGCTCTCTCCTTTTGCTCCCTGTGAACTGTCAGAAAAATGTCATTTACCAGGGAAGGTGCTCCACACGTATTTAACGCTGAAAGGGAATCTCGGGACCTGACACACAATTACACGTGTGTTTTTCAGTCCTAATTAGACTGAACTCTGTAATTGTGAGATGCATTTCTGACTCTTTTTTCTTTTCCATTAAAGAAATAACCCCCCTTTTATCAGGGCTGAGCTAAACCCCAAGTGGAAAGGTGAGGGAAGGAGGAATAATTAATGATGATGAAGGTTCTGCCTGCCATGGGAGCACTGCTGCATCTCCCATTAAAATTTACCCCTCTGGCATAGGAACCCCCTTTGTGATGCTCCTGGGACCAGAAAGGGCTGGCCAGGGCTGGGTTGTCCCCAGCATGGGGGCAATTAAGGGACTTTTAAGTTGTCACTTCAGCACAAAGGAGTGTGTTCAGCTACATGGGCTCCAGTGAGCTTCACAGGTGTTAAATGTATAACAGAGATCTGGGGGATGGACATTCCATTAAGAGTGTTACTACCCTTAGCAGTTATTTCTGTGATGGAAGGGGCCTGGAAGGGCTGAGCTGTGCATTGTTAAGAGGGGTGTGATGGTTACCATCTTTCCAGTGGGATCAAACATTCAGAAGAACCCAGACACCCAGACAGGGAAGATTGGGAACAGTGAAATATTTGCAATTGATGGTAAAGGGCTCAGCTCAGGGTAGATCTGAAATCCACAATGGCAATTCATGAAGAAGAATAAAATATTCTGAAGGGGGGATTTATGCAATGTTAAGGCAGCTCCTTGTGCCCAGCACAGGCACTGTGGTGCCTCACACAGGGCACACAGGAGCAGAGAGGTGACCTTGCTGGTGTCACACGTGGGCAGCATTGGTGACAGCAGCAGGTTGGGTCAGCTCAGCATCCTCTGCCCAGCTGGGTGCAGATGGTTTTCACCACACAACAGCATGACAAAGGCGCCTCTCAAGAGATGAGCCATTCCATGCTGTGGGGGTGTTGTTTGGGATGGGGAGAAGCGGGGGGTGACACAGCTTTATTATGCCTCGTAAAAATAAATTCAGGAGAGATAAAGAAAAAACACTTCCATTTGAAAAAGAGGGAGGAATAAGGCAGATAAAAGATATGAATTTTTCCTCCAAGACAGACTGCTAAATAGGCTCTTCTTGTTCACTGAGGTTCAGTAATGCAACTTGACAGGATATTAAGGTTATTCCAGGTTCTTCTGTCTCCCAGGGTCATAAGCCTTCTGCTATGCATGTTAATCCATCTTAGCATTCCTCTGAGTAGCTGCATAAGTAGGGCAATCGGTTTAGTATGTATTCTTTCCATTTACAGCCTAGTTGGGAGGAGAAACCTACTAATTAACAGAATACCCCTAGAAAATCAGGAGTCATTTTAATAATACAGAGACTCCTCACAACGTTCTGCAATTAAAGATAAACCTTCCTCTGAAATATTTCAGGGGTGAGAGGAGGAGGCGATCCAAGAGACAAGGACCCTGGAGGCGTTTATCCTGCAGCTCTTCCCTCTGCCCTTCTCCTCCCCTGGCTGTTGCCACATATGGCTGGTGAGCCACATCTCTCTGTGACTGAAAACAACAGCCTGAGTCTCGCTGCATCTCCCTGCAGGCTCAGGATTTTCTCCCAAATAGCAGCTGAAAAGTTCCTGTCCATGCTGTGCCGGAGGATTCTCCTGCATCAGGCATCAAGTCATGGACCATTAACCCCCTCATGCCAGGGTGTCTGACCAAGCCGTGGATCCCCAGCCCTTGGTGTGCCACACACCTGAATATATTCCCCTTTTCCCACATCATTTAACCACCCCCTGCCCCCGCCCAGATTTCAAGCAGCTGCTGCAATGCCATCAGTGAATAATGTTAAAAATAATAGCGCTTGTTTTGAGACTGAAAAGTCAAATAACTGCCCTGAAATTTGCCACTCTCACCTTGTTCAGCATGCATCATTCCCAAGTTCCCAAGCACTTTCCAAATTGTCTAATACAGCCTGAAAACCATTTCTCTGTCTTAATACTTGTGCTTGTTTTGGTGAGTACTCGAGCACAGAGCAGAGGGTGAGCAGAGCTGGGGGTACCTCTGTCCCCCACATCTCAGCTGCTGGGGCAAGAGGTTCTCTGAGACTGAATGTAGCAGCATTCAGTTAAAATGAATTAGTAAAAATAATTACAAAAGTACCTAAATATTTTGCTTTGAGCTGGCCTTTAACAAAATGTTTCCAGATATTTATTTCCTTTTATCATTTCTGCAAGAAATGAGAAATATTTGCCCTGCTCTCTGCTTGAGCCAGAGGCTTTAAGCAGGCAGCTGTTCAGATACTTCCATCCTTAACTCTTCCAGCAGTGATGGGAATGCCCTTCTGCTCTCCAGCTGGGGGATGGGGTTTGCTAACCCTGGATAATCTGTCCTTTCTGCAGCTACAGGCTGCATGAGAAAAAAACAGATGTAGCATTTCTTGATCTCTGACATAGAGTGAGTTAAGTAATTTCACCTTTAAGGATGGGTTTTTTTCTGAAAGACAGAAGGAGACAGCTCAAAGCTAATATCCCCTTCTAGGGAAAAGCTTGGTCTAGATCAAAAAGCTTCCTGAACTACAGCCAGCAGAGGCTGGTGGGAATAACCCCACTGCTGCAATGGATCTGGGATCAGATCTCAATGTGTGAACACTCTGCCACAACTACAAAGTGTGGTCACTTTCCCAGAGCATTTGTTGTCAGAGATATTATGGGTACATTTAATCACAAAGGCAATGGCATCCCTAAGGATGAGGAAGAACTGGGAAGAGGGTGATATTTGGGGTCAGAGATCTCTGTAACACCACCAAAATCAGCAGTGACATGGGGCTGCACCTGGCCTTCCCAGACACAGCATGGCCACAGAGTGCTTGAGTCCAGCAGGGGTTTATTCCTGGACAGATGATGGAGAATCATAAGATGTTCTACATCTTCACTGTCAGAAACTGGAATATAGCATGGGCTGTGTAGTACAACAGAGAGGGCAGGGGGAAATTTGATAAATGTATTTATAGACAAGAAGTGAGATTGTTTGCAGTTGCTGAGATGAAAACATCTATCTTCTTGTCCACTATCAGCTTTGAGTTGGGTATCATAGACTGTAACTTCACTTAGCAAAGTGCTGTGGCTCTGACAGCACTGGGGCTGCCACTGTGGAGCTGCCATCTACCAGGGACCTTGATCAAGTCTCACTTTTCACTGAGAAAACATTCTTAGGAAAAAAAATGAAATTAAAAAAATGTTATGGTGTAACATATTAGTGGAGTAATTTTTACTTACAGGTGAAATATTTGAAATACAGGAAGTGAACATATGCAACATGCTAAACAACTTGGATGTCCAAATGACATGACTCTGCCTGCATGGGGAGGATCAGAGATATCTGCTTTCCAGCAGGCTTTTCCTTGGGCTTTCTGAAGTGGTCAGTGCAGTCTCTGCTACCAGGGGATGCTCCTGTCCCAGTTTGAGTGCACAGAGTGTGGCATTTCCCTGTGCCCTGTCTCTGCCAGCTGGACAGGCTGAGTGTGCAGCAGAGATGTGCTCACTGTCACTTCTCACCACTCAGCCAAAAACACTGGGGAATTCAGATGGCCTTGCTTAGGAAAGCCTGGATAATATTCCATCTCCTTCTCCATTCTGTGGAAACCAAATGAAATAAAATTATTTACAGAAGATAGCTTTATCCCCTTTTATTCACAAGATATAATGAATCTGTGACTTCATGGAACAGCTCCAGTGATTTTGAACTGATGAGCAAAGGATGAATTGGTCTCAAAAAACACAATGCCATTTAGCCAAAGAAATAAGCAAAACAATAAATGATTGCACATTTAGAACAATCAATAAGGTGGTTACAGAAGATATTATATGATCCAAAATTAATTAGGGATGACAAATTCCCCAAAAGAATAAAACACGGGACAAATATGAAATCTAAATGAGAATCTGTCCTGGTTTAGGGCAAGAGGAGCTGTTTGCACTTGGTGCTCCAGCAACCCATGTTGTTCCAATCAAAGATCACAGCAGAAATCTGAGCATTCCAAGATGGGTATGTGTCTTGTCTGATACATGATATAAAAAATCAGTGGGTGTATCAGGAGGCTGAGGTGAAGGGAAGCCAAGGAGGCAGGAGCCTGCCCTGGTGATGGGGTTTTGCTCTTCTCAAAGCAGAGCTGTGTGTCAGGGTTGCCCTTGCCTGCAGCTGAGCGCCTCCAGCAGCAGCCTCAGCAGAGCTTGGGAAAACCTCCAAGGTTAATTCAAGAGCTGGAAATCCTCCTCCAGCATCTGAACAAGGGCAGAAGGTCCCACACCCAGCACTTTTCACTGCTCTGCCAGGGAGGCATCTGCCTGTGGCCAAATGGGGCCATTCCAGCCCCTAAATTCACCTTGCTCAGCTGGGGCACCAGGACAGGAAAGGTCCCCACAGCCTGTGGCTTGTACAGTCCCTCATGATGGAGATAAAAGGGAAAAACTCAGGCACTCCATCTTCCCCTCCCTTATTACACATCAGCTGAATCATTCTAACAGTGTGCTTTTCTGAAATATTTTAGTGTAAACCTCATCCTTGGGGGTTTAAAGTGATGGCACAGTCTCAGCTGACCAACAGCATCCCATGGAAGTCCCAGTGCCCTGGGATATTGCTACATGAACTCAGTCTGTCCTGCCTCATTACCCACAGATTTCTCCAGCAATCATTTTGTTGTTTTCTATTTTGTTGTTTTTTTCATCCTAGGTAGAGAAATCACATAATGTTTTCTATATCACGTGAATGGGGATGTTGTTTTACAAAAGGCTTTGAGAGTCTGTGTCCTCAGCTGCAGCTCTGAGGTGTGTGGAGATGCTGGTGCAGACTGGGGTTCTCCTTAGCAGCAAATCAGTCTGTCCTCTGGGAGCCAAAACTGGCCTGAAAAGCCAGGGATGTTCTGAAGTGTAGCTCCAAATGTATGTCATTATATCCCAACAGAGAATGAGGTGCCATCATGTTACATGTGGTAAATCACTTCAGATTAGAGCAGTTCAAAGCCAGGTTGGGGTGTTCTTAATTCAATGGAAGTACCACATCCTTTTAAACCAGTATCACCATCTTGGCCAAATCAGGAGCTGGGCTTGATGACCCTTGTGAGTCCCTTCCAACTCAGGATACTCTGTGATTCTATTCAAGGAATAAAGTGCATCAGCTGGACCAGGCCAGGAATCCCCCAGCCCCGTGCATGGTGGTTGGTAGCAGCATGCACAGCTTACACAGCAGATTATTCCCACTGTCTTTCCCCCCCAAAGCTTTACATTCCCAATCTCCTGGCAGCCGTGAGTGGTGTGACCCCCCCCCCAATCCCACCCCTGGCCCGTGAGCTGCCATCCCTGGCTGTCTGTCCCAGATGCTGTAACTACCACATGGGTGGCCACTGATTCTCACACCGAGAGCTGGTTTAAATCATCCCAGGCTTGCATGTGAGTCTATTTATTTTAACACTGTGAAGCTTGTTCATTCTCTAGACAGTGTGTTAGGGCTAGGGGCCAAAATCCACGCTGATGTATAGCTTTTGCCATTGGATTTATAATTTAGTGCAAGGGGGCTGGGGAAGTGTAAGCCAGGGCAAAAGACTGTGAAGAAGCTTCACCATGCTCCCATCTGCATTGCATTTAATTTACGGGGTAGATTAAAATCATGGAACATCTTTGACCTCGTTTAGTTTGGGTTGCCTGCAAGATTTAGCTTTTGTTTCATCATTTTGCTCCTGGGGACCATGCAGCCAAGGGGAGATTCATACCAGGAGCAGAGCTCACAGTTTCTCTCCTTTTGTTGAAAGACCCGGCGATGCAAAATGGAAATTAAACCATTTTCTCAGTGCAGCCAGATCAAAGTCGAGCTGAAGGAGATGCCAGCTCTTCTCATTGATTTCAGCTTTGCTCCCCTGGGACTGGCAGTGCAGGAAGGTCACATGTGCAAGAAACTGGTGCATCAGATGAGAATTTCTCAAGCCAGTGTTTTTCTTGCAGCCAGGTCCCACAGGACACCCTCTCTGCTCAGCTTTTCCTAATGGTTCATCACCATCTTCCCAGGGAAACTGAATCCAGCATACAGCATGCTCCAGGTGCATTGCTGCAGATGCAGCAGTGCCTCTGGCTGCAAACAGCCCTTCAAATGCAGGGCAAGGTGGGAGCTCCTCACACCCTAAATCATTCACGCTGTCACAGCAATTAGCTGCTGTAACCCAGAATAAGTGCTTGAAGTGGGACAGCTCTCCGCTGGTTTTCTGCTTGTTTATTCACCAAGGACATGCCCCAGTTCCTCTGCACCACCTGGTCACACCACGACCTTCCATTCTCGTGTCTGTGGCAGCTGGACTCAGGTTTTCCTGGTGTGGGGCAGAGTTAAGGTTACTGACCAGCCTCTCCCTTTCCTGGCCACTGTCTCTGACCTTTAGGAGAGCTGGGAGGGATGGGAATTCTCTAACTCGAGCATCCCTTTGAGGTCACAGCTGCCACAACGTGCAGGGTGTCACAGAGTCCCCTGGGGGAGCTCACAGAGCTCGGGGTAAAGCTGGGTGGGTCATTTTGATAGCCCAGGGATTGTTTTAGGAAAAAATCAAACGATGCTAAAAAGCAATGCTGACCTGGGCAGGGCAGTGCCCCTGGGCTGCCCCCACCCCTGGGGCTCCTGTGGGGCAGTGCTGCACCAACTGTATTTTGAGCTCACCTTGAAGAGCATTAATTCTCCTCTTCCCATACCTCTCAAGTGTTTTTGAGCCTTGGAACAAAAGCCTTCGTAAAAAATAAGCTTTTAAATCTGGCTGTGGTGATTAGTGAAACATGCTTTAAATCCTTTACTACTCCATAGAGCTCTAGGTAAAGGATTCTACAACCAGCCTTGCCACTGGTTAAAAAGCTTCCAAGTGCAGGAGTAAATTCACACACACGAAATCAGTTTTCAGATACAGTAGGGAACCCATTAAGCTTTGTGTGGTTATGCAAGCTGATACAAATGCCTTATTAATTAGAAAATCAATCACGCTGTCCAGCTGATTGATGCTAATCCTGCACCGAAAGGGGGGAACAATAGTATCATCAAGACTATATCATTTCTTCCCATTACAGGGAAGAGGACAAGACTGCATTTCAAAGTGATTCTGCTGTAATGAGCTGCAAGAATATACACCATGCAGTAAGGGCTCTTTTTAGATGTGGCACATTATTTTGATCAATAATACTCAAATTCATTCTGGATCCTGAATCTAAGGAAGTTTCATATGAAGATTAAAGGAAATTATAATATGATCAGAGATGATCACAGAGGAGGAGAGCTGTAATTATCCAAGGGGCAGCATTAATAAATAGGAATGAGCCTAAACCCTGTGAAATCAGGAAACAGCAAGAATACACTAAGCCTGCTGAAAATGTTTCACAGCATCCAGCTAATGCATTAAAACTATAAAATATATTATTTTTTATGAAATAACATTGATATCAGTTCAAATCTCTAATGTCAGGCAACCACAGAATGATAACTGAAGGACCCAATTGATTCTTCACCTGTCCTACATTATTTGCAATCAGCCCTGCCAGCTTGAGGACTGACAGCAAATAGCAGCCATATTCCTTCCATCCCAAAGCTGTGTGGCTGGCCAAAACCTTCCGAAAAATACAGGCTAGAATCATGCTAAATGATTGGAAGATAACTGGAATACACGAGTCAGGCTTTGAAGAAGAAAATAGCTCATTATCATGTAAACGCATGTTGTGTGGTTCCAGGCTAATTGTTGTATAGCATATCCTATGTAACACAAGACAAAGCCCCAAGGCTCACAAGCCAAGGAAAATGCAAATTACACCATTGACAGAGCTGAAGGCTCCATGCAACTTTAATTGAGGGGAGGGTGCAATGGTTTTGTGAGACAAATGAGCAGGGAAGTTGCAGTAGAAAGACAGAGCTCTCTAATACACAGCTCGGCTAATGGGCTGTAACATGGCTGAGCAAAGGTTCACACTGGCCACCAAAGTCTAGGGATATTCACTCTTCCAAACCTCACCACCATCATTCTGTGCCAATGGTACTTAACATTTCTGGAACAGTTCATGGAAATGCTCCACACTCTGGTGGCAGTTTCCTTTCTTTCACGTCTTTATCACTGTTTGCTGTACAAGAGCACATTGAAAATTCAACAAGGATTCGGGCCCTTCTGGGCTAGAAAAAGTCCCAAAGCATTCCTGCCCTGTAGAATGACCACTGTATGTATACACACCCATAGCAGATGCTGGGATTTAATAGATCAAAGATGTTAACCTTGAGTTCTGTTCTCCAAATCAGGGGGTTCCAGCCCATGGTCAGTAGGTGGGATCCACCTCTGGGCTGCTCAGAACAATCTGCAAAGCCTCTGCCCACTGTGCCATGGGTGCTGGCCTTCTGTGACCTGTGTGTCCAAAGATTCAGGCCTTCTTACAAAACATTTAAAGGAGGTTGGAGATGAAAAAGTCACCCTTTTGGTGTGAGGAACAGGCCTTGAGAGGATGAAAAGAAATGTGAGGTGAGCTACTGAAAGATAACAGAAGAAGCAAAAATTAGAAGTGTTCGGTCAGCCTTCTAACTGATGCAAATCTGAATGATTCACAAACAGAAATCCAGTTATTTTTGGGGAAAAGGCACTGGAAATGCCAGATACATAACGTGGGAAACTGGCTCATCAAGTAATTGTTACTCTTCCATGGCAAGGCCTGGTGAATTCTTTGGAAGAGCTTTGCAGAGGCTCTGGGAGACACAGAAGTTTTGCCACAGTTCCTGCTGCCCGCTACTGCCTTGCCTCATTTAGTTTCAGTATGAGCAGGCTCTCCACATGCCCTGGGATCAAACACCCAGTGGATCTCTGTGCTGCTCCCTGTCCTGTGCACGCTGCAGCTGAGACATTTCCAGTTTCACAATGCAAGAACTCAGAAATAGATGTAAATTTACACGTTCCACTACAAACAGATGGTGCCTTTGGCTGGCTTTCGCTGTGTTCCTCGAAGGTAGTGCTGGGTTGCAGAAGTCGATCTTCCCACAGCAATCTCTTCTTACAGGGATTTTAGGGTTTGTTTTGGCTTCCCATTCACATGGCACACTGGCAGGGGTCAATGAACATGGGGGGAATTGCCAGCCTGCTTCCCATGCCAGGGGATGTGATAACTGCTAGAGATGGCCACAAAGCAAAGTTCTGATTCTCACTTCTCTGGGGCACTCAGCAGGACCAGCGTGAGCAAAGAAGGTACCAGCCCATATCCAGAATTTGTGGCTAGCCTCAAGGTCTCAGGAGGAGAAACTGGAACTCCAAAGTCACCTCCTTCTGCAGACCTAGAGAGAAAGCTATCTGAAGGAAGATGCCTGCTAGCCCTGCTGATGCTGAGGACATGACTGTAACACAGGAATATTTGGCCAGGAGGCAAAGGGGCCTTCTCAGTCCACAGCAGTCATTGGCTGTGACATCGTGTTGCCTCTGGATGAGGACAGCTCAGGGGAATGGTCCTCTCAGCAGAGCACATTTAGGTCCAATTCCAGCACAAAAGGTCATTCACAAGGAGATGGTATCTGGTAACATGCTCAAGGGGAGATCTTGCAGCAGCTTCCTGCCTCAAGCACAGCTGCTCCAGGGGCTGGAGAGAGCTCAGCCACTTGTGGCCAGTCTGGTCATCAGCCTCTGTGAACAGTCACTGCTTCTTTCTGCTTTCTGCATCCAAAAATGATTTCACTCAAGTGCAACAAACCCAAACCTCACAAAGAAGGTCCCTGCCCATGGTGAGGGGTGAGGGATGTCCCCACACTAAGATGATTATCCCAGACCCCAGCTCAGCTTTGTGTCCAGTGCCACTGATGCTTTCCAAGAAACTCATCATGGTCAAAAACCACATCTCTGCATCTCTTCTGATTCCCTTTGCATCCCCACACCATTTATCCTGAGTGGGATAAGCCAAAGTACAGATGCCAAGGAGCATTTGGGGCCAGTGACAGCTTTGGGGAATCGGAGGTGGCTGAGTTTCTGGGGCTGGTTACACAAGGGGAGTATGGGCCCTTTGGATCACACAGAGAAAGGCTTTCCAGCAGTGAGAAACTCAGGAGAGAAATGCTGTGGATTCCTTCAGCTTTTGAGCTGACACTGAATTTACTGGGGAGGAGATGAAGGAGAGATGGCAAGAAACAAGAATGACCCAGCAACAAACGCACTGGGGAAAGCAGCTCTGATTATTTCTCAGCCATTCACTCAGAAAGTGAAGATGTGCAGCTCTTCAAGCAGCCTATTTAACACTGGCACTGCACAGCAAAGGGAACCTTGCCAGCATATTTCATTAAAATACCTCTCCATCAGTTAATAATCATCCTCAGTGGTTTAATAGCACTTCCCCTTCAAGATTTCCAAGTAAGCCCATAAAAGGCAGCTCAGCCTTGGGAGAGAAGTATTCTTAGAGATATTTTACATGCAGAGAGATGGAGAGACAGGGAGATGTTCCCCCAAGGTCCTGTATTGTTGCCCCAGCCCCACATGACAGCAAACCTTTCTGCATGAACCCGGTGGCTGATTGCATAATGATGGCCTGAGTTAATGGCCAAGACAGAAATCAAATCCAGGGCTGGTGGATCTTATTCACTGCTTTTCCCCTTCTAATAAAAATTTCCACAGACACTGTGGATGAGAAGTTATATGCCAAATTCCAGGAATAAGCAAATTGGAAACAAATGTGCTGTGTGACCCAGCAAAGCGTGTTTACAAGAGGACTACTGCTACCACTGCAGTGACACTGGTCTGCTGCATGAGGACAGCTGCAGCTGGATGAGCAGCACCCTGGTTCCCAATTCCCCCTATTGCTGCTCTGTTCAGCTCAGAGGTGGTTTTTTCATGTGGGTTTATTGGCCTTTAAATAGCAACATCAAATACTGGTCTTTTCCAAGTCAGAAGAATAGTCATCTTCCTTGATTTTTGTCTATGGTCCAGACAAAGAAATTTCCCAGGAACTGGGAAATTTTCTAACAGTGAAACTTCGTGGGGAGTCCAGCAGTTTGGGTTCATATCTGAGCTCCCAAAGCCATGGCAAGGCCCACAAGGGCTTGTGTGCCATAAACCTAATGTGTTTCACAATTACCTTTCCATACCAGCCACTCTGGAGACACTGATGTCCATCTTCCACCCTCAGAGACAGCTAAGTAGGAAACCACACATATTTCTGGTAAAGCTGGATGTAATCCCATACCAGAGAAAGCTTCTGATATTTTAATATTTACCTTTTAAATATTTATATTTATTTAGCTGACTGTATATATAAAAAAAACAACAACCAACAAAGCCACAAATGCATAGAGACATTTTCTTTACAAGGGAATTCCTCATCAGGGAGCTGCCTTGGTTTGCAAAAGGGAAACCAGAGGGGATCCAGAGGCCACTGGAAGATGCTTGAGAATATCATTAAGATGGTGTAAGATTCCCAGTCTTTGTCTAACAGCAGCATGCTGTGCACCAAGTGTCTGAAGCCATGCTTTTGGCAGACTGTGAGCCAGGTTTTGAGGGCACCAGGTGAGAATGTTGTGGGTCCTTGTGCTAAGGAACAGTTCTGTGTATCCTTGATGTCACAGGGCTGCAGCGTTCAGTGATAAGAAACAGAACAGCACAGAGCATCTTATCTGGTCAGGGTCAAGCCTGCTGGAGAGGACAGAGTCAATGTCAGAACAGCATCCCGCATGCTCAGTGCCTGGTGATGTGCACAAATGTCATTTTTTATCAGTACAGACGTCCAACTCATCTTTTAATCTGCTGCCTGACCTGGCTGGCAGCCTGTGGCAGGGAGCTCCCCAGCCCCACAGCCCTGCCCTCCTTTACTTCAACCAGACAGAGAAAGGATCAGGGAGGAAATGATCATGAGCTTTTCCTTCTTTTGATACAAATGGCCAGAGGAAGCACCACCTTTTAAATTAGCTGTCATTTGGAAAGCAGTCACAGGATTCCCAGCACAGTGACTCTGCCCCAGCTCTGCTCTGCAGCCACAACCAAGGCCACCCAGACACCCGACACAATGTGATGCACAGATGTTGATAAATTCTCCCATGTGAAAAAAATATTAAGTCATTACAAACAAAACAGCCTCATAAACAGGGCTTAGGAAACGATGATAAATCAAGTTCATTAGGCAGAAGAGTTGGTACGAGCCGCTGTCTCAGCTAATGCAGATTGAGAGTTCAACACATGCTGCATAGATCAGCATTTTAAACACATACCGTTTACCAGCCTTAATGAATACTAAAAGCCCAATAAGCAGGAGCCAGAGCCACTCAGACATGGTTTCATACAGATGTCGGCAGCGTTGTCTTTCATTTTATTTGCTAATGAGTTATCGATAGAAGTAATTTGCTGCTGATAATGCTGCAGGTTATAAAAGAGAAAAATTAACAAGTTCTGTTAAATGAGGAAGCAGGCTGTATGCCCTGCTCTGTCCTGGTGTGGGAGCTGATGCCAGGCGGAGTTGCAGGCAGCAAAGGCATCAGAGTCCCTGGTTAAGGCAGAGTCATGGAGGCGCTCACTGATCACCACCAGGATGCTTGGACATGACCCTGGGCAGAGCTGCTTCCCCCAGTAGGGAGGGAAGTGATGAGCCAGCTGCTCTTAGCACAGCTCTAAGTATTGCTGGAAGGGTGGAAAGAAGGGAAAAGGGCAAGTCAATGTGGTCTGGGCATAATAAAGCCACAGGCTGAGTCCCCTCAGCTATAGCGTTAGGTGGGACTCCTTGTCCTAAGTTACATCCTTGTTACAGCTGGGGACTCTGGTAACACTGAGCTCCTGTCCTGACCCAACCATTGCCTTCCCCAGATCTTGACTGACTTCCCTGTTGCGCTGTTGTAAATTCTGATCATCATCCTCAGCCATCTGTGGGAATACAGGCACATTAATAAAGGCACCGACCTGCCCAGCTCACTGTAAGAACTGATTCCATACTGTTTGAGAGGAGCTTCAAGGAGGCAACCCCAGACACGTGCAAAATATTATTTTTATCCATTACAGCTAATGGGTGATATTTTTGATGAATGCAGAAGGCAAAATAACTCAATGGAGCAGCTCCTTACAGAGGAGGGAAAGTGTTAGGAAGGCAGGGGTGACCTTTGCCTGAGAGGGGACAGTGGGGGACGAGGCATGGCTGGAGGGTGCTGCCTTCAGCAGCTCCTTCCTGACACCTGGGCTCACATGCACAGTGATTTTTAGAAAATCTGCATCTGTTCATCAAGCTCTGAGGTAGATACTGTAAAATATCCTGTATTTTGTAGGTCAGATGAAGTTCTGCTGTTTGCTAAGCACCTTGAGCTGCTGGGTGGGAGCAGAATTGATCAATTCCTGAAGTGCTGGCTCAAACCAAGCTGGGCAAACCTCCAGCTGCACACAAAGTCAGCTGGCTGCTGCCTGAAGGAAAACACTCTAGAGTCTCAGCACTGGGTGCTGGCAAAGGAAAATATTAATATGGTTAGTGGTGTTAATGAGGGTCCAACCCTTGCAGTCCCTCGGATAAGAGGCAGTGAGTGTGGGATGTTTGTGTGTGACAGATTGGCGTGTGTCCCTGAACCAGTGCTTCTGTAGGGCACTGATGTGTGCAGCAGACACTGCTGCAATTTATTTATCCTAGTGCTGGTGTGCTCAGCCCTTCTGTGGATGCAGAGCACTTGGGCATTTCTTGGAAAAGCAGGAAAAGCATTGCTGAATTGCCCTATTTTCCATTTATTTTTCTAAAAAAGGCAGTCACACTGATCCACTTTTCCTCCACTGAAAGTGAATAGATATCCCTGACTCTCAGCTGGAAAAGCCTGAGGAAAAATAGGATCAGAGTGTTCTGCAGTTTGCAACCAATGATCTTCAAGTCCAGTGCCTGGCCATGACAGTCACTGGCAGTCCATGGCACCAGAACTCTGTGGGACTCAAAGGGACAATCACTGTGACACTGGAAAAAGGAAAATACAGTCACAGATGTCATCTGGGGGTGAGCAGGTTGCAGAAGGTTTTCCAGCCTGCCTACGCTGCCTGCCAAGCACGGTCCATGGCTCTCTGCCTGGCTGGCCCATGAGATGCTCCTTGCCCATTTCCCTGTTTTGTTCCATGTTTCCTTCCAGCAGGATGAGCTACACCCTGGCATGGCCAATGGAGAGAATGCCGTGGCTGTGCTGGAGCTGGGGTCAATTCAGCTGCCACTTTCTACCAACAAACCATGTCCAGATTGTGGCCGGAACACTGCACAGGAAAAAAAAGCAACCTCGCCATGAATGTGGGGGTTTCACCTTCAGCTGTCTTCTTTAATAGTTTTAAATTTTAATTCAGGTTAATTAATGCATTAATGGTTATAGCTTCAGGTTTATAGGTTCATGTGCCATTAGTTAAGCCCTGACTTAAGGACTTCATGGAGAACCCCAGCAAGGCTGCTCCTTGCTGCCAGCACCTCTGCCACCACAGGGAAATTAAGGGATGGAGGGAACTTGGATCAGAACCAGCAGGCAAGAGACAGCTCCTGAGTACTAATTTAAGCCTGAAATCTTTGATTTTCCCTCCCCCATTTGCTGTTCGTGGTGCTTATGGAAATTAATTTAAAAGTATTTTGCAATTAAAAAAAAATTAATGGTTTCCTTCCTCTGGAATTGAGAGCTTTCTTCTGAGCATGAGGGAGGGGTTTTGTGAACATGTAATTCCTTTTTAGGGGGCTGAATAGAAGCTTCTATCCTCTCATGTTTTAATTAATTTTTCTATAGTTGCTTCATTAATTGATATTTATGTATTGCTTGTTGTGCATAAATCCTGGGAACAGCACATAAGAGGATGCTCTCGTTACAGCTCTACAAGTGCTTGGCCAATGCTGGAATATTAATAGTTGGAGTTGCATGGAAAAGTACAGTTTGTTTCCCTTTCTCTGAGGTCTCTGTCCGTATTGTGCCTTCAGGGAATAAAGAGTTGCTTCAAGAAAGGCATTTTTTGTGTGTGCTGCACTGTGTCTGTGGAGGTGAGTGCCAAAGTGATGGGGATGCAGCTGAGGCACAGCCTCTGAAGCTCTGAGTTTTGTAGGTCCTGTAAAATTAAACACGGACAGAAAGTGTCTCCATGTGCACTCCCTTCCCAGTCCTGCTGGCTGCTGGTCCAGCTTCCCACTGGGAAGGGTAGGCAAGGCTTTTCTGAAGGGTTTTATCTGCTCCTGTTGAGCACTTGCTTGCCACTGGACAATTGTTTTGCTCTGGAAATCTCTGAGGAAGTGGGGACCACTTTTGTCACTGCATGCCAAACCCTTATCCCCTGTGAAATCTGCTTCAGCCCAGCAGCCTTTCCATCAAGGTGGCTAATTTAACCTTACCAAAAGTAATTGTCCCTGTCCAAAATGAAAAATAATTATAAAATAAATTTGAGCCAACTCTGGAGGTGTCTCTCTGTGTCTCTGGGATTGTGGCTGTGGTTTAGCAGAGCCTCCCTCCATCACCCACAGGTGTGAGCATCCTGCCATGCCCACAGGTGTCCCCCTGCCCTGAAGCTTGTGCTCCTGGTGTCCCTGGGCCCTGGCCTCAGTGGCACCAGAGCACAGCATCTGCCTGTGGGACCCCAGCTTGTGCTGACACTGAACCTCCCTGGTTCCCTACACCTGAAAATCAAGGTCCGGTGTCTCTCTTCTCAGTGTTCTCAAGCCATTCCCAGGTCGGCATTTCTGCCGTCCCATGGTTAAAAAAAAATCTCACCCACAGAGCAATCAGCCAGTATCCTGTAAAGGCATGGGGCTGCTTGAGAGGCGAGTTATGATCTGCCCATGGAGCTATTGTTATTTGAGATTTTATTAATCATTTACTACATTTTATGAGGTTAGTCACCTGCATCGCCTCTGTGCTGACACAATAATTTACCACTACAAGGATGAAAAATAAAATAAAAGATCATTTACTGGCAGCTCACAATGCTCTTACCAGGTTACAAAGGCAGCTGGTGGAGAGAGATTTCTGCTGGGGAATGAAAATAAAACAAAAAGGGATGATGAGGCACAGCCAAAAGGGTATCACTGAAGATCAGTTTTATACTGAAGCGTGTGATAATCAATTATTCAGAAACATGGTGTTGAACTATCTTTCCCCATGGGTTTATAAACCTCTCACTGGCTTAGCTCTGGTAACAGTTATCCAGAGATATGTAAGGGTATCTCCAGAAGCCACAAGAGGACATTGATATTAGGCACATAATGAAGATAAGGAGGATATTAGACAGCACAGAACCAGCTTGTCTCTGCTGTAAATGTACATTGCTCCATCAAGGTCAGTGTATCTCTGCCAGCTCTCTCCAGCTGGGGGTTAGACCCACAAGCTGTCACACAGGACTTGGAAAGGCACAGGCATGGGTGGGTCCACGATGCTCCCTTTCAGACTCAGAGCAACAAACAGGGCTAAGCTATGGGGACACTGCAACCTTTCTGCCAGCTCGGCTTCTCATAGCCGGACACTCAGGGAAAACCAGGACAATGACCCTTCCATGCAGGACACGGACACAGCTGGACACAGCAGAGTGCTGTGCCCTGCACCCAGGGGAGAGGAGATGGACATGAGGCTCGAGTCTCCTTAAAAGCATTTTTCAAAATAATGGATAAATTATTTACCAGCTGTAAATGGCCAGGATAAATCTGATGGTGAGCAGCAGCACAGCACAGTTGGTTTTGACAACTGACAATTTACAGCCCTTGGTAGAGCACTGTTCAGGATATTACTCACTGAGTCTCCCAATACAGTACTTAGAGCATAACAAAGAGTGTCCCCAACCTCTCCCCATTCAGAAGGCCATCTCCTCCTGGCTCCCCATGACTTGGCTCTCTGGCTTCTCCAGCAATGCCTGGCTCTGAGCCCTCCCATCAGTCACCGCTCCAGGCATTTCCCAGGTGACAGGCATTTGCAGCCCCTGGCTCATGGCTGACACAGCACTGAAGTGCAGGATTTCTCCATGGATGCTGCTGAGGTGTTGGCAGCAGTGGCAGCCTCGTGACAGCGTGATGGGAGATGTACAGTGGCCACGGTGGTGCTGGTGTGGAGCTCTGCCTCACCAGCCAGCCAAACACTGCTCCTCCTTACTGCTGTGTGTAAGGAGAAGTGACAATTGAATTTCCAGACCTACTCCAGGGGCTCCTCCTGCAAAAGGGGAAGAGCAGCTTGGCTGCTGATGGAGAGGGAGACATCTGCCCTGCCTGCAGGCGGGGGGTGAGGCTGGGTGTCCGAGGGGCAGAAACCTGCTAAAACAGACAAACAGCCCTTCCCCCACTTGAGGCATGGATAGAAAAATATGCAAAAATCACATATTTTGCAAATGCACAGCCTTCCTAGCAATAATTAGCTTCTAAACATTCCCCTGTCCTGTATAATAAATGAACAGCATAGTAAATGTTATAAGAATAATTCATTATTCATCACGAATAACAAATGAAGGGAATAATTTACCATCCGCTAATCTCTAAAAGGGCCCCACTTCTTCTCTAATCATGTAGGGATGCTGGGTGCTGAGCAAGAGGTCCCTGCTCTGCCACACAGGCCCCACAGCTGCTGCTGGGGGTGTGCCCTGGCCTGGGAGCCAGCACAGTGACAGTCGTTCTGTGACACAAACTGCAGAGAGAATCATGGAATGTCCTCAGTTGGGAGGGTTCCACAAGGATCATCGAGTCCAGCTCCCAGCCCTGCACAGGACCCTCCAGGAATCCCAGCATGTGCCCTGTGAGCTTTTGCATGGATAAGGATGGCGGTGCGTCTCTGCTGGCCTTTCCACCCCAAACTCCTTCCCAGTGCCACCTGTTCTCCCTGCACAGCTGTCACAGACCTGGCCATGTCACACTCCCGTGGTGCTGGCAAAACCTCCAGTGCTGTGCTTTGGCTGTGACAAAGGACCCTGAGGTGACAAGCAGCAATCAAAGGCGTGGTCACAGGGGTAAAAGAGATGAATATTTCCTGGCCTCATCAGCTCTGTGGCACACACAGCACCTGTTCTACCTACCTGGCTGGGCAGGGGGCTCAGTGCTCACACCACACTCAGCACTGCAGCCCAATCCAGCCTCGCTCCCTGCCACTATCCATCTCCCTCTTTGCCTCCCTACCAGGAGCTCTCCTTTTTCCATTTCACAATATCAGATTTCTTTTTCCATGCCCACAGCCAATCCATTCTGGTGTTGCCTGTGCCCTTCAAAGAACACAGTGCTGCATCACACCTCCACAGAATTTACCTCCCTGCCAAAGCCTCCCTCTTTTGCCCTTCTCTGGAGAGCCAAGAGCCCCCCTAATCCCTTTCCTTGGGACCTTGACACTGCTACCTGTTTGGGGGTAGCATTTGTGGACTCATTGCTGTGTTATCTCTGCTGATTATTGTTTGTTTATTGCTCTTCCTTACTTGTGTTCCTCCAGTGCTCCAGATGACAGACAGCACATAAATCACTGTAATGGAGCACAGCAGAAAGAGATGAAGGTGTACAAATTGTCTGTGTGTGCATGCAGGCAGATAAGGAAAGTTGGAGGATCATTTTGGTGCCTTCCATAGCCAGAAGTCACACTGCACAGAGAACACAGGGCATCTGTGCTGCCAGGCCAGGCATCCCCTGCATTCCTGACCACTAAGGATGACCAAGAAAACAAATCTGGAGAAACAGATCCCCTAAAAAAAACTGTACCAGGCTTGCCAGCTATCCTGACACCAGGAGACTGCTTTCACCTCTGATTTGTTAAAAAAAAACAACATAAATTCACATGCCCCATCCCTGGCAGTGTCCAAGGCCAGGCTGGATGAAGCTCTGACCTCCCTAGGATAGTGGAAGCTGTCCCTGTCCATGGCACGGGGGTTGGAACGAGATGGTTTTAAATGTTCCTTCCAACCAAGGCTGTTCTGTGATTCTATAATTCCATGATTCTGTGTGCACCTGGTAAATGTGAGTATAAAACCCCTGCATTATTATTTTAGGAAGTTATTATTTTTTATTCTAACCTTACACCTATAATATTGTTCCTGGATGTGAATAAGCACTGAAACATAAAAGGTTAGTTAAAAGCATCTGCCTATTACACAGTAACTGCCCTCATGTGAATTTAGCTTGGTGAGTACGTTTAATGTTTTCCAATGATTCCAGCTCTAAGTTTTGCTAAACTTGCATTTTTGGAGCCTATTTTTGAGTAAAGACTTCCATAGGATAATCAAGATAATGCCGGCAAACTGACTTTTGACCTACACTATCTCAAAATATCCACAAACCTGCTGACTAACCGGGTATATTTTTGGTTCTGTGGACTTTCCAACCCTGAATGGAGCGATTAGAAACAAAGAGGGGGTTTTTATTTAAATAAGTGGGAGCTAATGAAACTCTGGTGTGCGCCAGCTGCAGCCTCAGAGGGATGTGCTGTGGAGCTGTGCTGAGGAGGGTTTGGCATAAAACCATAAAACCCGACCACCCCAGCAGGACCTGGGCTTCTCTCACCCACCCAGACACCAGGAGCAGCAAAATCATGCAACACCCCCCAGGCTAATAATATTTAACCAGGGAACTGATGATCAGACCCCTAGAGGAAGTCTAGAAGATGCTTTCTGAAGACAAATGAGACACGAACAGTCACCCCAAGCATTGCAGCTGCCTACCATCCTTCCTGGGCTGCTCCTTCCTCAGGGCTGTATAGAGGGATGTGTCTGTTTCATGGTTCCTTACACAAATCTCCTGGCTCTGGAGGACTCACAGATTTCCAGGCATGTCCATGATTTTATGACTAGATCCCACACAACCTCCCTGCAAGAAGCCATCAGAGTTTTCTTAGATACCTGCAGATCAACAGGGCCCCTACAATGATCCATCAAATGCATTTCCCAGAAGGTTTAGACAGGCTGCTTTAGTGAGCATTACAGCACTAATCTGAAGACACACGAGGGGGTGTGAGCCTTGCTTTGACCCCCAAAAATGTGCTCTTCAAAGACAGCAAGACAACCCACCTGATTGTGGCTCACAACACTGACCTGCAGAGTGGGAGCCCAGGGAGGGTGGAAGGAAAGCTGTGAGCATTTTGACCCTTTTAATTGGCACTGTGCCTTCTCAGGCTTTATGGGTCAGCTTTGAAGTCTAACCAGCTCCCTTGTGAGGAATTCACATTTGGCACACTTGCATGAGACAGAATGTGGTAACAGAGGTAGCTCTGTATGTATGGTAATTTTTAGAGTTGAGTGACATTCCTCAAATGGATAAGTTCACTGAAAAATGCAGGAACCAACGGTATTTGCGAAAAAAATTAGAAAGTGTACAAATGTTTCATTCTGACATGTCAAAAAGAAATGGTTTGGAGATAGGGAGACATTTTGTTTCAGCATCACCAAAACAAAATATTTTGACTTTTTGTTTGGAAACAAGCTTTGTTGTTTAAAAACTGACCTAAATTTTAGGAAAGGATTTTTTAAAACCAGAGTTGTATAATAAAAAAAGACCATTTCTCTTCCTGTTGAGGAAAATACTTGAGTTTACTTATTTTCTCCCTGGTTTTGGATTTGAAAACCAAACTCAAAAAATCCATATTCATCTACTTTTCTCACAGTTATCACTCCTGTCACATCTCCAGCTGCTAAAAGGAAGCAACGCCTTCATCCAACAGTGCATCACTGCCTTTCCTCAACATCCCTGGTTTTGCTGTGCAAAAAGAGGGGCTGCTGAAATGGAGCTCTTTCTGTGCCCCAAACCATGGTGGCACCCTGGGTATGTGTGACCATGGGTGACTTGGTGGCCCTCGCATAGGTCATGGACATTCCTGCCCACCCCATGGTTGTCTTTGGGCCCCACTGCACTTGGGTTTGCCCCCACCAGGGCTCTGTCCTTATCAGGGCTTTATTTAGCCAAGGTTAATGAATAACCCCATGGTTTACCAGCAAAATGAACCCTTGCCTGTGTCTTATCTCCTGATCGGGTGCACAGAGGGGGCAGAAGAACAAAGGGGGATTTATTGTGTCCTCTGTTCCTCACTGCCTGAAACGGCTGAGAGAGCTCAGCAATGTGGCTGTGTGGCTTTTAAAGGCTAATTTATCTGCTTTCTGCCTCCCCTCCCACCCGTGAGTTTTGATTCCAAAAGCAGCCTTAATCAAACAGTCGCTGTGGAACCAGCTCTGTTTATGGCCAGCTCAGTTTCTGCTCCAGCTCTGACACTCTCAGATGATGGTGTTGATGGTGTTTAAGCTCACCTTCCTCCCCAGCAGTGCTCACTGCAGAGCCAGGACCCTCTCAACCATCAGGCACACCCTTGTGCTCAGGATGTTGAGGTGGGTGAGCCCTGGTGGCCTGTGCTGCAGAGCCAAAGGACTTAGGGACATCTCGTGGTGGTGGAACTCTTCAGATGCTGCAGCTCCTCAGAACACCTGAAGCTACTCAAGACTTTGGGGTATCTTATTCTAAAGTCTCTTCATTAACAGCAATGAGTGGGGTTTCAGTATGCCCACAGACAGGACAGTTCTGTGGGAAAGGGCTGTGAGCTGCCTGCAACACTCACACATCCCTGTTGTGGCAGTCTGAGCACTACTGGAAACACCTCCAGATCAGTGGAGTGGAGCCAGGATTGCAGCTGTACCTAATCAATAGACACTCTTCAATCTCATCTCTTTCTGGCCCTTGGCCTCCTCATCTAATTGGTATTAAAAGTTCTTCTGCCCTGAGTCCATCTACCAGGCACTACAGCATTGTCATGATGGGGCAGTTGGAGCCTTTTGCCACAGAAGCACATCCAGTACTTTTTACCTTCCTTCCTGCAGCTCTTTGGGCTTTGCTTCAAGAACCAGGGGAGGGAGGAATTCCTAATAAACTGCCATTTCCTACAGGTGGTTCTCATGCCCTCCATGACAGAGGAGCCTTTACCTGTCTATTTCTAGGCTCTGCAGGAGGCAAGGGATGCATTAGCTACACCAGTGAGCAGGGAATCACGATGCATTTCAGTGCCCTGCCCAGCACTGGGGTTAGATTCATTCTCTGCATGTAGTTAGTGCCATTTTCTTCTGTTTTCATATAATCATAGATGGTTTGGATTGGAAAGGACATTAAAGATCATCCCATTTCTCCCCTCTGCCATGAGCAGACACCTTCCACTGTCTTAGGTTGCTCCAAGCCCTGTCCAACCTGGCCTTGGACACTTTCAGGGATGGAGCATCCACAGTTTCTCTGGGCAGCCTGTGCCAGTGTCTCTCCACTTCCCCCAGTAAAGAATTTCTTCCTTACATCTAATCTAAATCTCTCTCTTTTGGTTTAAGACCATTAAGGCTCAAATCACTATCTGCCCATGTAAAAAGTGGCTCTCACTCTTTTTTATTATCCCCCTTTAAGTACTGGAAGGCCTCAACGAGGTGTTCCCAGAGCCTTCCTTTCTCCATATTTTAGTTTATTCCCCTTTCCTCCTACCTGTCTCTGTTTTCTATAACCCCAGGTGCACATTAACTCTCAGTGGCTGGAACGGAGCAGTGACAAATCTGCAGCACAGGGCTTGGTGGCCTTGCTGCTGTGACTCAGAGGTAGCTGCTTTTAAAAAACCTTTCTCCAGGACATCACAATTCAAAAATAATTTCCAGTTCTATTATTATTCTCAGCCCAAGGCAATTGCACTGTGGTCTTCAGTGAAGACAGCTCTGCCAGTCACTCCTGTTAAATATACTGAGTTCTCCTTCCACTTTAGGGTTAACAAAAATTAAATTTGCATGGCCAAATATAGGCAGAGATTTCATTCCCGTGAGGCCATGTCTGCATTATTGAATCCCAGTCTTTTTTCATGTGAAACAAAAATATACCAGCCATATTTTTTTTATGAAATAATGTCCCACTGAATTATGTTTCAGGGAAAAAGGTTGAGTTTGGGCTTTCCGCTGTGATCACAGCACTGAGGAATGAGTATTATCCAGGCTCCAGCAAGGGAAGGGGAAATAGATGCAGAAGATACGTGCACAGCAGTGTTGCTGCTGCTCTCAGCAAAGCCAGGATGGGTTTGGAGAGTGGCAGGCACTCAATGAATACCCAAAATGTCTAGAACCTTGCAAACACTGTTGGAGGAACCCCTCAATGCTGTATTTGTAAATATGCAGTAACAAATTCCTCCAAATATATTATCTGTGTTACTTGTTTTCCATAAACAACTCCTCTTATATGAGGATGCTAATGAAGAGGGGAGGTTTGTGATTTGATTTGTGGGATTTTTTTGTTTTCCCCTTCCCATATCAATCTCAGGATCATCCTCTTGTGGATAATCCATAGATTTAAAAGAGGCAGAAAACACCAAATAACTCACTCTTTCCCAACACTTGCCCTGGTGCTGATCCATAATGTTGAGATGCCAAGCTGTGTCTGTGTGGGCTGCCATGGGGTAAGGACATCCCTGGTGGGGCTGAGCCAGGGACAGTGCAGAAGGCTCAGCCCCTGGCATGGGCAAACTGCCTTTGCAGAGGAGGAAAACCTGGAAAAACTGCTTTTTGCTCAGCAAAGTCCTTAAGAAGAGGCAGAAAACCCTCTGTCATCACACCCTGGATATGCCAGTGCCAATGTGTTTATTGTGGACACATAATAATTATGATCAATAGTAGTAATGAAAATTAATGATTAATAACACAATGCTAACAGTTATGGTTATTATTTCTGAACTTCATACATTTTTTATCAAGAATTTCAGTGCTAGGCCTTCCATTAGGCAAATCTACTTTCAGAATTGATGTTATAATAATAAGTAGGAATCACCAAGAACCTCATTCTATGTTACCTCCCTTAAACATGAAGGTCGCTAGTATTAAATATGGATTTATATGTAAATAACCAATCATTTTAAATTATCTTCATGGCCTGCAGTGGCATTTAGTAGGTGATAACTAAAATGCAGTTAGGTCAAAAATAGTTAAATGGTTTTAAACATGACTCTTTTACTGGCTTTTTGTTAAGACAAAACAAAGGCATGAGGTTCCTGGGAGAGTTATGGCTATGGAGAGAGTGAGCTATCTAAAATACAAATTTTCTGCCTTATCAGACTTTTTTTAAATGGCTTTTCTTCAAAATTACACAGAGTTTTGGAATTTCCCCTCCAAATTCTGTCTGCACTTTTGGCACTTGCTGTACCTATGTGGTTTCATCCCAGAAGGGTGCTGTAGACAAGTGTTGAATCTGCACAAATGTTTCCAAATCAAAGCAGTCAAAGTGCTACTCTATTTCCCTGGTTCTCTGATGTTTAGAAATAAACATTGGCAGTGCTTATTTAGGGTGCTCTGGAGCATTTCTGCGCATGTCAGCAGCACGCTCTCTCCCAGACTGGTGCAGCTTGCAATTTTGTCTGGTGACTCAAAAGTGCAGGCTTGGAAACTGTATTTTAAAAAGGGGGACATAATAAAGAACTGAAGTGCAGCTGTTTGCTGCAGCCACAGCACCCTGATGGCTCCTGGGGACAGCCAGGAGCAGAGCCTGGTGCTGGATGTGGCACAGCATCACCTGGATCCCAGCCAGCAGACAAGTGCTCTTCCATGCCCTCAGCTCTCTCCCTGTTTTTGGTTTGTTTTGGGGTTTTGGGGGTTTTTTTTGTTTCTGTTTTTTTTTTTTTTTTTTTGCTTTGTTTTGTTTTGTTTTGTTTTGTTTTGTTGTTGTTTTCTCCCAGATTTCATAAATTTCCAGCCCCTTTGTTGCACATCTTACTGCATCCTCTCTCTGAAAGATGCTTTTTCCACCCCTCACCTAATCCTGTGTATAAAAAACTCCTTAACATCCCTGCTCTTTGGTGGCATGTTTTGCTCTCACCCAGAGAACAAATTCTAATCTATAAATTTCCAAAATTATTTAGTTTAATCATTCTCTACTTCTTATTCTGCCTGTCCTGCCTCCCTTCTTATAAGTCTTGATTTGCTTCTTCCAAGATGTACTGCGACGTACAGATTGTTTCTATTTGTATCTGTGAAGTCAGTTGTGAGGTGTCTGGGGAAAATTTGCTTTAAAAACATAATAAGAAAATAAACAACATCAGGGAAAGCTAAACTGGCTTACTGTCAATCCATTTTCCACCTTAGGAGGACTTCTCTTCTTTTTTCCCATCATTTGCATTATTGCCTTATTTACATTATTGCTGTTTTCTGGGAATTGCTCCAATGGTGGGATTGAAGGGTCATAATTTGATGGAATACGGTGGTGCCAGATAAAATGTGCACGCACTGTTCTTTCTGGTTAATGTTACTGAGGTAGCAGCATGGTGGAGAAAATGGATGACCTACTTTTATCCTCTGCATTAGAGACACAAGGTTGTGAGGCTGTTCTAAAACACATGCAAAATCCAAAGGGGATCACTGCTGTGGCCTCCATTTACACTAGTGTGAGTAAAATCAGAATCACAGAGTAAAGATAAAGGGGAAATATTTTTGTGTCTGCAGCATGGCTCCACCCTGCTTTTCTTGGGAAACTTCATGTCCAATGCTGCTGTGAAATGGCATTCAATCATCCCCAACTGCTTTTAATTATGTTTGCAGTGTTATTGTTGCTGTTATCATCTAAGGATATGACTGAAGTCCTATTTATACAGAAAGTAATATCATTTGTTGGGCCAGCTGATACACTGACAAGCTTTCTGGCATGTAAGCCTGGAAAAGGGTTTGTGTGCCTGAAAACATATCTGCTTTTCCCCCAAACCATCAGTTTGTTCTAATAAAAGGTATTACCTCTCCTTGTAGAATTTGTCTCATTTAATTATATTAGCATTGAAAACAGCTAAACTAAATTGCATAAGATAATTTGTTATGTCCCAAACCTGTGCTGTCAGCTCCAGCTGGGACCCTCTGTTTCCAAACAGAGCTGGAACATCATCTTGCAATTATTACCAGATACATATTAACCCATTTTAATGAAAAATATCAGATCAAGCATAATGAAAATCAGAAAGAGCATTAAATATCAGACTTTGGACTTTGAATCAATCTTTGAGAGGCAGGGCTGAGGTTGACAAGGGTTGTGTCTACCCCTACTTGTGCATGGGATGCTCTTGGTGCCAGCACTGGGTCCCAGGTCTGTCTCAGTGAGGCAGCTCCTGTACCTCCACCTTGCTGCACAGTTATTTTCATACTGACCCATTTCTCTGTCTGGCAGAAACCCAAAGCAGAAGCCCCAAAACACTTGAACTCGTATTTCAGCTCAAAACAAGCAAGAATCATCCAAAATCTTTGGCCAAAATAATTTCTTACCAAGTTTCCAGCCAAATTTGTAGGCTCAAGGGAGTCCATGAATCACAGATAAACAGCCAGACGTTTTCTCTCTAACTTTGCTTCTAATTACAAATGGGCAAACATAATGGATGGAGCCATTAATTGCTCAAAAATAACACTGGGAATTTGATGCAGTGGGATCAATGCTTAGATACAATGATGAGGAATAAAAGTATTCAGTGCACAGGCAAAAGAAGAGCTTGTTGGCTAGCAAGATGGAAAAAATTTTTAATGCTTCACTGTACCTTGACTACACAGGGTTTAACGTCATGTTTAAGCATTAGAGAATGGCTTTGTTTTGATCACGTGCACACTGGCCTGCTCTTAACATTTATTCCTCAGGAGTAGGGATTTTATTTAATGCAGAATTTGCAGACTGAAAGAATTAATCTTTTGTATGCCTTCTTCCTTGGAGAGGTTTTTTAGGAGGAATATATTTGTTCAATAGCTTTCTGTCTTTTGGTATAAGCACTTGCTCCCTCTTTCCCCTTCTCCACAGCTTGTTTACTCAGGGAATAAAAACTTGACCTTGACTTTAAGGTCTTTGGTGTTTCAGACTGTGCAGTCAGCAGAGAGTAAGGGGAAAAATCGATGTGTGCCGTATTAGACAAGTGTAAGAGAAATACATAAGTGCTGGGAACTCATCCTGGAAATGGAAACAGCTGAGATGGTTCTTAAAGGAGAGCACATCCCACTGATGCATCTCTTGTGGCTAAACCCCCACACCCACCTTCTCCTTTCTGCACCCTTTCTCTCTCCAGCTAACACATCCTTGGGGACATAAGAACACAGGGATGCACCAAAGGTACCCACCTCAGCTCGATGGGAGCTGGACTCAGGGTACAAAGAGGCTCAAATCTTCATCTCCCAACAGATCTGTGAGTCTGGATATTACAGGGCTCCTGTTAACATCTCTAATAAAAAGCATGTCAAAAGAATCAACAAGCCAGGTGAGAAAGGACAGCATAGCAGAGAAGAGAGGTGGTGCTGTTCATGAGTATGTCAGTGACTGATAAGATTGTGTTTGTCACCAGTGGGCTCACAAAATCCCCCGTCTATGCTGTGTTTTGGGAGAAGATCTGTTGTTTCCTTGCCATTTCTTGATTTATGGAGTGGAATCCTTGTTGAGCTGCCTCAGTGTACTGTCAGGACATTGAGGTCGGGGAGGCAAAGCCAGACTTTATCTCGCAGCCATGTCTTTCCAGGAAGCTGTATGGATCACTGCCATTTAAATACAATTTGTATTTGGTTCAATATACTTAAATACCAGTGAAATGTCCTCAGCAATAATAGCAGACTGTTAATACATATGAGTATGAAACTCTTAATTAATTAGATGACATTAGATTACCAGTTGTGTTCTCAAAACAGCTCAAAAGTACTCTTTTAAAGGGAATTAATATTTAATAGGAAAAAAAATAACAGCATCCTGAAGTCTAAATTGAATGTGTGTGCCTTCATGGCTTTTACAAGTATTTTACTCATAATTTAGTCTGCCAAGGATTTGCATCATAGGTATTTTCTGCATCATAGGTGTTTTCTGCAGCAATGGGGGCTGCCCTGGGAAGTGCACCCTCCAACAGGTTTTCCTTCACAGCCTGATTTCTCTTCTTAAACAAGGACCTGGGTTCCTCTCTGTGGGCAGGGAAGCTCCTTTGTTCCCTGTCCTGCCATGGGCAGAGGACCCATGTGAGATTTGTGCTCCCACCAGGAATCAAATGCCACATTTCACAGGATTATCAGGTTAACATTCCCACAGCTGGGACATTTGGGGTCACATCCCAGGTATTGCAAATGATGGTCATAACCAGGCAACGTCCCCATGCAAACAACCTGTGAGGTTAATGCTCTGCATGTGGAAACAGCTGACCTGTCCCAGCAGTAATGGCCATTCCTCAAATAAATTAGGCCTGTGTATGTACATCCTTATTTGCAAATAATTCATAGATGTCATCAAGTAATTTCCATTTTCCTTCTTATGTAACAGAAAATGAGGCAGAAGACAGCTACAGTGAATTTCAAGCTGAAGCCCTCTAAGACAACCACATTCTTATCAAAATGATGAGATTATGTTCAGGGGTAACTTGAGAAACCAGCTGCTAAAATTCAGTCATTTTTTTCAAGGAAGAAAAATGTATTGACTGTATCTTCAACACAAATAATCACCATTAGATTCCCTTGTTTTTAAAATTGGTTTCCACAAACTTTTATTTTTCCAGCCTCCTCTGGACTGCACAAATTAGACAAAAAATTAGCATGGTAGTTTCTTTTCAGTTCAAGCCCATAAAGCAAGTATGAATAGTTTTGGCCTTAGTTTTATTTTCATGAGAGTTTCAGAGCTCCCGATGTTGCTGCTCTAAACCACCCTTGACACCAGCAGGGCTTTGTTGGTACCACTGTGTTATAAACACCACTAATAGTAGGAAAAGTAGGGAGTAGTTCCTGAGTTATCTCTTCCTTCAATTTTGCCCTTGCAACCCCACGTCAGGACATTGGGAAGGACGGGTGTTGATTTTCTCAAGATTTCTGTCTTTTTCTCAGTCTCTCTGGTGCCCAGGGCTGGTGTAAACTGTGCTGGGAGCACGGCACGGCACAGGCATGGCTGGGGCTGGGGCTGCAGCAACGCCTGCTCGCTCAGACAGTTCACAGCAGGGACCTTGCTTGAGATCTTGGTGTATTTTTAGTTTAGTATGTGAGGGATGAAAGTAGGGCATTGGCGCTCAGCAGAACTGCACAGACAGGTTTTGCATACGGAGCAAAACCGGAGAACACGGTGGGGGTTGGGCTTCTCCTCCTTCTTCTTTCATTCTGCTGACTTTGTGCAAAAGTTGAACATCAGGTTTTACCCAGTGAACTTACAGGAGTTTGTATAATAGATGTGTGGGGGAGAAGCAGCCTCTTCAGAGCAGAGCAATACCAGCCTGGTCTGCATCTCCAACAGCCCCATGGGGGACAGTGAGAGAGCTGGGGTGGGAAGAGGTGTCAGCAGCTTCCTCAAGACATCCTCCTGGTGTTCCTGGCTGGGAAACTGAGCAGGGAAATCAGCACCACTGGGGGCATTTCTCTCCAGCCCTATTCTGTGGTCTGGAAAGCAATTTGAATGGAAAATGAAGAGAGTTTGAGGAAGGAAAACAGGACAGAAATTAAAGGAGAGGAGTCTGGGCTTGATAAACTCTTCAAAATGAGCGTTTCTCCCCACCAAAAGGAAGCATTTTATTTTCCCTGTAAGGAGACAAAATGAACAGCAGGGACTATTGTTGTGGCAAGAACACCTGGAGATGTGCGAGCTGCAGCGAGAGCTCGCTGGCAGGGATAGCAATGGCATAATTTGCAGCAACATCTGCAGTTGGCCCAGCAACCACCTCTCCTCATTAATTAGCAGAAGCAGTAGCTTTGCCAGACAGTCCCATTGGCTTTTGCCTTGTTACTCTACCCCTCAGCTGATGAGCCATCCTCTTCTGTTCCTGCTGAGTGAGGCCAGTCTGACCGAGAACGGGCACAGAAATCCAATGTGCATGAAATGGGGTGGCAGTGCTTGCCATCGTTTTGTGTATCTACCCTGCAGGTCATATTTACTCCAACCACATGATTCAGCAGCAGTGGGCTGTGGGCCTATGGAGATGATAGCAGAGGTTCACTGATGACTCCCCTGTCTCTCCCTGTGCATCTCATTTTATGCTGCAAGGCATGAAGCCATGTATGTATGGGTCTGCTGAAACTGTTTTGGATTACGTGCAGTTTATTCACAATTCTGCCTTGATCCTCCAAGCTGACAAACATGTTCTTTGACCTTGCCTCATTTTCTGTGCCTGGAAGAGATCCACGACACTGTCCTTCAGGAGTGATTTGGTTTCCACCAGTGAGACAATATCATAACCCAGTTGTGCTTAACCCCCATCTGCACAGAATAGTCCAGTTATGCAAGAAGGCAACACGTGGATCAGTACACAGGGACCTCGTGGGCAGCTTTGCCTGGCCATTCCATGCCATCTCCACAGGGCACTGTCCCGCTGATGAATTACTGCAGCAATGGAGACATTAATACAAGGCAGAGGAAGACAGCAACCATTAGCAAGTCCCTAGGAAGCTCAGCTTTCTTGTCCAGGGCTGCACTTAGGATCAAATGTCAGCTCCTGCACGTGGCTGTTACCTGGGCAGCTCCAGATCTTGCTGCAAGGGAGTTTCTCTGAACTGGTGGCTGCCCATGCCCGTGGCGGTGCAGGCAGGATCCCGCTTGCCTGCACACGGTGAGAGCCTCAGGCAGCCTCGCTCAAGTCATTTCATGCACAGTTTAATTCTTTGCATAGTGGGGAGGGGGCCTTATTCCAAGAAAACCCGATCCAAAATGATCAAGGTGGCTTAATAACACGAGGCAAATGGCAGTGCTATGGCCCTGCTAGACAATAGCAAAACACATTCGGATGCGCAGCTCAGACCTTGCTGCATTACACATGTAATTAGGTTGTTTCCATGGTAATGATCTAATTATGGTCTTCTTGGCTTTGTGTAATCACATTTGCTGCATTTTGGCAGAGCTGTTTTCCTTATTTTTGAACTGCAACACTTGGCAAGATGTTCTTTCTAAAGCCGAATAATAATTTTTGCCTGATGGAAACCGACAAGTCTGTGAGCTTTTATTTAAAGCAGGGTTGAAGGTACAAGACGAGACAAAACTATATATATAGAATATCTATAATATATATGTATATATAAAGAAGGATTTTAATCCCTGTAATTTCTATTCCTCCTTCCTACCTTTTTTCCTCATTTTTTTCCTTTTTTTCCCCCTCTTTTTTGTGGGTGCTTAAAATAATGAATTGTAGCAGTGGCTCCCACATGGGAGTGGAAACTCCAGAGACTCTTTTGTGTTCCTGGGGTTAGGGATGGACTGACCTTCAGGCATGAGATTATACCTCTCCCTGCCTTGTCTTCCATGTCTGGGGATGATACTGACTTCAGACACGATGCATATGCTAAATGTCCGTTATTTCCGATAAACTCTTTCAGCTCCTGGTAAGAATGATGCCTTAGAGGGATTTGGTGAAATCCTGGCCCCATAGAAAACCAAGGGCAAACTCCAATTGATTTCCACAGTGCTGCAATTTCCCATGTGGCTGTTCACACACCTTAGGAAAAAAATCAGACAGAAAAAGCCAAAGCCAGCAGTCTGGACTCTCCACTCTGCTGCCCCAGAGCTGGGCAAGGAGGGTGATGTTAGACTTTGGGGACACAGGTGGTGTCTCTTTTCTCCACCATGGCACTGCCAGGGAATCCTGGTGATGGATTTGTTGCTCCCAAGTGGGATCTCCTTTACTAAACCCACCCCTTCCCCAGAGATCAGCTCATTCCTCTGCATTATAGGGCAGTTGGGGCAGGTGCAGAGTTCAAGGCTCTGCCAGAGCCAGTGTTCATAGGGATTTACTGTGGTCTGTGCTCTGTTGTGTAGGAGAGGTGCTTATTATAGCCTGTAATCCCTCCTAAGGCAACTCCCTCCTTGGAGTCAGCTGCAAGATCTGGCTGATACTTATAAAGATTTTTAAAGCTTTCTTGCAAAACAAATGATATATTTCTGGCTTGAGCAATAAGGGATCTGGGGAAAGCCAGGAGATGAAAGGTCAAGCAAGAGGAGCTTGTGAAACCACACTGGAGCAGAACTGCAGGCTGTAGTCAGCCAGGAGCTTGTACTGCAATTGACAGGGCTATTCATGGAAAGGGTTTTGATTAGAGTTGCCATGACAATGGGAAACACCTAAAAAAGATCTATGAAATGTTATATTGGCGTCAAGCCAAGAAGTTAAGCCAAATCCTGAGCTCTGGTTATTCCTGTGAGTCAGTGCCTTTCATCACAGCATTGCTAAAAGAAGGATTTGCTCCTCTGACTTTGAAGATTTGGGAAAACAGGTATGAAATGTAAATTATGATGGAAAAGATTCATGCTCTAAAGAATTCGCTGTGGAAGGATGCTGGAAATCTTGCAAATACTGTTTGCAGCTCTTGCTTGCTGTACTGCACATACACACAAGGAGTCCTGTGATTTTGATGGGCAGGTGGGTATGGCTGTGTTGTGAATGAAGACAGCATAGCACCCACTCTGCACGGCCTCTAGGGTCTGGGGATTGAAATTTCCATCTCTAAACCTTTACCGAGAGTTTGCAAATCTGAAATGAGTGGCACTGAATTTCAAGGACCCAGCAAAAATAATTCACTTTTGAAAGCAAAGTGTTTTCTCAAGATACCAGAGGTGAGAAGAAAACCTGGCATTGCCAATTTTTGAATGAATAATGATGTGAGGGAGAGTGGGTTTTTTCCCTTCATTTGAGGTATCTCTGAGTACAGGATCCCTGGAGCTTCCAGCAAGGACCAGAGACTGTATTCCCCTGCCAGTTTATTTATTTTTTTTTATTTTTTGCAGAACTGACCGTGCTGTTAGCCCAGAGAAAGAAAGTTATGCTGTTGAGCCATATGCTTTCCTGTTATGTTCTGCAGAGAATAAATCTGTGATTAGCTATTGCCACTTCAGTTTTAGCAGATTGACACCTCTCAAATGCCAAATAAGCCCACAACAAATGCTTGTGAATGGACAGGCAACTGCATAGCAGTCATGGTGAAAGTCAAATAGCAGCAGTGGAGTGGAGTGGGGTCTCAAGTCTGCTCTGTCAATTCTGCTGGTGATGTGAATGCCTTCTATGGGTATCTTTCACATCTAAACTGACTTGTACATCTTCCTTGCAGAGCACCCTGATGGAACAGCTGCCTGAAGGGGATGGGTTGGGTCATCTGTATTTTATCCATGCAGGATAGCAGTGCAGGGTACAAAACACAGCCAGGATGTGGCATCATCTCCTGCTTCTCCTCCCACCTCCACCCTATCTAACAGCTCACCAGCAGAAAGGACAGGCTTCTCTCCAGAGAGAATAATGGTATGTTAATGAGAGCCCTGCTCCCTGAAACTGCTGGTTCTTGTACTTTGGCTCTGGCTGTGGTACTGGAGAACATGGAACACCATCTTTTACTGTGCAGGCTGCACAGATTCCCCTGCTGTGCAAATCCTCTGTTATCACCATCCCTTGCCTCCAAGGTATTGCATGCTTGTAGGGCTGAAATCAGAGCTGAGGAGCCTGTCCTGCTTTGCACCAGCCTGTGAATTTCATTAATGCCACCGAGGGTTTTATGTCTGCCAGTACCAGACCCCCCCAATTTATTCTGCCCTTGTTCCCTGCTTTTGTAACCCAGATATTTGCATAAAACAGAGCAGCAATGCCAAGTGCCGGTTCCTCTGTTCCTGCTGCACAGGCTCCATATGCTGCCTATCTGTGTCAATTCCAGGGAGCTCTGCCATTGCAGGAGGACAATTTTCACACTGTGTGTGTGTAAATTAGAGCTGACAGTCTGCAGCCTTAATTCATGGACTGAAGCTGATCTTTGCTCACACCCTACCCATCAGATAACCTTAGCACCATGATCAATACAGCCAGATAATTACAGCTAGCAGAAAAGCTAAGTGCAGGTTTCCAGGTTTTTTTTCATCAAAACAAAGTCCTAGGGATATGTTCCTGCCAAGGCTTAGACAATTCTCCTTTATTTCACTGGGAGCTCACACAACCCTAATGCTATATAATACTTCTTACACGAACACCCTCAACCAGAAATTCCCTCTCATCTAAATCTAGCTCCTCTATCTTGGTGAGAGTCTCTAATTCTGCATGTGTAGGGGGGAAACTGTCCCTCTGTTTCCCTGCTGATCTAGTGCCAAATCCACTGACGTCAACAGCCAGGAGGAAAATGACTGAGAAAAAGGAAAACCTGATCCATGAAACTTCAGAGGTTTCTGAAGAAAAGCCTTTGGGCTTTTCTACCTAAAGCTGGTTAATACAATTTCCCACTTGCACCTGGTCACCCCAGAACTTGTTTTTTCAATCATACGTTGTCCTTTTGCTCTTTATATATTTGCTTTTCCAACTGTCATGTAAAGCTTTTCCTTTGCAGGCACTGACTTAGGAAGTGATCCTGGCAAGCAAAAAGCCATTTCACACTGCCCTGGGAAGCACAACCTAGACACACCCTGATTTTCTGTGTCAGGTGGAGCACCAAGGAAGACACTGCTGCTGACCACAAACATTGACTGTCAAGCCTAAAGGATATGTCACTGTTCAGTGCATGGTGTCAAGTGAAACATGGGTGTTTTTCCTATTTTCACTTTACAATATACAGAATCAACAAGGTCCACAAGGCATGGATCAGGGTACCTCAGTCAGGACACAAGGAACAGCTCAGTGATGGATAAAAACTCATTCCTGTGCATCAGAGCAGTGCCAGTAGGTGAACCCTCTTCATGGGAAAGGTGATGCCCAGCTCTGACTCCAAGGGCATCTGGAATTAAAGGGCAGTAGTAACCCCACACTGGCAAGAAAGCAAAATGCCTGCAATCATTAATTGCACTGCTCTAAATTCTCTGGGATGAGAAACTTTCACACAGTTGTGAAGAAGCCATCATCATCATGGGCTCTGGTGCACATGCACACACACAGCATATGTACACACAGAGAGATCAATAGATTGCATATGGTGCACATGGCATAATTCATGACTCTTCCTGAAGGCTGTCACAAATCTGAGATGTATTGGTTGAGAAGAGTACTGGGGTAGTCTTTTAATTAGTCCACAGCTCAGCTGCATTGTAGAATTTACTCTCTGACATTGCATCCAAAATTTAAAACCTTTTAAATCAAAGGAACATCTCAGAGTCTGCGTTTTTGCTAATCGGAGGTGTTAATGATAAAAGCACAAGCCCGGAAAAGTGGCATGGTAGACAATTACTCATCATATTCAGAAGTGTTTCTCAGGCCAAGGTGTTATCCTATAAAAATTAATTTGAAAATATGTGGGGCTCCCAGATGTCTTACTCATCTCTGTATATTACCTGCTTGATGCTGGTGGAGGGAAAGCTGCCCTTTGCTCTTCTGTGGTGAATTTTTCCCAGGAGTGCTGTGACGTGAGCAGAGTTTGGCTGTCATGGGGCCTCCAGGTGAGGCACATCCATAGGGGAGAGGAACAATTCCTGGTGAGCACAGCCAGGGCTCAGCACTAGCAATGACCCTGAGAGGACAATGTGGCACTGGTTTGAGAGGATTTGGGTGTTGGAATAGATGACTGTGGCTCTCGGCCACAGGGATATTTTGCTTCAAAAGACACACATTAGTGTCTCTTGGCTTTATAGCAGCTGTTGCCAGATGTGCCCTACTTCTACTTTTCGTTAAGATAGCAAAAAGAAAGACATTATCTCCAAAGCTGATTTGAAGACATACTGAGTGCTCCCTGCAGAAATAGCTGCTCTCTGAAAAAGTTTATGTTGTGCAGTTGCTCCTCACTGCTGGCCAGTTGTATTGCATGGCTTTTCCACACCTCAAATGCTGCTGAAGCTGATGGCAAAAGCAGAGTCAGACAGGCTTCTGCCACTGTATGGGGCTGTCGTATGGATGGTGTAACAAATGTCATCTCTACCTGAAAAGTAATTTATGCCAAAAGAGGCCCAATATGTGATTGACTGGCAGGGAGTTGTTAGAAAACATTTATAAAAATTTAACCTTCCTTCATTCCCCAAATCAATTTGTTTTCAGTTATTTTGAAAAATTTATTTTCAGTTTTGTCCAATTAAAGCCTGTCTTGCCATGAGCTTTCCTTTCAAGCCGCACGGTTCTTTCATATTGAAATTTTCCATTTAGAAAATGTCTAAAGGTGCATTTCAATCATTGAAAACTCTTTTCCTTCAAAAATATTGAAAAATATTGCTTAGGCCAGCCACTAAATATTTCAGTGTTTGCTATTCAGTGATTTCTAAACACAACTGCTGAGAGAGTCAACTATCACTAGAGCAAATTAACTGGAAAATCCTTTGCTCCTTTGGGTACAGCCCAGAAGTGTCCAAAGAGAAAGGCAGGAACACAAGAGGCTGTTTTTGACACCAGACATACTCTTTTTTTGGTATTTATTACATACTGTAACCATATTGCAAGTAGTAGACTGGAGGTTCTCATATTAGATATACCCCAAATTGTTTACAGGGTCCCACTCATCGCTGTGTTTGGTTTGTTCAACTGTGGTTTAAATTCCCCATTCTGTTGAGGAATTTGAGGCAACTGCACTGCAGGTTGTGCCAATTGTGGGGGAATATGGCTTTCTTTGCAAAAAGTAGTGAAACTCTCTCATTACATTTGGTGGTGGCTTTTCTTTGTGACTAAAAGAGCTTTTAGTTTCAGCAAAGAAAATGAGGAAAGGAAGAAAAGCTTTTTTTATGGGCATGTAGTGATAGGAAAGGGGGAATGGCTTCAGACTTATAAAGGATAGGTTTAGATTTGATACTTGGAAAAAATTCTTTACTGTGAGGGTGGGGAGACACTGGAACATGCTGTCCAGAGAAGTTGTGGTTGCCCCATCCCTGGAAGTGTTCAAGGCAGGCTGGACAGGGTCCTGAGCAACTTGGTCTAGTGGAAAGTGTCCCTGCCCATGGCAGGGGGGTTGGAACTGGATGGTCTTCGAAGTCCCTTCCAACCCAAACCATTCTGTGATTCTATGAACAGAAGGGGTTTGGTGGATACTTTTCCATATTTCCAGAAATGAAATATTTTTTTCCCACTTTCAGAAAACAGCCACAAAAAGAAGAGATACCACGCTTGGATCTATTTCAAGGTGCTGGTTGCAAATGTCACACTGGCCCCGCTCCTGCAAGTCTGGATGTTCTGGGAAATGCCAGCTCCCTCCAGGGCATCTCAGCTTCTTGACAGAGCCCTGCCTGGGAAGGGTTTTGTACTCATGGGGGGGGACCAGCAGAAGTGTGTGGTTTGGATGCTGCTGGCTGTGGGTAAAAGCCTGGCAGCAGGGGAGAGCCTGGGGAAAGCCCATTAGTTAAGAGCTGAGGCACCCGATGCTGTTATCGCTAATGCCTTCAGCACAGGACAGGGTTGCAATCAATTTCATAATAAATCAACCCCATTTTCTAATATGAACCAATTTATCTGCCAGGCTGACTTGCCAAACACTATTAGAGGCTGAGGTCAAACTGAAAAAGACATATCACGTTTTCAGCTTCTCCTCCTAACTTCGTATCTCCAAGGCACACTCTGCAGTCACTGGTTCACAGCTCTTCCCCTCCCTGGAGACTTCTCCTTCAGGAGACTTTCATTTAGAGATGTTGCAGACACAGCAGGAATTATGTATTTAATGCCAGCCACTAACATGATAGCTAAGGCTGAAGCTATCTTTTGTCACCGCCGTACAGTATTTATAGAGATAGAATAAAAAGATTATTTGAAAGGCTGGATTTGCAGCAGAACCAAGAAAATCCTGGTTTACTACAACCAAGCCCATGTTATGATTTTTATCTGTGTTCATTTAGACTACAGCTCTGGTGGAGACACCCATCTTAAAGAATTAGCTACGGTAAACAAGATAGGAGAGAGATTTGAGAATGTTATTTATAGAAGGAATCACACAGAGATGGCTGTAAAATTATTAATACATAACAAACATGGATAAGAATACACAAAAGAAACAAAGGAATCTCTGCCTTGAATGGTCATTGCACAGCACAGGCTTGTGGAAAATTCACATACAGGGGAGTGAGGAGGTGGGAGCTGCTGGCAGCCTTGGGCTGCACCAGATGAAAACACTAGGGTGTTTAACCATTTATCTGACATTACAGAGTGGCACAGCCAGCCACTGCCACTCCCAGAGCAGCCCAGTATCAATTATCCTATTCAGAAGAGGTAAGGCATTGCTGAAAGCTGGAATAGCAATAATTGCATCAGCACTTCCCATCCTAGGCGAGTGCACGTGAGCAGGCACAGAAACAAAGGGTGAGAGGAGCCTTCCAGGGCAGGGGCAGCAAGGGATGGCAAAAATGGGCTTAGGCTAAAGGAAAACTTGGATCAGAAAAACACAACCAAAACTGCAGGACAAAAACATTAACTTGCAGCCAGGCAGACACAAATCAGGTACAAGTCAGGCATGAGGAATGAATTCTCTAATAATGCAATTGCCATGGCAGCAGCACAAATGCCACCAACACCCAGGCATCCCTGGCAGCAGCTTGGCATTTTCCATACTTGTCTCCTTGCAATTCCCTACTTGTACCACCATTTCCATTGAACTAATGGAAATAAAATCCAGATTGCAGCATGTGTTTAAGGAAGTGTTTCACAATTTACAATGACGCCAACAAAACGGTCAGAATAACTTTTTTTAATTAGAAAAGAAGAAAGGACTGCAAGGGCTATAGGGGCTCATACTTCTGAAAAAGAAAACCAAAGCACTTCAAATGCAAATCTGGGTGAAGCTTCACTGCTCAAGAAGGGCAAATTTCAGTGACACAGGCAGTTATAGGAGATGCCAAGGAAGGTAGTTGGTTTGACTCTTCCTTGCAAAGGGAATTCCCTCTGGTGCATTTTTTGAAATCTTTTGATTTTGCACTTACAGCACTTACCTCCTGGAAAATAACTCAAGAGTATTGACAAGCCCAAACTCTTTTTATACCTGGCAAGACACTTCTAACAAATATCCCTTAACATTTTTCTCCTAATACCAATTAAAAAAAAATTCCAGGCAGAAAAGGAACACAGTCAAATCTGCAGTAAACGAGATTTCTTATGATGTGCTTTTAAAAATTATGGATACAAAGGCATAAAAGGAAGGATGTAGTCTCTTAATCTTTTCCTTCCAAAGAAGCTGACCCTTTTCTATCCTAGATTGCATTTAGCAGATGTATATCTTCATATGCAAATATGATTTGGTGCAAAGCCTGCTGGACTCACTAGAAGGGTTTCCTCTGGCATTCATCAGCACTGAGCCAAGTCCATACTACTAATGAAATTTCTTAGATAGTAATAATAACATTATGAGTGGTGTCACCTTTGTTATAAATCCAGGGACAATAATATTCAATTTGACACTACTTTAGTTTTCCTGAAACTTTGGTCCAGAGGGCTCTCCCTGCCTAGCCATGAGGTTGGCTACAATGAGAAAAAAGCAGCAGGAATGTGGGTAAAATGGTGAGATTCTATTACATTTATTCTGAATAGAAGCACAGTGAAAGGAGTAGGTTCCACAGAGCAACCACAAATTACTTCACCACAGCCTTACAGATCGTAAGTGGTTTGTGCTGGTGGTTGGATATCAACAGCCAAGAAAATACAATAATATTATTCAGAAATTTCACCCATGTGATTTTTGCAAAATATTAAAATTGGAGAATTGAAGAGAAAATATTTTAGGTTTTCATGGAGTTGTTCTTTCTCCCCCTCCCTCCCAAAACCCCTCAAAACAAAACCCCAAAAGTCTAGAAGTAAATATTTGGTTGACTAAAGTCTACTTCATCCTATCTTCAGCTTAAGCTTCTGAAGGAATTAAAAGCAGAAACTTTGAAACTAATTAATTTATAATACTAAAAAAAAAAAAAATTCATGTCTGAGTGCTGAAATGAATCATTTAAACTTTAAAAGCTAATTTTCATACACAGCTTCTGTTCATTCAAATTGTATTTTCTGAGGACTTCCTTCTCTCAACCAAACTGTAAGATGGGCAGTGGATTTATGCACTGCAACACACCTGGCTGAGGGCAGTGCTGGGGCTCTGTGTCAGCTGAGCTGGACAAGGGGCAGGGAGGGTGACAGTGAAGGCTTCCCTGGAGGCTGGGGATTTCACCTGGCATCCTGAGCTGTGTCCCTCAGCAGAGGCTGGCTCCACCACTGGAGCACAGAGAAGCCCTGCTGGCCTTTGGGCTGCACTTGCCCCGTCCCAGCCTGGCACAGGTCACAGTGAGCCATTATCCCACCCACTTCCACATGATGCTCGTCTGGAAAATCTCCCGTTATGAATAAGCACGGCAGGGAACTCTGCAATAACACTAAAATACCTGCTATGAAGCAAGTTGCAACTTCTTTCCCCATATAAACCTATCTGCAGAAAATGATGGCACAGCCACTTATATTAAACTGTCAGCGAGCACATCCCTTAAAAGCTTTTTATTCTGTTTTTAATTTACGGCTCTTGACAAGGAGGAGAATTGAGTGTCGGTGCCGATCCCAGCACAGCTCAGCCCATTTGCTCTGGCCAAGTGCTGGGCCAAGTGCCCGACAGCCCCAGCCATATATCCTGGTTTTTCATTAACAGATATTGTCACTCCACCACCTCTGCACTCTGTTTTTATCCAGGTACTGAGCTCTGGAAACCATTAGGTGTCTTTCTCCATTAGGCATTAAGAACAGGTACAGGTATTCGAGCAAGAAGCTTTCCCTGGTTGCATGACACCTCCTTTCCTTTTTGCCTAAATGTTCTCATTTATCCCACAATGTTTTAGGCACTTTGGGATGGGCAGTGCACCAGGAGTGCTGTGGGACATGATCCCAGCAGGGACCACTCTCACACAGAGCAGCTCACAGCTTGTGGCCCCTTGGGTTCTATTGACTGCTTTGGGGACATTTGTGAAAGACAACTAAGACAGAGATTCTGCTTTCAGTTGGCTTCAATTTACTGCAACTGTAGCTGCAGCTCCACTGGAAATTTGTGTCTGCAATCAATAAAACTCAGAATCACCTTTAAACTTAAGGAGAAAAAGACCAAATCTTGGGATACTCTGTAGGTGAGCCTGCGAGCAGCTGCTGACTTTTGCAGGGGAAAATATCTGCACTTTTTAAAGAGTATGGACCCTGCTTCTGCTTGGAATGGTGCCAAAACAGCAGTGTCTCTCCCAGACCTTCACCCCTGTGTGATCACCACTGCATCAGATGCTTCAATGTCATAGTGTCAGCTCGTTAGTAAGGGGAAAGAGCTTCCCTTGATTAGCAGCACTGTCTGATCAGTGGGTATTTAAGGAAGCAGTCTCTGAGTGTTGCCTCCTGCAGTATGTGTTAGGACAGCCCAAGGTTTCTGTCCCAAGATACATGACTGTGGTCAGGCACAGATGGGGTGTGGGACAGGGAATCTTGGTTGTGACTCCTGAACTTGGCCCAGGAGCAAATTTCAGGAGCAACCATCCAGTCAAGCAATGTGGAAGACAAGCAAGAAAATCCTCCTGCTCTGGGCAGACAGGGAAAGCAAAGGAGGTCACTCTGACCTTCCTCTGATCTTCCTTCCTTATAACCACCCACCATGGTCTGTATGCTGAGGGAGTGTTGTTAGAGATGAAAGCTTCAAACAATTTAGTGAGACAATATAGCAGGGCCTCTCTTTGCATCACCTCACTGGGTGTCAGGAGAGATTCTGTCTGGGCTGGTTATATTTATAAAACTGCAGTGAGCAATGTGAGTGTTGCAATCAGCTCCCAGTGCTAAATATGGCCTTGGCAGATACTCTGGAGCTTCACTAAATCCCCTTCCTTAGGGAAGGAGAGCATCTCAGACTGTCCATCACCCTGGCTCTGGCCAGCCTCAGCACGTGGCAGTGCCTGCTGTCCCCAGAGGCCTTTGGCAGGGCTTCATCCCAGGCAGCTATAAGGCAGGGAGAAAGTTAGAAACAAAGCTTTTTGACCTCCACAAAAAAATAGGGGGTCAACCCCTGGTAAAGCCACCTCACTTTTATTCTCTTTCATTCTGATTTATGCCCTGGGAGGGTCAGGCTGGTCCCTGCTCACAGTTTTGGCAGCTTGTATGGCTCGTGCATCTAGGGCAGCACTTGCTGAATTCCTGGGTTAAAAACATGGCTTTCAGAAGGTGGTGGCCTCCAAAAATCAGATAGAGATGTTGGGAAATACCAAGAGGAAACCTAAGAGAAGCAATATGGCTGGGCTTAGAGACCTGGAAAACCTGTGAGGCCTCAGACAGCAGTGAAACTATCACTCCTGTGGCACATAGTTGAACCTCTGCCAGGGGAAAACTTCTGAGGTTTAACTAACAAATGGAGGCATTTTTCTGCCACAAAGAAGCTCTCTTTTGAGTCTGGGAAACCTAATCCACTTGCAGTGCTGACGGCTCGTGGAAACGTTTGGCAGATGGAAGTGGAGCGAGGCGGGGCAGAGTGCCAGGGATGCGGTGGAATGGAGGTGTCCCATCCAACAAGTCCTGTCCCCACCCCTCTTCAGCTCCTTTAGAGAGAGGCACAAGTGTCTACCAGTGCAGATGTGCCTCGTGGGATGATCACGTGGACTTTTTAGGAGCCTTATGGAATTTGTTTCAGTGTTGACACCCAGTGCACAAGAAACTGCATCTTCTCCCAACAAGCTTTCCTTAAGAGCTGGTGCTGTCTCTCTGTGACTCAGTTCCCTCTGCAGGTCGTGGACCCACATCTTATCTTCTGTATGTGTTATAAAAATAAATACATTAAAAATTGCAAGACACCAAGCAGCACAGTCATTTGTATCAGGTGTGTCCTACAGACAGGAAGAAAAAAAGGCTCTAAATAAAGCAAAACTCAGTGCGCTTGCAGGTGCTCATGAGCTGTTACTGAACAGTGATGGTTCTGAGGTTGTCCTGTGCGGGGCCAGGAGTTGGTCTCCATGCTCCTTGTGTGTCCCTTGCACCTCAGGGTAATCCAGGATTCTATGATTCAACTGTGTCACAGCAGATCACCAGCATACTCATTTCTGCAACAGCAGGGAATGCCAGAATCTCTGTGCTGGCTGCTTTTCACCTGCAGTGAGTGGCTCCAACATTTGTGATTCCCAGCAGGTTTGGGAGCGAGTTGACAGTGATGCCTCAGGTACTGCAGCCTGTTCTCACAGCACCACGGTGCTCCCAGCGCTGGGAGCTGGGGGAGAGCTGCCCACACTGACCAGCACGGGGCCTTCCAGCACCTCCAGTGAAACTGCTTCTGGATAATCACCCCAGGCAGCCAGGGGAGACTAGCCCAGGCTGCCCTGGGCACTGGGGAGCCATGGGAGACCCTTGGAGATGTCTCTGTGCCTCCTTCTGGTGACAAATCTAGCTCCAAGTCAACACCTGTGTAAGACATTTTGTAGCTTTACTTCATTATGTCCTCAGTACCCAGCAGAGGTAAAATCAAGGGGAGTTTTCTCATCTTTGCAATTTTAAATATCAATGGAAATATATTAATTCTGTCATCAGTAGAAAGGAGACACTTGTCCTTCCTAATATTTGTTGGCTTCCAAACATCACCCTGACATTCCTATTCTCTGTTACTCTTCTCTCTTGAAATACAGGATTTTTTTAAAACAGTTTTCAAGTGTAGACATAAAAACACTGAATTTCCTACAGATTGTGTGTCCTCCAGGCTAAACAGTCACCCTCCTTTGTCCTGAGCCTGAAATGAAGCCTGTGATGAAGCAGGATGCTCAGCTGCCCATCTGGGAACACTGGGACAGTGGGGCCAGGGCAGAGCCTCTCTGGTTGCTGAACTGACGGGCTACCAGCAGCCCCACTGGGAAATGATTGATTAGCTCTGCCTTTGCCATCTGCTAATTAGCTAAAAGAATGGATTTGCAGATCCAGAGAGCTGCCTGAGGGGAGGAAAACAGCAGAAGACATTGGTACCCTCAGGTCAGTGCTGACAGCACGCAGCAGCACTGGAAGCTCCCAGCGACTCAGTGTTGTGAGGAGCAGCTCATGGGTCACATCTTCTCCAGCCAGGAGCCACTTGTGCCCCTGCCCTGCTGCCTTCATGGTGAGAAAGGGCAGGAAGGGAGAGAGCCTGCTCCAGTGCTTGACTTTAAGAGTCACAGTGACTTTAAAATTAAAATGAGTGAATCCATAAACGCCTACATGTGTGCATTGTTATTGTCAGAGCAGGGGACTGCAGCATCACCCTGGGGCTCAAATCCAGCCCCTGGCTCTATTCAGGCCTTAATATCTGGGAGCAGCATGGGCAAGTGAAGGGCAGGGTTTGGTGCCAGGACTGGATATAATTTCATGTGTTATGTCCACTTGATTGCCTACTTAGAAATTATAAAAATGTACTGTATTTTAAAACTGCAGTCATAAGACAGCAGTTTCCATCTGAATGATAATGAAACACACTCCAAGGTTACGCTGGGACTTCGCTGGTGCTATTAGAGATCAGCTCAAAGCTACAAAAGAAAAAATATATTGCACTAATAAGTGTTCCTCGTGTATAAGTTCCCCTTCAGGAGTAATTAAATGTGACTTTTTTTTTTCTTTTAGATGGCTGATTTGTGGGATAGCTGTCATATTTTTGTCTGAGGCTCGAAAAAGAGAATTTGAAGACTGAGATATTTAAAGACAGTAACAACTGACCCTGGGGAGAATTCCCACCTGGCTATGGCTGGAGCGACTGCTTGGGAAATGTTCTGCCAGGTCCATGAGTGAGGTCACAAGGGTGAATTTCAATGTACCACAGAGAAACAGTTCATGAGCTTGACCCTGCACCCTCCTTCCCATGGGGAATAGCTCAGGGGCTCCTTCAGCTCTTACATCGGTACCTCCCATGGAGATGTTTCCAGAAATGGGAGGCTCAGTCTTTCAGCATCTTGGACAGTCTCTGAATTGCTGGGAGGCATCACCCCATGCTCTTGCATGGCCAGGCAGATGAATGCAGCTGTGCACCCAAGGGATGAGCCCAGGAGTGGACCTGGGGGTACAGTGGGGTTACACCAGTGGGGTACACCCAGGAATGCACCCCTGGCTTTTCACCTAAGCTGAACAGACACCTTCGGTCAAGCACTGGAACAGGCTGCACAGGAAAGTGGTGGAGTCCCCATCCCTAGAAATGTTCAAAACCCTTGGCAGAGTTAGGTGAATGGTTGGACTTGATGATCTTAGAGGTCTTTTCCAACCTTACTGATTCTGTGATTCTCACCTGGAGTCCTTCGTAAACATTGACCATCACAGGGGCCGATTTCTCCAATGTGACAAATGGCAAAGGAACTGCATGAAATTCACTATAATTACACCTCTGTGGCTAAACAAATTACATCAGGCTTCTCCAAATCCCCTGTAGGCATTCCCCACACACAAAGTTTATCTGCACTAGTGAGGGAAAACTTATCAGCAACGTGTGATTGTCACTACCTGCTCTGTCCAGGTCTGGAGATGAACAACTGCTGCTCCAGACACCTGTGCTGGAAGCTGGGTGAGAACTGGCAGAGCAGCCCAGGACTGGCAGGGTGAACCTCTGGGTCTCCTCTGCACAGGAACAGTGACAGATTTGACCTCATGGCTGCTCGTGTGGATGAGGGAGAGAGGGGGTGGCCAGATGGGTCTATTGAGCATTTTATGCCACTGAGGCCAAAGGAATTAGTGTGGGGGCTGGGAGGGAAAAGCTCGACTCAAGCTTTCACAGGCACGTATCCATACAATTAAGGTCAGGGACTTATAGCAGTCAGTTCTATTTGTTTATTTATTTGTTTTCTTAATGGCTTGGTTTCAGTGCTGGGTGGCTGCATTTGAGCCCTGCAAGCTGCTGATTTTGCAACCTTCTCTCTCTGGTGAAAGTGTTTTGTTTAGATTACCAGGCATGTGTTATTTCAATTTTTGTTTATATCTCCTGTATCAATCAGTGAAACAGTCTCAAGAAACAAGGCCAGGCCAAGGTGAAACACGCAGGTTTTGTTTGGACTAAGATACAGCATTCCTGAAAATTGGCTGCACCTCAGAAAAACTCTGTGAATAATGGCATTTACTGCTCCCCTCCTTGCAAACAGAGCTGGAAACCAGGCTTTTCCCACTAGTGACTTGATGGGGAAGGTAGAGCTGATTAACCCCTGGCTTCCCTCACTTTATTAGCTCCTTTTCTGGGACAAGCCCCAGGATGGACTCAGCCCGTGCTGAGGGCTGGTGCTCAGTACCTTGCTAACAGGATAGGATCATCTGTGGATGAAACCAGATCTGTGAACAGGGCTGTGCACATCTGTTTTTAACCTCTGCCCCTGCCCACCTCGGGACAAAATCCTGTCTGCTCAGCCCATCCCCAGTGCCCTGCACAAGCCATGGGATCAGAGCACCTGCATGGCAAAGGCTCAGCCCCAGCACCCGAACCCTGAGCTGATGGTGAGCACTGGCAGGGGAGGGTGCCCAAACCTGGAAGATGGGCTTGTCACCCTCAGCTGGTGGGGCTGGTAGGGAATCTCTGGGCTTAGCAGATCCTGCAGGGGCTCTCTCTGGATGTCAGGATTGTGATCTGATCTGCAGGCAGTGAGGGGGAGAGGAAAGGAGTGGGATCACTGCCACTGAGGACCCAAGCTGCATTTTCAATTAGGACTTGAGGTTTTTGCCTGCTTGAATCAAAACAAGAGGTTCTTCCAAAAAGCAAACATGGGGAGGGGGTAAAGAATGCCAGTCTAAAATTGCTGGATAGGTCAAAGAAATGGGTTTTCTAACAGGAACGTGACAGCTCAAGGATTTACAGATGAAAGCTTAAGGACACGTGCATATATTTGTGCCTGAGATGAATATAAAAGGACATAAATACCAGTTAAAATGTATTCTAAGAAAAAACCCAACACACTTGTACTCCAGTCATTACAATTCAAACAAAGCAATTGTCAATTCCCTAGCAATTTACATTTAAATGCACAATATAATTCTCATGCTAAATTGCCTATTTCCAGTGCAGGCCTTACTCAGAGTGTGTATGTGGGGAGGAGAGGAAGGCTATAGCTGGATTTGTGGATAGCCACTGGTCTGGGGGAGCACTGCTGTCCAGCTGAGCTGAGTGACCTATTTTTCTGGTTTCCCTCAAACAAATGGGGACACTCACTTTCCAGCAGAGAAACCCAGAAACATTTTCACCTCAAAAGCACTGAGGAGATGAGGAGATGGGTAGATCTGGAAAAACAGGATCAAGATCAAAATGTTCAGGGGTAGCGGGGCCTTAATATGACATTTTAAGACACAAGCAAGTCCCTCATCAGACAGAGAGGTCTTGTCCTATTCCATGCTCAAAAACCAAGCCCTCTCCCAGAACTCTGCTTATTGCAACATATTTCTGCTAACAAGATAAGACTTGCTGTAACATCAGCCTGCCTACACGTCATCCACTGCCTGCTTCCCATCTGTTAGTCTTGATATTTCCTTAATCTCTTTCTCTCACACAGCTCCATGAATAGTTCTCCTCTGTAGCACAGGGAGTGAAATTGGAGAGCCCAGCATTGCTCTCTGGGAAAGGCATATATTGGTTTGAAATGAGAAGCTTAAAGGCCCAGGCAGGTTGGCTGTTCCCTGAGACAGCAGAGAGAAATGCAATGAGAAAATGGAGGGAGAGCTGAATTTGAAGTGTCTGTTCTTTAATTATAAATGTTCTTCCTCCAAACAGCTTTTCTTAACAGCTGGTCATCAATTACGCAGAGTTACTGAGGTTTTCAGACAGGAGATCAATAAATGGGATTTTTTTCTTGGCCAGGAGAAACCATTACATAATGGCTGTGTTTCTTCCCTCTGCTTGCCAAGCTTTCAAGAACTGGCAGGCATTCAAGACAGTAAGGCTATTCTTAGACGAGGGGCACAGCATCAAGCTCAGCAGCAGCAGCAGCAGCCGGGTCTCCAATGCCTGGAGCTCGGGAGGGCATCCAGGGAGGGTCAATATGGGACAGGACATATCAGCCCCCCCCACCCCGGGAAGGGCACAGAGCTGGATGTGGCTTTTGGAGGATGTATGTTAATGAATCAACAGCCTCAGTGCAGCAGCATGCCTGAGATGCTTTTAGAAACGTGCCAGATCTAAATAAAACCAGAGCAGACAGTGACAGGGGAAGATGGACAGCCTTCCAGAGCTATCTACTGCTTCACAGAGGAACCTCAGGATGTGAGGCAGAATAAATATACCTGTAGTGTAGCAACTTGAGAACTGTACACCTTTCCTGTCTGGTTTATATGTGTTATTTGCAGTGAAATTGAGGCTATCTGCACAAAAAAAGGGAGAGCTGCTTTTTCACAGCCTGCAACCTTTGCTGAGTGCTCCACATAAATCAGGCTGCTGCTGTTTGCTCTAAATGGAGGATCTCATCTGTGTCTTTGCAGATGACCTGTCTCACACAGACATGACACATAAGCATTTCCAGAGACATTTCTGTGACCCACTATCATGCCATAAACCATCTGGCTACCTCTATAGCAGCACAGCTTAAAAACGAGGCCACTCCCTTTGCAATCTGTGGAATAAAATAAAACAAAATTCTGTTGAAGGGTTGTGCTGCCACAACCTCAGGTTGTCACGTGCCAGCCTGGAGCTGCAGGAGTGTGTTCCAGTCACAGGCAGCACTACATAATGGATGTGTCAGCTCCTCGTGGCACAGAGCTGCTGTTTGGGATGGTGCACATCCATCAGCCCTTCCTCAGGTGAGAGCAAGCAGGGTCAGGCTCTTTAGGTTAAGCTTGTTAGAAATGTAAACCCTAGAAAAAGCAAATTTTCCCCTGCCAGGGGCTGAGCAGGAGAAATGCACCTTTTACACTTCTGGAGGTCATCAGTGCCAAGCAAGGAGGGCAAGGACCAGGGTGGGCTGAGAACCAGCCTGAAATCACTCGTGTGAGTGTCTCTCACGTGAGCATCACCATTGAGATCCCCGTCAGGGTGGTCCTTGGAGGTGTTCAGCAAAGCTATGCAAAAACCAGAAAAAAAACCCCAAATATTTTCATGGGCCAAACACTATGTGAGACTGTTGAAGCTGCCAGAAAGGCCTGGTGCTCTGGGGAGAAATGAAAAGATGCATTTCAAAGCACAGCAATAAAAGCACATTACAGCACCTGAGCCAAAACGTGCTCTCAGTTCACCTTCCAGTGTAAGATCCAGAACAAGGCTTGGCTCACATCCACACGTATAAAGCTTTGGGCTCACAAAGAAGGACTTCCAAGGCTGTTTCCCAGTACAACAAGCTGGGGCACAAAGGCATTTGTGGTGTTGGCTTTCCCCAAGCCCCAGGGGTCTTGCTGTGATAGTTCCAGGCGTTACACAGCCACAGATTTTCTTGTCTGACCCCTGAGCAAAGCAAGCATAATTCAGTCATCTTGTATCTGACAGCTCTTCCACCTGTCTGTGCAGATGATTTCCCTGAAAATAAGTATGGCTGCTACTGCCAGGTAGTCAGTGAATCCTGTTTGCAAGCAAGATAACCAACAACAAAAGCCCTTGAAGAAAACCAGCCAAATGTTAGAAACAGCCCCTCAAGCAAAGGCTTCACAAAGCGAGTGCACATCGCAGGAGCAGCAGTGGCCTCTGATATCATTTCCAAGATTAATTCATGCTTAATAAACAGCACAATAAAGCCACTTGATAGCAATTCTTTTCTCCAGGCCAAGTAATGCTTATTGCCTTTATCCTATCTGGTGCATATGCAGAAGGGAACACGCGCCAGCCTCGGTATGAAAAGGCAAATTACACTTTATAGGTGAGACTGAAGGAATAGATAGAAGTGTTTGCACAGGGGAAAAGAGTGACCTGAAGTGGTCCCGAGGTAAGACCTGGTTTCCAGGGGTTCAGGAAAATCCATTTTGCTAAAGGGGAAGAGATAGATCCTGCCAGGTATAGGTAGAGGCAGCATCCCTCTGTTACCCATAGGAGAGAACCAGCCTGCAGAAGCTAATCCTGACCCTTGGACCCCTTCAGCACCAGCCCCACCACAGACCTGCACCCCTTTTGCCCAGCAGCAGAAGCACACAACCTGCACTCATCTCACACTTCTCAGGCTCCTTCCCAGCCTGCGAGTCACTTGCATTTTTCAGTCTGCTCTGGGTCACCCACATTTGCTTTTTTCCTGAAGAAGGGGAAAAATAAATTAATGAAACACCACAGCATGCAAGACACCCTCCCCCTCACCACCTGGCTTTTCCTGTGAAGACTGCCAGTGCTTCACCTCCTATTTGATGTATATTCAGCACAAGACAGGGAGGCACAGTAGTTTCTGTGGGCAGCAGAAATGAAAGGGAATGACAGAGGCAGAAAAGAAAAAGTAAAAAAAAAAAAAAAAGGAAGAAGAAAGATCTTACAGCTCTTTGATTGTGCTGGCTCTTTGTTTGAGGTATACAAAAAAAAATAAAAAAGCCCAACCTGCTGAAGGATTTGTCTCCTCAAGATAATAACCTGTTCAGGAGACTTGTCTCACCTTTCAAGCATGGAGTTCCTCAGAAGGGATCCCACCTCTCAGGCGGCCCCTGAACAGCAGGGTTATTTTTGGTGAAGGCTGAGATTCCCTTCTGAGCCCTTTTCACCCCAGGACCACTGCTCACCCCAGGGAAGGCAGCCGCCCTCACTGAGCTGTGCATGGTGCTGGGCTGGAGCAGGGATCCTCTGCTCGGGTGTGGGGGGAGGCATCTGCAGGGGCACCCTTGGGAGGGGCAGTCCCCACTGCAAAGCCTGGACATCAACGTGCAGAAGAGACAAAAAACAGATGGACATGTCACAGGCCAGATCCTCATGGGGTGCAGATCAGCAAACTGTCCCCAGACTCCTCAGAGCAATGGATGTGTGCTGCCTGCAGACTGCCAAGAAAGAGTTAAATTCCATGATTCAGCAGGCATCTGCTCAGCTCCCAGGAAAGCTTCTTTGCTCAGAAGATTTATGTCAGTCTTGAAAAAAGGGAACCAGACCAAACTAAAGCAAATCAATGGCATTTTAGGAAAATATCCTTTTTTTCCCTGAACTTCTGAGAATTTCCTCATTACATCTGCTATATTAATTTTTTTCCTTTTTGTGACACAGCCCTGCAAACTTCTAGTCCTGGGAATAACTTCAAAACATTTAAATCATTCTCCATTCTTCAACATTTGGATGCTAAAGTACTTTACAAGTGTTCATGGGTGCTAGCCAAGATTTTCAAAAGCAATTATTTATTCTACGTGCCTGCATTTTTGGATGCCTCCCTGCACTGCAAATTTCTGTAACAGGGCTTCATTTTCAGAGGTGCTGGCATAGCCTCTGCAGATGGAGTCAGAGAAACAAAGCTACTTATCTCTTTTGAAAACCTGATCTTTAATTTGACAATACCTTTGCGAGAGAGGAATGGTCAGGAGCTGGGGGATACATCCAAGGTCACACAGGAAGGCTGGGACAAGCCAGGCATGAAGCAAACTTTGCTCAAAAGTACCTTAATTGCAAGACCATTCTTCTTGTGTTAGCTCCAGTAAAAAAGAAATACCTTCCTTGCAGGAAAAGGCTGTTATTTCATCACCAAAAAAGTTCTTAAGGAGAAATAAATGCATTGTTGGCAACTAAAACCCAATCTACTAACTTTTGATTTTTGTTGTGGTTTTAGTTTAATTTTAGCTTTTTGGGAAAACCACAAGGATACTGAGGCAAAAGATGAAAACAAATGTGGGATCAAACTACATTTTGCCAAAAGGGCAAGCCCAGAGTCCTGGACAGTTTGCCAAAAAGAGACAACTTGGGTGATAAGAATGGCCCAGCAAATGAAGCATGTGAAGAAAAATTGTAGCAATCAAAATGGGCCTCTAGTCTCATTTATTTTTTTTTTTTTTTTTTTTTAACATATGACAGTGACACAAAGGTAGAAAGGAGATACGACATTTAAGCTTTAAAATCATCACTGCAGCCTTGGAAAGGGCCTGACTGATGGATTGGGTTAATTAAGTGTCCATTACTGGTGTGTCCAGCACAGCAAATGCTGGATCAGCTGCGGCTGATGCCGCACGCGGTGCTGCGAGGATTTCATACAAAGAGGTTTGGAGCAGGGAAAGCAGCTCCTGCTTAAATAACTCCTAATGGAGGACTGTGTTTGAACAGTGATGAGAGGCTTTTATGTGCCTTCAGTGCTGTGAAAGAGCTTAAAACGTGAACTCCCAGCTCTCTCCTGGCCAGAAGAGATGAATGAAGGTTGTCATTGTTCGAGGCGTCATCGCCATCAGAAGAAATTTTAGACTCCGCCGGGAAGGGGAAGCAGTTTTTCATCTGAGAAGCCTTATCTGTTGTGCAGAGCTGTATTCACAATACAGATTTTCTCCTGGACAGAGACAGTACAGCTCATTCTTGCCCCACTCGTGCTCTGCCTGGCTGCTCTGGTGCCATAGGTGTGCTCTGCAGGACGCCTGAAGGACACGGTGACAATGTCCCTGCGGCGGGGGAGCAGAGCCAGCCCTGGTGGCCTGGGCTGTCCCACGGAGCTGTGAGCTGCAGGGACAGGGCAGAGGCACAGAACCTCTGTGTGCAGGGCTGTGGGAGGCAATGGCAGCCCTGGGAAGCCTCCTGTGAGCTGTTGGAGCAGCTGCAGACGCTGTGCTGACACAGATCGTCTGTCACTTTGGCCTTTCCGTGAGCCAGAAGCCAGAAGGAGCAAAGTTATTATAAAGTTACTGTTGCTTTTCCCTTCAGTGGCTGCAATTTCTATACCATATTCCTTAGGGAATACAGCATTAAATGGGACACAAAGGCAGGATTTAGCTCATGGCAGTGCAGTGGTCAGGAAGAACAGATTTAGGGACCAGGAATGCTTCCTTGGTGCTCACCTCTTAGTGAGCTGCTGATACAAAAACAAACATGGTTTGAACGCAGTTCTTGGGGGACTTCTGCAGTCTTGACTTCTCAGAAAACTCTTTTCTTGTCCATTTCTGCTCATTTTAATCACACTTTATGTCCCACAGGGTGTGGTGGCCTGACTTGGACCTCCATACCTGTGTCTAAGCTAACATAGTCGTCCATCTTCCCTGGTGAATTAAATTCCATGGGCAAGGGATACCAGTAATCATTAATTCTCCTTCTGAACAAATTGAGTGTAGCAAGACTTGACCACAGATGCATTTTTAGCAGATTGAGGCCCATGCTTTCAAACTGAGATACCTCTGCATGTACAGTCCAGCTGCAGGCTCACACTGAGGTATTTTTGTAGCCATTTCTCAGAAAGGGATTCCATGTCCCTCTGAAAAAGAGAAAACCTAAATAGGATTAACACTGTCTGTGTATAGAAAAGCGGTGGAATGAATGAAAGGGATTGCTAGGCTCTGAATTTCCCATCTGCTGGCTGCTAGTTTGTGACAGGATGGTCTGAAAATTGTTCCAAGGGAGGAGTACATAGCACAGAGCATTTCCAAGAATACAGCTCTTTTTCCAGGAATTAATTCTAAATTTTGACCATTCAAATTAACCTGCCATGAGGCCCCCACAGTGTGCACTCACAAACAGGGAGCTCTTCACTCACAGGGAAAAAACACATTTCTGAATCCTGCATTTGACTTAAAGATGTCAGACCTGTAATTCTTCTACTAATTTTAGGAATGCATAGCAGCAGAGCAGGAGACCAGCAGAAGCTGAGAACCCTTTTGCTGGCAGCAGTCAGAGCAGAAACAAACCAGGCAGCCTGAAAATTAACCAACACAGTGCACACTTTGCAGGAATCCAAGCAATTATACATGCAGCAGAAAGGCTTTTTTTTAGTGGATGAGCAAATAATTTTGCATAGCTAACGAGCCCGAAAATTGCAAAGGAGAAAGCACAAAGGAACTTGTTTCTGTGTGTTATAATTTGCTCAGTGCTGGTGCAAGCCCTTGCAAAATGCCTTGCTTTGGCCCCTCAACCATAGAAGCCCAAGGAGCAGAAAGGAAGCACAAGAGAGCTGGCCTTGCAGCAAAGGGTGAGATGTTCCAGGGACCAAAACCACTGGGGTTTATTGGTGCCCTCCCTCCCTCCCATAAGGAAACAGCCCCAGCAGGGGAGGCACCACCCGAGGAGACTGCACTGCTCATCCCCAGCCCAGGCCAGCCTCCCTCACCTGAAGTGCAGAGGAGCATTTTCACACCTAGAGCCCCACACCTCCCCCGAGTCAATCAAAACCACAGCCAAGGTGACACAGCAGGAACAGGGTGCAGCTTATACCAGCCCTGAACACAGCAGTGTTCCAGGGATGTCAGACAGGCCAGGGAGGGGGTCAGGAAGCAGAGGAGCAGCTGCTTTCTCAAGCCCTACTCCATCCCCCATGGTGATGGAGCACAAGTTTGCCTTAGTGGCATCACCAGTTCCTGTACCCATCTGCACGGGCACAGCATCTCTGGAGATGCAGGGGATCTGGCCTCACTGTTTTTACAGAGGAGACTAAAAGTAATTGAACAAAATCTGTTTCCGATTAAAGAGATTATATCTCATAGAGCTTTTTTCTTTTTTAAATTGCACTTAAATGGCTTTTATGTAGCTTGTTATTTTGCAATAAGATTAACACCAGGGTGGATTGAATTACCTGTTAATTCAACACATAATTTACTGGTACCTCCATGTGCCATCCAGGATATATTTAAAGACGTCTTGACAACGGATCCATAGAGCTCACAATAAGGACATCATTACTTAAGAAGATACATCCCCAAAGAGACACATGACATTAACCCCATCTGTAGATGAGTAATCAGAGCTAAATCAGGAACGTTCCCATTTAATCTAAAAGAAATGGTGCCCTATAAATTCCACATACAAAAATCCTAGCAATTTACCACATGATTAAACCATAGTGATTTTTTTTTATATACAGCAGTTTTGCTGAAATATTTTAACTTGGGATCCTAAAAAAAAGATTTATAGCCCTGAATGCAGCACTCCTGCTTGGAATAATCAATACTGATTTTAATATACTTTTTAAAAGATTTATTTCCTTGTTGCGGAAAAGATTTAAATTGCAGGGTGCCAACAACTGATGAATTATGATTTAGGGCCAAATCTGTTTCACTTGGAAGAATGGTGATTTTAAATTCAATGAAGTTTCTCTGATGACTAGAACAAGGAAGTTTTGGCCCACATTTTTCTTGAAAACCCACCAATAAAGTAATTATCTCGTCACGCTGACAGCCATGTGTATTTATGGCTGGAAAGCTTCACGCCCTGTAGACATGTGACAAACAGGCACTTTCTCTGCTGCTTTTCTCCCAAGGCTGCCTCGTGCTGTGGCAGAGTGAGGGTGGGAGAAGAGCCCAGGAGTGTGGATGTGGGGTCACAACAAGTGCACGCACAGCTCCATACCCTGAGAGTGTTTACTCTACCTACCTGAGGAATACTTTTTATGATTTTGCTTTTAAATGCCCTGCAGCAGGGACCATGGTGGGACTCTCCTCACCACTGCACTCAGAGATGGGGTGAGACCCTCACCAGGCTCTCACTTCAGTGCCCTGCTCTCACCCGAGCGATTAATGCTCTATATCCACAGCATGATAGTTGGATAAAAACCTGGTATTTAATCTTGCCCATCCCCAAGCAGTTCATGATTGCTCCCCAGAGTCTATTCATGAGCGCTTTGTTCATTCCAGTTTTAAATGACTCAAGAGCTGATAGGGGCTCCACCACCTCCCGTAGGAGATAAATCAGTACACTTAAATAAAAGACAAGATGGTATCTAGCATGCTGTTCCTACAAGATTCACCATTAGTTCTTACCCCAAGGCAAGCATGAAATAAACATTCCCTGCTCCCAGGTTAAGTGCCTGCCTTTGCTTTGGTACAGTGTGGTACGGATTGTGCTATCACCAACATACGAAATTAACTTCCACCCAAGGCTGACAGAGACACATTTAACATACAGAGTTTGGCACCGCATCCAGCATTAATTTCCCAGCCCCAGACACGAAGAATGGAAAAGCTTTATTAGATCACTCAGTCCTGCTCACTGTTAGGCAAATGATTTGCTTCTTAGTGACAGCCCCTGGAGTTTTCTCCAGTCCAAATTGCAAAATCCCGCAGCACAAGGATCACCTCCCTGTGGACTGCACATTTGTCTTCACATTTATATTTACATCTGTATTTTCCATATCTTTCTTAAAATTGCCCTTATTTTTTCTAACTGCACTTCTAGGACACCCTTTCACTAATTCCTTCCCACTCCTTTTTTGGCCCTGCTGTGGGATTTTTCACAAGTTTTCTGATCCATCTCTTAATAATGACTGTGAGCTTTTCAGATTTTACTTCTACCAGCTAATATCTTTCTTATGCAGGGGCTTGAAGGCTGGAGGTGGCATCTCAAGCAGGTTCCCCATGCCCACTGGGCAGATGTGCTGCTATGATAATGCCCTTGCTATGTCCTTCCCCACCGAGGCCACATCCCAAAGGCATGCCAAGCTCCCTGTTTCCACCAGCACCCTGGCTTCTTTCTGTGATGAGATGCATTATTTCTCCTCACATGGATTAACTGCAATTTTCCTATTTTTAACGTTAATGTTATTTTACTCTAACCACATTTTCCCTCATATCTAGGCAATTACAAGACAGTTCACTGCAAATTTTCATAGGGATAGTTCATTACGTACTAGAAAATGTACAATAATGAAGTGTGAAAAACATGGCAGCATGCAGTGGCATTTCCTTTTCAGACTGTGAATAAAAGTGGAGAAATAATGTTCTGTAGAGCCTGGGAAATCTTTGAATTAGGAGAGAGCAAGATTTTTTAAAATTAAAAAATAGGGCAGAAATTTCCCAAATAAATTATGGTGTGACTAATTACGTATTGATCCTACTTTTTAATTCCTCCTACAGCATTTCAATTGCCTTTTACTTTTTGTGACTGTGCAGATAAAAAATCCCCCAAAAACAAAACAAAAAGATATTGTAACACATGGCTACATAGTTGGAAAGCCACGGCTCCATGATATATGTACCGTAAATGTTTGCTTAATGCCAAGAAAAGCAAAAATTCAGTACTTCAAGGGTTAAACCAAATTCCTAAACACTGATTCTGCTATCTCAATAAGCACCTTGGGCCAAAATTGTCCTTCCTCAGAGTGGATGATCAAACATTGTGGTGACAAATTGGTTTATCTCAGACCAGGTGCTCAAGTGAAGAGATGCTTTCAAAAAGGACACATCTCAGGGAGGAAAGAAATGGCTCTAATCACATTGGGCTCTCCTACACGAGCAAGCTCTCCAGCACATACAGACAGAGCAGGCACTGTTACAAGAAATTGTGCAGCAAGCTTGCCTCAAGCATTCCTCTCTCCCACAGGCTGTATAATAAATGCAAGAAATGATTCAAAAGGACCATTCTTGCTTCCCTCAGACATATTTTGCTAAACCATAGCAATAAAGATCAACTCTACCAGTTTCTTTTTCTCCTGCCTCATGTCTTTCTGCATCTGTCAACATCAGACTTCATCTGAAGAGTGGGTTTTGTATTCTACGGCTCCTTACAATGAGGCAGGCAAGAGATGGATCTTACACCAGGCACAGACTTACTGGGGATTGGGGGGAGTGTGGGAAAAGGGTGTTCTAAAGGTTTTGGGGAGTCTTCTACCTCACTGCTAGCACTTGATGCAGGCATGTGTATGCACCAAACGCAGTATTCCATCACATCAGGTCTGCGTCTGCTCCTCCCTCCACTGGAAGGAATTCAAAACATTTTCTGGTTGCTGCCCTTTAGCTATCAAAGCCAGCACTTGGAATGAGAACAAAATATGTAATGGTCTCAGAAAAACTTGCTTCTCACAGATCCCTAAAAATGGAAACAGTTTTAGTAGCAGTCTCTGAAGGTGGGGTGGACTGGGGATTTTATGGAAGAAGGGGGCATTGGAGGAGCCTGCAGGCAGCTTGCACTGCTCACTTTTGATGCCAGAGCTCATCTCCTGAAGCCTGAGGAGAGCAAAGGACAGTGTTGGGAGACAACACGTTAAATGCCTCAGGCTTTCCAGTATAAAGACCTAGAGCTGCAAACAAGCAAAAGTGTTGCAGCAGGCTGCTCAGGACCTTGCTACTGTGACACAAGAGAGGCTCCTATTGCTGGGCACGTCTTTGCACATCCCTGACTCTCCAGGACACAGTAACACTTCTCCCTACCAAAAGTTATCTCCAGGTCTTGGCATTTGACCTCTGCCAGCTGATTCTTTTAGCTTTGCATACCCACACCCCCAGCCTCTATTCTGCCCTTGAACAGAGGCTCCCTGAGGATCTGCCTGCAGTGCTGATCGTTGCTTTCCTTGCAAACCCTCTGGGGAGTAAAGCCATAAGAAATGCTGGATTTACCTCTGCACACCATTGCCAGCTTGGAAAGGAAGACAGCCCCCTAGTCCAGTGGACAAAGAGTTAATTCTCAATTATAAAACTGAGAGAAGGGCTCCTATAAAGTGAAATGAAGCAGTAAAATGCAGCTATACACTGTATTTAACCAGATTCTTTCTGAGCTGTTTCAGAGCCTCAGCTGAAGCAGTGGTTGAGCTCCAATCCAGGGCTGGCTGCTCTGGGGCTTTTCTCCCAGTCAAGGGTGCTCTGTCCCTCTGCCAGGATAATCCTTGTAGCTTAAAGTAGCCTCTTGCTGCAAGGCTCCCACAAATGTTCTCCAAATCACTGATCACAAGCAGCATTCCCTGTATGCATTTCTTATTAAATGAACAGCATTTGCTTGGAGTTCTTAATGAAAAACAAACCTGTGTTCTTCATAGGGAATACGTATTTTGCCTTTTAGGGACTTCAATAACCTTGCTACCTTCCTCTTCTTCCCAAGCGCAGAGCTAGTGTTGATATGGGGTGTCCTGATGAAAAAAAATGGCCATTTACAAATCATTACGCTGCAATGACTGATGAAAACAGGAAGGATGTGGATTATCACAGAGAAAAGAGATTGGTAAACTCTGGAGAGGAGTCCAACAGCACATTGTGTGGGTGAGGTAGGTTGAGGGGCTCCAGTAAAATAAATAGGTATAAAGGGAGGACATCACTCAGTGTGATCTTCGTGGTGTCCTGCACAGGGCCACGAGTGGGACTCGATGATCCTGATGGGGCCCTTCCAACACAGCACATTTCTATGATTCCATGACTGAAATATGTGTAAGCTGCTAATTTACAGCATCATTTTAATTTATTCTTCTTCAGCTACAGGCAGTGCTTGCGTGTAACCCTAACAATTTACATACATCCTGTATGCAACAACCTAGCTTTGAACCCTAGACCTTTTTAAGCTGAGAGAGCATTGACTGGCACAGAATGGGTGCATGGCAGTCCTGCAAATGGACCTAATTTCCAAGATCCTCCTGACATGATTTTCAAAAGCACGGAGAACCAGAGCTGTGTGGAGTCAAGACGAGACAGAATGGTGAGGTGAAAGAGGAACTCTGGAGTCTCTAGCTCCATCTCTTCAGCTGTCATTAGCAAATTCCCTTCTCCTACTTTCTCATTATCAATGTTTTTTGGTGAGAGCTAACATCTGATGGTCACTGCCCAACTCAGGGGCCCTGTCCTGTCCTGTCCAGTCCTGCCCTCACAGGGCACTGCCCACCCAGCCCGTGTTCCTGGGATCACAGCTTGACTAAAATCCTGCAAAGAGGGCTCCTGGTGTTTTCATTTCTCCTGGAACTGTGTGTATCTGGGAATGCCCAGGGAGTCTTACTTAGCAGAACAATGAAACACAGGCCCATTACTCTGCCTGTCAAGTTCCTTATAAGGTTCTCCATCACTGCAGTACCTACTGTCTTTATATTGTTGTAGATGAAAGGAATTTATCCCCCAAGGTAAGGAAATGTTAGCCCTAGCCTATGAACCTTGAGCTAGAGGCTAAGACCACACAGGGAAGTTTGTGGCTCATTGGGGAAATTCACTGTTCTCTAAACCAACTTCCAAATCCTGCTTTCCTCATCAGCTCTTCTCCATTTCATTACAGCACATCCCTTGACATCAAATTAGGCTTTTGCATCTATTTTTCTTTTATGTTCCAAAAAGAAACTTCTGGCAGTCTTTCGTGAATTTAATATTTTCTTGAAAAACAATATTTTCACAATGATCTCTAATGAGATTCCACAGCCAACCCCAGAAATAGATCCTGTATTTCCAATTCTTGCATGAAGAAAGGAAGGGGAGTAAGAAACCATATAATTTATTTTCTTAAGTGACAGAAAAATACAACTGAAACAATCTTCCTGAAACCTTCTGACAGCACAGCTCCATTTGGCCATGACACACACAGTCAGTATATTCTCCTTTAAAGTTTAACTCTGTCTCCAAAACCACTGAAATGAATGATTTTCCATGGGGTCACCCATGTGCATCAGAGGGGCAAAGCCAGGTCTGATGTGGAGTGATGCTGCAAATATTCCTCTAATGAGATTTAATGTCTAAGTGTGTTTATGGGGCAAAGTCCACAGACAGTGAGGGGCTTCCTCCTATGGGAAAAAATTGCTTAATTTCTTGTAATATGGTCCATGCCCAAAGCCAAACATTTGCTTCTCAGGGATGTTCCTACTCCCTCCAGATAAATCATCCTGGCAGGAATGACTCAGCAGGGGATAAATTTCATCAGGGGCCAGGATATCACTTCATCCTTCCTTTCAGTGTAATGGGAGGTTTTTAATCAGGGACTCCTTCTGATTACTCCCAAGTGCCATAAACAACCAGGATTTGCTATCATGGTTTTGGATTACTACCAAAATCACAGTGATATAATACACACCGTGCAAAAAATTATTACCACTGCAAGTGGAGAAAATGCTTGCAATTAAAAAGCACTAACTTCCATGCTGGCTGCTTTAAGCAACTCCTGCTATTATCATCTCTGATAATAATTAATCCTTATTGCTTACACAACTCGAAGCTCCTCTGGCAGATTTGAAGAAGCCCCATTTGGGTTTGTTTGTCTATGTATTTATTTATTTTAAGAAGCGTTGTCATCAAGAAATCTGTGAGACCCAAGAAAGACTTGATTGATCACAAGGTCCTATCAAATGTCAAAGCTGGCCCTCACTGACCTCCCATCTATTCAGAACTGCTTTGATTTAATCTACAAACTGGCTGCCTCTCCTGCCTGTGAGTTCTGTCTGTAACCCATGTGTCAGTGTTTTGAGATATGACCTGTTTCACGCTTCATTCATCTCATCTGAAGGACGGAAATTAAACTGGAGGGTCAGCAAGGGGCACAGCTCAAAATACACACACATTAAACTGGAGTCTTTTGTTTGGGCCCATCAGAAGAGTTAGAGCAACCATCAAAAACTATATTCAAGTGGAATTGATTTTCCTTTCCCTATTGAAATTTGTAATACTAATAGATGTGGAAGGGTGGCAAGCCTTGTCACAGAAGAAGGAAAAATAACCATGGTGCCTTCCTAGAGGTTCGTGACGTTTTCAATCATATCAGTATATGAGTGTGTGAATAGCTCCAGGTTTAGTAGTGTGCAAAAGGCAGTATTTCCATTGTGAATCCAGCATTTCAAGTCTTTTTATGCTGATCATAATATTACAGCTTGGGCTGAAGCACAGTGGAAAGTTCACAGGATGGATCACAATGTTTTAGACCTCATCTGTCTTCTCGGGTTTTGTTATAATTTGGAAAATGCTTAGCTCCAGTTCTTGCCCTGTGGAACACAGCCAGCAGCTCAGATGGATAATTCTCAGGGGTGACCACAGCTTTACAGAGCAATTTTCATACTGACTTTGCCTTGGCCAGGAGAATGAGTATGAAGGATGAAGCCTCAGTGGCCATGCCAGCCTCCATGCACTCCTACAGCTCTGTCACTGACTCAGAGATGTACTCCTTGTCTGAACTGCAGGGCAAGCCAAGGCACCTCCAGGCTGGCTGCAGGTGGACCAGGTGAATCTCAGCTCCATGGGTATCAGGATGCTCCCTGAGACGCTCATGGAACAAACATCCCAGACACTCAGTGGGACATGCAATGAGAGCAGATGTTTCTCCTTGCAATCCCTTCTTTCTCACTGGTACGTAAAGGATTCCCAGCCTGAAGACACAGTTCATAGAATTATAGAATGTTCTGAGTTGGAAGGGACCCACAAAGATCATCACTCCAACCCCTGGCCCTGCACAGGACACCCCAGGAATCCCACCCTGGGCCTGGGAGCATTTTCCAAATGCTTCTCAAACTCAGTCAGGCTTGCGGCTGTGAACACTGACCTGGGAGCCTGTTCAGTGCCCAGCCACCCTCTGGGGGAAGAATCTTTTCCTAACATCCATCCCAAAGTCCCCCTGACTCATCTCCATGCCATTCCCTCAGGATCTGTCCCTGATCACCACAGACAAGGGATCAGTGCCTGCCCCTCCACTTCCCCTCATGAGGAAGTTGATATCATAGTTGATAAAAGTTCATTGCACTGATCTCTTGGGTATGTAGATTACTACTCAGAGATTATATTTAACTAAAGTAGCACCATCCCCACTAAAAAAAAGAGCAAATAAAGGGGTTCACACTCAGCACTCCCTTGAGAACACTGGTGATTGTCACTATTTTTGTAAATCATCTTGTCAGTTCAGTAATATAAAAAAGCCCAAATCCTGCTGTTTCATGTCTTTCTTCAACCTAGTATCTGTAAGAAATTAATTCAATTAAAAACCCTAACACTTTAAACTTACAAGCTCAAGGAGACACTGTTTTGGAGGGTATGCTGCTGTTTGCAAATCTGTCTGCCAATCAACAACAGCAAAAAAAATACAGTGATTTGTAAAGATGTTTCTTCATTGGAAGAAAAAAAACAGAATGATATTTATCAAAGGCACATTTGCCCTTGAGCCTGAAAAAAGAAAGCATGAAAATGCCTTCCAATTCTTTTTAGTTCTAAGGCATGTCTTTTTGTTCATGCTTAACTGCAGAAGAAAAATTAGGAACAAGTGTGTGCATATCAGTGCATGTGTTAGCATAGGCTTTAATTGGCTAGGAGTAAATTAATGGCTGCTTGCAATATTTCTGGCAATCTGTTATAAGCTATGTAAATTTTTAAAAGAGGTTTCTTGAAAAGGCTGGCTGAAATCCTGTAATTCATATTCTGCTGGGGGAATTGATTTGAGAAATAATAATGAAATGTTTTACCTCAGTGATGAATCTCAGTTTTGTAGCACTGCAATTTTTTAAATATTCTTGTAAATAATGCTATGAGTGTTTCTAAGAATAATCTACTTGAAATAAATATATCTGTCTCGGAATTAATAGCATTTTTTTCCACTGCTTTTTTTACCTCTTTTGTATGCCAGCATTCCAGGGGTTCATTGCAAAGCCAGCATTAGCTTTGGTATTATTATAATAAATTAAAATCCAGCATTTGTTACCATGTGACCTGCTCCAACAGATTTTATTATCAGTTTTGCTACTGAATTCAGTGGGAACTTAATCAAATATTTAAGAGATAGGTCCAGTTTTATAGAGACAAATTGGAAATGGCCCAACACAGCACTGACACTTCAAGGTGAGCCTGCCTGGGTCATTTTGGGTGGAGCTGCTAAACATTGATTGGGACAGTGGAAAAACATCTAACTTGGCTGCCCAGGGCTCTCATTAAGGCTGCAAGAGGAGAATTAAAGTCTCACATGAGGTAGATGAAGGGCATGGAGCTGAACCTTCCACAATCACTCTCCTTCAGCACCCTCAGGGAAAGGGAAAAGCTCCCATGGCAAAGCACCAGCCACTGAATGACCTGATGTCCTCACTCCAGGCACTGACTCACAGCTACCCCTGACCCACACGGACCAGCCGGGCTCCAGATGGTCAGTGACCAGCCCTCAAAGCCAAAACACAGATCTTGAAAAGGCTCACAATGCAAGGCTTCCCTCTGGTTTCCAGGGAAATCACAGTGATTGCACTCCAGTTGAACACACACCATATGCCCAAGCAAGCTTTAATTGCTGTTGGCCTCAAGGATGCACAGGCAGAAAGAGATGATTCCACTTTTCTGGGGAACAACCCCAGCAGCAGGAAACTCAAGCAAAGAGTCCCACTCCTGAAAAAACAAAGAAAATTGGAAAGTTTTATTGCTTGTCCATGGCAGGTAACACTGAATGTCTTTGGAGGAAAGCCCCAAGACAGGAACTGGCTAAAAGCAAATTACTGGTATAGCTTTTATTATGGCTGTAAGTATAGCTCCTGTAATGTGCCTGACTGCCTTAGCTCCACTTTTCTCTTATCTTGTGTATCTGACATTTTCCTTTTTATTGCTTAACAGCATGTAAGAAAGTATCTTGTACTGTCAATAATGCTGTTATGCTTTAATAAAAAATTAGAAGCTAAAAAAAAAAAAAAAAAAAAAAAAAAAAAGCGAGGGAGGGAAAGGGAAGGCTATGAAAAAATATGGCTCGATGCCTAGAAAACTTCAATATGTTGTAAAGGGAAAAGACTGCTAATTAGGTCTTGCCTAGCCTATTCTAGTCCCCTCTGTGCTGCAAGAAATTTAACCCAGCTCACTTGGCTGACGGTTGGAGAAGTGGGAATAGAGTGTGGGAGCTCTGGAATCAGATTATTGAGATGATCTATGAAGTAATGAGTCAGTGAAAAGCAGCTGGATGCAGGGATTTCACTGCTGGGCTCAAAACACAGGGAAATGGATCTTAAATTAAACAGAAGGCTGGTCCACCCCACGGCTCATCATTACACTTGGCTGTACTGAAGCCTTCCACTAGACTGGCCCCACATTTGCTCGTGTGCTGAGTGATGCAGAGCAGGGGGAAAAGGCTTTGGAAAAGCTGACTGCTACTCCAGATGCTCTCAGAGATCAGCCACGCTGGTTTGGAAAAGAGGAAGAAAATGGTGCAGGGAACACCCCAACAGCTCTGCAGACCACAAGAAGACTTTATGAATGCCCTCCTTGAACTCCCAGCTTTTAACATCTCCATCCAAGCTCCATATTCCTCTGGGAGAAGTAGGATGCAAACCCGTGTGGAGTGGAGAACATGACCTGGAGTTTGGGAAAGACAAATGGGATGGAAATGCACCTCTCAGAGCAGTCACCCTCAGAGGTCTCAGCTCTACTCCTTGCACCTCTTCTGGCCCAGGTGGGCTTTCCCAGGAGCCACCAGCTGGGTCTGGTCCCTGCTCATCCAAGGGAAACCAGGAGGGAAGTGGCTCTCATGCAGGACCTCCAGCACAGCTGCTCATGTCATTCCCGCTGTTATCCATTGACCTGCTGTTTTGGGAACAGCTGCTCCCAAGTAATTGTAGGTTTGATAGTGCTGAGTTTTTCTTCCTGCACTTACAAACTGCCTGCCTGCAGCTTTTGCTGCTGTTGTTATAATGACCTGGGTAAATCTGTCATCTTGCAGAGACTTTGATGACTTGAACTTGGTAAATGGTGTCCTGATAATTATTTCACTTGGGAAAGAGGATAATTTGCAATCTAACTACATGAACTTAGCTGGAGATAAGCAGCTCAGTTACAAACATTTACAGGCATGAAAAATTAGTTTGAAAAATATGAGAACTTTCAGAATTGTACCTTTGGGCAGAGGCAGGTGAAATGACATGAACACCTTCCCTGCTACCATGGACTAACAGAGATGAGTTCATAAACAAGCACACCAGCTACCTGCTAGTCCAACCAGGCAGTAGGCTTGGAAAGATAAATGTATACCCAAATAACACATGGCTTAATTTGCATACTAATTAATCTGTAACACCTTATTTGCATATATATTAATCTGAAGGTGCTATATAAAATACTTGCTTTTAAGGGAGTGCTAGTGCATACTTGACAGTCATGATAATCTTCATTTTAGCTTAAGAAAGGAATTAAGAATGACTTTGGCTAATATTAAAATGCAAGTTCAAAAAGACAAATGAGAAACATCAGCAGCCTTGAGTCATTGGGGTAAATTCCATCGTGGCTAAGGAATTTATTCAGCTTCTGCAGTTCATTGAGGTGACTCAGAGAGTCAGAGGGGCTCATCACGGCCCTGTCTTCCCCTGGGCAGGTCCCTTGTGTCATCAGCCACAGAAATATGGTAATTCATCCTGAATTTAATGCTGTCTCTCCTCCCAGAAACTGCAGCAGGCATCACAGGCAAAGCTGACAACAGAGGAGTGCTCAGGGAGATGTCTCAGCTCAGCCAAGGCAGGGAAGTGGCGATGGGAAAAGCCAAGGTGGCTCTGCTCAGCTCACAAGCCTGTGTGGGGCTGAGGTGGGCAAGGTGTGTGTGTGGCACTGGATCATTGTCCCAGCCTGGTTGTGTCTTTACACCAAAACAACACAAACCAAATGTGCTGTTTTATCCAAAATGCAGCATTTTGTGCAGTTATGGCAAGTCTGAAGGCAGTTTCTTCAGGAAAACTTTGGGGACAAAAGGCTTCCAGGGCAAAGCTGGACAGAAACTCCTGCCTTTCTGACCCATGTGCCTGGAGACATGGTTTCATTGTCACGAAGGGAATTCTCAACTAGATAAGTTTTAAAAATGCCTAAACCCATAAAAAAAAGTTTTAGTGGCATTGGTCCATTAAATCTTTGATCCCAGGTGTAGACAACTTGTGCTCACATTGCTGTGGGGTGCAGGTGGGCTTCTGCTGCTTGTCCCAAGCAGCACATATGGATGAGGAGCTCCTGGCTGGAGCACTGCCATTGCCCTGCCTTTTGGGAGGTGTTCCTGCCACAGAAGAGAGTGCTGCACAGGAGCAAGATGATTTTAATACTACTCTTATTTACTGTGAAGGCTGCCATTGTAAACTGTGATTAAAGGTGCTCTTTTTGCTACAACACAGCTCTTTTTTACTGCAAGCTCTGCCTTTAAATTGTGCTGATATTTTGAAAAGGACAGGCACAGAGGGAGTGCAATGGGGGCTGGGAAGCATCTCCAGGCAGACCAGGTTGAAATGGCTGCAAGCACAGTGTGCTTTTCTCCCAGGGGCGAAGGAGACAACTGTGGTGGCCAAGGGGATTGATATGTCTGTTGATTTTGGGAAGAAGCCTGTAGTGTTTGCTTTTCACAGAAGGGAAAGCTTATGTACTGACTGATACATTCCCACATGGTGTTATAGACCCATTTAATCCAAAAAATATTTAGCAAATCTATACTGAAATCAGTTCCTGGATAGGCTCATAAGTATTACAGTGCCATGGTAATAAAATCAACCCTGTGTGATTCCTGTCCTCCTTGGTGGGGTGACTGAAGTGACTCAGGTTATGAGACCTGGCAGCTGGACATCACTGCTGGGGACCTTGGCTGGCACCATGCAGCAAGAGGAAGGGAGAGGGGACATGAACATCAGCCTGCTAAACGCTCTTGCTCAGTGAGATCTTGCCCAGGGGGAAAACCTTGCAAACCCTGCAGCTTGCACAGCCAAGGCAGCAGCTCACGTGGAGGCAGCTGCCTTCCCCTCTCCCGTGGCCACAGCTGTGCTGGAGGTTCAGCCAGGGCCAGGGGAATCCTCCACACTCAGGGCTGCTCCCTCTCCTCTCTGCAGCTGGTCCCTCTGACTGCCATCTGGAAATACCTTTCCTCCTGCTTTGGTGCCAAGGAACAGCTTGCTTACACCTTGCTGCTTCTGCACTACCCTCCAGAGCCCTCCTTCCTGCCAAATTCCTCCCTGCAGTCCCCAGAGAACGACACAACTCCCTTGGTACTGATTTGTTTTTGCTGCTTGCCTACGAATGCTTCAGCCTTAGGAAAATATCCTTTCCCTTAGCAATTTGGATGATGTTTGCCTGGCAAAAGCCTTCAAGGGATACGGATTCTGGGCCGTCACAATTTTAAAGAGGGCCTAGAGAGATCATAGTGCTAATTTTAAACAGATGGCCCTGACACTAAGAGATACCTTGATTAAATTAAATCTGTGCTCAGCAAAGCTCTGGCATAGCTACAGTGACCCTATTTATAGGAGATGCCATTGTACAGATATCTGTTACATGGACTCTGCTTAGGTTCGGTTTCTTATCGCCTCAAGGGAATAAACAGCACTGGGAAAACGCAAAATCTTCTCCTTTTTATTTTTTTTGAAGTGAGTTAAGCAGCAGGTAAGGCTTTCTCTGCAGGGAAGGAATTACATCCACATAGCAAGTGCCATGGGAACAGAGGAGCTCCAAAAACCCATTCCCAGCTGCCTGCACAGGGAGGTCCCCAGGGAGACCCGGCCACACCGGCTCCTGCACCTCGCAAAGCGCCAGGGGAGCCGGGAGAGCCCAGAGCAAACATGCAAAATATGCATTTAAACTTTAAAAATTAATGCTGGCACTTATTTAAAAATGAGAGCTGGCAGCTCTCCAATGGTTCACCAAGTACATTAACTTAGCCAAACGCCCATTACTTCCTCCCCTTCCCACTAACAAGAGTGTTTTGAAGAGGCGAGCTCTGCAAGCTCTGCAGCAAAGCACATACCCCTTCCCTTTTTTTTTTTTTTCATGTAAGCTGCTAAAAGCAAAGACTATTTATAGACAGTGGATCAGAGACGGGCTTGGAGAAAATCTAGATGAGGGTGCTCTAAAATTTAGAAGCGAGGAAGGACTGCCTCAGAGCCAAGATTTAAAAAACAGGAACGTGGGCTCAGACCTGCCCCTCTGCATCCCAGCACCCAACAACCCTGTGCTGCTCCCCCCAGCCCTCCTGCAAGGCTGGGATGGATGCCTTGGCACGCTTCTGCACTCAGTAGGCTCTGATCTTCACTAACAGCTATGAGAGTAACACAAATAATGTCCCAGGCAGTTCATACTGAGCTCTGTCCCTACATGCTATCCTGACACGACACTGACCCTGGGGTCTCCAGCCAGGGCTGTCCCTCCCTGCTCCAGCCACAGCTCCCAAATTGTTTTTGTCAACAAACACCAAGCCCAATGTTTCTGCAGCCCCATCTGTGATATTTGGGGTGCAGTAGTTCTTCGAGTACAACTGTGCAGTAATGAGCACATTCTGCAGCTGTCTGTTGGACACGGGAGATGTAACTACAGAGCTGCTTGGGGAATTTCTAGTGCATCCACTGTTATGGTATCACAGCATTCAGACATATGAGCTGACAAATTTTGTGGCTGTAAACAGCAGAGGCTTGCTGAGAATCTGGACACTGGTGCATAAAATGGGAATACTTTCCTAACGCGAAGACAAGTGAAATCCGTACGGTCTTTCCAGGAAGTCTCTCAGCCCGCTGGAAAGCCTGCAATTGCTGTATGGGAATAGTGTAATTTCAATATTTCCAGATCCCATAAGGACTTAGCAGTGAACAGTGCATTAAATACTCATTTCAGAAGCCAGATTTGTAAGCCTATAGAAATAGGCTTTAAGCTATGCTGCTGGAATGAAATGAGAAAGGAATATCTTTATATAAATCTTTTTATGATTACGGGTATGTCATCTATAGACCTCTGATTTTCAGACCTGCTCTAAATAAAGAAGCCAATTATTCTCCAGAAGGAGAATCCAGAAAGGCAAAAATCACCACCAATGGTGCATTTCCCAGTAGATAATAGATCAGATTCTGTGCTCTTTCACAGCTAAGGAAAGGCAGAATGACTGGAGCCCTTGGCTTCAGTCCCACAGAGTTACCTCAGGGTCAAGCCAAAGCAACCGAGATCAGACTTTGATCCAATTTAAATTTTTAATTATTTTTCCCCTCAACATATATTTTGTAAGGTTTTCTTCTGAAAAAGAGGATGTGGTTTCACTTTTGAGAAAGCTGTGCCAAAGTGCATTAGGAGCTGAGTCCTGGTGATGAAGCTGTGGGGAACCACTGGAGTTCCAGAGGGAGGGAGGGAGCAGGAGGGATGAGGCTCTGCACACCACGGACCCAGCCCACCCCTGCTGCACGGGCTGTGAATGCAAAACCCGTTCATAAAGTGTCCTTTTCTACATTGTTACTGCTCCCATAGGCTGTACTCACATTACTGAACCATTTAAACCCAGGTGGGAAAAGCTCAACGCCTGCCACACAATGCTGGGCACCGGGAGGAAATGTGGGGCTCTCCCATTCAGCAGCCACTCCTTCCCCTTGCACAAACAGCAGCAGCGACCTCAGAGCTGGTTTGAGATGAGATTCCTGCTTTGCTGACCCTGTGCACTTCTCCTACACAAAGAACCTTTACACTGCTTTGGAGAGAACAGGGTGGATTTTACCCAGATGGCAGAAAAATAACATTGCAGATTACTGCCATTGAAAGCCTTGTTAGACTCTTGCTGTGCAATCTCTGCCATATATTTTAGCAAAATACTCACCCTACACTCCAAAATCTCATTAAAAATCAAATTTAAAATGGAAACATTCACCCTTTCTATCTTACAAGCTTATTGCATGTGTTACATGTGGGTGGTGAGCATGTTAGGTACAATTTAGAACATAATTTCCAGAGAATTGAAATGTCACCAAGAAAAGGATTGTAAATAATGAAAGTTTGAAAGGAATCTGAGATCTTCATAACAGATAATCACATTTTAATTCTGACTTATGGCTCATCCAATTGCCTACAGTTAGAGAAAAACAATTCCTTTTTCTTATTATATGGAAATCAGATGAATCAGATGAAAAGCCATCAACATCACAGCTTGGAAAACATATACCAATGTTCAGTGATGTGAGCAAAGCCCATGAAACTGCTTCAGTTTGTGACCCTTTTTATTGGTTTTCCTCAAATATTTATAAGAGATCTGTGTTCATAAAAATGTTAGTTGAAAAGTTTTCTAGAGATACCACAGATCACAGAATTGTTGAGGTTGGAAAAGCGAGTTCATGGAAGGACTCCTACTGAGCTGGGCTGCTAGGAAAAGCTGGAAATCTCTTTTCCTCTCTGTAGGCTTTTCAGAGTGTCAGCCAGGGACCAAAATTAGTATTAGATCACATGGTTTCTCAATCATGGGGTTGGAAGAATGACTATTGAATGGTAAATAGTCAGAATGAATGGTTTATCCATAGCCCCAACAGGCAGGAAAATGCTGGCATAATGCTTCAGATCTGATTTGAATATAAAAAACAAAATGCAGAGACATCAAACACTCTTTTAGTATAATTAGGAAAAGTAAAATTGGACAAAATGCATCAAATAAATTATTGCAAATGCTTTGCCTAATGACTGTTACCACAAAGACAGGCTGCAGTGTCCAAGAAAAACAAGGGCAGAGGATTTCAGTGCCTAGCCATGTTCTGATTTTGGTTTAAGCTTGTTTCCCTCCTGTTGCTCCCCAAGAATGTGAAGTTTTATACTAAGGAATTGCCACTAACTGAGGCTTTTTACAGCTAGGAGACCCGCTCAGTGAGAATTACTGATGAGAGCCATCACCAAGCTAAAAATGTAAGACAAGCCATAAAGATAAGATTTTGTGTAAAGTCCAAACCCACTGCAAAGCAAAGCTATATCCCAGGGTGTCCATCAGCCCAAGGGCAGGGAGGGAGACAGGACCTCAAGGTGCATTTGCCTCCCCCTCATAACTTCTTGCCTTTTGCCCTAGCCCAGTGAATTTCCCAGTTCCCCTTGCCTGGGGCTGCTGAGTTGTGCACACGCTGATGCTCATGCACGTACACACACCATTCAAAGGAGGAAAAACAAAATAGCTGCAGAGCAACTGCCAAATAACTCATTCCAGTCATTATGTTCTCCAGGTATCTTCCTCTTGGTCCTCTGCCATCCTGCTTTTTGCTAAACAAAATCAAGACCCGTGTTTTCTCACGTTCTTCTTAAAGAGACTGCACAAAACTATGGCAAACACTTCAGTCACTGACCCAGGTACACTCCACAAACATGGATGGTACAACAGCATCACAGGACAAGCCCTCATGGCTCCCAAAGGCTGCATCCCACTTTGCCCTGGCCTTGCACCAGGGTCCCCTGCTCACCCTGGAGGGGCTGTGCAAACCCTGCTGGGTGAGTGTGCCTGTCCTCGAGTAGCCAGGGGATATCCAAGACACACCACAGGCCTGTAAATAACTGATTTTCCTGTTGAGTGTCTAACCCAAAAGTTAGGGAATGAAAAAAAAAACCTCAACTCGCTTTGTATTGATGCAAAGCAGCATTTTTCCATGTTTTCTTGGCAAGAGATAATTATGCTAACAAGCCAAAAAGAAAAAGGATATCTGTTTAAGATCTGACTAAACAGCCCATTTGCATTTGTTAACCCTTGGCCTGATTGAAGCTGGGCTACTCTGTACGTGAGAAAACCACAGAGAATATTTTTAAAAGGAGTCAATTTTTTCCCCCCTTCCCTTGTTCTCCACCAGGCAAACTCCCAAACAGTTCACTGACAGGCACCCTTTGCCTCTTCGTGACTCTCTTCCCACCCACGTCTTCCTTTTTCCAAGCTCTCCTTTCTGCTGAGAACCCTCCTCTCTGGGGGGAGATGCTTTGCCATAAAGACACAATTGTTTGAGATCCCAGTGTTGGCCCAGTTCAGCATTTGATGTCATTCCTTCAATTACCAACACTGAATTGCCTTTGTGTGAAACAGGACAAAAACAAGGAAATGAATGAAAAATCCCGTCTGTGATGGTACAAGACCCCGTCAGAAACCATCAGAACCATCAGAGATTCCATCTCCACTCGTCCTCCAGAAAAAATAACCTTTCCACAAATTTAGACCCCTGATGTCAACCACAGGCTGCCCCAGGTAAACACAAGGAGACATAGCAAAGCACTGGTTTGGGGCTGTCCTGGGATGCTTTGTGACAGCAAATGAGACCATTTTACTGCTAAAAAAAATGAGTACTGTGTGGATATGGAACGTTTCCAAACAAGAGACAAGGTGAATTTGTTACACACTGCAAAACTGAATGGTAAATTTTTTTAATAACTACATATGTTTTATTATCTTGGACTTTTTAATGCCTCACATCTCTAATTGTAGTAGTAATTATTAGCTCAGTTAATGAAAGCTTTGGAAACAAGATTGTGTGGGAGTATTTCAAGTCATGAGTTAAGTGTTTTAACTCAGTAATTGCCAGGGATTAATTCATTTTTCCATTTAAGTGCTGAAAAGCTGGAATATTATTTCCTTGAACTGTATTTGTGCTTGGCAGTTCTGAGTTAATTACAACTCCGTGAACCTCTTTAAATCAAATTCAGAGGTTTCCAGGTGTACATATCATGAGGTCCTGGTAAATCCTTCAACATCTGCTTGGAAAAGGATTACTGAACTTGAGTGATGATGCTGTTGTTCTGAAGGTCTGCCTGTTATGTATCTGCAGCCATTAAAGGCACTACAAGTGCAATGGCAGTAAAAAGCTTAGGCTTGTGGAAGTTCTCACATAAATAAGGATTATACTCATGAACGTCTGGTTTGGAAATGATCCACCTTAATTTTTCTGGATGGAGACAAGGTCTTGGTCATAGCCCTGCAAAAACACAAGTAGGTGCATAAATCACCAGCTGTGACTGGCTGAAGAAGCTGCACTTCCATAAGGAGCTGCAGCAACCACAGCTCATCTCTGAGCTAATCTGGGCTGAGATTTGGTGCATTTCTGTCATTACAACTCCACTCGTGGCTCTCTCACCTGACCAGCAGGGACTGAAAGGGTGCACAAGGAGAGGGATGCAGGAAGAGCCAAGGAGGTGCAAAGGACACACTGCACCTGTGGAGCTCTGTCTCCTGCACACCTTCACTTCCACACAACCAGGGGCTGGGAGCAGCCCAGAGCTCAGCATCAGCTCCTCTCCTCTCCTGACTCTTGCCTTTCCTGTCAGGACCATATGGAGGCATCTTCCCTCTCAAACACAGAAGGACTGAGAACAGGAAAGAGACCAAAAGGGCATTTTTTCCCAGTGGCAAGGAATAATTTCTTCAAAGCCATCAAGAGCATCTCCTGGAGAGTGCTGATCCTCCTGCTGCCCATCACCAGGGCTCTTCATCTACCCTTGGTAGTGATTTCCTCTTCCTTAAGGATGCTCCCAAGCACTAACACATCCCCAAGCTGCTTCCTGGCCCTGTTAACCTTTGCTTTCCTGATTCAGGGCTTTGACATCTGCTAACCCAGAGCCTTCCCTGCCCTGGGGGGCAGCAGGGTTTGCCAGCACAGCACTGCCTGATGCCACAGTGGAGAAGCAGCCACATCACCACAGGGAAAGAAGCAGCCGTGTCACTAAAGGCACTGACATCTGTTCTGGCCCTTGAACAGCACATTTTACAATTCCTGCAATGCACTGAATCCCACTCCTGGGTCCTGATCCTTGCTTCCAGCACAATTTCTGTATTTTCTCCACTGAGACTCAAACATAAAAGACCAAATTTGGTGTAATTTCTGTTGGTTTTTTTTTTTTTTTTTAATGTCAGTTGCTCACAATCTAGGCAAGCAAACCAGGATGCTGATCCAGCTGGAGAGGGGTGTCTGCTTGCAGCCCTGATGCAGATGCCTGCACAGACAATATTTACAGCACAGCCCCCTACCAAGTGTATCCTGTGGCTCGCTCATTCCAAGCTGGAGATGTTGCCTAGGTTTCCACTCCACACTGTGCAGGAGAGAAGCCAGCCAGCCCTGGGACATTGATGTCACCCTGGGTCTTACCAAATGGCAGAAAGGTTTTCAGCTACCTTGAAAATGCCCAAATCACTGAGCATATCTCTAACCCTCTCCCTTGGGCTAAGCCTGGCAAGATGAGAGAATCTCCAGGCTGAAAATTGTTGGAGCAACCTGCTCAGAGACAAACCCACTCAGCTAGAATCTGGACTGGGGCCAAAAAGAACTCCTCAGCTTTCAGCTCTCTCTCTCAACTAGAACATTGTATTTCCATATTTGTTGTGGTCTATTACTCCTTATTGTTAATTCAAGGCTTATTAAAAATTAACATCTGTTAACCAGAGCCACTAATCTCATCCAGACTTTTAAAATTCTTGAGTGCCAATAACCCTGGACTGCTAAACCAAAAAAGTGTAACTCTACTAAATCTTGTTGAGCATTTTCTTTAGTGGCTATCAATCTGAAAATTATTTCCTTTTCCTCATCTAGTGTGAGCACAGCTCTCTGCCGCTGTTTAAAAACAGTACAGAAAATTTTAATCAAACTTGTTTGGTTTTTCTCTGCATCATTACACTAAATTAAATCAATAACTTTCAGGTGGAAGGGAGAAATCCATGATTTTCTTGTTAGCTCTTTATGCAATTATCTTTCTTCATTAGAGACACCTGAGACCCATACCAGCATATATATTAATATATAGTCCAACTTTTAAACTGCTTTCTTTATTATTCATGTTTTTTTGAGTGCTGTTGCTAACTGCCACATCAGAGGCCTGGCAGGTTATAAGTGGGATCATTAAAAATAGCTCATTTTGGTAATAACACAGCACTATTCATATTTTATTCGGTATTTAACAGTCCACAGGAGACTCTCACGCTTTCTCATTTGCCAGATTGTCTCTTCTAAATGTCACTGTCAACCACTCACATCCAGTTCATCCTCCTGAGCAAAATGGCTTTCATAAAGCCTACCCTAACCAAAGCAGCTAAACAGATGGCAGACTGCATCCCTGCAATTTCCTCAGGCTTGAGCTCCATCCCTTTAAAATAATAGCTCCCCTTGAAGTAAGGATGTTCCTTTGTATGAAAACATGAAATATAATAATTACAGAGGCTGTGGAGCAATTCATTCTGTCACTGAACGAGCAGGATAAATAAATGCAGGAGCAGATGAGGAGACTGGAGAGTCCTACACACACTGACCCAAGGTGGTCTGGGCTATGTGCTGAGAGCTAAACCCAGATTTAAGTTCCTGTGTTTAGACTCACTGGGGTAGCACTTTTCTGGAGCTAATCAACTCCTTGTGGCAATTCCTTATGACACAAAGGTGAAAAGAGTGAATATTTCAGCAGGAGAAATGGAAGGCAGCAGTGACCTGGATGTCTCGCTGTTTTGTTGTCACTGGCACACATTCCTTCACACTCTCTTGTCCCACAGCCTGAGCACAATGGTCACAGCTGTTCCAGGGTGATGTAGAGGCTTCTAGGACATGGGTTCTGTTATCTGCCAGTGTTAAACCTCAACCTGAGCCTCACAACAGCGAGGCAGCATCAGGCACACAAGAAAGAGAACAAGGAAAGTGAGGAAAATGGGTGAAGAAACATGAGCGCCTTTGGACCTGGGCTTTTGCTCTAAGGGAAAACTAAACTGCCAGAGTCCAAAAAATATAAATAATGTGGGTTCTGCAGTGGGGTGTGGGCAGTCTCATGCCAACAAAACCATCTCAGCTTCATCCTGGGCAGGACCAGCCCTGCTCTGCTTCCTCCCCACCCCCCAACCCTCTGCTGTCCTGCTTTCCACATGCGTTCAGAAAAATTACTGAGAAAACCTAATTCCCCTCTGCTGTGACCTTCTCAGCCCAGCAGTGGAGGCTGGAAACCCCTTACAGAGTGAAGACAATTGCTCCTGCTGGAAAAAAAAACAGCTCCAAGCATGCAGAGGGACCAACAGATCCTGGTCATCTCAACAGATCCTGCAGTTTAAACTCTGACTTCTAAGAGTTCAGCACCTCTGAAAATTCAGGCCAAGCTCCCAAGCCAGAGCCAAGGAAGTGACATGTGGATGTGGGACAGCCACTGCTGCCTGGCTGAGCCTGGTGCTTGGCCAGACACATGCAACTCAAAGAACTGCTCTTCCCAAAGGTGCAGCCAAAGGACTAAAACGATTCTGTGCATCAGCCCCTGCCCACTGCTTCTCCAGGAGCAGCTTTCCATTGAGCTCTGACCCAACTAACCTGCTGCTCCTGCTCTTTGAGAAGCCCCAATCCTGAAATGCTGCCTGTGAGTATTTTGCAAACTGGCTAACCTGAAGCCTGGGTTTAAAAGAGGAGTAAGAAAATGTTGGTCCAGGCATCCATAGCTCCAAGTTTGGCATGACTAGCTCTATTTTCATCTCTTTGCCCATCTGATTTATTTTGATTATAAACTCCAACCCTCACTACAGTTTATACCGTTCTTAGTGTGAGGAGATGCTAATCTGTGTGGGTAACTGAGAGTAAATCAACATCACAAGAATATATTAAACTGTTTCATTCAAGGAGATTAAAAGAAGATTACAGTATTATTAAACTTTTCAAAGTTCAATAAATGCTGTCTATGTGCCAGTTCCTTTTCTCCAGGGATATTGTTTTGTCACAGGTTTATGCAGTGTCCTTGCAATGAGCCTCAAAACTCTTCCAAAGGATCTCCCTTCCCTGATACAGCCACCTCTGGGGCTGGCCCACTACAGCTGTTCAACATCACACTGGGGCATGAGTAAGAATAGTACTCACAGCACTGACATAGCATTTTATACTTTCAAAGCACTTAAACTAATTAGTTACAGAGCTAAAGTATGGGTTCAGGCAGGATGTGAAAAAGAGAAGTATATCCAGTGGAAACTACAGGGGGAATTTAGGGAAATGTAATGTAATTACCCAATTTGGAACCTGTCCAGAGCTGCTCCAAACGCCATGGGACCTCTCTGACCACACATGGTCAGGACCTCAGCTTCATGTCTGCTCCAAAAGATGAGGACAGCCCTAACAACATGTGCTCAGTCATCAGGTACAGGAAAGGGATGATTATAGGAAATCCGGTTGCTCCCTAGACACCTCATAGCTACAGGAGCCCATATCGACTCACCTCAGGAACTTCCAAATCTTTTCAATTAAGCAGCTCCAATTTTTCATGATATTTACAAATGATCCACCTCATAAGTCCATTAACTGGTCTTAATTGGGTTAAAATCCCCAAGCAATTTCTCATCTCAGCCATTCCCCTCTGCATCCCCTTGGCACATACACGTGTACCCTCATTTTGGCTAAAACAAGCACATCAGGTGGTTGTGCTGCTGAGCTGTGGCATTGCTCTGTGCCAGTTTGGAAATGTAAATGCCATGTACACATGCAAATGCCACAGGGGACCAATTTTAGGATGCACAAAAGAAGGACCACTAATTGGAAGGAAGGGGGAGAAAGCGATTACAATTCCTGCTCACCTCCTGCCTCAGGAGGCAAAATGCTGACAAAACCCAGCCAGTCCTGCTGGCAGTGCCTGATGTGTGCCACGTGCCAGAGAGGGACAGGGCCACTGCAGCTTCACAAAACGTGCAGGGTGGTACTCCCCACGTGCTGATTTGGGGCAGAACACTCACAGCCTGATGCTTCCTCACACAGCTGGATCCTGCAAGGTTCACTTTCCCAGCAATACCTGGATGTGGGTGCTGAGTTTGGCTGAATTTGAAAAAAAAAAATGCAACAAGGAGCTGCTGGCACCTGCCTTTCCAAGCAGCCTGGGAACCCAGCTTAGCTCAAAGAGCCCCAGAACAGCTCTGGGATGGTCTGGGGGAGAAAGGGGCAGATGGGAACCTGTCTGGCAGACCAAGCATCAAGGAGTCTCTTGTGCCTGTCAAGGAATTTGGACTCTCAGGTCTCATCATCAGTCATCATCACACTTGCTGCTGAGTGCTGTGAATGTAGGGAGTAAGGAGACACTTTGCTATAAACATTAAAAAAAAAAAAAAGGGAGAAAGAAAATTGGCCCAATTGATTTATTTTTCTCAAAAAATGTTACATTTTGTTAACAGAGTTTTCCAGCACGTGGAAAAAGCTCATAAAGGACAGCTCTTGGAAATATCACACTCTCCTCTGACAGACTGCAGGGACCAAATCCCCTCATTTACACCTCTCTCACATAAGCATCACTCCATCAACTTCCACAGATATATTTGTGATTCTTACTAGCATAAGTAAAACCAAGTCAGATCTTCACTACCATTTCCAATTCTCTAGGATTCTCATATCTTGCAGATCTTTTTAATCCAGAGCAGAGCATGTCTGGAGTTTATCCACCCAATATATTAATTCTGGTTGTGTCTGCAGACACTGTCTCTGGTGGGGAATCCTTTCCATGCCTGAACCTCTGCATTTGCCACACAAACGAGTCCCAAGCTCAGACTGCCCTGTGCACACCCTTCCCCTCAGCACATCCAACACAGCCCCTTTTAAACCAACAATCCTCTGCTTACAGGTCTGTCCTGACAGCTATGATTAGGTTGCTCCCTCAGTATTCAGCTTTGATGTGCCTTTGGCCATAATCACCTTGGCTTTTCCCTGCTGTGCTTTTCCATGCCTTGATTGATCAACAGGGACCATGCTGCCCCTAGCACTGGTGTACCAAGGGTAGTGTCCTGCACCCAAAATGACCACACCGCAGTAAAGTGTGAGACCTCCAAGGTATCTTCTGTGAAATAAGACTTGGTTTTGTGTAGTTTAGAAAGCTCTTTAATAGGATTAAAGCTCACTTGTTCTCAGACTATAACTTAGAAGTGACCAAGCAGCAGGCAGGAGGAGGAAAGAGACCTCTTCTCATTAGAGGCTGCTGTTTGGTGAATGAAAATAACAGGTCTGAACCTAAACAACTCTGGGTGACTCAACAGGACCCTCAGCAGGGCTGTGGGATCCAGTCTCAGCATGATGGATGTGTTCAGCTCTGCCATGAGCTGTAATGAGCTGCCAGGGCACCAGCAGTGCTCCTGGTTTGCTTCTCCTGAGCAGGACTTGGTGCTCTGCTTTGGGTAATGAGCTCCCTTGTACACACAGAAACAGGCACAAAAACCTGCTCTGGGTGTCTTCAGCAGCACAGGCTCCTGCAAACACATCCCTTCTGACCTTCTGCCACTGCACCAGCCTCTCACAAAATCTGGAGTCATATTCCAGGTCCAGCTCTTGTTATCTCTCTCTGGGAGGGTCAGATGCAAATGTGGGGCACTGTGACTTCATGGTGCTGTTAGTGGGATGCACAAGGGGTCACTCAGAGTGCACAGACAGCCTTTGTCCCCAGGCATGCTGCCCTAAGCCCTCTGCAGCCATGCTGGTGATGCAGAGCACAACCAGTCGCTTTTGACTCTGTCAGATGGCACCAAACCCAAGATGCATCTTCTGTGGTTGTTTTCATTTTTTGCAGCTTTTGTAGAAGGGTTTCTGGTTGGATTTAAAGTACTCCCAAGAGCAAGGGTACATTTCACAGGATTCCTAGTAAGCAGAGACTTTAAAGACAGCCTTTATGTTCTGCCCAGTCAGGCAGGAACTGCAAAAGAAACTAGGACAGGGTGCTGGTACACTGACTTTATCAGACCCTACAGTGGCTTCAGCAGGAGCTGTGCTGTGGACAGAGCTCAGCCTCGAGTGACCAGGGTGAGAGAAAAGGCTGTGAGTGCATGGCCTGCCCTTGGGAGAGGCTGGGGCACCACGAGTCATCCCTGGTCCTGCTTCACCCCTTTTCTGGCTGCATAGAGCAGTAAATAATCACAATATAAAAGTGTTGCAGCTCACTCCCACGGCCCTCCACATTTCCTAGAGAAATGAGCCAGTTCCTGTGCTCATCAGAGGTCGGGGAAAGCCAGGGAAAATCCAGAGGAGGTCTGACTTCACAAAGCAGCTGACACCAACAGTGCACCTGGCTTTGTTTCAGCACTGTTTTGTTACATGTCTGGATCTCTGTGGTAACACTGAAGCTCGGGCACAAAGCAGGTTGTCACCCCCCGAGCTGTCACCCCCAGGAGGGATTACCCTGGGCAGAACTGGGGAGCACTGCACCCCCTCTCCAGCACACATCCCTCTCCCCGCTTCCACACGACTTTCTTTCACATCAACCCATTTCACTTTGCTAGATAAGTTATCTTTCAGTGAAAGGAAGGGAATTAGGTTTCATCAACGAGCTTTTCAACAAGTTGTCACCACCTCAATGATTTAGGGTAGGCAGAACACCTCATATTCCCAGCTGCCCTCATGCCACCACAAGCTGCCAGTCAGTGTGAAAGCATAGCCCAGTACAGCATCTGGAAAGGTCAGAGTTGAAATGTTTTCACAGAAAGATAATCAAGCCATAAGATAAATGCCTCATCAGGAGGAAATGTCAGCTCCTGAATGAGGACAGTTATTATATAAGACATTTTTTTACCTAAAGGAAGCAGGTTAATATACCTCCAAATTACTATTTATCACACCATATAATGTCCAATTTCCAGTGTAATTTCCACCATGCTTTCTATTGCATGTGTGGAAATCAATTCAGAGATGAGTGAATCCTTTCTTCTGTGTGTTTACAGCAGCAAGTAAACTAATTAAGAAAAGCCACAACAAAGCAAAAGACCATGTAACAAAGAAAAATAATAACGTGAGATGGGCTTTTAAAAAATGACAGCCCTATGCAAGCCCTTGTATGTTCAAATTTAGGATATCACTTTAACACATCATTTTTGCAGCTTTAATAGGAAAGACTCAAGAGGGAGTGTGCTCGGGTTCCAGCAGGGAAGGCAGAGGGGCACAGTGGAGAGGAGCTCAGAGCAAAGAGCTTGTGAGGAGCACAAAAGGCATTTAAAAAAATGTCTCGAAGGACTCATCAGCAGCCGTGAGGTACAAAAACATGAGAGAGCTCACACGGGAGCCCTGGGAGAAGAGTCAGAGGCGGCTCGTTGTGAAGGAGGAGATAACTGTGTAAGAATTGGAGAGGGCTGGAAAAAACCCACAAAAGCTGCGAGGAAAGAGGGCAATGCTGCTCAGAAGAGCTGAAAAGTTAAAGCCAAGTGCCTTTAAGAGTGCCACACATTAGGAGAGTGATGGAGTGATAGTGGATTTGAGAGTCTCAGAATGAGGAGTAATTTCCTTTCAGGAAATATGCGACCTTTAAAAAAATTCCATTGATGAACACTTTCAAACGGGCTCTAAAAAAAAAAAAAGAAAAAAAAAAAAGCAACTCTTTTCAAGCTTTTAAATGACTTGCAAAGCAGCCTAGATTATTTTCACTGCAATGTCCTTCTCCTTCCTTTCCTGGGCTGAAAGTCCTCCTTCCCAGGCCTGCTGCATGCAATTACAGGAGCCTGCTCACAGGGTCAGACCAATGCCTCTGCACATCCTCTGTGGGTGCCTGGGAATAAACCTCACCAGCCTGACCACTTCTTTGGCAATTAAAGAGAAAATAAATGATGCTCAGATGTGCTGCTTAGAGCCCCACAGAGTTCACGCTGTAGTATTGCTGAGCTCTGTCTTGATTTCACTCTTATTTTTATAGCCCAGCAGGTTTACATTTCCAAAAGTTATTCTGAGATCAGCTCCCAGGCATCTCACACCTGATCAGGGGATCCAAACCAGATATATTTCCTCCTCAGCAACTCTCAAGCCATTCAAGAGATATATATTTTTTTGCCTTGCTGACAAGATCTACTTTGGGCCACGTTGTTTCTCACCCACCGCCTTGCTCTAATAACAGTTACATTTTACAATTTTCAAAAGCTGTCAACATCATCGATCTTCCAGACTGAATGTACTTGTCTCCTATTATATGTGTTGAATTGCTTGTGCCACAATTAAGTCTTTATTTGGCTGAAGGCAGCTTACCTGCACGGCAGCGTGTCATTTGCTCTCTAGCAGAGTAATAACAGTGTAGGGCTAAAAATACATATGTACATTAAAAAAAAAAAATTTAAAAAAAAGGCTCCAGCAGGGTCTTGTAAGATGGACACTCTCCACATGGTAAACTATCACTCTGGTGGGATAATTGGTTTGGTTTGATCAAAACTGCCTGCTCTTACAGAGCAGAGCGTCTGGCAGTACCCACAGCTCAGCATTAAAAGAGAAGATTGTCTTTGTCAGATCTGTCATGAAAACTGGGAGAGGAGAGACTGGACTGCACTGAGCAAAAATGGAGGGATGTCCTCTAAATCCAAAAGACTGCGTGCCTTATTTATCCTGGTGCTGCACATTTAGTCTCTACTGTAAGTTCTCTGTGATCTCTTTTGATGTCTTCTGTTAAGGGGAAGGAAAGCTGCTAGCAAAGCCATCCCACAGAAGGCCTTTCCATTTCTTCCTGCCTCTTTAGAAGGGCCACAGTGACCTGAGCACAGCTAACTCATGCAAGCAGTGAAAAATGAAATAATGCTGCCTGCACCATTAACTGGAAAATGCATATTGTTTTATTGCCACCTAGAAAAATGACTGTTCAGGTGTACAGCTGACACACTCCAGGTCTGCACATAGGAAAGGGTGCAGAGAACATGGCAATTACCTGCCCTGATGGCCCCATCTCCAGCTAGAGCACTCCCAAGCACCGGGTCCTGCTTGGGCTGCAGCACCTCTTCCAGAAAAACACCCCACCTTGGTGGCAGTCCTGGGAACACACAGCCTGCACTGCCCAGTGCTGGTGGCTTCTGGAGCCATCTGCACTCCCCACAACCACCATGCCTAGCAGCAAGTTACTGGTTATTCATCACATCCCCCAGACTATCTGCACCAGGATCTTTTGTGGTGACACTCCAACACTCCTGGCGTTTAATAAGATCCACGCCTCACTTGACAGACATTTGTAAAAGATGCTATGTTTTGATTTGCAGAACAAAAACAAATTTGGTCTAGAATCCTGCCATCTGGTGACTCCAACTAATTTTTGCATATGGTTACAAAGGCTTGTGTCTTTTACTTTGCTTTACCACTTGTCATTTATCTGTCCTTCCACAGCCCTTTACTCTGTGTATTGCAAAACACTTTGAATAAAAAAGGTCCTTTCAGCTGAACACAGCACTTTTGTCTTCATTTTACAAGCAAAGATACGATGATGCATAAGGGCAAGAGTCTTGGCCAAAATCACTCAGCATGTCAGAAAAATAGGATGCAGTTGGACTGTCTGAATTTTCTGCATCCACCTTCAGCTCACTAACAGCCTTGTTTTGTTTGAAGAAGGTAAACTCCTCTGCTTAAAATAAAACAAGAAAGAGAAAAAAATCAGATGGTGTCTTCATGATATTAGACAGGAGATGCATCATTATCTTGACAAATGTTGTTTTTGTCCCACTGCTCAGTGTAGCGAAATAGAAATGGGCTTAGAAAAGAGCTGGCATGAGCCCTGTCCCCGGCACCTTCTCATTCCAAACTCTGCTTTCTCTGTTTAGTCCCACAGCAAGAACCTGCCTGTTGTCCCAGCCCACACAAAAAACAGGACACCTCTTGATTTCATGCCTGGAAACAAGAGGAAAACCCAGCCCAAGGGCTGAGCCAGGATCTCTGAGTGATGCAAATAATCTTTGATTAAGATTCAGATCACGTAATTCACGCACATGTGCTCTCCTGCAGCAGGCACGGGGGCAGCTCTGCAGCTCCTCCCGCTGCCTTCAGGGCAACCAGAGAGTTCCAGCTCCCCAGGATACATGCCAGGATCCTTTTATTGGCAAAGCCCAGCATGTGTCACAATGACACGAGCAGCTGAGATGTCAGACAGTCCCAGGCTCCTTCACAAATAGGGGAAAACACAATCCCAGAGAGTGACAGGCCCTTTGAAAGCACCCCAAAGCATTCCCTGTCTGGAAGGAAGGAAGGAAGGAAGGAAGGAAGGAAGGAAGGAAGGAAGGAAGGAAGGGATAGTTTGCAGCTCTCCAGGGCATGAGAAATTGGAAGCCCTTTTTTCCTTCTCCTCTCTCCCTTCTCAGAAGGGTCTTGGAGTGTGATTGTCCCCAGAGGTGCAAATATACACCGAGGGTATCCAGCTTGATATCCTGCAAGGAAACTTGTTCTTAGCAAAGAGGTGGTTAAACAACAAAACCACCTCTTGGAAGCCTCCTCTCACACTCAACTCAGTTTGCTAATGTTTTCATTCCTAGCAAAGGGCTTGTGCAAACAGAGACTGATGCTGATGGAAGAGGAGGAAAACTGAGTTAAACTGCACCTTCTGCTGCTGCCGAAGAGTCTAAAACCAGAAGCTGACTACAAGGAGCAGACTGGCCTCAATGTGCTACCCTTGAGATCCCTGGATGCACAAAGAAGTATTCTTATCCTCGTCACTATTGCTTTTCCATGTTTTCCTTCTGGAGCTGAAGCACAAGGCACCTGAATGCCACCAGCTCCCCTGAGGTCAGTGCCCCAAACCCTGAATTTCCAACACAGCTCCACCCCAGGTCTCTCTCAGCCCTTCACTGCCTTCCAGAAGCTCTGCCTGGATGCAGAGAAGCACAGGGGTAGCACTCTGTGTCTCATAGCATGTGTCCATGGAAAGGCCAAGAGCTTGTGTGATCAAACCTGCCCTTCCCTGGGCTGCCCAGCTTCAGACCATGTGGAGACAAGGCTGGAGAATGGGTGGGAAGCCTGAGCACCAACAGGCAAATCCACATTCGACCATCCCAAAGGATGGAAAGCTTGTGGCTCTGAGGTTTTGGTCCCAGTCCCATACTGGGTGTAACTGTGAAAGCAAAACAATGTTCCCTAAAGTCAGCATGATTAGGCTTTCTCCATAAATGTTATTTATGGAGGGCTGGGCCCTGTGAGTGAAAAGCTGAGGAGAATTTTCATTCTGCCCAAAGGACTCGCAAAGATTAGGTGACAAAGTTTAGTGACTGGGAATTCTGCCCAGATTCAGCCCCGGGGAAGGAATTAGCAAACTGCTTTAATGGATCAATCTTTTCTCTCAATTTCACGATGTGATGGTGGAGATGTGAAGTTTGAAGGAGGATGTGCATGTCCCACAGAGATTTTCCACAGATTCGTGCCTGACTTGCACACCCCCACGTGAAAGTGAGCTACCCCCGCCCACGGCAGCCTGGCAGGATTTCAGAACAGACCAACCCAATATGTGAAAAATAATTGATCCAGCTGCCTAAATCTCTGCCATTTTCTCACTCCAAGAAGTATATTTTTGCAATTATCACACATGTTGAGCAGCAAAGACAGATGAAAGTTCAGTTTTGTCTCAGTTCACTGCTTGATAGCTATAAAAAGATATATATATATTTATACATATATATATACATAAAACAGGGCTCCCAAATTCTTTCTGCTAAGGGAGAAGGCAAGAGTTGGTACGTACTCTTTGCTTTAGATGGATTTTTTCCCCATTATTTGTGGAAAACAATAATAAGGAACAGGCAAAATAAAATTTAAAAAAAGAAAGAGAGAACATAGTGAAAAATAGCAATTGTTCTGAGGGGGATAGAGGGGAATGAAGGGAATGAAAGCAAGTTATTGATCCAAAATGCTCTGCCATTTGATAGCCACACAGCTCACTTCTGAGTGCTCTGAGACCTCCCAGCACAGCTCTGACACCCCAAGGCACTGGGTGGTCACCCAGAGCTCATGTAAGCCTATGGGAAGGAATCTGCCAACCCAACTGACTTTGGTTCATCCTTTAGCCATGCAGGTGATAAAACTTGGAAAAAAACATTCACACAAAAGAAAGGGTGTGCAAGGCATGAGAGGAGGAAATGTTTCTTGCATTAACATTTCTGAAAAAGCACTTCTGCAGCTCTCACCAAAACCAGGCCAGCGAGAGCTGGTTTAGGGAAGCACTGAAGCACATTGGTTCACTTGTGATTGAACAGGTCCTTAAACATGGCCATTAATCAGGGAGAAAATGCTTAAAGTTGTTTGGATCCTACACTTGCCTGGGGTGTTGTGTCAAGGGGGAGTGACAACTTCAGAGAAGTCCATGTGCAGCTGAGCTCCATCTTACAGTGACTTCTTATCATGGGAAAACCTGGGAGAAAAGATCAACAGGAGCTGAGACAAAGTGCCTTTGCACTCTGAAATCCATGGAATATACCCACTACAGCAGCTCTGTTCCACGTCTGTTGGGGCAGCAAACGCTGCCATCACCTATGTCACTTCTGGAAACCTGGAGAGAGATTTCCCAATTTGTTGGAATAAATTTACTGCTGCTGTGTGCCCTCTGCTTACAACACCAACTCTGTGATCGACATTGGAAAAATACAGGACAGAAAAAGGATGGCACCAAGATTGTCATTATGGACCTCACTCTACCAGCAGCAAACCCCCTAAAAATCACCTTGAAAGTCGCAAATGTGGCCATTAGATGCTGCCTGATGACTTCATTGAACACCTTGCTCACGGTGCTCTACCCCTGGGCTCCAGGGAAACTGAAGCCCCTATGACCTTGGATCCCATCGTAGTTGCTGGACCTGCCCCAGGCTCCCAGGGCATCTCATTGATTTATCCATCAAAAAAAAACCAAACCAAACCAAAACCATCAGATTTTGAAAATGAGCCCTGAGGTGGTGTATTTAATGCAGGAGTGATATCGAGTGATAGACCACCTGGGAAAAACTGTGGAGGTAAAGGGAAACTCTAGTTCTTCATTTATGCAACTTTTCTCGCATTTGATTAGCGTGGGGAGAGAGGAAAGCTCAGAGGAGCACTCCTGCTCTCCCCCGCACGCTCACCCCGATCACCCGGCTCATTGTGAGCCGCACCTCGCAGGCGCTTGAGCACAGCCGTGTTCCCATGGATACGCCGAGGATTCTCTGCCCAGGATTCTCTGCCGAGGGCTGCCCGCGATGCGAGCGGCGGCAGGGACTCGGCTGATGCCACAATCACGGAGCGGAGTCCCCTTCCAGAGCCACGGATCCCGTGTGTGTGTGTGGATAAAGGGATCTCTCCCCCTACATCACCTGCAGGATGCTCTTGCTGCGGCACCAACCACGCTCCGCTCTCTCCTTCAGCTGCATTTTAAACTGGCACGCAGGGAGAGAATGGAGGAAATATTTCCCCAAACAAAACTCCTAAACTGCCCCCTAAAAAGCAGCCAGAGCTGATGCTGTGGCTACGGCTATACTGGGCATAGAAAATTTGATAATGTGGCTAACACAAGCAGGGCAGGCATCACGCTGAGCCACAGAGAACCAGCCTGGTGTGAAACACGAGCAGAACCCAAGGCGAGCCCCGAGAAGGAAAGTGCTGGTTCACAGCAGCTGGAAGGAGGCAGGAATTTCAAGAACCAAGGGAAAGGTGTTTCCTCAGCACGGTGGAGCAGCACTGCCCACCAAGGAACACCCAGCGAGGGAGCAAAGCAGCCCCTGCGATTCCTTGCTCCTAAAGCCAGGATGTGTCCACATGGAATATATTCTGCATGTTGAACTACTTAAGAAATTATTACTTCCTAATAAAAGAAGCAAGAATAACATGTTTATATAAAAACAATTTGGAATTTTGCGTTTCCTGGGTATCTTTGGCAAGAAAATGGTAATAATCAGATACTGGTCTGGAAAGAAGGAATTACTTAGTCCATCCTTCTTCCCAAAGTAGACCCAACCCTACTTCTTGTCAAATGTCCCCACATGTTTTTAAAGGTCTCCAGTAGTGGATACACATGTTGGTCCACAGAAAATCGTCTCCATTCTATTTTTAAATTCAAGTTCATCTCTTTTGAAAGACTTTTATCATTGGTCACCAGACCACAATTGCACACAGAAGTCGTTCTCCTACTCTGGAGCATCAGAACCTTCTCCAATGTCATCTGGTGGCAGGCAGTGTGGGAAACAGCTCGTGTTTGCTGCATACTAAATCTCCTTTCCCAGCCTTTGCTCTTCCTGACAGGAATGCTCCTGAGAGCCTGCTCCGGGAATAATGATTAGTGGGTTGATTAATCATCAATGCTCAATGATACAGTGTCATTCCTGGTGCTTTTCGGTTTGGAGAAAGCTGTCCCCCTCGGCAGCAGAAAGCTTGGGATGGTGGGACATCAACCCAGCACCCAGGGAGCAGCTCAAAGCCCAGGCAGGTCTGGAGTGAGGCCATCACCCACCAAAACCAGGGCAGAACCTCCAGCTCTGCACAGAGAGCCCACAAACCTCACCTGGCTCTTCCCCTTGCTCCAACAAAGCACTTGAACATTTCCATGGCAATCCTGGTGGTTTCCGCCCCCTCGCAAAGGCTGCCTTTCTTAATACAAGTTGTAAATTTGTTTCATTTTCTCCAGAAGCTCCCACACCATCAAGATCAAATTTAAGGTGTTAATTAAATGGAACGTGTAACACTTTACAGTCCAGCAGGCAGCAATTTGGGCTAATGGCAGTGGCTGGAGGTGGGTTACAGCTGTGGGCAGGGAAGGCTCTGATTGCCCCCTGTTGGCTTCCTGCTGACCAATATTCCTGTTCTCCTACAGTCTCCCACTCCTTGGGTTACAATAATTATTGACTACACCTCACTGACAGCACATAGTCCATTTAAAGGCTTTACTTGTCAGCTTATGCACGCATATCTGCAAAAATAATTCTCCATGTTTATGGTTTTCAGCTCCTCAGCCTCCCAGGTGTCTTTAAGTTCAACTTTATTTTGCCATCATCTTAATTCAGCAGCTGCAGAGGAACACACAGCAACTTCCAGGTTAACTGGTTGATGGGTTTTAGCCAAACATCGTAAAGAGTTCATGGTCGACCATAAACTCATTTGAGGCAGCAATGAGCACACTGGGTCACAGCCTCTGCATGACAACAAGCTGCCTGCAGAAAAATCCAGCTGCAAACACCTCTCAGAAAAACCCCAGAGTGCCCCAAAAGTGCCCCTGCATTGCCCTGGTCTGTGCACCCTCTCTGCCAATATAAAAGATAATGTTAAAATAAATTATTTTGCTTAGAAATTCTTTTCTAATTTAAGAGAGTTTTGCTGATAATCAGATGGCTTCTCTTTTCTGCAAGTTTGTATGAAAGGCTGAGCTGATTGCTCAGACAGCAGAGGATCTTTTCTAAGTATGAACTGCCCAAAAGCAGCATCAGATTTTCCAAACAGATTTACCATCAGTCTGAATACTTTTTGTGTCAGTTGGAGCAGTTCATAAGGAATTTGGTATTTGACACTGGAAATGCAGCCTCTTGTTCACTTATTTGGACAAGATACACACAGATGGTGGTGTCTTATTTTGGCCACTCTCAGAGGAAAAGTTCCCAGTGTATTTATATGGAAAAGTTCAAAACGTCTTTCATGCACATTTTTTGCCACCGACCTCTAATTCCCTGCTTATGCCAAAGTCTTTGCAAACAAACTGAGCTGTTACAATCTCCTCAGAGCAAAATACAAGATGGGTGCAAGCATCTGCAATGCCAATCCAGTGTTTTATTTACTTATTTACAGATAAGTTGGTGAGGGATTTTCCCTGCTTCAGTTAGCAGCTGCTTTGCGCTTTTTTTTTGCAGCAAAATCATCAGCTTCAGTTTCTGTCATGGTGGAATGGCAAACCCAGGAGTGAAATGGGGGATAAAGCCAAGAGAATGCATTAATGTAGTGCACACTGTTTGCTGCCTAAAGCTATGCAGTTCAGCTCCTGTTTCCTCAGTCTTAGCTCAGTTTTTAAGCATAAACAGCTATCCTGCTCTGCTAAAATGAAATTATAAATGTTTAAAAAATTTCATCGGAACATTTTTATCCTGGAAACTGCATTAGAATCTGTCACCATGTCACCACACTCATGCAATCACCAGGATCCCACATGGAACAGAACAGGTTAATTTTTCCAAGGCTGAATCATCACAGAATTCATCTATAATAGCCCATGCAGAATAAAAAGCTAGAGATGCATTTAAATACCCCCAAAGTAATTTGGTTAGTCAATGAACCACAGTATCTTCTCCCCACTCTCTGGTTCACTTGGCATCCATCACTTTTATTTTGTATCAGATACTCATTGTCTGGAGAGATAACAGATATGTGATCCACAGAAAGGAGCATCCCATTGAATTGCTGGCACAGAACATAACACTGTCATTATGCAGCATTGTGGTGCAAGCCAAAATACCCTTTTTTAATGTGTTCTCTGCAAAGACATTATGGCACCCACATCTCTGCTACATAATCTCAGCATGTTATTAAAAGCAGAAACACTCTAGATTTGGGTTCATCCTGTGAGAGCTAACATGGGTTGGTCGTAGTTTTAAATTCCTAATTCCACAGATAGAGATGATTTGGACATCTCTTCCTTTTTTCTTTCTTCTCTTTTTTTTCCCCCTTTTCTTGCAGAATAACATTTTTTTAAGTTGACATCAAGTTTTCAGATTTTCACAGTACAGAAGCTGTGAGCACAGTGCTTACTCCCGAAAATGTATACTGTGAAGCTGACAGCTTAGGAAGAGGTGAAAATTGGATAAATGACTGGCAGAGATGGCATGAATGTAACAGAACACCTTTCCACTTGCAGCCAAATGCAGCCAGGGAACTCAGTTTCCCTTATTGTCATGGCCACAGCTCTTTCCTGCAGCTCCAAGCTCAATTGCATTTCCCTCCCATCTCCTTCCAGCAGCTGCCTCACTCCTCTGTGCTCATCCTCACCCCAAGCATGTTCTAAAGATGAGGTGTTTAGTGTGTTGCACAGCAGGAACACAGCACAGCATAATGGTTAAATGTCTACAAATGTTTCTACCATGTTTCTCTTAGCAAAATCTCTCAGTCTGGCTGATGCTTACTCCAAGGTACAGTGACCCTACCTCACCACTGTGTCCCACTGGGAGAAATCAGTTTTATTCCACCACACACCCCAGCCACAGATGCTCAGAGAGATCTTCAGCAATCTCAGCTCTCAGAAACAGCATCTGGCACCAAAACTTCTTTCAAAGAGAATTACCTGGCACAGAAGAAAGGCTGAAGCCAGAGCCTCACAGCTTACTTCACTCTCTCCACCCAGAAACCTTTAAATCCAGCATGACTGTGCCAAGTCCATCACCAAGGGCTTAAATCCTGCTCACAGGTAGCTCTAGGCAGCTGTAGCTGCTCTGCACTCACAGGCCCAGCACCTCATTTTAAATATATATATATATATATATATATATTTGATTTCTCCTTTATGTTCCTGTAACCTATTGATCACAGTGAAACCGGTGAAAGGTAAAAACACAGAGAGACCATGGTGGATCCCTAAATAAACCACCTCAGGAAGGGCAGGACAAGAGGCTGCAACAGAAAAGTTGGGGTTTTTGGGGATTGCACTGGGAACACAGTGGGGAGGGTTGTCACGGTGAGAACTGTCCTGGTGATGGAGGTCCTGGGGGGTGCATGAAAAGTGGCCAAATGCCTTTGGTTCAGAACCTCCAGCACCTTCAGGTGAAAGGGAAAAAATCTGCTATATCACATCCGAATTCCCCACTCATAAGAAAACCAGAGATGACTTAACAAAAACTGCTTATGCAAACCATCTCTGGGGGCTGCCCTGGGATGCTGCAGCCTCCTGGGGTCTCAGCAGGCACCTGAGTGCTGCAAACCTCTGAGCACCAACACCAGCCAGTGCTCCAGTGCAATGGATATCACAGCTGAGGCTCAGGGTTTTGACTTTTACTCAGACACGTCCAGACTGTTTTGATTCACTGATTCCTGGCTTTACCCAAAAGGTAAAGTTTAAAGGTTAAGTGAAACAGCAACAAAACCAAAGCCAAGAAGGATTCTCATTGATTTTTGAACAGGGTGAGGGAGCACTGATTTGCACCAGCTCTCCAGAAAGGGAATAATTGTAAATAAACATCCTCCACACCTTCCTCCCACACACACAGGCAGACACACTCTAAGCTGCTATCTCACTTCATTCATCTCCAACAGCTCCCAGTTTCAAGATAATTAACCCTTTTTATTATTAGTTCCAATGTATGGCATGCTGGCATTTTGCTTTTATATCCTGAGGCTTCTAACTCAGGCCAGTTAACCTTGTAGGATGAGGAGGGAAGCTAGAAAGGAGATGTCTCAGTACAGAATTACACTCAGGCAATCCATCCATCACTCGGGGATGCTCAGCTGGGGGAGCAGCACTGTCCCTTCACTGCATGCAGAACCAGCACCAACCAGGCTGTCCTGCAGACAAGAGCCACTTGTGAGGAGCTGACCAACCTCCATGAACTCAGGAACCATCATATGTACCCCTACTGATCACTGAACACTTCTATTGATGTAACACCCCTTTGAACTCTAAAATCCCCTCTCCTGCCAGCATTGTCTATTTAGGTTCCTTTAGCCCAAAATAAACCCTGTGGCAATGACCAGTTCTGGGGAGTAAAGGAGGCAAACCTGCTTCCCACCTAAGCTCAGCAGAAGCTGTGTCTCTGCATTTCACTTCTCTCTTCATACTATTGTTGTTCAGAGAGGTGGGGCCATGCAGTCAGTGCGGATTTGGGAGATAATTTCCTTCCAAAAGAAGACACTACTGCACAGCCACTCCCTGGCCATACAGGCTGGTTCTGCTGAGCAGGGCCGACCCAGAAACAGCATCAGGGGCTGACAAGCTGTGAATTTCCCTGCGCCACACAGCTGTCCTGCTGCAGCAAGGAATTTAAGTTTATCTCTCCTGTGGGCTTTTTCTCCCCTTGTACAGCCACAGCGAGGATGCTGGGCTTGGCTGCAGAGCTGTGGTGCCTGCATGAGCACGGCTGGGAGCTGAGATGGGGCTGGGGACCAGAAAATGCTGAGCCAGGGTTTCCCCCTCTCTCTGCCTCTCCAGCCTCTCCACAGGGCAGGGACACGCTCGGCTGCTGTTATGAAACACATCTGAGAATGGCTTTGTTCCACAGTCAAATTATGACAGCCTTGACCTGCTTTGGAGGCATCCTGGCTCTCTGCCAAGCTGGTGAATCAAGGGATGCTGAACTGCCAAATCCACCAAACATCAAAGGAAATGAAGCTGTTCCCATGGAACTTGTTTTGCTCTCTGGCCACAGAAACATTTCACCAGAGCTCCCCTTTGAAGAGCCAGGCAGTGAGGTGTAGTGGGATTCCCAGCAGCTCCCCCCCTCAGCCAAGCAGGGCTTTAACTCCTCTGCAGGGCAAACCAAAATGTCTCAAAATAATTGTGAAAAATCCTTTGCAAACACAATAGGTGTAAAGAAAAGGAGAGGTGAAAATAGCTAAGAAAAGGGGAAAGGTAGTAAAAGAACTGAGGCCATTTGTGAATGGTTTGTATTTCCAAATAAATTCCTTACTGGTTGCCAGCTGTATGAGCCCTGAAACTTGGCATAACTACAGCAGACACTGAATTTGATACAGACATTTGGTTCCCCATATTCATCATGCAGAGCAGAAATAGAATACATCGTTTATGTGTTTGCCTCATCAGCTAAGGCTTTATCCCCATCACACTTAATGGAAACCTTCCCTTCACTTTCCTTGTGGCCAGGATTTCAGTTCCAGAGCACAGCTCCAGGAAGACACCACTGTGAGGAAAAATCCCATGCACCTGCATCCTGACAGAGAAATTCCAACTGTTCAGGCTTGTGACTCCTGCACAGTCAGAGCTAAAGTGAGCTGCTCTTTTGTCCTTTACAGAGGGCAGAAATCCCAAAAGAACAAGGGAAAAGGACATCAGAATCAATGAGCTGCTTGTGCTGGAAGGGAGAGCAAGTAGATGGAGGGAGCTGTGGGATGGCTGGTTCACCCTGGGCAGTCAGGACATCCCTCTCTCAGGGAGCATTTGCTGGACTGGATTATGTCAAGTGAAGCAAAATGGTCCTACATGACCTTAAAATGTATTAAAAGGTCAATGCACATCTTTGTGGTACAGTGAGAAAAAGCTTTTGCAGTACCAGCCTTGCCCATGGTGCAAAGCCAGGAGGGGAAGAAGAAGTGACTCATTGCAGTATCTCTCCTTTCTCCTTCAAACACCAAACAGGCACACAATTACCCTAAAACCAGAACCTATCAGGGGGTGAGTATAACAATACATGTCTTATGCCAGTATTGTTCTAGAAATGGCTTCTTTCTTTCTTTCAGCTACTCCCACAGGGCAGAAAGCACAATACATGTGCATGCATCTGGTGTGCCACAGACATCACAAAATGAGTCAGGTCCTCAGCTGGTTTTATTCAACTTGGCTGTTCCGATGGTTTTAATATTAATTTTTTTATTATTTCAATTCCTCCTTCCAAACATTCTCCCCTCTCACATTCTGTATGCAACAATAGCACCATAATATCTAATTTTATCATAAGCACCTCTGCAATACCTCACAAAAGAAAAATAGATGTGTAGATGTTGCTGACAAAGCAGCTGTGTCTGACTGGCATTTTGTTTAACAATCCCTGACATCAGATTCCAAATCCTACCTTCACTTTCCTATATAAAAAGAGTTTCTCCTTCAATTCTGGTTATCTAATATACTAATCCTAAAAGTATGCTTTTGAATATCTTCATGCTGGGAGTGGATTCTCAAGTTATTCATGGCTGATGCACGAGCACAAGTCCCTTCCTCTCTCAAGCCTGCACATCACATCATTCCCCTGCACCACTGATCATTTTGTCCCATTGGAGTTACCAGGGTTTATTCTCCTGCTGGATAGAAACTCCTCTGATTTCAGAATGTGCAGCTTTTCCTTGAAGTATGAACTCCCACATATAAAAGTGGGTGTTTTGCTTTAAGTTCTTGTCATTGTTCCAGGAAGGGAATTTAAAAGGTCCACTGCTGACTTTGGTTTTGGTTTCATGTTGCATTCCCATACCTGGTTGTTGTTATCACCTCATTTTTGTGACCTGGAGAATTGTGTTGCATTCAGCCACTACTGCAAAGTCCTCATGTGATTTCCAAGTCTGCATCCATCTTCCTGAACAAAACCACTGGATTCTTGCAAAATGTTACATTTTGCTCAATTGCAGTGCATCCCAGCACAAGAATTGTCTTACCAACTCACTTCAAAGGTCATTCTAGCCCAAACCCAATGCCTTACTGTGGCCCAGCCACAAACAAAATTACAGGGAAAAACTTTGCCTCACTACACCTCACTGTCCTCCCTTCCAAATGTCTGCCACACAAGGACTTCCTAAATGTCACCTGTGAAGTCAACAAAAAAAGTCCTGAACAAGGAGTGCCACATTCCTACTGTATGCAAACATCAGTTTCATTTGATGCTCACCATCTTCATTCTGCTCCACAGCTTCCCTGCAACCAGACCCTGCAAAGGAGTGCCACAAAGAGGGACTTTCATGACAAAGTTGCCCTATGACTTCATGACTCAGTCTGATGGCAGCGCCTCATGACAAAGTTATGGTGACAGCGTTCAGTGTGGCCATTTGTCACCCTCTAGAGGTGGCTCCTACCCCCTCCTTGCTCCTGAGAAGGCCATGGCAGCTCCCAAGGGCAGAAGCTGCTCATTCACAGCCAAAAATTGCCAGGTTTGGTCTCCTGGTCCTGCACCCATGCCACTGCAGGGTATTGTCCACAAAGATCCGTCTTCTGTGCTCCACACACCAAATCCTTGAGACCCCTGAAACACACTATTCTGGAAACTCCTGTGAAAGAAATCTGCTCTTACTACTTGCCTTTATTTAAAGGATTGTCCATAAAAAACACCACAGTACATGTCCACATTCTACCCCCACGACTGAGCTCCCATGGTAATCATAAAATCACTTGATGGTTTCCTGTTAATCTGGAGTGACACATTCGATTTCTGTGCGCAAACACTGGATATAGGGGGGGGAAAGCCAAGTTATAAACTTCTCCCTGTGTATCAATCTACCAGCAGTGTGACAAATAGAAAAAGAACTGAAAAACTATCCATGTGGCTCATCTTACATGTAAGTGTATGAAAATAGACCAAACTCTGCAGGAGAAGGAAACAAAATCCATTATTATCCTTTTCTTACTTCAGGAACCACTGCAGTGGTTTCTGAAAGCACACTCCAATGTGTTGGGAACTCTATGAGCACAGAAGGCAAGGACAAGTGTTACTTTGCTGAACTAGAGATGGTGACACCACTCCTGGGGATCAGCACTGGCCTCCTGCTCCCCATTTGCACAACCCCAATGTGTTCCTCCCATTTCTTGCACTTAATATAATGGAAGAATCTGGACAAAGCCAAAGATGCTCCTGTTCTTTGGCATCTCTAAGTCACAATGCATCAAACCCCTCTGGCTCTGAGGAAACCCCCAGGTGAAGTGCACAGACTCAGCAGAGTCCCAGCTTTTGCCCCCAGAGGATGTGTGGTGATGGTCCATGGCCTGGATCCACAAAGCCTGCACTTCCAGGGTCCAGCTTACCAAGGAGAAAAGCTCCCACAAAAGCTTTTTTCTCTCTCAATACTCGTTATGGAATAAAGTGTTTTCCATAATAAAGCCTACAAGCCTGATAAGATGTGCCACCAGGAGCTGGGACACATTTCATCCTTGACTGTGACCATCCCCAGCCAGTAGGGGAAAGGAGCAGAGGCTGCTGGCAGCAGGGTCATTCTCTCTGCACCACTTGGCTTTGTCCTGTGGACAACCCTCGTGTGTGGCAGGAATACTGAAAATCAGCTCAGCCAAGGGGCTCGAGGAACCACTGCAGGTGTGGCCAGAGCCGTTTGCACAAGATGACCACTGCTTTATGCAAGCTGAGCTGAAATACTGGTCAGAGGCAAACCTGCCAGTCTCCTTGTCTTTTCCAGTGTTTCATCAGAAGCTTTGCTCTGCTGGAGAACCATCCAAAGGGTTAGGGCAGCCTTTGGAGTGGAGCAGATTTGCATAACTCCAGCTATCTCACAAGAGGCGAGTCTGGTCTTGTGGTTTCAAAAGAGTAACCAGCTACTGATTCTGAAAGATTATTGTTTTAGTCTCAGCATTCTGAGAAATCAGGTAAAAAAACCCAAACACGGGAAATCAGGTAACTGAGTTCTCTGCAAAACCTGCAATTTCTGCAACAAAAAAAAATTGTAACTAATGGCTCCAGATCTCACTTTGCCTGGACAACCAAGTGATAGCATTCATTAAATTCAGCAGCACATTTCCACCTGGGAAGAACCTGAACCACTATTCCCGTTTAAAGGGGCAGTAAAAGAAATATGCCTTTCCAATAAATCTTGCGCCTCTGTTCCCCTCTACCCCATCAAAAAACATCGAGCAAAAAGAAACTCTTAAACTTTCACATGTGAGATGTGAACGGAGAATTTTAGGAAGACACAAAGCTAAGACACAAAGCTGCTTTTTTTTTTTCTTAATCCCCAAATTAGTAAGAGGATAACTCCTGAACACTGGCTGTGTGCACTTTCACCTAACCCATTTAAATCCTCAAACCTTCTGAAGAGGCAGGATCTGCATGCTCCTTTTAAAGGGTTGTTTTGAAGTGCTGAAGCGTGTGTTTGTTCCTCTACACAAATCAATTTAATATTTCAGTTGCATATACTCCTCCCATCCCTCACATTATTGTTTGGGATTTGCTTGGGGATCCCAAAAACAAGGAACGTGACTTCTGTCAAACTCCTCTGGAAGGGTTTCCCCCATCCAGTCTGTCTGTGCAAAGCCCATTTTAGCTTCAGCAGTTCTTTCAAAGGAAGCTCTTACAAACCTGCATCTCTGCTGAGAGCAGGAGACTGGGCTATGCCGTGGAGTTACATAGTTCCATCATTATGCTGTCTAATGCCTTCTTTAGACCAGGCTTGTCAAACATATCTGACATTATGCATTCCTCTCATACTGACAAAGCTTTGGATCTCTTGAAGCTTGTCTAACCACTGAGCTCAGTTTCAAAAGGGAACTGTGCACGAAGCCCTTATCCAGACAGCCCTGCTGTTCACTCAGGCCAGCTCTCACCTTTCTGCACAGCTCTCCCCTCCAGCTTTTCCTAACACAGGTGATGTTGGCGTGTGTTCTACACTTGCAAATGTAAAAGCCACAAAGTCTCAGTTATTAACACAATGCAAAAGTCAGGAAGAGAAGATACAGCTAAAATGGCACCTGTTCCAGACAGTTATAGGACAAACACTCTCTGTTGAACTGCAGTCTGAGATTTGTTTGGGATGATTAATAAGCTCTAATGACAGATGATTAATGTCTTAAGAGCAACTCCATTCCTCCTGCTTACTCCATGAGTCTAACAGAGCTGACCTTTTCATAATGCCTGGTAATTTTCATATTCCATCCTGAAAACACCACTAAAATGAGTGAAGTGCAGTGTGGGACCACAAGGGACGCACCAAGCAGTGAGAAAGTGTGAGCAAAACGTGACAAATTGCTAACCCACACCTTCACAGACCGAGCTTTGAGTCCAATTTGAGATCCTAAGTGATAGATGTTTGATGGGTTCAGCTGAGCTGTATCAGACAGGCTGGGCTATAATCCACTTTATAACTGTCACACATTAGTTGATAATGCTTAGGAGAGGATTGGCAGGACAGAATGACACGATAACAGAATTACCTCCATCACCCACCTTGCACAAACTGTATATTGAGCTCAGATCAGAGCAGTGTGCAGGACTTCATCACAACACACTTTGTTCAGAAACCACATCTCAGTAGCACAAATAACTTTTTTTTTTCTGGCCTGCCTAGCATTTAGAAAAGTTTGAAAATAAAAATTGTTTATGGATGAAAAAATATATGATTCACTTTGAGTGTTCTGATAAAAGGAGGGAGGGCATGAATTTCAAACCCACAAATGTTCACTTGAAATAAAAATTTCAAAACTTGTAGTTTGACGAATATTGAAATGAAACATCTGTCATTCTGCCTTTTTTTGGTGACAGGTTGCTCGGCGCTTTTATTTCTTACTGAAATACTACCTGAGGCTTATATTAATTTTCAAAATATGTTGGTTAAAGCAACTTTTCATTTTTCATCCAAAATTATCTCAAAATTAGAACTGCATTTAATGTTGGTTTTTTTACTCCATAAGCATCCTATCTTTCCAGGAGGCACATGGGATTTACAAAGTTGAACGTGAGCTGCCAGTGATAGGCCAGAGACACAAATACCTTTCTATCAGCTTTTGTTTTTTCTCAGAAACCCTCGGGTTTATGAGAAGGGTGCTGCAGGTCCTTTCCTCATACACTTAGAGAGAAGTTCTTTACATGGGTAACTTCAGTCTGGAAACAGCTTTGCCCATGTCCAACAGGGACAACTTGTCCTGCTTGAAAAGATGAAAAGCTGTAGCTAAAATAGTTGTGTCAAGAGCAACAATTGATCAGGTCTGTTTCCTTCAGCTTTGGGTTTCTGGGTCTCTTCCTTTCCAAGTGTCTTTGTGAGCATCATCTCCTTCAATCTCACTCCCTCCATGTTCCTTGGGTTACCCTTCACCCATTGCTTGTGGAAATTGGACACGAGGACTGCAGGCAAAACACAAAATATCACAGGGCATGGGTCTGCAAGAAGCAAAAAAGACTTTTGTGTAACTGCTGTGACACTCCTTAACCACAGCATTAATCCCAGGCATGCAGCTCATTTCTTCCCCCACTGCTCTCTTGGTCCGTGCCCATTTAGACTGAGAGTTTGTCAAAGGATGGACTTTGTTCCTGATTTGGGAAATGTTAATGCAGAGTGGCCTTAATAAAATAGTGCCAAAGCAGTTCACCTCACATCCTCTGTGCACATCTGTGAAGTGCCAAGAATTTTTTGGTGTTGTACAAAAAATAATAAAGATAGATGTAGTTAATAAATAGGTAAGTTCATTTTCAGCCCTCTGAGCTCCTCATTTTCTTTCAGCATAAGCCCATTTTTTACAGCTGACTGCTGTGATCTTCCAAGGGATGTGCTGATGTGGCTTGAACCAAGTTAATTTGCTTCCTTTTTCTTTTTTTTTTCAGGACTGCAGATGTCATCAAAAATAAACAGTACAAAGAGGGGGGAGAAAGAATAGGCAAAGCAGAAACTGATTCAGAAACTAATTAAAATAAAGCATAGTTCTCAAAACCTCTTTAAATTATTCAGATGTCACAATCCAAGGAAAAACTGCTCTTTTCTAAGCATTCTGCTTTTTTACCTTCCTCCTCCCTGCTGGAGTAACTAATCTAATTAAATGTTGAAGATATCTCCAAGTGATTCAAGTTAACACAGACATGGTTTGGGAGGCATCCAAGGATCTCCAAGTTGTAGCAGTTTTGAAGAGTTAAGTGCATTTTTCTGCTAAAAGTGGTGAAACTCAGGACTCAAGAACTAAGGGGTGGGGGACCTGCTACAGCTGCCAATAGTCCTGGCCTTGGTCAAAGTTATAACAGCACTGTACAATGAAGGGAGCAGGTCCAGCACATCTGGAGCCTTGGGCAGGATTTATGGCTCAAGGATTTACAGTCCCTTTCTCTCCACTCGCCGTGGGCACAGAGGACAGAGAGGCAATGAATGGCTTCTGCTGCTGCACCACTCCAGCCCCTCTTTGTCCATTTGTTTACTCCAAAGAGTGTCAGATAAACATGCAACCACCACTGCCATCGTGTTACAAGGGAGGTACCAAGCAGAGGGATGCTTGTCCAGCTTCAAACCGTGACATTCAAACTGTTCTCTTGCCTCATCTGCAACTAACAACACAAATTCCAAATAGATAAAATAATAGTAGATGTGTGAGGTCTTCAGAGTCAATTCTTAATCCAAAGGGTGTTTCCACCAAGATGGCAACTTTCCAAAGCCTTCTCTTCATTTCACATCTCCCCAGCAGGGAATGCAGCACCCCTAAGAGCAGCAGGACAGGTCAGCATGTACCCACCATGGCAGGACCCCTTCTCCTGCCAGACCATGGGTATACCTGAGCTCTGAGCCTTTTACACCCCCAAGTGGGAGCAAGACCTTCAGTTTTGGGTGCTGAGAAGAGAAAAAATCCTCTACTATGACCTTTTCTGTCTATGTGAATATTTCAGGGAAACACCCAAGGAAATCACTATTTCAGACTGGTTGTAGGGATATTTGTGCTGGCTGAACATGCTGGCAATGCATTAAAAGACTGCAGCAGATCATAATTCTCACTTAACCTACTTTATATCCCCAGCAATTATCACTGCTGCTGGTGCACTCCTTCCCTAACTTACAGAAAATACCCAAATTCAGTTACTTTGATGCTGCACCTCATTTCCAGCCATACCAAGACATAACCTCCAGTGCAGGGCTTTCCCCACCTGAGGAACCACTTCTCACATCCCTGAGTGCTTTTCTTAATTTTCCCCTTTGTCTTAGCCACGTGCAGCCTTGTGTAAATCCTCCACCCATTTTTGCCCGCAAACCCAGCCCCTGCCCACAGGTCTTGAGTTTCCCTGGCCTGAGAGCAATGCTGGGAGCAATCATGTCCCCTGCAGCTGTTAATCTGTCATTAGAGTGCCATAAGTCACCCAATTATACTGCAACCATTACAGAACCTCAACAGAGTGGAAAAAAAATCATTTGCTTTACTGTCAACATAAAAACTTTTTTATCTTCATTGACAGTTTTATTTAGAAAAATCTCGGCTATATTTTAATTTGGCTCTAATGATAGCTCTCAGAAAGCAGTGTCTGTATGTTAAAGTTTACTGCAATAACAGCTGCTAATTTTCTTTTTTTCCACTTTTTGGTTTTGCTTCACAGATATTTTTTAAGAAAGGATGCTTCTGGGGTATTTTTGTTCTTGTGAAAAAGCACATATTTCTGACAACCTTGCAAACTGGCTAATTATCAATGGTTGCTAAAGATTCATCCATGTTACCAGCAGCACTGGAATTTAAAGGGACATATTTAAATCTTTATCTAGGAGAACACATACAAATTTACTTCACAGAGAGAATGTCACACATTTTAGAGGAATAGCATCCTGCCTTTGCTCTGTGAATAATTATCTCCTCAATAACAACAAAATCAATGGCTTGAAGTCAAAATGCAGGGACCAGGGAAGTGCTTTTGTATCTGTAATTTCAGTGAGCAGTCTGGATACTGAGAAAGGAGGTATCACTAATGGTCTGAAGCCTTGTTTTCTGAAAAATAAGGAAAAGAAATGAAGGCATCCATGCTTTTCAGCTCATTCTGTCTTTTCCCATGGTAGGTTAGCCAGATTTTCCTGGTTCATGACCACAATGAATTCATTCATGCATGGGGAGAGTACATAAAACAGCAACTCAGGGTCTCTATTTAGCCAAAACCTATTTGCCTTCTATAAAGTATTTCCTTTGGAAAGATCAAAGCTTGTACAGGGCTCAGCTCTGGGATTTTATGAATCAAAGTTAATAAAAATCTATAGGCTGGTAGAAATCCTTGCTCATAGAAAATGCCTTGCCAGAACTCTGTTGTCCCTCCCTCCAGCCGCACCAAACAGCCATAACTGTCCCAGTGCCCTGGGAAAGCAGGCTGGGGATGGGGACACGGAGACAGTCAGCAGCTCTGGGGGTAGTTTCCACCACACCAAGGTCCATGTAAAACCCTAAAGTGCATAGTTAGCCCACTACTCTCTTTCTTTAACATTTATGGGTGGCACAGAATTCTTGGTAAAAATTTGAAAAAAACCCCAAAAAAACAAAAAAAAACCAAACCAAAAAACCAGAGGCTGTCAAATAAATAATGTGTGTAAAAGAAGTTCCAGAGGGATTGTGCTGTCTTTGACTAGACACGGACAGCAAGAATGGCAGATGGATTGAACTTCTTCAGAATCTGGTTTTGTTTGTTTTATTTTAGATTGTAACAATATGAAACTGATCTTCCAAAACACTTTCTTTTTTCTTTGTGAAAGATAAAACCCCAGAGCAAGAATGTTTGTGCTGGAAAAAAAGTTTCTCAGATGAATAGCTTTGTACAGATGAGGATAGAATTGCCTGAAATAGCTTTGTTTTGAAACAATACATTGTCTCGCAGGAATTTTAGACATTCTTTACGAAGGCAGCACTTGGCATTATATTTCATGCCTTTCAAAGTATCTATTTTCATAGGAAATGAAGGAAGAGGATGGGAAAGATGTTTTTCACCAAACTGACTTTGCAGTTGTAAAGATCTCAAGCAGGAAGATGCATAAGAATGGACAGGAGAAAAAATATTATATCCCATTCATCCCAGATGGCAATGGGAGAAATAAAGAAACACTCTCTCCAGATTATATGCATGAAGAAAGATTTGCTTTGAAGAGAGTCTTCTCTTTATTGCTGAAAACATGTTTCAGCTTGACTGATGAATGCTGGAGAACTGCATAGGTGAATTCAGGAGACCACAGCTGAAAAATATCACACCAGGATATAACATTCCATCAGCTCAAATATAGTCTCTAGGTTTTCCTAGCAGCTTATTTTCTGTGTCAGGCATGCTTGTTAAGCCTTTTTTATTTTTGCTAGAGAAAATGTCATGCAGTAATGTTTGGATATGAGCCCTATTTACAATGCCTCCAAAACCTGAAGGGTCTGATCTGGTGGTCTGGTTCAAATCCATCTGTCTCTAAGGTCCAAGGCACAAGCTCCAATAGCATTCCCACAGTCCTGTGGATCCAATATTGTGGTCTGTAGTCATCTTAGAATTCCCTCAGGACTCAGATTTCACCTCTGGAGCACCAAGTCACTTAATCTGCTCGTGGTTCCATCAACTGTGGGAAAGCACCACAAAGAAAATTTTAAAAAATATCAGGTACACAGAAAAATTCTCTTTCTGAGCTGCAAGCCACACAACTTCATCCTCACACAACACAGAGTGTTTTTTCACTTTGTAGTTTATTCCTGTTCACTACCATCCTGCCAGAGGGCTGGCTCACACCTCAGCCTCCCAGCTTCATTTTCAGCTGGTAGTTAAACCCACCGTTCAAATAATTTCTCATTTGCATATTTCTTCTGAAGAAAGGTCCATTGTGGGCACATTATTACTCACTCTCTATTTCCAGTATAAATTTTAAGTCACCTCTTTGTCCCTTGTGCAGCCCACACACTGACGCAGCATCTTCTCACACTTCTCTCCCACACAGGCAGCTCATGAAATTACACTCCTAAGCCATGGAGGGGATGATGGATGGCTGGCATTTCTCTATTTTATGCAGGACTGGCTTACTCAGAGACTGGTAAGAGAAGTTTTAGCTGGCCCAAGCACCATGCAAGATGCACTGGCTGCCTACATTTAGATCCTTAATTGCTTAAAGAGTTGACTTCACAAAAAATATTTCTCTGACAGACAGCTGTGCAGGCAGCCTTGGGCAAGAAAGAGGTCAAGGAGCAGAGGCAGCTGAGTGCCATCTGGAGCTGAACACCACCAGTTCCTGATTCGGGTGCTGGAGCTGCCCCAGAGGAGCATTGCCTGGGGGGTGTGTGCCAAGTGATGGGTAGAAGGTTTCTTGAGAATACAGCTGCTGGAGGAATTCACAGAGAGGTGGAGGAGAGGTTTCACCAGGGAATGGGAAAAGTAGAGCTGAATATGGCATTTGTGCCCTTGTCAGATAATACTACCACACAGGAGTGAAAAAACAGCTGTAGAAATCTGTTTTTCCACTTGTGCCTACACATCAGTAATTATTTGCAGGAAATCACCCCACTCCAGACACGCTGGTGAAATGCAGTCACAGCCCGTCTCGCTTTCATGTTGGGCTTTTTCTTTTCCTTGCCAAGGTGTGGAACATGAGGCCAATAAATCTGCCTTGGAAAGGAAAAAAAAAATTAGCTTGGAGGAGCTGCTTCATCATCTTCCTTCTGCTTTTCTCTAACAGTCAGTGTGGCAATATCCGCTTGAGTTTAGAAAGCATTATTGTTACAGGATGTGTGGGAACCACAAATGCCATTTGAGGCCAAGTTACAGTAAATCCTATTCTTAGTGTCATTAGTGGAAGTGCTTCCTTCTCGTCACAAAAGCAAACGAAAGGAGGCCCATTAATTTTTCACTGGTGGAGCAGCAAGGAGGCACTTTAGAAAGGGGGAGGAAGGACTCCAGTCAGGTACCTGAGTGATTACAGACCTTGGCACTTTGCTGAGCCCTGAGGCTGGAAACCAGTTCTGTCTGTGAATGGTCAATACTCGAGTTCTGCTTGGTACAGTATAAATATCTTAAATATAAGCTCAATTTGAATCTGTAATTATGTTTGTGTTAGCATGATACTGGCTATTAAGGCCAAGTACTGCAATAAGGCAAATCATTATTTCTGCTGTTCCTGGCCACGGTCTGCATTGCAGTAGAATAAACCAGGAGAAACACATTTTCTACTATTTTGAATGTAATAAGACATAAGACAGTAAATATTTAACTTAGTCTTAGCGTTTACACTCCCTGGACTTGGTATTCCCCTGATTTATGCCAAAGGGAAGTAGGTTCAAATCCATCAAATTCAATGGAGTTAAGCTAGAGTAAATCAAGACCTCTGTTACCAAAAATCAATTTTCCATTTGTTTTAATACCATTAATTTAAATGAACTCACTTGATATTCTCATACCTCTGATATGTGCACACAATTTATGCCAGGAATAATCCTGGACAAACCTGGGTGCTTAGGGCTGCTCAACCCACTAAGATTTGAATGAATACTTCTAATAAAAGTATTAATAGGATTTTTTTAAAATCTTTTATACTGAAGTCAAGACCAGGGCACGCAGTTAACTTAAAAACTACCTAGCAGACCTCAGCCAATCAAGCATGTTATTGTTGCCCATCTCCTTTATCTTGGGGTCCCACTTGCATTTCCATTTTTAACTGCACACATATTTGTATCAGGGCTGTGAAGGCTGGAAGAGTTATCACTTAGAAGCCAGGGTCACTCAGTCCCCACTTCTGAGCCTGCCTCCCTGCTTTGGGGGTTAAGCTCTGCCTGATCCCTTGGTCTTCCTTGCCAGGATTCTTGCCTCAAGAAGTCACCAGAGGATCAGTTAACTGGATGCTATATAAGATAATACAGGGAAAAAAGTTAGACTTCATTTTCTAATGTTATATCTTGCAAAACCCCACATCCACTGGCAGTCTCTAAGCACAAAAATACACCTTGCTAATGCCACTGCAACAACACACATGAGAACATTACAGGAAGAGACAAGACTAAACCACATCTCCCTGGAGATAAAAAATTGGGAGAACCCTCCAGAGAAAAAGGTAATGTTCCAAGGAGAAAGTGATTTTTTTTTTTTTTCTTTTTAACCAAGAGGTGCACATGGGAAAAAAAGAGTGATCAGCATCAGAGTTATAAATCCTTTTTTCAGGGGTGGAGTGGAAGCAGACTCAAAGCTAAATATGGTTACAAAACAATTACTCCAGGCTTGCTGGCCACTGGGGGCAGAGGAAGAAGGGCAATGGGAAAGGTCATTTTTGCCTCGAGCTCCTGGGCTCAGCTGGGATGTGGGGGTTGATTGTCATGAAGCCAAAAGACCTCAGTCACCTTGCTTTTGACCCCTCTGGAAACGTGGAAATTTCGTCCCTGGGCTCATCCCTTATACCTGCTCCCCTGAGCATCAGACCTGAGGGAAGGATTGTGTGGGAATGTTTCTCCTCCACTGGCCCCAGGCAGTTTGTCCAGATGTACTTGGCCCTAGGGCTCCCATGAGGGCAACAGCCGTGGGATGGCTCATTCCAGGACACACCTGTATAGGAAAAGTGACAAAATCTTGCTACATGGTTTGAATGGGCTTCTTCAAAAAGGTCACCCAGTGCTGCACAGAGGCACTGACAAATAACAAGAAGCATTGTCTTTAATAAATAGCAGATCAAGTCCCTGGAAAAGTCCGCTCCTTATTGCTTCACAATATTGTTGTGAAGATTGATAGTCATAATAAAACAAACCTTGGCGTGTCTGCATTTTCTTACATACATTAGGTAGATTAGCAGGGTACTTCCAGCAGAAGTACCATAAACAGAAATAAATTATGGTTTATGTATCTTGTGAGCTGTTGGTATTAGAAGTTTAAATATTTGATCAGACACATACATCTTCACATTTCTTCTTGGCTGATAAGGCAAACAGAGAGTAACCAACAAGAATTGAAATTAAAACAAAGACCCCTTTTGAGAGACAGCTACAGAGAAAGGGGGAAGCTCTGAAAGGCCACGAGACCACACCAAACCTGAAAGGTCCCTCTTAATGAATCACTATGAACTACAATTCATATTGGCTTTGTGAGGCACCAGCTAAGCAGTGACACCATAAACAAGGGAGCATGTTCTGGGGGATGGACCCAGTGCTTTTGGTTGTGAGAGGAAACACTTTGAGCCTTGAAGCATGTCTTGGTTTTCTGCAGGAAATGTGCCCTGACAAAGTTTTGCCAGTGTTAGGACATGTCAGTGCATCACTGCAAGGACAATGACATGAGAACAGCAAAGGCAATGAGGAGAGGAGAGGAGAGGAGAGGAGAGGAGAGGAGAGGAGAGGAGAGGAGAGGAGAGGAGAGGAGAGGAGAGGAGAGGAGAGGAGAGGAGAGGAGAGGAGAGGAGAGGAGAGGAGAGGAGAGGAGAGGAGAGGAGAGGAGAGGACGGGGAAGTGAGCTATGAGAGACAAGGGGAAAGGGAACAATAAGGAAAGAAAAGCGAATTAAGAAGGAGGGGAATGAAGGCAAATACAGGAAAGCTGCTGAAAAGGGGCCAAGGAAATCATCCCCACACGACAGTGCGTTCATTTCCATCATTGTTCTGCTCTCAAGTCTTGATTTCCAGATTCTGCATCACTTCTGACTGCCCAGAAACCCAGCCCCAGGAGAAACAATGCAGCTGCCTGGGCCAGTGGCCAGGATGCTGTCTGCCTAAGAACATTTTTATTGAACTTGAAGTTACAATTCTTTGTTTCTGAAAATGTAACATTTGATATAAACCCAGCATGCTGACCTATTCCTTTTGAAAACGTAGAAGTCGTTTGAGTTTTAGATCCAGCTTTTGATTAAAAAAGCTTTTAAGGGAAAACCTCAAAAAACTTCCCATGAAAATTCCATGCCAAACCCATTTTCTGGCCTTTAATTTCCAATAACCAGGGAGGAAACAACAATAAAGCAAGGAACAGAGACACTATAAGTAACTTCCACAAGATTATTAATTTTCCTTAATAAGGGTCTTTAACAGCACGACAACTCATGCAATATAGATAAGCAGAAACAAATCAAGAATTCAATAGAAATAGGAAACAAATGGAAAACTCAGAAGAAAAAGCATTTAATAAAAAACTTGGTGAAGGGGGAGGGAATGAACTGGTTCCTCACATAACACTACTGCCTGGAGGTTTTGTGCCCTTCATGGGCCATTTCTTTTGCCAATGTCTTTTTCTATGACAGAAAAAGTCTTTGGGAGTTGGTAGAGCTCCCTCTTTTCCTCTGGAGATGGAGCTGGTGCAATAAGGAGTCCAGACTCTTCCTGTGTCTCCTTCAAACACATAGCTAGAGACCCCTCCACCACTCATCTCTCTGTTCCTTTCAAAGCAGAGATCCTGGGAGGAACTGGCAAAGGGCTGCTGGGGGGAATCAGAGTAGGGAACATCTTCTGCTAAAAATATACTGCAGACATGGAAGAGAGATCATAGCAGAAAATGGCTGTGTCTGGGGTTGGTTCTGTTGCACTTTGTATTTCAACTCTCCTTTGTGAAAGAGTCTCCAACACGGACAAGCCTCTGTATTTTGGGGGGATTTTGTGGTTCTCCAGTCTTGCAGATCTGTACAGCAGTGCTTCCAGACCTGCAGCAAGGGATGATGTGATTTGCATTCTTAGATCAAGTGCACCTTACAGTATTTCTACATGTTATCTTCCTTGTATTTAACACCCACCATTACTTTAGAATTCTAAAAAAAATATCAGAGCTAGGTGATACGCTCAAATGTATGACTTAATTAAAGCACCACCTTTCTGTTGTCTTTCAATCTGAGAAAATGCTCCCACTCTTTCATGCCCATCATTCCAGCATTTGCTGGGGCTTTGTTTTAATGATGACAATCTGTTGCAGCTCAGACACAGAACTAACATTTTCCCCCAGACACCCAGTCATTTCTTTCTTTGTGTGTGTGCTTTATTTTTTATGGGGCCAGCTGCTTTGTGATCAGTGAAATGTCAGAAAAATCATCTTACCATAACAAAGCTGAAAATAAAATATTCAAGGAAGCAAACTCCCATGGAAATCTTTAAAGGCCTAACAAGGGAGAATTCTCATCTCTGTGCACATGGGTGACTCACTGAAGTAAATGGGAATTACGTGACTGCATCAAAGATTTCAGTATGAAGAGCACAGATTTTCTCCCAGCTTTGGCCTTTTGGAATGAGCACACAAATAAGTTTTGATGAAGATTCTAGATAGAGATAGACTTGCTCAGTGATACCAGCCCAGACCAGAATGATTTGAGGGAGGTACAGTATCATCCTGTCAAGATTAAGTGCATGCTTAACATATTACCTCCTTAAATGCTTTTTTATAAATTGAGTGCTCACATTCAACTGTGCAATTTGAAAATGGAATGAATGACACTTAAGGGTCAATACACGTGTGTCTTTGCAAATATAGAGGTTAATTGACGTAAAACTTGTTACAACTTGGAATAGGGGGGAAAAAAAGCTGTTTCTGTAAATATTGTAATTAAACAGAATGCTGTTTTTCTAATTGTTGGAGAAGAAAGCCCCAAATTACCAGGAGGAAAGAAATTAGAGCAAACAGATCTGCAGGAAAATAACCCCATGAAAAATTCACAGAGATATACTCATGATGCACTGAATTAGCCTCTCGGGTTTCATAATTCTGTGAGTGAGTGCAATTAGTTAACGGTGGTGTTGTTACAAAGCTGCACACTGTGGCTGACGGGTTTTGAAACTACTCCAGGAACCAAAGTCTGACGCTGAACAACCATTGTGTGTGGGTATTAGGCAACAGGAAATCTGCCTGATGATAACTGAGTTATACCAAGCCCTGCAGCAGCCACTCAGACACTCTGTCCATTTAATCTGCAGATGGCAAAGCAGATACGCCATTCACAGCTGCATGCATGAGGATATGACATCTTTGTCTATATTAATCTCATGGCTGGCTTCACATGACTCATTCAACCTTTTCTTCTGTTACATGAAAGGGAAGTTAACTAGCAAGACCTCTGGTGATTTTTAAATAGGTCCAGCCCTGCTGTGATCTACATTTCAAGCAAGAGACCACAGAGCTCCTCTCCTTGTTCCTAAAGCTCTCATTCCACACAGTTGTGCAACTCCACAAATCCCCCGTTTGTGCCATTAGCTCATTCCCAAAACAACCTCTGTAAAACACACGGGCTGTGGTGCCAAGAATGTGACAAATGGGTCAAATGTACTAAAGGCTGCACTGGGGGAGACAACCATCAACACGCTTTGTTTTTCCAGTTATCAGTAGGGAGATAGAAGACTTCAATATATGAACAACCTTAATTTGAAAAAAGAAGAATCTGCAGTATCTCTGTTCCACAAAGATAAGCTGACAGCTAAGGCAAAACATGGTTATGCCCAGAGGCAGCAGGAGCAGTGTAACAGGCTCCCCTGCTCTCCCCATCCTCTGTGGCAAGATTAACAAAAACACCATGGGTTTAGCTCCAAGCGGTTCACAGGGGAGCTTTGCTGTTCAGAGTAGCTTGATTTTGAGATCCTGTGCTCTGCTTTTCAATCAATATTCAGAAAAATACATCTTCAAAGTGGAATATCACCGGGGGGAAAATATCAAGCTTTTCATCATCTTCTCCTGCAAAAATGCAAAGAACACTCACAAGGTTTGAGGATGTCCACACAATACTACTATTTTCAGTTATAGAAGCTCCTCCAAGCCTCAGAGGAGGTTTTGTTTTGAAGAGCAAGAGACATTCCCCTCAGGACTCTCTCCTCAGAGAAATATCTCCTAGAATTAGGCAAGATACTGAAAGTAAGGAACAGAACAGAGAAGCAGAGAAGCTGTCATGGTTGGCAGTGGATATTTAGACCCCTCAGGGCAGGGGTTAGCTGAGGATATAAAATGATATGGGGAAAAAAACAAAAGAAAAAACTTTCTGAAAGCATTTTCATGAGGAAAAATAAACATTTTCATGCTAAATTCCTATTTTGAACTTCAGAGACCACATTTTTCCATAATAACCCCATCCAGCCTTATGCAAATAAAAATAATTAAGCAAGAGTGGAATATTTTCCCCATAAATACTTGTCTCATGGACAAGTCTCGTGGACAGGAAGCTCCAGTTGCTTACAGGAAAGCAGAGAATCCAGAGTCCAGCCATAATGACTAAGTTTTCAAGATGTTCTTGTTTGCATCTCTCTGCTCCATTAACAGTGTGCTGCCTGCTGAAAGCTGAGGCAAGTAAACTCAGGGAACAAGTTATCTGTAAAAAATAATTTGTGGAGAGAACATCTGCTCCACAGAAGTGGAACCAGACTCTAATGAAATGTTTTAAACCTCCCAGATTAGTACAAAGAGCCGCAGGCTTCTGTAAAATACATATCCTCTCCACTTTTTCTGCATGTAAAAAACAAATAAATACTTAATAAACCTTAAAGTATTTGAAGATGTCCAGATTCTTTAGGAAGGTTAAATTAAGCTTTTCAGAGGCTTTTTGATGATCAATAGCTAGATCAGCTCTGTGATTGAAGCAGGCTCACTAGCAACGCTTGAGAAGACTTTTAACTTCAAAGATTGATGTGCTTAAGGGATAGTGAAAGAAATGATTTGTTAAAAAAAAAATTAATCTGAACACAATCAGTAAAACTTTGATGGACACCTGTGTTGATCCAGGAGCTGAATGGCAGCAGCCACATTTGTAAATTATCACGTGTTTAAAACAGAGGGATTAACTTCTTGCAGAACTGGAAACCAGGAAACCAGTGGATATCCTTGGACTTTGCCAAGCACATCCAAAGCTGTGCCAGATTTTGGAGGTGAAAAATCCAGAGCTTCCCAGCCCAGACCCCTTGTATGGAACACACGTGTGTATATATATTAACACTTTTCTATTTTCTTGTAAAAGAAGAGCAGAGGTGCTGTTGAGTATTCCTAAAACTCTCCAGTGACAAGAGCTGCAGTTCTGTCCCCTGGCACCCTGTGCTTACACACACCTTTACCTCTTCCAACTCCCAGTGCATTGAGCTAAGAGAGCAATTCCCTTCTCTTTAACAGATCAATGCTTGTGGCACACAGGTGAGCAGTGGTGCCTATTCCTTAATCTGACTGTGCTGTTACATTTTTGTGTGCATGAGATGCAAAGTAAGGTGTTGGTACCAGATTTGAGAGCCATGAAAAGACAAGGGGCTCAGAGGATGACAACAGAGACCACAGAAAGAAGAAATGACCTAGTTTGTGCTGCTGGTTCCCAGCAGGAAATACCACAGTGGGGATACAGAGATGGACATTCACATCTCTGCTGAGCAATCTGCAGGGGCAAAGGTATTTCAGTCAAACCTAGAATTTAACATCCAGCATGGGGGTAGCCCTGGATTGAATTCACTGCTTGCAGCTCTGGCTAAAATTATTTGTCATCTTACCAGGAGATAAAGCAGCAGTATTGCCACAAGATAACCATGTGGTTACTCTTGTTTGCAAGGAGCTGCTGGGTTCTCACCGTCCATCCTTTCAAAGTTACTGTGCAGTGTTTCTGAAATTTACCTCTGTAAATAACCTGTCAAACCTGCAGCAAGCCCCTCACCACACAGGTCACTATCCCTGCAGGGGCAGCAAGCAAACAGGAGCTGATCCCTCCTTTGGTAACAGCATATCACTGAAATCTTGCAATAATTCACTAAGAAAAATAGAAATGCATTTGAAACTGCTTTTCATCCTTTCATAGTACTGCTCTTACCTCTTCATTCCACTGATAGGAAATGGACATTGGCAGCCACTGTCTCTCCACTGACAAACCTGACAACAGAATTAACAGCTCTGGTAATTAGCAGGAAAAGTCCCTTGCCAGGCACAAAGCTCAGACTGCAAAGGTGATCTAAAGAAGTTCTTTCCGCCCCAGGGTCAGAGTAGGGGTAAAATCATAAAAATGGTGAATTGCTTAGGATATGAAAAGAGACAGCTGAGCCACAAATTTTAGCTGGGCAGATTGTAGTCAGATGTGCTGTAAAGATATCAGTTAACCTGTACCTCAGAGCTTGTTAAAAACAAAGCAAGCATCTCAGGAACCCAGCAAATTAGATATACTGCAGACAGTTAACAGGAATAAAGGAGGTTAAATGGCCACTGGTCACACTTTCAAAACCAGAGGAGAATTTAGTAATCCTCTGAGCTGCGTGTTTAAATTGGAAAGCATTCCCTTTTGGATAAACAATACCTTTTTGGAATGTAAAAAGTAAAAAACTTTTCAGAGAAGCTGTTGGTAATTTTTTTTTATTTTTTTTTTCTGCAAGGAGGAAATATAGCCTTCCAATCAACTGCTCTCAGTATTCAGAATGCATAAATATCAAAGCAAAACAGGAATATGGAAATACTCTTGAGGAATTACAGACTACCTAGTGGCACAGTCTGCAACTATAACTGAAACTTACAGTGAAACTCTCTTTCTGAATAGCCATAAAAAAAATAAATGAAAAAAGTTGCTGGCAAACCAGAAAGGTCTTGTCCATTTGCAGAGTTGAGGGCTACACCATATCAGGAGCAGCCTAGGAAAACCCCTTGGAGAACAGGCATGGAAAACACAGTGATTTAGCACCAGGATTAACATGACATGGCAAAGCAGCACAATGATACAAACATCGTGAAGGAAGAAGTCCCCTCATTTGTAACTAATTAGACTCTGGATAATACTGCAAATCAATATTTGTTCAAGTTTTAAACTAATTTTCCTTTGTATTTGAAAGCATTATTTTTATGTGTGTTAATGCTAAGCAAGAGAAGCAATTCTGTGTGTCAGCAGCTACCCTAGAAAATAATCGAGCAGCCGTTGTCCCTTTTGTGCTTCTAATCTAAATATACAGAGAAAGCACTGGGGAGAGGAAATGTTGTTATTCCCACCTTAGTGCTGGAGAATTGAGACAGATAAGAACTGAGCAATTTTCCATCCTTAGAAGGGAAGTCTGTGTCAGAAACTGGGACAGAATGCAAATTTCTACAGCTATTCTCAAAACAGGTTTGTTGGCATAATTGTTTTTCGCCTGCACATGTTGCCAAATTCTGAGAAACGTTTATGGAATGCAAACCTTAAATATATGTATTCAGCAAAGAGCCCTAGCATGTTAAGGTAGTGGATGGAGAGAGAGATTCTGTGCAGCTGATTTCAGAAAATGATAAATAGTGACAAAAGTAAATGGGAGAGAACACATGATCCAAGCAAAGTAAAACACAGTCATTGCAGATCCCATAAGCCCAAACTGCTGTGCCTGTGTGGAAGGTGATACCCAAACACAGCTGGGTGGTCTCTGGGCAAAATATCAACTCAAGTCACTGAACTCAGCAATGCTCAGCTGCAGAGAGCTAAAAGCATTGTAATACTCTGATTAACAAGGTGAGATGTAGATAGAGGGGGGAAAATGACATACAAACGTATGGGGGTTTTGCTGAGAAAGAACTCCTATAAATTCTCAGTGTCATAAGCTGATACAATGACAAATATAACAAAGCCCCACATATGTTGTTGGTACCCTGCTAAAATAAATGGTAGAGATAAAATTTCAAGATTGGGTGTGACTAAATTAAAATGTGTTGGGATTCCATTGAGGAAGGCGAGATTACAGGGTGACAGTGCTGCAGACCAGAGCCACAATACTGATGTAATTTGACCTTTTAATTGAAACCCTCTCCAGAAAAAAAGACACTGTGCTTGATTCCAACGTCCAGATTTGGTACAAATCAATCTATTTTCTTAGGAGCAGCTGGGTTAAGTATAGCACTTGAAGATATGTCTCGAAGGATTGCCTACTCACAGTTCATTCCTGTTTACACAATAATAACAGTGGGTGGATTTGCAATTAGGGTTGCATTTTCCTAAGATTTTAAATAAAATACTAATATTTATGTGCAACTCCTTCACTGCTCTCTAGAGCCAGAGTGGTTTGGGTTGGAAGGGACCTTAATGATCAATCAGTTCCAACTTCCCTGCTGTGGGCAGGGACACCTTCCACTAGACCAGGTTGCTCAGAGCCCCATCCAGCCTGGCCTTGAACAATTCCAAGGACATGACAATCACAGCAACTGGTTCCAGTGCCTCACCACCCTTACAGCAAATTTCTTCTCATATCTGATCTATTTCTGCCATCCTTCAGGTTAAAGCCACTCTCCCTTGTCTAATCACATCACACCCTTCTGAAAAGCCCTTTTCCAGTGTTCTTGCAAGCCTCCTTCAGGTCCTGTAAGGCTGCTGGAACATCTCCCCAGAGCCTTTTTATCTGTGCTATTCCCTGAATGCTTACGATTTTTCATCCCATTAAACAAAAGGATGGAGACCAAGTGGAGCATTTGTGTGTCTGTTCCCTGGCAGGGGCTGACTCAGATCTGAGGGTGATGGGTGGCTCTGCTCGCCCGCTCTGCCCTATCAGATCTTCCTTGTGATGACTTTGCCTGATAGACTCAGCAGAGTTCCTCCCAGGATTTATCAGCAAAAGCAATGTCAGAATAAGACCCTGTGCACTTCTGCTGCAGCCTGTGGCAAAAACATGATTTCCTATTTGGGAGTTCCTAATCTCTCACACATTAATTAATCATATAGGCTGTAGACAGAGCACAGTTGAACAAACTCGGTAGAGAGGAATCTGAAGCCAATCCAATATCCCGAGGGCTTTTCATAGCTCTGCCCTCCTTCCTCACAAATGTCATTCTTTAAAGTAGGTCTTACATCTTTAGAAGATGAGCGTGGGGAAGAGCTCTCATCTGGGATAGAGACAGTTTCAGGCAAAATAGAGAGTGGCTGCTCTAGTTTGATGAGGGTTTCCTCATTATATTCAGTGCATTTCAAATGTGAGAGTTTGGTTTTGTAATGATATTTCACATCATCTTTGAGCCTCCAGGGGCTGGATGTAGGATTTCAGAAATAAATATATTAGCAGGAACAATTGCATCTTAGGGGAAAAAAAAAAGTTATAGCTTTGCTGATTGAAAGCTTCAGTGTGCCACCTACAAAGGCTTGTGTGTCTCTGCTCTGGAGTTTCCCAGGCTCTGAGGTACTTCAATTAATTGTCATTTATATAACCATTGCATCCCTTTCTCAGGGGCAATGAAAGCTCTGACTCAGGAGAAAGTCATCAGATCCCTTTCATCACTTGGGAGCAGGACCTGTGACTAAAAAGCATAATATTTCACTTGGGTTTAGTCTCATCTCTGCAGCACACTGTAACAGGCAGTGCTCTTTGCTGCCTAGTTTTTGTTTGCTGACTTCAGGACTGTACTTCAAAAGCTCCCTGTCCTCCTAATGAAAGTGCTACACCTGTCTTTTATCATGTCCTTTGTTGTAAGGTTTAGCCCAAATTCCCAAATGGAAGATGAAGAGTAGGAAAACTTATTCAGCATGACAAAACAGTCATTGTGTTATAAAAAAGTGTAGTGTGTATTTAAGTGAAAATGTTAGGGAGAAAAACTCCTAATAAAGAGAGCAAACCTACTGAGATATGTTTTTTTTCTTACAGTACCCCTGCCCTGAAACAGAGAGAAGAGAAACAGAAGAGACAGGTAGAAAGGAAAGGCCCAAGCACGTCCAGCTTCAAGGAATCCTGTTGAACAGGGTTGGAGGTATGTGACAGGACATGTGCCTCCTCTGCTTCCCATGAATCCTCTGCCCTCAGCTCTAGAAACCTCATGTACCAACTCTACTGAGGTCAAAGGAAGATGGTAGCTAAAATAACCTTCAAAGGAAAAAATGTTTTGGACCAAAAAAAAAATCTGTAAGGTACTTTATTAAAAATGCTTTTCCTTGACTGATTCTGCTCATCCAAAGAATTAATTTGAGGTGTAATTAGTGATTTGTCGTTTTATCTTCAGGTTATATTTTTGATTGAGTTTGAAAAGGTAAGATTTTAATAGAAAGTCTGTAATCTCAGGATTATTTATGTCTCACTATGATTAAAAAATTTAGTATTTGTATGTAGCAAGCTCAGTCTAGTCTTAATGTTCTTCCTGGTGAGAGTTACACAATACTCATACCTGCCTCCTAGGTCTGATTTCCTTAACAGCACTCTGGACTGGATTTGCATCAGCTAATTAGTCATTCCAGAACAGCACAGCAAGTACCTTTCAATCCTAATCTCTTTTTGTGTAATTTATAGTGGCATTTAGAGCAGAGCATGAATAGCTTCCTATGCTACTCTGAAGAGCTGCTCATGCTTCATGTGGCTTTTGTCTCTTAACAGCCTGATTTACCTGGGTTCTGATCTGCAGAGCCCTGGCAGGAGGGCACACACCACCTCAAGCTTCTGGAGGAAGCACAGTGAGTGAGTCAGAGCTGTGTGTCAGATATGGGGGAAAAAGGGTAAAAAATGGCATCACTTCAGGAACATCGGGGGCATTGTTTGTCATAGCTCTCTATGAACCTGCTTTATCCCTTCCTTTTTCCCTTTTTCCCTTCCTTCACAGCTGGCAATTTAAACTGGCCTCTAGTCTCAAAAAATCCTCTTATTTATAATCTGGTTGGCCTTAATCTACTGACTCAAACTCACGCTGAATGGTTTGTAGAATGTACAAAGCAATTTTTAGGCTTCCACAAGGAGTCTGAGCCATTTTGTTCTAGTTTCTTAATTTATCTGTATCAAGAGCACAGATCTCAGTGGGTCTGAGCAGGTTACAGATCCCTGGTACTCACACACCTTTGTTAACCTGAAGTGTCCCCATCTTAAAGAAATTTATCTCTTTCACTTGCTCATTTTACTACTTGACTTCAATCAAAACTATCTCCACTGAAGTCATTCTGGAGATTTCATTCCTCTCCTTAAACACACCATCTATCCTCACTTGTACCACCTCCCTCCTCCTACTCATTTAAATGGGCTGTTATACCAGGGCAGATTAATGTCACCATCGTCTCCCTTGATTTAAATGGTGTTTGATTATATCTGTCAGGATATACTTCTCTCTAAGTATGTGTTCTTGCCCGATGTGTTAATCTGATGGAGTAAATGGGCCTGGAGACATGGCCTAATCATTGCACAACATTAAATAGTTAAGGCAAGGTTCAGGCCTCCAGGTACAGACTTGCTGTACTGGCAGTCCCTGCAGGCAGAGGAAAACGTGCCAGGTTTTGATGATATAATGGCCAAAACACAAAAGAAAAGTAGCATTCTTCAAGCATGAGGTAGTCAGCAAATACCACATTTTTTACATTTTTACATCCCTCTTTTTTTTTTTCTTTTTTGAGTCGGTCTTAGAAAAAGCTGCTTTGTCTCCAGCACAATTTTGGAGCTGACACAACAGCCATGAAAGCTGTTTTTCCTGGACCTAATAAGGAAAATTAAGTTTTCACCCTACAGCCAGTCTCTCCCTTTTCAACACTCTCCTAGGCAAGGAGAGATCATGTCACCTCCTTCAGCAGAGACGGCTTCAGGGTGAGGTGAAAGAACAAGACACTGGCAATGGGAAAAGCCCAGGGAAGCAAAGCAAGGTCTCCTGGTTTAGGCCAGACCTTACTGAGGAGATCTGGACTCTCCCTCAGGGTAGCAAATTTTTTTGTTGGCACAAAGTGTAGATGGAGCAGTGTAGTCTCCTTAAGGCCTCACCAGACTTCATCATTAGATACTGTTTTTATACCAACTTCATCAGCAAGGTTGTCCAATTGTCCAGTCTAAGAGTACATTTCCTATGGGAGAATCTCTGAAAAAGTGGTAGAATTCTGGCATTTGCTGAAAACTCCATAAATTTGGGAGTTTGTTGTAATTCCAAAATAGAAAGTAAAATTTCAATCAGCGGAGGAATAAAACTTCAGTATTTTTTAACTTTCTATATTTTTTTTTGCTTAAATAACAATTGAAATAAGATTTTGAGACAAATGCTTTCAGATGAGAAAAATCATAATTAAAATGTTGAAACAGACTGATTCTATTATTGAGGGGCTTTTTGACATTTTTCTTCTATCTAGCATTTAAACCAAAGACATACTGGCCTAGTTAAAAAATAATTTAAGTAGGAAAAATTTAGAAAATTCATGCAGAAAATTTTCTGGGAACTTGAGTAGGAACTCAATGCCATTAAAACATGCAAGTTTTAAAGAAAGCCCCAAAATCAAATTAAAGCCAAAGCAACCTCCACAGTACTTACTTTGGATTACATCTTTTGGGACAAGAATCTTATATTTCTTACATCTTTCTCTTGACACTCTCAACCTCAAAGAGACATCCCCCTACCACAGCTCTGTTGCACACTTCCATGTCTGTGATGACTTTCAGGTTACTGCAGTCCTCACCTTTACACAAGAATTCATGGGATTGCTTCATTTTCCACATCTCAGCCCAGGATCAAATCCATTGAAAAGCCCCCTGCCCAAAACTGCTGTATCCCTGACAGATCCATGCTGCATATATGAAAAAAGGAAATAACACGAAGAATAGACTTCTTCCCTTAAATGAATACATCAGATAAGGATGAAAGTCTTCTCTGCCAGAAAAATCTTTCCTCAGCAACTTAGATTTGTGATAGGTCACAAATGAGGAATCAAAGCAACACTGAGCATAGATGATGACATGAAAGCTTCCTAACAATAGCAGATGCACTAATTTTTTCCTTAGCTGCAATTTTATGACTAAGCATAATTTATGAGTGATACTAGAAAGGAAACATAAAGCTGACAGCCTAATGTATGACTGTGGTCCAAAATGCTAGGAGATAAATGCACAGGGAGAGAACAAAGTCTAGTCTGGGGAGGAATTGTTCTAGAGCTCTATGGTCAGGGGCTTGTTAATGAGCTTTTTGCCATTTACACCCAGTATCAGGTGTACATACTACAGAAGCAACCACAGTAACTTCATGTTTCTCTAGCCCCTTCTTTCTAGATGGATCATTATTTATATAGCACTTGGCTGTGAGCTAGATGTCCCCTACAGGAATTTACAGTGTCATTTTAGTCATGATGTTCAGTTACTGCAGTGAAAAGAGCCATTTATATCTAGAGACAGGCAGCTGAGTAAATGCCACCAAGGAATCAAGATGAGCTGACCACAGGAAGAAGGCAGCTCCATGCCACAGCCAGCTCTGCCTCCTGTCTGTGGCCAAAATTGAGCCCATGTGTGAGAAAAGTGCACAGACCTCAAGGGAGACCCCAGAAACAAACTCTCTCCTCCACAATCCTTCATGAATTATACACGGGAAGAGGAAGAAGTGATATTGCAAATAGCACAGAGCGTTGCAATTCCCAGCCCTTGACCTCTTGTTTTATGTTTCATTACCCACAATATCAAGGCTTCCCAAAGCCACCTGCAACAGAGCAAAAGTAAAGTGTTTTCTCTGTCTCCTGAAATGAGTTTGCTTTTTTTTTAACCAAAAAGGTTTATTGATAGTGTAAATGTGAGGGAAAGAGCTATTTCTAATTACATCCTTATAAACAAAGGGGGTTTGGGGCAAGCAGGAAAAACACATGGAATTAGAAGGGCCAGAAAGAAGGCTTGAAAGGATCCTCCTTTCTACAAAGAGAAGCTTATTCGGAACAGGAAAAAAATTGAGAGAGAAAATCCTATAGCAATAGGAGCAGCAGTGATTCACCACTTCTAGAATTAGATCTGGCAGTGTTATGCAAAAGCCCACCCACCCATTTACTCTTTTTCATTATCATCATCAGGTCATCCTGGTAAGGGGATGGTGGTATTTGCAAGGCTGATACACAGCAATGATTTCTGGTTAACCAATCAGACTTAGCATCACTTACATCATTACTCTCACAGAATGCCTCCACAAAGGTGTTTTATCATCCTGTATTATCTTGTATCTACCCTTCAGCCCTTAGCCCTTTCATACCCTGGCTGCACAGTTAACCATGCAGGCCTCTGTGCAGCCAGTATTACATCATTGATGCACACATGTATTTGGGAGCTACTCAGAGACACAAGATTCCCCATGAACATGGCCTACAGCTATTTTGACAAAATCCACAAACAAACAAACAAACAAAAAAAAAAAACAAAAACCAAAAACAAACAAAAAAAAAAGATACTGTAGTTATTATGCAGATTAAAAAAATGTTTTTCAACTAGAATGAGACTGTGTGACTTCAATCACAAGCCAAAATACTTTTCCCTGAACTATGTTCTAATGCTGTTCTTTAAACAAACATTGATTGTGTACACAAGATAATAAATGTTGGGAGAAAGTTTTTAGAATTGTTCATCTAGAATGAAAGGTGGATGTTTCCTAATCAAAATAACTGTGCATAGAGAAACGAATGAAAGGAAAACAAACCCAGCCATTATCCACACTTGGCCTCACGAACAAAGTGTCAGGCTGAGCCAAGCACTGGTATCAATTTTCTTTGCTTAATGAAAAGGTTTTCCGAGATGTAGTCCTTTCTGCTTCACTGTGGATTGACAATGCATTCTGACCTAATGGAGGCTGATTACTGTTTCCATTATGCAAGGCTGACAGAAGCAATATTTCTTCGAACCACAACCTGTTGTTGAGCACAGTTATTGTAGTGTGACTCTGGGCTACAAAGGCCTTTTCATATCACATGTTCCTCATCTGCTTTGAAGCACCACACGTCCTCTCACGTGACAATGGGAAGACCTGTGGGGCTGTCCTGCCATCCCTGCTGGGATATCATCGCTCAGGATTAAAAATAGAACCATGTGGAAGTTTTGGTTCAACATGAAAACCACATGTGACCCACACTACACTTCAATTCTCTAAAGACAAAAAAGCACTAAGCACCACAATTGAGAGATTAACCGGGTGGGAAGTCCTCAGCTCCTCCTGATCTCCCCAGGGCTCAACTGAGCACCGCCAGAAGTGGCACAAGAAACCACATCCTTCTTGCAAAACAGCAAAGAAAAAGCTAAACTGCATTACAGTGTACATCTTGTCCATATCCAAGAGCTGTTTCTATTTGGAGGCTTTGGGAATTTACCAAAGCAGGGGCAGAGCCTGGGCTGCTCAAGCCAGGCCTGTGCTCAGAGTCATTGCACAACCCTGCCACTGCCTCCTCTCAAAGCCACTTGTGTTCCTGGCATTTTGTTTGTATTTGTTCATCACACGCATCAATGATCTTTTCACCATTTACATTTCACAGCCTCACAGCTAAGGCCAGTTCTGCCAGGCTCTGATGGCACACTGGGTGCTCATTTTGCTGGGTGCACATCCCAAGGGGCACTTCACATGTCCCTTCCCTCCAGAACAAGCCAGCCTGGCCAGGGCAGGGTGCAGTTACACTCACAGGACTGTGTGAAGTACAAAAGCAGCAGGCTGGAGTGCTGGCACCAGCTGCCAAATAGCAATGTGTCCTGGGCACCAGGAAAAGTGGGAACTGAGGAAGTGAATAACCAGAGCTAAAGTGACAGGCTTGTGGGAAGGCTTTGAAGAAAAATTACAGGTGCAAAGCTCGGTACCAGAGGCAGAAGAAAGCGTGCTCAAGTGGGGAGCAGAGAATCCAGCATGGCCCAGATCTGAGCTGTCACTCAGAGCTGCTCTGAGGCTGCTCACTGTTTTACAGCCCTCTTGGTTTCAGTATCAATGTGCTGGGCAGGTATTTCAGGAGAGACCCTCCACAGTGCTTTGCTTTGCCCATGTGATCAGTGTCACTACAGCTTGTGGGAACCCTCAATGTCCTCTAAATGAGATGCATCCTTGCTAAACCAGCTGTGAAACATGCTTGTGCCTGCAGAGCCTCAGGAAAAAAGTTAAAAAAAAAAAAAACAAAAAAAACCCAAAAACCAACCAACAAAAACCACCACCAACATGAAAAGAAGCCTTTCCCAAAGAATATTAAAGGAGAGCTAACATGGTTTTCACATGGTGGGTGGGGAGGCCTGAGTCAGCTTGAGGCAGTGGTTGTCTCTACAGCACCTCACACCACTCTCAGCCTCTGAGTGAGTCTTTTCTCAGAGGGAACAAACTAATGCTAAAATATATTCCCTAGGTTTCGGTGTGTGCATTTGCTCCCTGTTTGGATCATATTCCCCCCAGTTATCTGCTATCAGAAAAACATCACAGCAGGAGTCAGAGCACAGCCAGTGCTGGAGGGCATTGCCTGGACCCTGCTCCTGCGTGCTGGGCAGCAGAACCCCTCAGTCACAGCTCTCTCCAGCCTCTGCTGACCCTGAGAAGAACAAAACATCTGTGATTGCTTGGAGGATTTCTCCCTACATTTCTGCTGTGGCCAGGGCTTCACCTGCCAAATGCTGTGCTGCAGGGTGCTGGGATTTTGTTAAGCTGCACCCAGACCAAAACCATTTGTTGCTTTTAAAATAACAACTAGAAGAGTGGGTGGTGGGGGAAAAAAACCCAAACAAACCAACCAACCAACCAACCAGCCAGCAAAAAATCACAAAACAAAATAAAACTGAGAAAAAAAAACCCAACCAATAAAAAAGCCCCAACCAAACAAAAGAAAACACATTGCTGCATGTGATTGCTCTGCAGGAGTGTACCTGCTGGCATAGTGCCACCGAAGACAGCAGCTGAAGGGCAGAACCACATGAAAAGCCAGACACCAACCAATTCCCAGACAAGAGTCATTATTTGTGCTCTTGTGGCTTTATTTTTCTGGGGACCAAAGGGGACATAAGGTTCTATAGCTCCATGAACTACAGATTTTCACACCAGGTTGACATTGCAAGTAATCCCCTTCTGTTAATGAAAATACACTGCTGTCCTAAACTTGCCCAGCACAAGCAATTCGTGCTGTTTTACAGCAAGCAGCCACAGGGAGGACAGTCCTTGGCTTCTCCAGAGGCTGCTTGTCACCTCCCCTGGATGTGTGCAGCTGGGCACTGTGACCCCTGCCCAGCACCCAGGGTCCACCTTTGTCTGTCAGCCCAGGCTGAGATGGAGGGATTTCCCCAAATAGTGCCATACTCATCCCCTGAGGAGTCACCTAATGGCACCCATGATCAGCAGCACAATGTCCTGTCTGTGGAGAGTTTCCTGCTTAAACTACAGAAGGTGGAGAAGGAACCCGATGAAGTGGCCTCTTTAAAATCAAGCAGAACCACGAGTAAAACCACAACTCTCCCTAGCTCTGTGCCACACATTTATTCTTGGAGCCACAGACCACAGCATTAAGTTGCTTGACTTCAAAAGCCTGTGTGGGTGGATAAGAACAGCAACTCTTTCTAGTTCCTTTTTGCTGTGTAGGATAATCCTGGTGTATCTCACACATCCTTGAAGCTTCCTGTCACTTGGCTGGCTTTCCTGTATGGGATACTTCTGATTATCTGCTTACCACCTTTCCTGGTGCTCAGGACGAATAGTTTGGGTTGTGAATTATTCAGAGTGCTGTGCATGGTGAATATGAATTTTGTTTGCTATTTTTGAGCTACTGAGATCCTGCATCAATGCTGTGTGGGAATCAGCTACAGACACATGCCTAGGTCATAGCTGTGCCTTGCCATCACTCTGCAAAGCTGTGCACCCTCCTAAAACTGACTGAACGTGGCCCATGTCATGCTTTTGCCAAGAAGAAATGTGCTCACAAAACAATTCCATAAGACATGCGGCCACACTGGTATTTGCATATTTGCATGCTTTGTTTAAAAGGGTCTGCTATGTGTTGTGGCTTATTTTCCAGGCAAGGCAAAGTCATATTTTCCTTACTCTTCAATTTGTAGCAATTTCGCTCTCCTTCAATCCCCTCCAGTTTGCAGTGAGCGCTGCTGCTGCAATACGCTTCCATTTAGAGGAACAAATAAGTGGCACGGCCCCTTGGAAACTGTTACCACAGGTATTCAGGAATAGCTGGCAAGAGCCCTGCTGCAGCTCACAGCCCCCTGGGGCAAGCACGAGATTGGCAGAGCACAAAACCAAGCCAAAAAATTCATAAATACGGATGAAAAGAAAATTCAGCATAATCCTTTCCAAAGCCGATCCTCTGTGAATCTTGGAGGTGACAGGCTGGGTACTCTCCTGGCTTTCTGCTGACTTTATAATGGCTGATAAGAGTTTGGCAAACGAGCAGCAGGGAATTAGCTGTGCCTGCAAGAGACTTCCCATTGCATCTCACGTAACCTGAGCTGGAGACTTCTCCACCTGAAAGCAGCACTGCAGCACCCTCAGAAACTGAGCTGGGGAGCTCTGCTGTACCAGGGGAGAATATGGGTTCATGGAAACAAAAACACTCTGCAGAAAGATGCTGATTATGGCAGCAAGGCAAATCAGGGAAGTGTAAAGCAGAAACACAGTGAGCACCTTGTCTGCTCAGCACCACAACACCCCTGCCAGGCTGACTGCCCACCAGTCTGGGGGTCCTACCTTCTAAAATCCCAATTTCTTTCACCTCTTTGAAAGTTAGGCTGTAGCTCCCAGGTACTGGACACTGCCTGGTCTCTGGTTGTGCAGAGAAGTTTCCTCAGCACTTCACAGCAGACAGGTTTTTGGGGTTTTTTTCCCTACATCCTAATTTCAAACAGAAGTTTCAGCTTCTAGCTAGGTTTATTTTTAACAATAACAGCCAGCTCCTTGTTTGTTATAGATTATTGTCTCCACAGAAAATAAGGATAACACCTGACTGAAGGCTGTGTTTCAGGGATCATTGTGATCTGACATCCAACTCAGACCAGGATTTGAAGATCTTGGGGTAGAAATTCTGCATTCAGATTTCTGTCAATATGATGCTTGATTTTTAATCATAGACTTCTGTGAAAACCCAAGCACCCTTGGACTGCATGGTATTTTATCACATATTATTTCAAATATCTATTGCTTGTCATTTCCTCTTTTGTGTCTGTGAAAAAAAACAACTCTAAAGAAGCTACTCAAAAAGCAAGTTAGTGCAAACCTATGCAAGCCTATTAGCTTCTAAGTCGCCACACTGACTTAAATGGAAAGACTCCAGCTGACTTCATGGGAAGCTGAATCAGGTCAGTAATGAAGGCTGTGAATTCAGGTTTGGTTCAGGCACACAGAAGTTCAAAGGCTTGTCTAGATCTGTTGAATAAATGAAATCACCAAGACTTTTGCACTTTGCAAGAGCAAACACTACCATAAGAGTCTTGAAAATGAGGATACTGCAAGACTAACCCTTCTCACAGCACTGCTGCTACGCTGAGAATTGAAACAAGAAAGGCAAAAAAGGGAGCATTTGGTATAGAGGTGAACACCATCTCAAAAAGATGAATTTTTTTTCCCCCTTCCTGCATGCTCATCTTTACTTTGCTTCCTTTATGGCATTGACTCTTTTCATCAGGAGAAACAGTATGATCCTCTCTGCTTTCTCCTGTGCTAGCCTTGCTCCAAATTATGATCTTAACCACATATCTTATTAGTTACATGTCCATGGCAATCAGCTCCTCTCCTCAACAAAAGGCTTCTGCTGGCCTGTTAACAACATTTCATTGCTGCATAGATAGATACAGAATGACAAAGGCATGTGAAATAATGAACAATGCAATGAAAGCCCCTTGGATTTTCCTATTCTGCCCATAGTACAGGACAAGAATGAGGAGACATTTCATGAAATTAGAAAGGCTGCAAAGGCTGATACAGATTAAAGGGAAGACTTTTCCTCTTTAAACATAGTTTATAACCAGTCAGTGAAATTAACTGCTGCCCACTCAGAGCAGGGAAAGAACAAGATCATATTTTCCATGTCCTTTTTTTAATGTGGAATCTGGCGACATTCATACCATCAAAGCACATTTTGAAATAAAGTAGCAAGGAAATATTTTAGTTAAAAGAAAATATGAAACAGAAGTCATTGGTCTGCATAAGGCCCTTGTGGGAAGTTTTGGTTTTCTGGCTGGATTAACAATGTATTTAAGAGAAGGAGGCTTAGAATAAGATGTTTGAAAGACATTCCCCTGGAGGGAAGGGTGAGATGCAGAGCCAAGAAGCCAAAGACCTTCAGATGTCTAGGTAGACTCTAGGGCAGGAGGGGCTCTGTCAATGCCACAGTGGGAAGGATGGCTGGGACAAGTCAGAATTGCCTTGCTGAGCTGAGGTACATCAGGAACAGGCACAGGGACACTGAGCTGGCACTGCCTGGGCCAAGAGGGGCAGAGAGGGCAGAGTGTGGAGCCTCTGTCTTTCAGGGCACAGTAGCCAGGCAACTCTGTCCAGAAGCAGCACAAGCTCTGTGTGTTGCACTTTGCCAGATAAACCCATCAGTGCCACCTTTATTACTCAGGAATCTGCACTGTGCTGCATGGTGCCAAGCATCTCTAATTAAGAAAATGAAAGGTGGTCTTTCTCTCAGTAAATGTGCTGGTGAAGTTATGCTCAGCTCCTCTTGTGGGCTTGTTTCTGTGCCTATAAATCCCCAGCGCTAACTTTTGATTTACCTGATGCTGCTCCTGACAGCACTGCTGGGCACTACCTTCTTCCTCCACTGGCACAAGCAGCTGTCCTGGCTGGCCAGTTTGGGCAGTGGGACAACACAAAGACTATGCTGGACCTGCCCACCAGCTCCTTTTGTAAGATGAAAATCTCATGGTATGTTACTCAAAGATTCAAAAGCTCATTGCAGTGGCTTAATATCCACTGGCAAAATTAAAAGTGATAAGGGATGCTAATCTTCGTGCTCCAGGGTATAAACTAATTACCATCTGGAGTCACAGGAGGAAGCTTTCCTCTATATACTGATACAGCCTTTTACTGTTGCCTGGGAAAATGATGAGTTTGGAAGAGGTTGTTCCTCTCTCTGATGCATTGACCTTTGTCGAAGACCGGATTCTCAGCTAGTGGATCAATGGCCTATTTTGGGATGACATTCCGTGTTGATATATCACCTTCCCTTCAAATTCATCCATTTGGTTTGACATCCATTAGCAAGGTAATGCCCCAGAGCCTTGTATTTGTCAAATCGTTTGTTTACCCTTTTTATTCTGGAGATTAGTGCAATCTAACATGCAAAGTGCAAGTGAACACATTCATGGCCCTGTAAGTGCCTCTGGTCTGAAAGGTTCGTGTTCTCTCGGTGTCTTTTGGAGGCAGCAGCAGTGGTGACACTGGTACAGACCTAAGCTTTCTATCAATGAGCAGCGTGGCAGGTCTATTTGTTTGAGCCCTTGCTGACACCCACACTCTCTGTAATTCAGTCTGACAGATTGAGGCCATGTTCCAGATCTCACAAAAGAAGCAGAGGCGGGTATTGATTTTTCTGTTATTGTTGGTGATTTGCTGCTTCATTCCTTTAACAAATGTAAAAAAAAAAAATTAAAATAAATATATATATGTGGTAAACAGGAAGGTCACAGCTGCAGGTTGGCAGAGCACACAGTGCTGTTCCCCCTGCTCTTCTCCTCTGTCTCTCTGATTCAATGGACATGTTCCACAGACCTTGAGCAACAGCACTGGAAAAATATGAAGAAATGGCCATGGGGCTGCTAACAACCCAGAGGGACTCAGGAGAAGCATCTTTCACACAGTGACTGAGTAACACTCCTGAATCCTGAATCAGAGGAACACTTGCATTTGCAGCTTTTCCTGCACTAACTCTGGCATGGAGAGAACCTTCATTTTCATATGGAAACCAGGCTCCTCAGCACACTATGCTCAGGCTTAACTCTCACTCACCTCAGGTATCATTTGTGAGGCCCAGACCCAGTGCAGGTCCTACACAGATGTGTTGAATACTCTGGCCACGTCCCCTCACTGCTCCAGGCACCATGTGCCCATCCTGGGCATCTGCTGCATTTGTTTGGTGAGGTGCACATCTTGTAGCACCTTAGACCTGATGTACAAAGATGCTGAGGTATCAATCTCCCATCGGAACCAGCAGAACTCAAACACCTCAACCCTTTCCTGATCTACTCTGTTGATTCCTGTGCTGCTGGGAGCTTTCTAAGCTCCAGGCATACTAAAGTAAACAAAAGATAAATCTTTATGGGTCTGTTGCTTCTATTATACATCATCCTGAAATGTTCAAGATTTCCCTTTTTACAGCTAATTCAGGACAGAAGCTGTGCAGATTCAGGTTTGAATTCCTGGACAGAGTGTGCTTCCAGGTGTGGAAATCAGCCATTTGTAGTAATTCTCAGTAATTTATTATTTATCTTCAGAGTTCTCTTAGAAGATGCTGAATGCTGCTTTGTGTTGAGCACTGTGTTAAAAAAACCCAAACAAATAAAACAGCAGACAGTTTTAGTTGCTCAGGTTTAGGGTTGTTTTTTTCTTGGGGAAGTGGGATGACGTGGAAAGGCTGGACTGCTCCTGCATATCCTCAGTGGAGCAATGGATACCAAACACTGAACACTTTAATGCTATGTTGATGCCTCTGACATAATTACAAAATATATCATGGATTTTTTTAGCAGCCTTTCAGACTTTAGGAGAGAGCAGTAATATCTTGGTGCTGTGAGCAGAGCCATTTTCGCTATCACAGGGCTTTGACAAGCAGCTTCCTACGCAGTTTGTCATGCTGAATGTCACTAATACCATCTGAATACTGATGCTGCTCACAACTTTTTGTTATGTTGCATGTAAAGATTTTATGTATGTAATTTAGAAAAGGCACTGATAAATGCATATAAATCTTTGGAGAGGCTACTGAAAAGAACTCGTTTAATATCACACTGATGTGGCTTCAAAAATATTTTCTACCTTTTCTATGAGCTCAGTGGTGTTGCAGTGATTGTTCTTAAAGATGTCTGAAAAACACAGTAAACTCCTGGGAACACTGACATGATTCTGGAGTAACTTTGTAACTTCTGATGGAGATACCTGTGCATAGCTGGGAGTGCCATCAGCCCGGGGATTGTGTCATACCTGCATTTACCAGTAAGAAGAAATATAGCTACCTAACTTATTTTATGTATTTGCACTTTCGCCTTGAAATCCTTGGCTTACTTCCCAAAACAAGTATTTTCCCTTCTCCATGGGAACTGTTGTGCAAGGGCTCTTCTGTCACTGGCTCACAAAGAGCGTTTTCAGCTCTCCCAGAGGATGAGAAAGGAGCCAGCAAAGGGGAAACCTGCTCCTTCATGGGTCACTGGTCAGACAGAGGGAAGCTGGACCACAAAAATTAGCAGAAATCCTTGTTTCTTTTGCTCCTGGCATTGCTGGCTTGCAGTTCTTCCAGTGCAGCCTTGGTCCCATGAGCTGGCTCCGTGGAGAGCAGGAGGGAGGTCCCTTAATGGCCATTCTGCAGCAGGGACTCTGCAGCACTGCCCTCAGGGCAGCTACAGGATGGACAAACATCTGCTCCAGCCAGCAAACACTGAGCTGCCAGGGGGTTTGCTTTCACCACTTACAGCCACACCTCTTCTACTGCCGTTTTAAAGTTTTACATTATTATCTTTTACATTTAGAAACAAGTGTGGTGCTTTCAAGGAGGTAAATGTATGCTCCCAGGCAGGATAGACTGCTCTTTGAAAGGCATGAGGTTTACTTGCCACAGTGCCACGGCATTTCTGTTTTGGGCCCCCTGGCCTGGAGGTGATAACAATGGTGAGGGCACAGCACTTTGCACCTAAGGATGCTGGCACATCAATGAATGCAGCTTATGAACACTCCTGCAGCCCCACGGAAAGGGAAAGTGTGACTTTTCACTGCTTCCATTAGTGCTGTGCCAAGAGGTCACTGCAGAGGCTGAGGGGAGTAGGATCGCACCAGGCTAGAGGAACAAGCAGATGGTCCCAGCGCCGATGATTTCAGCCAAATATCAAAGCAGAGAGAGATGGGAGTGAAAATGAAGGCACAGAGAGCTGAAGTGGTTGACCCAAGGTCAAGCAAAGCTCTTTGCCAGAGCTGGAAACACAACTCTCCTGAGTCTGTCCATGGAGCTCTGCTGATACCCCGAGCAACTTTGCCCTAAGTGAAAGAAATGCCTATTTTGGCAGTATTTTATTGTGTACAGCTGTAATTGTGAACTTGTCATGGCAAATTTCTTGGTCCTATGTGGGATATTACTTCTTCACAATACTCAAGTTATCTAGTAGGAATGCCTTACAAATGCTGTTCATGATACACCTCAGGAGCATGAAAATAAAACATAAACAGTACAAACACCCAGGCATGTTAATGGGGGAGGCTATGGGACTTCAGCTTCCCTAGGAACTTTTCCATTTTTCTCACAGAAATTGTTTCCACAGGTATTTTGATTTAAATTGGGCTGAAAGTGAGGAAGGAGGAAAGTTTAATCAGAGGGTTGTCAACAAATAACTCAAGAGTGTTGAGCAGCATCAGTACTCAGCTTCATACAGTATATGTCTTTCCTACAGATAAATGTTCCAGGGCTTTCTGGAGAAGGGGGAGGGAGAAAAAAACAGACAAATAACACTGGCAATATTTAATCTTTTACTTTGTTTTGAAAAGTTGCTAGGACTTTTTTCATTGCTGGTGTATTTTTACAAGTAAAAACCTTAAATGGGTACAAAATAGGATCTAATGTAGCATTACACCTAATTATCACACAATTTTCCTCATTGTTGGGAGATTATTAGAAAAATGTTAGAAAAAGTTGTGCTACCTGGAAAAAGGAAAACCATGGAAACACTTTCTGCTGTAATAGATACAATTGCGATACAATAGACACAATCACCTATCAATTAAGCAGTTGAAAAGCTGTCAGCTTTGCCTTTTGACTTCTCTATCCACAGCAGCTCCCACCCTCTCTCCTGTCACAATCCCGAAGTGCTTTCAGCCCCTGATTTACATCAGGAGCTCTGTGGAGCAAGGACTTATCTCTTGGTTTAGCTCCTGTAGCATCTCTGTTCCTAATTCCTGCAATTAACAGTAACACCACAGCAAGGCAAGGCCTCAGATGCCTCCCAGTTTGGTGTCAAAGTAAACATTCAGCATTCTCTTCAGTCTGCTGAGATTTAAGGGTTTGAACTAGAAGAGAGCCCTGTGTCACCTGGCAGCCAAAGGCTGATTTCAACCCAACAGGTTCATATCCTTCCTCCAGAAAAGCTTCTCTTCCCGTCAGACACTGGTGAGCAGTGGCCCTGCTTCACAATATCCTTCCCTCTCTTTCACCCACATACCCTCTCTTTCTGTAACCCAGATGCCCCTGATGCTCCACAGCCTGTCATCTGGATTACCCATCAACAGCCCATTTTTATGGTGGATAAAACCCACCTATCCTTTGCTGCAGCTGCTTCCTGCACCTTGCCTTTGTCTCTCTAGTGCTGGCAAAATTTTATCTTTCAGCAAGAAGACCCAGCCAGGGACGAAAAAAAATATTGTTCATCTTGGTGTGGTGCAAATCTGTCAACTTAAAGAGAGTTCTTTTCTCCAGATTAATTCTTGTGAAGACACAGGAAGAGGTGCAGGGTGTCAGAGAGAGGTAACACAAAGCAAGCCAGTTCTATTTGCATACCCTTGCCTTCCCCCTGCTCACACTGACCTGACAACAGCATAATTTGCAACAGGAGATGAGCCAAGTGCAGGAGTGTTGGCAGGGGCTTGGCAGCTTGGTAAAAGGGATTTTAGGATCATTTTGGTAAACAAGTTATCTTCAACAGCATTCCTGCAGTCACAAGGCCAGAGGATGCCCCCAGGAGCCTGGAGGAGTTTGGAAGCAGGGGATAGAAGAAAGATCTGAAACAGTCATGTACTTCATTGTACAATGATATAATGATTACTGCACAAGTTCTTTTAATCAAAAAATAAGGTTTGTTTGTTCTTTGATATAAAACACCAGTTCAAGGTCAATAGTAAATACCTGCAATTCCACCAGTGGCAGAAGAGATGGAGAAAGCTGGCCCAGAATACAAAAAGCATTGTAACTAGAAGCAAATTAAGAAGTGTTTATAAATTGATAGTGTTAAAGTCTGGGGAACAGTAAATGAGGAACACTCCAGTCAGTTATAGAAAGACTTAGATCATTTAGAAGCTAATAGCAAAGACAGTTCAAAGCTGACAAACACAGAATAATGAGGACTTTTAAATATCTAATACTCTCTGTGAATCTTAAAATGCACAGATTAAAAAGGTAGGGAGCTCCAAAGAGACAATCTAAGGGTTGTTTTGGGGTTTTTTTCTGTTCTGGAAATGAAGAACAAAATGCAAGGTCTTTCTTGGGAACAAGTATGTTAAGTAAGTGCCCTTACACTGGGGAGAAGTTTAGCCAAAACAGTTAAATTGTTTAGTAGGTAGTATAAAATCTAAGGAGAACAGCAAGAATAATTTAGAACAAAATTACTTGAAATCAACAGAAGTAGGCATCCTGGTTAGTTATGTATTCTTGAAAATTGCAATAAACCTCTGAATTCCTTTGCAGATATGGCCTTCAAGCAATTAGGAGTCACATTTCATATAGAAGTCAACATACCTAAGAGTTCACTTGCTTAAATCATCCTCTACAGTGAGTCTAAAGCTGCTTAGTTGCTTCAGTGCTTTGGAAAACACCACGTTGTGCCCAAAACACAAAACCCAAACCCAGTCCATACAAATCACACCCTCCAGTTCATTCTGCCAGACCACACTTCAAATTTAAACACACTCCATGTGAGTGCTCAGAGAGTAACTTTCAAAGTCTGCAAGATCCTAATTGCTCACAGCAGAACCAAGCAGATCTACCATTACTCATCAGGTGTTTAGTTAGATGTTCTAATCTTTTTCTTGTTTCCTAAAATCATGTTTCTTCCCAAATGAGGCAGCTGGCACGTAGCTCCCAGCACATCCTGGCTGTTACGTGGCTTTTCCAAAAATGTAAAGACCAGAGACTCTTTCTTCACAGTGGAGCTCTTCCACAAAAGTAAAAAGGTACCATTTTCACAGGATATTCTGCACTGTGAAATCACAAAATAGAATATAGAATAGAATATTCTTGTACTCTGGAGCTGACTCAGCTCTCCAGGCTGACCAGCCTACTCCTACATCACAGAGAGGCATTCAGTGACATCTCTGAACAGCTCCAGTGCTTCATTAAAGCACTAAGCTGGTCCTAGACTCACAGCCCTCCCTGGCCTCTAAGCTGCAGAAAACACAGCAGCTCAATACAGCCAAAACAGTGGTTGGATACCATGTATTAAATAACATTGATGAAAACCTTACTGAGCTCCTTCAGCACAGCGTACAAACTTAGCCAACAAACATCATTAAGCTTTGCTTAATAACCCTGTAGCATTTGGCAAATATACTGTTCAATAAGAGCCTTATAAATTTAATAATTTAATTTTAAGCTTTCCTTTGAGATATGCAGTTCTAAGGGTGAGCATGTATTTTATTATAAGATATGAAAAAAAAAAAAAACAATCAGAGTAAGTGATTAAAAGACATCAGAAGCTTTAAGTAAAAAGGAGGGGGGGGGGGAAAAGAAAAAAATCAAGCAGACCTACTAAAACGTGCTAGGAAATGGTGCTGAAAACTGCCTGGATATGGAGTTTTCATCCATTTTGTAGGCTAGACAGTGTCAGGATGTCATCTGTAGGTATTTAATGGGCAGCATGTCTATGCTGCTATGTCATACATACATGAGATATATCTCAATATGAATACAATCAATCAATCAATAAGATACAGGGCATTTTTGGGGGATTTCACACTCCTCTAGATATAGTCTTGCAGGTGCTGAAAGGATAATGGTAAAAAGCTGTGCTGAAGGTGTGAAGGGAACTATTCCCCATCAGCTGGTCAGCTTGTTTTCATTATGTAGATGAGAAAACCTGAACTGGAAGAAGGATAATTAAATAAAGCACCTTGTATTCAGGACAAATTCATGGAAAATAGATGCAGTAATAGATGTAAAGAATGGCTGACCAAGCCATAGTCTGGCAGGTTAAAAACAAGAGGAAATTAACCTGTTATTATTAGAAGCACAAAATATAGTTCCTATAGAAGTTTCAAAATTCACCAAAGGAATGAAACAAAGGCACAGAGTAACATCTTCCAATTCAAAAGTGAGTCATTGGAGAACAGATTAAAAGTTAAAGCTAAGTATTGAAACTGAGAGAAAGAATAAGTAGATTTTTATAGTTGTGTTCAAGAAGGGAGAATTAAACTAAAAATACAAGATTAAATAGGCCAAGTAGGTAACTGCTGCTGTAACATCACATTTAGAAACCTCATTGAATTAAGTAGCTACAAAATAACAGAGATCCTGTGTTCCAGGTGTGTTGTATCCCGTTCTCAGTTGCTACACACCAGCCTTGACACCACTCATTAAAGACTAATGAGCCAGATCCTCTCACCACACAAAAGGACATGGACAACAGAGAGCATCCTAAAGGCTTTTTCCATTCTTTTGCCATTGGAATGAAGCCCCTTCCCAGAAAATCTGATGATGCAACGCAAGGATCCTATGCTAGGATGGAGGAGCATGTCAGGAAATCAAGATCTTTTCCATTAGGAAAATTCAAGGATAAAATCCTCGCTTATATTTTTTTAAATGGGAAAAATTGATTTTTTTTTTTCCCCACCAGGAGACTGAAGCTGTTTTGAACCTTTTCAACATTTAGGTCTTATCCAAAAGCTTTTTAACCAGTTTTGGTCTAACAGAAATGAAAACTGAGACAAAGACATCAAGTGATGGCCCAGACAGCCACAGTTAGCAGACACCCTAATCCAGGATCTGAACATTACCACATGGAAAATATTATTTGTTAAGAAACATCCACACAAAGAACTTTCATTTGCAAGATTTTGCCCAGGTAACTTACACCTGGCAGCCTTACAATACTTCAATTTATAAGCCTCAGAAAGCTGAAGGAATGGCTTTTGAATATCCCTGGACTGGTGTTGGTCTGTGTGAAATCAATAGGCAGCATTCATTTAGCTGGAGGTTGAATTCACGCCAATTCTGACTGAACTGGAAGGTCAAATGAACACGGATATTTCAAGATTAAGGTTTGGGAAAATTAATTGACCTTTCATACGCTTCTCTAAGATGACATCTTTAGTTCTGGGAGCAAATAAGGGGAGCTGGAGCTCTACAGTGACTAAATCACGTTGCTGGCACGTGAAGTAACTGTCCATAGCTTTAATTTAAGGAATGATGCCATTGATGACTAAGCACAGACAAAAACAGGCTCTGTGGTTTCCCAGAATCATTCATGTTTGCCAACCAGTGCAGTGGCTTTTGGAGGAGAGAAAGGCAGGTGCCATGTCCTGTGTTGGACAAATAAGTAAATATTTAATAGACTGTCATTGACAAAGCTCTGGCTGCTGCTGCATTTTCATTTGGCATTAGTATGTGTATGCAGTCCTTGCCCAGATGGGTTGGCCACCTAAATAACAAGGAATGGGAATGAAAAAGCAAAAATATCCTGCCTCTTACCCTTGGCCATGGTCAAACATACTCATGGAAGCCACACCTGGTCTTGTAGACTCAAATGTGCACCTCCCTCTTGTCACAGAGAGGAAAAGATGAGCTCTCCCTTCAAAGGGAAATCATGCCCAATTACAATAACTCAAAATTCCTCAGTGAAGAGGCACTTTCTGAAGCTGGGCCAGGCATGAAGGATGAAACAAAACCGGTGTACACAGTAACTGTTTCACAACATTGCTTCAAAGTTTCTCCAGATGATCCAATTTTTATGCTACTTATCTGTGCAAGAAGGAAAATACAGTTCACCTGAGCAGATTATAGTGCTGCTGCAGGATTAAGACTTTAAGCAAGTCTTGTCATCTTTTATTAGGCATAACATAAGAGCACACTGGTAAGACATAAACTGCATCATTGCTAGGTAACATGAGATTTTTCAATTATTATTATTCCAGTCATCATCGTGCTAGAACATGTAGAGATTTAAAAGGCAAATACCATAATTATACCCACAGGAGAAGCGTGTGTAGGGGTGTCCTTGCTGGGTTCATAGGTACACACTCTTGGCAGGTCTGGTTTCTGTATGAAATGTTTTTTTTAAAGGAAGTGCAGCAATAATTCAGGCATTCAGACTTCCATTACCGTTTCCTTCTTGTAAATATGCAAACCAATACATTCAAGTATAGGTAGTCCTATCCCATCTCATTTATTTCAGAGATCCTAACAAGGCTACAGTTTGATAGCAATCTTACTGAGATTCAAGGTCTGGGTGATGAAGGGAGAAACTCACTTTTCCTACCAATAATCAAATATCACTAGCTGCAATTCAGTGGCTCTATTTGAATGAAATTCAGGTCAAGAAGCTGTGGGAAATCAATGTAACTCTGCTTCAATGAATTTCTGAAATTTTGGATGAGGTTGCATTTGTGCACAGTTTAGCCCAATGCTGCCAAAGGCACAGGTGGTGTCCAAGACACCAAAGCAGGTAAATAATTTCTCCTCATCTTCCATGACCATCAATTCTGCTCAAAGTCTGATCCCAGCACTTGGATACTTCTAAAAAAGAGAAGTCTACCTCTTCCAGTTTGTTGCAATGCCAATCAAACCAGTAGTTCTGACCATCCTTACTGCTGCCCTTGCTTTTCCTTGCTGTTTGTAGATAGTTTCAGTCAATATAAGGCATTTCCCCCACCTTTAATCCATCACTCTGTTCACCTTTGAATGACCCCAATTGGGAAAGGTATTGGAACCACATAACATCTAAAGCAGCACAAGTGCCCAGACCAGCTTCTACTGAAGAACCAAGTGGGAAGGTTTAAAATAATGTTCAGCTCCTGGGAACATTAAAAGATCCCAACATTAGAAATCCTGCTCCAGGTCTGTGAACATCAGATATCTGACATGTTCATGAGAACCCTGAATAAAAAATAACTTAAATTTTAAAGGCTTTTGTATCCCTGAAGGCCAGCTCACCACCACGAGTACAGTTTGTTATCTGAGCAGTTCACAAACAGCAGGAGCTGCACAGCCTGGAATGGCCATGGAAGAGTCTGGAGCTGTTCTGCCACAACGAGAGGGGAATCAGGGATAATTACAGGCTGAATGAGTTGCATAATGCAGTGTGCATCCTCAGCAGTACATTGTGTCCTGATTACCAGCACAGAAGCTAGAGCTGCACTGATATTATGGTTTTAAATTCAGCTGTCTTTTTTTTTTTTTTCCTAAGAGACTGAATGCAAGAGGCAGGAGCAACCAATTCCAGAGATGAACAAAAATTGGTCAGGGGCTCAGAAAGAATTGTATTGTCTTCTGGCTGGCAGTCTGACAGCCACAGATTTCTGTGTAACTCTGTGTCTAATAAATAGGTGGAAAGGCCTTTGAACAGGCTGGATGCCTCTCCTAAGCTCTTCATTTAAAGCTTTAAATTTCAGGACATCACTCTCCTCTAGTTTCCAAGGGGTCAGCAAACCTATTTTCAGTGACTGCTGCCCAAGGGATAAATAATGCCAGGTCCTGGCATAAAGAGAAAGGATGAAAAGAAAGAAACAGCTGCTCAGTCTGGTGCTCAGAGGTTGCAAAAGGATGGATTTTAAAATGAATGTAACCTGCCATTCATGTCCAAATAGGCTTTGGGTTCAGTTCCAGAACTTCAAAAGGAAGGTTTTCAATCATGTCTTCACAGGGGTTTGAAACTTCCTATTAGCCTACTCCTGAAGTGATTTTTCTATTCTCACCTTCTAGAGAGGTCCCTTGTCCCTTGCTGAACCTCCCATGCTCCATCTCTTCTGGAACTATCCCCACCATCTGGACAGTTTGTCACAGTCATTTTCATTTGGTTTTCATGTAATTTCTCACTGTATTACATTGCAAATGGATTAAACTAATTTACCTCCTTCTTATGTTAGCAAACAATTTTTAGTGAAGCCGTGTCTTCCTTCAAAGACAATTTTTCTTTTCATATCTTGCTGTATGTAAGATGCCCAAAGAGCCTCTTCCCGATTTCATTATTTAATCACTTCTGATGGGAAAATCAAAGGCATACAGGACTAAAAAAGCTAAATTTTCCTCAGAAGCAAACATCAAAATGTCCCACCATTGGTTTGGCACAGACATGCAGGTATATCTGTATATTCAAATACAGATGTGTGTGTGTATATATATATATATATATATAGATACAGATATACACACATAGTGTTCACCTTGCAATTATGCTCTCCAGAGTAATTCTTCTGAATGTATGTGTTGTGTATGGTATTCAGGTTGATGTATACAGAACAGAATTTTAATTTTCATTCTGAATTAATTAAGAATTAATGACTACTTAGAGTGCTAGTCGTGTCTTAAAATGCTATTTTTCTCAAAGGAAGGCAGTGGCAGAATAAGTCAACTCTGAATAGTACAATTAGATGCAGCTTCATGAAAAGCATGAAGAGTTCAGCACATTAAAGGATATTATTTTACTGAGCATGTTATATGCAGCGAATGAACCTTTTGTATGTCTGCAAACCATTTAAAATTAATTTATTTTTCATTCTGTCTTACATATTGTATTAGAACTTCAGCTATCCAAGTACCCTTCATTTCTTCAGTCATTAAATTTAACATATTAGCATACTCTGAAGTAGGGCTGGGCCCAGAGTTAAAACAGCTTCCAACATTGCACAGCAAAAATGCTCTTAAGGGATGCAGAACCCTGTGGTCATCATTTCTCCAATGTACTACCAAGCGTTACACCATTCCCCCCTCTCCATGGGAGGGGAATCAGCAGCAAGGAGGCAGTAAGGAATTTTAAAAGAAGCCTGGTTCAGCAACATTTCTGCTGTACAGGACTCCCTGTGGGTGTGTTCCTTGGGCTGGCAGTTGGAGAGTGCAAAAAGAAACTTTCAGCTACAAAAGACATTTGCACCTGGGAACGAGCCCCTGAGGCAATCCATCTTCCTTGGCTGGAGGTGAGCATAAAACTAGCTGGGATCCTGAAAACCATGTTATTCCCAATGCATTCTCCACTGAGGATTATTAAGCCCTGCTTGTCACCCAGGGTTAGATGCATCCCATGGGGAGGAATTGCACAGACTCACATGCCACCTTGCCAGAGCCAAGCAAATATTTTTCAGAAAATTATTTTATTCACAAAAAAGGGACTTATTTCTCAACTGAAATGATTTGCAAATGCAGATCAAATTCACTGAATTGCCTCAGTGGTTTAGTAAAAGAAGGGAAAACAAGCTTCTAAAAATAAAAAAAAACACGCATATTTTATTTGGGTAGTTTGAAACAACAGGTCTCATCTTTCTGTTTTTTATCAGCATTCTTCCTTTCACGTTTGGCAGAAGATATTCCAAGATCTCCCTAAGCAGAAGACTTCCCTCCCTACATTTTGAGTCAAAGTTTGATTTCACACAAAATTATTTTCCAAGGTTTGTGGGTAAAGAAGTCATCTTTGTTAGAAAGGGCAGTTGCTGTTATAGTTAGAATGCCCCAATGTTTTGGGACCTGATGGTAATTTAGGTAAGTGTAAAAAAATATTTGTTCAAGTGAAAACTGCAAGGCTAGGCCAATTTTTATGAACTGTGAAACCAAGGTGCTAAAACACGAGCTGTGTGTCTTGGGCAGAAGAGAACATGAGGAGAGAAGCAGAAAATGAAAGAACATCCAGTGAGATCCTGCAAGAAACAATATCACTGCTTTACAAAAAGCTTCAAAAATTCCCAAGCCAGCAAGGCAATTCCCATCTTAAAAATTAGGAATGTTCTTACCCATACTGAGGTTTAAATTTGCTAAGGCTAGGGATGGGATTTGGCCTAATTTGATCTAAGACAATGGGAATACAGAAACTGTGCACAGAAAACAAGGGCAGCAAGAGACAATCATAACAGCAGAGTTCAAAACCCTCCAGGAGATGAACAGATGATGCCAGTCATCAGTGGAACAAAGGGAAAAATGAAGATGAAATTCGAAGGGGAAGAAGCATTTTTACGGCTCCAACTAAATAAAATCTCTAACTCTCCTACAGCGTGTTAATGTTTATTGAGCAACAGAAATACAAAGAAAAATGAGACAGCAACGTTACAGCCACCCACAGCTGTCCTCGGGTTATGCTTGTAGGGATAAAAGATGAAGTGGTTTAATACCTTCTAATAAGATTGAGTCATTCCACCTCCTCTCATCTGGGGCCTTCGGATCAGCACAGTGGGAACGTCCTCACCTCGGCAGGCTCGAGGATACCCACACTGACACAACTTTCCCTTGTGTGAGCACAACGCTCGGGAGGCAAATCAAATGTTTCTGCATCAGTCAGGCAGTGTGTCTGCACTTAGGAGAAGGACTGTGTGATGCAAGAGCACAGCACCAAGTCTGCCAAAGGACAGGAGCCCTCCCCACCTTACAAACCCACCCAAACCTGTGGCTGGGGCTCCAAATTTGCCCTAAACCAGGACAGGGGCCCTGGCTGCAGACACAGTCTGGAAACGCAGGCTTGGACACGAGTGGAGATGCAGCCACAAGCAGGAGACAAAGGAGAATCTGCTACAAAAGCAGAATTTATGATAGTCACCTCCATTAGCAAGTGGATCCCCAAAACCCTCTAACACCTATTTTACCACATCACTTCATCCATGTCAGTCCTGGGGCTTGAAGTCAGCAGGAAAGGTACCTGCACATCCCATTTTAATTCATAGTCAGAAAGTCCAGAAACACTAAAGATATCACTGCTTTCATTCCATCCTGCCATGCTTGGGAACATAAATGTTGTCCTTCTCTGATACATCACCTTTCTTCAAGAACCCACACTTATTAAGTGAAAAGGGAGAAATCATTTGCAGGAAGAGCAATTAGTCAGTGCTTTCCTTAGATATCCTCACTTGGAAAAACCTCTCAGCCTTTTCCCTCCCACCTCTCTCGAGGCTGAGCTCTGACAATAGCACTGCTTGTTTCCTTGTATGCCTAACTAGAATATGGGACATCACACAGCATTTGCATGATTCATGAGGAACACAACACACATCTTCACTTTTATGAGCAGCAGTATATCGTTGTCATTTTACAGATGCAAAACTGAGATGCAAGGGGATTAAAAGGGAAAAAAATTTCCCTTTGTTCCTTGCATTTTTAGGATAATTACTTTCCACACACATGAAATTATGACAGGGCCTTAAAAACTGAGCCTTTTTGTGCCTGGTGGCAGAAGGCTCAGCAGCTGAATGGCCTCCCATACATCAGTGGGGCTGTCCTTGCAGCAGGCTCAACACCAATCATGAGGGACCAGCCTCTGTGGGGCTTGGGTGCACACAGGAGGTGCTGGCACAGTCTCTGTTTGGACACTGGGAAAGCATCTCCAGAAGGTCCCCCACAGCCTTCACTCAGCATGAAGGATGTGTGTGAATGAGGGGTTTGGTGTTCCCAAAGCAGGCAGCCCCTCCTTCCATGGGGGAGGCAGGACCAGCTGTGGTGTCTGTGCATTCTGCCCCTTTATTACACAGGCAAGGCTCTCAGGAGATGCTATCAGCCACCAAGGCAGCAAACCCAGTCCCTCCTTACAGGTGACACCACTGGAGTGAATGGCTCCTAGATCTCTGCTGTTTGAAATCTTGAGTGTAGCTTCTAATTTCAGCCCCATTCATTAAAACCTGGTGTGATTAAAAAGAGTAAAAGCCATAAGCAGCTACAGTCAGCCTCTACCATGATGGAAAGCCAGTGAATATTGAAAGATGCATGATCCAGTTTGGGTCCTAAAACAAAGAACAAGACAAGGTTTGTGATTTAAAAGGGTCTATGTTTGCCTCTAAGCAGGCACCTTATTCAAATTCTTGCTCCTCAGCCCTACTCGCTGATAAGTGACATTGGCAGCTCCTTTGAAAATGTATCCAGAAAAAGAGCTGGAAGCAGCAATATAAGCATGAAGATTTATTATCAGATTTTGACATGAACTGTACTTGTCATTCTTGTCCATGACAGAGAGGATAATCTTCTGAGAAAGGTAGAAGGAAACACAGATCTGAAGCAGGGAAGGATGTTTTGTAATGTGTTTGCTTTTCCTTCCTCTCCTCCATGATGATACAGACCCAGAGAAGATCAGATTCACAGCTCTCCAGACCCACAAACCCTGGTACATATCAGCAGAACTCCTTTGTCTTCAGCACAGAGAAAGTTTCTATCAGCTGAACTGTCTGAACTGAATGAATGTAAATACAACCTTTTGTAGAACATGTAGAAACATTTTAGAAATAACAGCAACTATCTGAATGAAACTTCACCAAAAGCATCAGCATTCATCAGCATAAAAGAAATTTTACAAAGGAAGGAGAGAAGAAAATGAGACCAAATACTTCTGAATATTAAGTGTATCTGCATTCAATTCAGCTGGCTTCAGGAACATGTTTATCAATAGATCAGCATAAGCTCCAAGTGAAAAAAAATCTCCCTAAATATGTCCAGAAAAAGGTATAGCCCCTCTAGATTAATTTAATCTGGAATGTAATACAATTCTTGCTGGGACAGATGGCCAGGTGATGTCAATTTTGGATTACTTTCTTTCCTGAAATAGAATCTTATCTATATATGCAACTGTGTTTCCCTTTTACTTGGCCACCCTCTCCACTTTACAACAGGTTTTACAGGATTAATGATTGAAATTCCTTTTGGAAGCATATTACTCTGTGAAAACCTTGGCCTCATATTTCAAGAAAGTAAATTTTAGTCATTAACGTTATACACAAAAGCATGAGACCTCTAAGGTACTGAAACCAACTGAGTCCAACTTCACGAAGGGCTTTCAATTCACAAAGCCCACGAGCCAACCCCTTATTTTGAATTTTTCTGCCCAGTCTTGTTTTCCTCTGCACTGCCTTCATGTTTCCCATCAGGGCAAATAAAATGCATCCCCAGACTTAAGTTTTGATAGAACAACTCATCTAAGAAACCCAAGGTCAATGTTAATAATACCACATATGTTTTAAGTGCAGTGGAAACAGTTGTGGCAAAACATTCTCCAGCCATGGCTGTGATTCAAACATGAACTGGGGCAAGGCTAACTCAAAACAGATGACAGGAAATAGTGATATGTAAATAACAATAATGTGAACAGTGGTTTACGCTGTCTGCTTTGAGAGAAATGTAAGCAACCAGACCACTGTATTTTCAGAATTTTCCAAGCTTTAACCTAATGTTTTTCCTATCAAAGAATATTTATCATCTGTGATATGAAAATTTTAAACAACTAATGTCCCATTATAAACTGGGTTTCTGAATATGGCATTTTTAATAATTTTAACTGATCAATATATAGATTAACACAACAATCCTTCATTGCTAAATATATTTATATTGATATCAACAGTACAGGACTTGATAACTCAGAAAGCTCTATATTGCTTGACTGTCTAATTCTGTACAACAACAAACATGCAGGAAAGTTGTCGTTAATTTGGAAAGTAATCTGGAATCCAATTCCTTCAGACAATTTATTCCCCAAAATAACTCCCACAGCTTCAAATATTTAAAAACTTCTTAGCTATTTCATTCCCTGGGTGAGCTCATTTGAAATCTTTCTTTTAAAGCAATGTATATTGGCATTGACTGCTCTGAAATTAGTTTAAGTTAGATCAGAAATAGACCTATTGCCTATAAAAACCTTATCTACTATAGATCATGGTTAGCTCATGGTTACTGGAAAATATTTCTCCCTCCCTCTTTAATCCTGCTCTAATTGTTTTTTTTCCTCCTTCTTTAGAAAACAAACACACAGCCGAAAAGTAGAAACAAGAGGCAATTAAACCTCCCCCCCCTGTAATTTTGCATCACTGCAGACTTCAGATACTGTGACCCAATTCCCTCAGGCCTCAGGTCCAGGAGTGAGACAATTCTTTCAACACAGGTCAAAGATCTATAAAAACAGTGTTGTTGGAAAGGGCTGTAGCAACGGACTGATCAAAGTCATCCAAACTCCAATGAAAAGGAAACATTAAGAACCAGGTTTAGGACTTTTTCTGAATTTAGGGTAGATGAGAATCTGTCACAGAATGAACAACAAATAATTTGCTAATTTCCTTTCAAATAAGAATTGCAACATCTCATGGGTTAAATCTGTTTAAATGTGATTCGTTCTACTTTTGCTAAAAAGCTACTTTCCATCATCTTACTCCAGTAAGATGTAAGAAGTATTTCCAGTTCTGTGTGGGTCTCAGCAGAAAATGAAAAATACAAAGCCTTTTTCGCTCCCTGGATTCAGGAAGCTGAAGATGTCCTTGGCTCAGAGCAGCCAGCCCTAGATTACCTGTTAGCAGCATGTGGCTGGGACTCAAGTTTCATCTCTCTGCCCTGAGCAGTGATGATGTGGTTATGTCTAACATTAGTTTAACTGTCTTCTTAGTCGTCTTGGTGATTATTTTTTCAGATACACAATACCTGGAAATATGCTGGGTTTTTCTGATAATACATTAAAATAAATTTGCCTGTAAAAGTAGTGCTGAAGTTTCCATTCCAAGCTGATAGCAATCACATAATCTAGGCCAGAGTTTACATCTGGGGTAGACCAGCCGAGTGCTATTTAAATCTAAAAATATATGACAATTTATATCAGTTGAGAATCAGACCAGCTGTTTCTAATGGGGTTTCATTTAAAGCAATTAGAAAATGTAAAGTTGGAAATCCTATCATCTCGTTAGTTTTCCAAGGGCTATTATCTAGTCTGTATCGCTTCTAGAGGAGTGGAGATCTTCTCCAATTACTCATTCCTAATTCATGTGCCAGACTCTCCAAGCTTCTCCCTCCACGACTTCCCAGGGCACAAAGAGAAGCTGCTGCATCACCTAGTGGCTAAAGCAAAGCCTTCAGAGGAGCAAGGACACTCCTGAGAATGCGTTTTTTCCCTCAGTGCTTCTGTCTCTCATTTTTATAATGCACGGAATTAACTGCATGCAATATGTAGAATTTTTTTTAGTGGGGGAGCGTGTTTTATTTAGAGCACTAATATTAATGAATACCTAAATATATTAAAATAGTTTCTCAGTGGGGATTACATTCCTTTACAAGGTGGAAAGCAGAAGTTACCACACAGAAGAGGAGCCAGGCAGGTCCTTCTCAGTTCAAGGCTTCACCTCCTGACCCCAGGCATGGCTTAAGCCACCAGAGCAGAAAACAAATGTTTCTTCTCTCAAGCCCAACCCAAGTGCTACTGTCTCACGTGTTATTCACCTAGTCCACAAAACCTGGGTGATTTCACTGCACATGAATTACCCTCAAATCTGAGTAAGAACCTCTACAGAAAGGGGGCTCAGCTTTATTTTGGAGGCAGTTGAAGGAGAGACTTTTTCCACTTTTTTCACAGTGGGTTTGAACAGATTGTTACAACACAGGTAGAAGGAGAACCTGACATACCATAATTCTGAGTACAACTATTACAAAAGAAGCTGAATTCCATATTATTATTATTACTACAGAAGCTGAATTCCATATATTAGTATTATTAGATCTGTCTGAGAGGTTTTTCCTCAAAGTGATTTGCAACAAGAAAAAAACCTAACAAAATCAGATTTTCCCAGACTGGAATTTGCCTTGGGAAATACTTTCTGGTCTCTTGTCCCTGTTTAGTACATTTTGGAAGCTGTGAAAGGGACTGTAGCATGCAATAAGCCACACTGCAAAACCATCTAATCCTGCACTTGGAGACACCTGAACTACATTTTCCAGAACATGTTCCCGTAACATTGCACTGGATCTAAACAAAAGGTTGAATACTTCTATATTATAGTGCTCTCCAGAACTCCCTGTTCATAAATTTTTTCAATATTTATTTCAGTTCAGGATAGAAACATGGCAGAACATCAGAATTTTCTATGGGTAATGATTTCCAGTCTTGGCATAGCTCAAATAATATTTGTATTTTACAGCACACATTTTTTCCCAGAATATTTTATGTTTCAGTACTCTCAGGATGACAGGACAAGCATTAGAAATTTGCAGACAATGATGTTCTTTTGAGATCCTAATTTTGATAGCAACTCAGAGCATTATTACTAAATACAAAGTGAGGAACACCCTACTTATGTAAAAAGTTACAAGTTACCTAATACAGGTGGTTGGCTTGGTTTCTTGTCACTATTTTTCTCCCTCTAAGTGATAGGGAAAAGCAAAGAAAACCTCCAGGAACTGTGTATCCTAGAGGAAAATTAAATCCTTCCATAGACAGGCCACAGCATAGAATCTTTCGAGTACCAAAAGCGCTGCCAAGGGAAGTTTTATATCTGCACATGCAGGTTGTTAATACTCATGGTATTTTCAAGCCTGGCACCTGGAGCTTCATGACACATGTCAGACTTTCACAGCCTCCCAGGAAAGCTGCCTGCACAGTGAAGTCTTTGTCAGGCACTTCCTCTGATTCATGCTCTCTACGACATGTGCTTATATCACCGTTACTCTGGTTAATAACCTGACCCTGAAAACTGGAAATATACCACAAATCACCACCATGGAAGAGCTTACGTCTCAACTTCCTGACTGGATTCAAAGTTCAAATGATAAACTCATCAGTGGGTGTGCTGCTTTCTGTTACCAGTGGAGAGCCATTAATCTTCCAAAAAGAGCTGCAATGACTTACTCCGGATGATAACTTTGTGATGGGGAAAGCAAGAAAAATTGTATGGCAATCACTGCTGACCCCTGCCATTAAAATGCCATTTAGCAACTCTTCAAACCAGGGCTTCAAACCCAGTGGGCAGCTCGCCAACAAGATCAAAGTCAGTGGGAGCTCTGCCCAAGTGAGTAAGTATTAATAAGTGCCCAAATAAGGCACTTATCCAGAATGCAAATATTTCTTCCTTATTCAGCATGTGGAATTCCCATTGATGTAAATGAAAGTACCATGTGTGCAGACAATGCAAACTATATCTACAGCGTGGATCAAGGGAAGGAATTTTGCCTGCAGTGTTACGAAATCTTAATCATTCATCCAGCTTGAGAACCCCAGGCTGCAGCAAAAGAAAAAAAAAATGTTGCACATATTCTGTGTGAGAATCACACCATCCACCATCTCAAAACCTTCTGAACTGGAATAGGGCTGATTTTCAATTGCCAAGCTGAAGAAGTGAAGAAACTTGATGGGTTTTGCACAGTGACAGAGATTGAGGTTTATCAAATTAAATAAGCTATTTCTTATTCGTGAATAAAAGTGTCAGGATATTTTTAAATGACCTTAGCTTAGTTCTATACCTCAGAAATGCAGAGTTTCCAATGCTAATGTGCAGGCACACTGACTTTAGCACCACATTTATAACTCTTTGAGCAAGAATACAGTGCCCGCCTCTGTGTCAGTCCTAGAGGACACAAGTACATAATTTTAGTTCACCTCCCTGATATGGAAATCAGAAAACTTGCTCCTCTGTGGCCGAGTTTCAGAATTAGGCTTTATTTACAAGTAAATCAAAGCTCAGATTGACTGAAAGACACATCATTCATAGACAATGATTTTGCTTGCAGACCTAATGGATCTGGACAAATGACAAACTGACGGAAATACATCTGTAACTAAATGGCTGAGATGTGAATCATTATCATTCATAGAGGTCAGACTAACCAGGCTTCAGCAGTCTTCCTCTGACTGTTAATATTCTTGAAAATGTTTGCAAATGCCCCAAGTTGCATGTTGCTTTCTAGTTGTCATTCACCGTTTGCTACTCCCTGTCAAAATGTTTCAGTCATTAAACCAGAGAGCAGAAAATATACCACATGCCCAGTCACACACTGTGAATAATAAGAGTAGACAATTTGTGAACAAACCCAGAACCAGAATAGAATTCATGAAAACAATTTAGCAGACATCTGAATAACAGATCTCTTTCCAGAGAACAGCAATGATTTGCAGGTTGCTTCTTAATTAAAAAGGAAACAGTTAAATCCATCAAGCTTTGTGTTTTGAAAAGTGCTATTATTGTAATCTTAATATTTCATCTATATTTCTGCTTTCAAAGTGGCTTTCAGGAGACTACTTCAATTTACCTTTTCTGTTTTGACAAAAATAACATTTATTAGGACTTCAAGTTGAAAACACTGATCGAGAACATATGACAAAATACATCACAGGGGAATATTGATTATCTCAGAACTAAGAATCCTAAGTCCAGGAAATGCAAAGAAAAAAGTTAAATATTACAAGAAATCCAAGAATGTAAAGATAAGGAAGCGTTTGATGGGTTCAGCTTTAATTCTGCCCATCATAGTTTTTAAAACACATCCTGAGAATTGACTGAAAAACTCAGTGCTCAATATGCACCATGCAAAGTGGCTTGAAAGCTTCATCTCTCTCAGAGCCTCTTCTCTTCCTGAACCAGCAGTCAACCATTTTGTAGCAAAGGCAGATGTGACAGTCCAGTTCTGATTTCTCCTGAAGTCACACAACAAGGCTAAAAAAGAGCAATTTTTGTAAGCATTCATAACACCAAGCCTGACTATTTGCAGAAAGCCCACCCAAAAGTAAAGTAAATGCCCCTGAAGCACTGGTCAGTGGGATTGCTTTTGGTGTTATCAGGCACACAGCTCATACACAAATGGAGTAATTCACCACAATGCCTGGGGTCTGCTCGTTATTCAGTTCTCATTTGTTTAAAGATCGATATTTTCATGGCTTCTCTTTGGACTAACACCAGCACATCCTATGGCAAAACACAGCATTAGACATTGATGGTGTGTGTGCTACAACATAAAATCTGTATTTCCCACATCTGTGCTCAGCACAGAAACCCCTTCCCTGGCACAGGAGTTTTACAGCTGATCAGATTCCACTTTCTGTGTTCATGGTGCTCATTCTAGACAGAATTTGTTTCTACACAGGAGATGAGCACGAGGCTATTTAAGCCACAATTAAGCCCTCAGAAATAGACCTTAAGTGATGCATAGGCTGCTGTCAGCTCCCTAAATTTCACCCTATGTAATTTCTGCCATCACCCACTCACATTACGTTATTGTCTATGGCTTCAGAAAATTACTACTAGTGCATGCATAACTTCCATTCAACAAAGAGCCTCAATGATTGTTTTCTTAAACGCCCTCTGAGCTTCCCATATTGGCTCTTGTGCTTTTACAAATACATTTCCCCAGTAAGAAATTTCTCTCCCATCTTGTAGGGGAAGGAGTATGATTCAGAGTTCACCCTGGAACATCTCATCAGGGAAAAAGAATTGGATATGCATCATTTCCATTCCTAACACTATACTGACCTCTAGAGTAAGAAGTGCTGCACACCTGACAAATCGGCTGGGTAGCCTGGAGAGAAGGGGAAAGTAAAATGAGGTCTCCCAGAAGCTGTCTGCCCTTAGGACAGGCCCCAGGAGCAAGGCACTGGGACAGCACAGAGCCCTCGAGGCTGAGACAGATCTGGTTCAGCTGATAATTTGGATTAGGGTTCTGGCCGTGCCTTATCCTCCATGAGCAGGACTAGGAGTCTCACAACTCCCCATGCAGCATTTTACATTTTGATTCACGTCCTGAGGATTAGAAAACTTCAGGCTCATATAGACTGGCAATGGTTCACACAGCTTCAGCTCTTTACTCTCATTTTCACTTTTCAAACAATAGTATTTAAAGATCTGAACATGTTCTCAGCTATATCTCCTCTAGGGAAAGCAATATAAAATATGTTCACAGTTTTCTCTAATGATATCAATTTCCTTTGCCTTCTCTTTTCCTTTTTCTAAGCACTCAACTGAAATATTGGTCACAATTCTTTTCAAGTATGAGTGAGCTTTCTTCAGGAAAACTTTTCAAGGTTTCAAAAGCATATTCCAAAAAGACTCAGCTTGAAAGAAAGCTTTGCTTGGATTTCTCCAGGAAACCCCTACGGACTCTTACTGGTAAAGTATTGAAATGTGAGCAGAAAACAGCTGCTTTACCCCACCTTGACTGGACTGTCCCTTAGGTACAGTCAAGAAACAGAAATGCCTAAGAACACATTACTGGGCTGAGAAAATCCATTAAGAGACACATGGCTCCCATTCAGGCTCTGGACAGCCCACAGGAGCAATTTGGACAACCCCTGCCAGTTTCAAGAACTGCTCCCAGAATTAGCTGGCTGAGTTGCACTGCCAGCCAAATGCCTAAACATTTCATTTTACATCCTGAGTACAAAGTTCTCTGGACTTTTGAAGCCGTCTCTCAATCAGTTGGAGAGATTTTGCTGTGATGGATTTGCACAGTGATCGCCTTCAACAGTTTATGGTAGTTTCTCATATCCAGCAACAATATTTTTTCCTTTTTTTTTCCAGTTTAAGTCAGCTATTTCTGTTCACTTGTTCCCTCAGGTGAAGTCAGACCAATCTGTTATAAACAGGTACAGTCACAGGTAAGACCTCTGAACTTCTGCTGACTGGAAGGCAGAAAGCCACTTTCTTTGATCTTCTGCATTACTGCAGCACAGCTCACAGTAAATTTAAAAGCAGCACAAGTAAAAGTTTTTCTATTAAAAACAAGGTTCTCTAAGAATTATGTTGATGCTTAAAAAGCCCTCCCAAGATGTATGTGGCACTACAAAAAGCTTTTCTATGATTTTTAAAAATAGTAACTTCCAATGAGATGTTAAATGAAAAGAAAGCCTCGTGCTTAAGATTTCAAAAGGTACACAACTTGTGCTGATTTTCTGCATTAATTCCCTTCAGGATCAAAAGCAGCGTGTACTTTTCCACAAAACCATGAAAAGCTCAATTGTCAGTAAATACAGGCCAGCATTAAAGTATTTCAAGGAGCCAGGAGCCAAGCATGAACAGCAAGGGAAATGGCAGGGCCACAACCAACTCGGTGTTAAAGCACAGGGAGCAGAGTTAGGCAAGAAAGGGCACAAAGGGCTCTGCAAAAAGGTTTAGTTGTTTTTTCCAGACGACATCAAGTACCTGGATGGAAACACTTGGCAGCTTGCAGCAGAAGGGGCTCAGAAGCTCCTGCTGAGACCATTCTGCTCTGTGGGAACAGGCAAACACAGCACCCATAGAGCACAGGCTGCAGCCACTCACAGCAAAGGCAAGCACACAGGTACTCACCCCCTCTGCAGCACAGCTGGCACCTCAGCTGTCCCCAGGGGCAGAAGAAGAAGGCAACAAGAGGAATCAGATCCCAGAAAGACAATCCCCCTGACTAACACATCCTTTGCACTCGTCATATGCCCCTGAAGACCCTCTCTGAGCTGTAAAACATCACCCCCTCAAAGATCTTATTGGGCAGATAAAGATAATATTGTCCTTTTTGCTGCAGGGGGAAACTGGAGAGACAATTCAAAACACTCTCTGACCTGCTGCAGTGGGGCTGCAGGTGCTTTGGGTTAATCCTAAAGACTCTGCAGGAAGTTAATGGCTTGGCAACCCTGCAGCTGATGGACTTAAACTGCATTTTCTTTTACTAAGGGGACCCATATCTGAAACAATATGTAGAGTTCTTCTCTGAGCCCATTTTCAGTCTTGCTCTCAGCACTGTGTGAGCATCCCAGCAGTCCCAGGGTGTCTCTGTTTGGGTGCTGACATTTCCCACTCCCAAGCCTGAGCACACATTCAGGCTGGTGAATGACCATGGACAATTGGCTGATGATGGCAGGTGTGGAGCACAGAGTCACTCTCAGCACGTGAATTCAATGAAGACAAGCAGTATTGAGGGCTGGAGATGTGTCATTGTACCACTTTGGAGTTAAACACACACACACAAGAGTGGGATGCAAATTATACCTTCACAGGAAGTTTACAGCGGGGTCAGTGTGGGGAGCTGGGTTTCACAGGCTGCTGAACTTTGCTATGATGAGGTACCAGAGATGGAGCAGCTGCAATCTGACCTAGAAGGAAGCCACCAAAGCCTGCATTTTATTTATGTGTTTTACCTGTTACCTCCTAAAATAAAAATCAATATGTGTCAGACTGGTGATGTTTAAATGGATAATTCCCTTTCTAGTAAACTGATGCTTCCTCTTGCCTACATGATAAACTGCTCTGGGAACACAAAATAGGAAAAGACCTTGGAGAGAAGATGAGATGTGCCCAGGACACTTGAGGTTACAGGAGGAAGAGGCAGAAAGTCAAAGTCAAAACCCAATGTGCATTGTCAAGATGTGCTGCTTTTTTTTTTTAATTCCAGGGTTAAGAGAAATAGAAGACCTGACCCATTGAGTGCATCCTCCAGGGCAGCACTGGGAACAGGACAAGTAGATAAGTAACCAAAAGTCAACAATCCAAAAGACAATGAGAAAAGCAAAAGGGAGAGTGAGAGGATAAGGCATGTCAAGAGGGGGAGCCCAGATCTTCCAGCAGTTTCAGCAGGAGGAAACACTCTGCATGGGGCAAATACACAGGTCAAGGGTGAATCTTCATTCCTGCTGTCATGTGAGATGCAGTAATCTCTTTCAAGAGCTCCTTGGCTGATCAGCAGCCAAGAGGAAGCCTAAAGGCTGTTTAGTAATTGGCACTATGCTGAGCTTTCTTGGTTTGCCTTCTAACCACCATGCTGTTTCTATCTTCTTTATTTTGCATCTCTAAATGTGTTTCAGTCTACTGCTGACCCAGAAATGAAAAGAATTAACCCTGTTGCTATTACTCATTATTGACTCTCTTTCTCATTTAGTAAATGCTTGGCTCTTGAGTGAGGAGCAGAGGGCAATGGCTGAAGTCCTGTGGGTCAAGCTGGGGGAAACTGCCAGAATGTTTTTATAAATATAATTAGAAAATATAAATACAGATGATGATACGTTGTATGTTGTGCTTTGTATTTGTTTGTAAGAGCCTCGAAGTGTGCTGGGTTTGTATCTATGCTCTGCCATGCTGCTCTTTATTGAGTAACTTGCACGTTAAAAAGCAGTGGTGTTCCTCTCTCTGCAGTGGCACACACTTGGCTGCCAATTTATGGGATTAGATCAGGTTGTGGATGTATAAGAAAATGCACCAAGTGACAGCACTGGGGACAGGGGAGTGGGGCGGGACAAAGCCATTTTGTGAACAGGAATGTCCCAACTTGTACTGGACAAGTTTGATTGATTTCTTTTTCTGTTGATAAAATTAGGCCAATATTTCTACTGGGGACAGAGAATCACTGGCCAGTGTATTTATATGATGCCACACTCTCAATCCCACTGGAAATATACAGGATATGATGCTGTGGTGGGGACTACTGGTGCCACAGACCTGGCAAGGGCACTCAGGAGATCCCTTTGCCCCTGCAAGGGAAAGCATCTCAGAGGAGTTAAAACACGTCTGGCATCCAGGGCAGTCACAGACTTGTTGTTTTGGCCACACAGCAGTTCCTCCTCAGGAATGGGTAACAGTCATTTTACAGTGTCATTTCTCAATCAGATTAAATCAGTTTGCACAGGCCACCAGAAGACAAAGTCAAACTTTATTCCAAAATCTCCCTGTGCTGCCAGCTCCTTTCTCTACCAACAAAAGCATCTGTCTGGCCAAGATTTCCCTTTGTAGTGTTAGCTTTAACCTAGATCACTTTCTTGGCCTCCTCTGAAAAAGCAAGAAGGGACCATGCAGGATGAGGGACAAGAATGGGCAGGCAGCAGCACCAGCTTCCAGAAATTGTGACAGCTTTTCATTACTTTACACAGTTGCACAATTATGGCGCATGTTGCATGATACCATTCTTGGATGAATAGCTAGAACTTCCCAAATAAGGATTACAAGTGATTAATAATTAATGAAGTAGCAGATAATACATGACATGCAGTTATTACCTTTTCTGGGAACAAACATCAAATAATTCAATCCCTCTGAAAGAGAGTGATTCATTAAACATGTACGTGGGCAAGAGAAATCTGGTGTGAACATCTGAGATGAATCAATAATGGTCATGGATGTGGTCAAGATGCACAGTCACTGAGGACTGAAATAACGTCATCATGGACATGAGCAATGCTTTTGTGGCATTCAAACAGTTCTCTGAAGATTTTATAAAGTTCTAAAGCTTTGTAGTATCAGGCTCCTTTCTGACATTTGGAAGCCAGGTATCTTGAAAAGTTCAGAGGGGGTAGGGGGAGGCGAAGAAAGGAATTAGAGAAGAAAACATAAAACATCATGGAAGGGCCACTTCTTTTTAGCTCAAAAGAATCTGTTAGGGTAAAAATGGCAATTTTCTCACTGTACCCTGAGGCCTTGCTGCCAGAGGTGTGAGCTCTGAATCCAAGAGTTTCCTCACACAATCCTCTTTAAAACCACACAGAGAATAGTGTGTGCTTACAGTGACAGCCAAGGGAGGAAATTTCCAGGAATACTTTGAAACATTACTGTTTACTCCTCACTGTGTGAACAGAGAGCCTGTGAGCTAAACTTCCACAGAGACATGGCTTTGAAACATTTGAAACCCGTGCCTTTTGTCCTCACCTAACTCCTACTAGAAGCTGAACTTTATTTGTAAGAGAACCTAGTTTGGGCCAGCTCCAAAACCCACCAGATGAAAATTAATAAAGTCTCTTTTTCACTACAACAGCTCAGGGTTTAACCTTGAGGGCAGATTTTCAAAAGGTTCCAGGGAAAATTTCAAGTGTTCACTGTCCCTAGCTGTTACCAGAACTGCTCAACCACCTGACTGGGGACACCTGGCACGCAGGCTCAGACTGGCCCTGAAAGCTGAGTTAGAATTTGGTCACTTACTTGGTGCTTATATGGAAATTATCTTCTCTGCAAATCTTGCCTAGAGCAAGCAGAGCTCTGTGCAGCCTCAGAGAATAGGATTTGCCAGCTTCCAGATTTGTCTGGGTTCCAAAGGCATTACTCATGCAAAATTCAAAGAAATGAAAAATAAACAGAAGGTAAAAGAAAATGAAGACACAACAATATTCTAACTATATTAAAACCTGACTCAAACTGTTAACAGCCCCACCATAGTTACTGATTGTCAAACAGCATCAAGTCAGTATTAGGCAGAATTGTGTGTGTGATGTAAATATAAAAGGGTATCCCAGACAACTGCAGCATTCCCCATGGCAACATCCTGTGAACTCTTCAGAAAATGTAAATAAAAACATAAAGTCATGTCATTGTGCACAGAAAATCCTGCAGAGTGGATGCCCTACAGATATGAACTCTGAAATAATCTGTCCTCCTGGAAGCCTGGAGGATTTTCTTCCCACAGCTTTTTGTGTGTGTGTCTGAAAGGAGTTTCCTTCATTTAACAGCTCACATTCTGTTCTGGGGCTTGTTAGTGCAAAGGAGACAAGTCTAATTTTGCTAATCCATGCTGTGAAGAGAGTCAAACAGCATTTCCTACACTCGCTGCCAGTATGAAACAAAATCACACTTCTATCAGGATCTTAATGCTATCTCACAAGATAAACTTCTGTTGCTAATAATATCTGACACTTCTTTGTATGAGCACACCAAAAATACTTCAGAGCAAATTGATCTCTGGTGTAACTGTATTGAATTTACTGGAATTAAACTAGAACTGGGCTGGCATGTTAGGGGGTCAAAGCAATAAGCTGGAGAGCCTCTTTTCCCCTCAGGCTCACCTGACACTCGAGGTTAATGGTGCCAAGCAGAGCTTCCCTACAGCCACCAAAGGCTTGAATCAGGATTACACAGCACTGAGAGGGAGCTGTTCTCCTTCCTTCTCTTCCCTCTGCAGAAACCTGGGCATGAAGAAGAGCTCAAGTCAGTGTAGTTCTCTGATTCCTCATCCCAGGCTGGGGCAGCTGAGTGGGGTGTGTATCTTTTTCTCACCATAATAATTAATATACAAACTCCTCCTGCCTCCAGTGGAGAAAATGAGAGACAGAAAACTGTTAGAAATGCTCTCAGGTTAGGAGGAATGTTTTGCAAATATAAAATTTGCTCATCTGATCGTGGACATTTTAAAAGTATTAAATTCTCCCAGGGTTCATCTCCATGTCCTGGAGTAACAGGTCTTGCCTGGCAGCAACAGAACTTCATGTGGCAATAAGAACAGAAAAATCACATCAGTCTCATGAGATGTGCATCTGGCTGAGGTATCCCTGGGTATTGGGGGAATACACTTGATTTGCAATTTATGGCATCACCTCACAAGGGTTCATGCAGCATTTCATCCTAAATGGCCCACTCAAAGCAGACAAACCAAGAACTGCTTCCTTCCTGGCAAGGTGTTTTACAGCACAGTGTGAGTTCAGCAGATTTGAAATTATAACAGCCTGTAACGATGCTCAAGGCTGCTCTGACACACAAGCAAAGGTTGTATTTTATACATCTCCCAACTGCCAGGACAGCAATTTACAGAACGTTCCTTCAGCTCCTGCAGACTGCACCGTGACTTCAAAAAAATAGATTTACAGCACCTAAGGGAGAGGGAAAGGCCTGGAGCCTGTGTTTTGGAACTCACAATGGAACAAAGGTGTGAAACACATCCAGCAGACCCAGCCAGAGATCCCAAGGGGTTTGGACACCTGACAAGCAGCAACATGCAGCTGAGCCTGGCCTCCACTGACCACAACGTGAAACTGCCTCTTTGGAGGAACCCCAGCCTAAGCAGTGGTTTGTGTGATTTTATCCAAGAACAAAACAACCAGACCTACACATTATAGATAAATATGCATTAAAAACAAAGGCAAACCAAGGTTTTTTGGGGGCAGAAGATATTTCCCATGAAAATATTAACAAAGTGCCATCAACATAAGAGAACTCCAAGCTGCTAGAGGAACGGGTCGTACACACCTGAAAGAAGAGAAAGGCACAGAGGAGGCTGCAGATGCCTGGTTATTTGAGTCTGTCTGCACTGATAACCTTCAGTGACTGTAGGAGCTCAGGCAGGCACATTTGAGGCAATATTTGCTCATTTATTGTTATATTTATTTGGCAATAAATGGCAAGAATATGACCATTATCCATGAATGATACTTCTGTAAAATGGCTCTCTACTAAAACAGTGACTCTGGAAGCAGATATTGTACTGTGTATAATAATTAGAAAATATCTATTGTTGAAATAACCTTTCTAAAAAGAACATTGCAGGCCCAGGTGTTAAAGGATGTTAAAGGAAATCCCTTATCATTGTCAGCCTGAAGAAATAAGTGCAGTGAGAGAATTAACTTTTGGAAAAGTGCCCATGTCTCGGACATACCATATGGTAGCCATGTCTTCTTGATGCTTTAGTTGTATTAAAATGTTTATGGCATTTGCATGAGCCACATGGAAACCTCTCAGTGCCATTTGCAGTCCCACAAAAGGACAATTTGGAAGTTATCCAACACAAGTCATTTGAGGCTGCCATTCCCCAGTGGCCAAGGCTGCAGGAACCTGAAGCACAACTGCATTAACGTGTCCTACTCCCATGAGCCCTGTGTTTGCCCTCCATGCCCACCTCTCACACAAGTGCATTGCACAGATATTTTAGCCCACAGATGGAGGTGTTACAGGGAAAGCATTTCCTTGGAGCAAGCAGGCAGAACCAGTGGGAACAAGGCTTAGAAGCAGCAGGATCACCAGAAATGATACCTGAAAACTAAATGCCAGAGATGGAAGATGTGCTGGGACAGCAAAGTGAAGTTGAAAGCAGAACCACAAACCTTTAAACATTCAGAACAGCAATACTGAAAGGAAGAAAAGCACAAAGGCAGTGTCAGATTCAAGACGAGGTCAGAAAAAAACAGCTTTAAGAAAATAAGAAGATAGGAGACAGCACAGGGGAAAAAACCAGGAAGAAACTACAAAGAAAAATCCATCACAGAAGATCTGACCAGCCCTTGGTGTGCTGCAGATCTCAGTTCCCAAGGTGGGGAGCCAAGAGAAGGCACATGCAATGGAAGGGCCTTTGGCAAGGGATGCCAGGAGGCTGCCAGCAGAGCCCAGCAGAGAAATTAACTCCTGGCAACGGGGCTAAGGACAGGAACATTTCTGTGTGAATAAAGGACAGCCACGGAGGTCACGCTGAGCATAGAGGCCCAAGGAGGAAAACACGTGGATTTTTCAAGGCATTAATAGGTCTTTTGTTTCCTTTCCAAACTGTTACACTGGCAGCAGTCACATACCCAGTTGCATCTATGCTAAAAACCTATAGGAATTGGGCCATAACATACAGTTATTTCAAAGGGATTTGGTATGGTCTGCTCAGGTTTTTGTATGCTGATAGCAAAAAAAAGAATCTAAAATTCTGTCCTGTTTCTCTGGGAAGGTAAATATCAAGTTTGTTTGTTTGTTCTCATGTTGTAGCTGGTGTTCCCTCTCATGTTTTCCCATGGTTTACTCATTCACATCACAGACAGCTTGAGTTACAGGATTCAGTTTCCTCCCTATTAAAATGCAGCCCTTGTAGGGTGGAGATTGCAAGGAGAGACCTTGTACAGCAATGCTGATCAAAAATTTGCAAAAGAAGGTGTAAAATTTACCTGGGTAGGCCTCCTCCATGCTGGTGTTGCATAAGAGGTGAGTCTAAGCCATCAGGTAACTGGGTTTGGTTTTCACCAGAGCAGCACACACAAACTCACTACCAGAGCTCACTTTGGGAGCTGGCATTGCTGTAATTTGGGATAACAAACACTACCCAATACTGCTTCCCTCCCACTCCTACACTGCCAGAGTTTCCTTCCCCTGAGACCAAATAAAATCAAAATGCCCCGAAGAGATGAAAGCACAGCAGATATTCCCAGGATTGCTCAGGGAGAGTGCAGCCCTGGGCAGGCTGTGCTGAGAAGCAGTGCACCCCCCGTGGTCCCAGGTACTGCCCATAGGAAAAGCTGACACATTTTGCCTCAGGGTAAGCCAGGTATGATGGATGGATGGATGGATGGATGGATGGATGGATGGATGGATGGATGGATGGATGGATGATAGAGAGATAGATAGATAGAGAGATTAGATAGATAGATAGATAGATAGATAGATAGATAGATAGATAGATTAGACAGACAGGGCTGGGAGGGAATCAGCAAGGATCTTAGTTAAGTTACCTGCTTTTGGGTGTAAAATCCCAGGGTGAATTTGTATCACCAAAGGGAATTTTAGTGAAGTACTGACTGGGTTTGGAAATAAGCCTTCCTCTTGCATTTCCAGGGCATCTGTAACCCAACACTGTGTGAGTTTAAGCGTGGTTTATATCCAGAGGAGGTGAGACTACATCTTATGCCTGCTAAACATTGCTTACAACCTCCCAGGAAATTTGGCTGCATGAGGAATCATCCAATATCTTAGAACAGCCTCTGGGCCAGGGTCACTTCTTTAATCTCAGCTGTTCTAAATATTATTTCCATGAGACACATCATTCCTTTTATGCACCTAATCCCTGCAAGTGTTTTCTTGGCTGCTTTTGCTGATCTTGCATGAAACAAACTGCATTTTTAAAGTTCTGGTTCTGGGTCCTGCTTTTTATCAGAAATGTTCAGGAAACATAGCAGAAACATGTTGTTTATGAAATATAATTTATGTACGTAATGTTTATATGTAATTTATATATTTATTCATTTATGTTCCCATCCCAGGTTATGTAAAGGTGGCCTATCCACCAGAGTCCAGACTGGTGATTTTTGTTTTAATTGGTGGTTTTGATGACATGTCATGTCCTCAAGCCCATTTCATTACTGGATTTTTAGGTAGGTCACATTTAAACTCCCAAGGATGGATGGCTTAGAAAGCCTCCAGAGAATTGTTCTGACAGCAGATTCTCCCACGAGGATTTTGCAGCTTCTTGCAAATCTGCATTTGACAATCCTCACTATCTATTTACATTCATTTTAGCAGACTGAAGATTTCCTTGTTACTGCATTTGTATTTTTTCTGTAGGGATCTTAAGAGTAATCAAATATCCCTTAAATTCTTGGAGCTAAAGAGATGGGGCTGCCCTGAAAGTTATCCCTGCAGGTAAGGTCTTCCAAGGTGTTCACTGTTTTCATAGCTCTTCCCTCCCACATTTTCAACATTCATTTGGATTTACTGCCAGGAGAACTTGACACCAAAGGCACTGAGACAGGGCTTGCAAGGGGATACTCCCCTCTCCTGTGCAGCATTCCTACCTGGAATTAGGGCATTACATCAGCCCTTTCCACTTCCCACACTCATGTTTTTAATACTGCTGTCTCAGCTAGAATCCCCTCTTGACAAACCATAAAACAGCAATGGAGAAGAAGAAGATCCCTTATTAACATGCAGAAGTCATTAATGAGGATACAGATCAAATAAAATTTAGCGGAAGGGGAAAGTAAATTAAAACTGACACCGACAGATGTTTATGAACAATGGACAGAAAAGAGACTGTGAAGATTTACTGTGTCTCACACAACATCAACAAGAGATGCACTGCTGAAATTAAATGGCAGCAACCAGAGGAAGGGATGATAGGGAATCTTTTTTTCCCAGAACACATAATTAATTTGTGATGCATCTGCTATGAATTACTATGAGGTCAAAATAGCAGGACTCAAAAACATTCAGCTGTTTCTATCAATAAGAACATTCAGACACTTTAAACTATGAATAAAACGTAAGAGGGAATTTCTGTAAGTGCTGAAACACAACTTTTATCACAAAATTCATATTTATCCTCTGGAAGCACAGATAGTCAAGCACCACAAAATTATTATGAAGAAAAAGTGGGGGGTGTTCTATGTCTGTCTTTTAAATAAAGAATAAAATAAACTGAAAACACAGGGGGGAAGAAAGGTAAATGGTCATACTCAAAACAACAAAGGTCATAAGCAATCCCCAGAGGCAATACAAAAAGGCCAAAGGTCATAATAAAAAGTCAGAAAGTTATCAGAAAGGTCAAAGGTTACTGAAAACATTGATGGCCACTGAAAGCTCAAAGGTCACTAGAGATGTTAAAAGTCACACATCAAAGGTTACTTGAAGGTAAAATGTCAAAGATAGGTCACAGGTCACACAAGGGTCTCTCACAATGAAAAAGGTAATCAAAAATTCAAGGATTAGTCTGAAATGTAAAGTGATCCAAAAGATGAAAGATCACAGAAAGGCCAAAGGTCACCCTGACAGTGAAATTTGTTTGCTGAAAGGTCAAAGGTCACCCCAAAAATCCAAGAGTGGAAGACCAACCAAATGTAAAAGGTCATCCCAGGAGATCAAAGGTCATCTCAAAAGGCCAAAGGTCATCCTGAAATGCCAAAGTTCACTCAAAGGGTCAAATACTCCCTCTGAGGGTCAAAGATCACGGAGAGGTCAAAAGTAATTCCAAAATTCAAAGGTCTGTTCCTCTCTGCCCTCTTAGAGACACAGCCAGGGAGTGAAATGGGCAGAGAATGGAGCGACTTTGGTGCCCACTGACCCCTGAACCAGTGCCCTGTGCAAGGGCAAGCAGTGATGAAAGAGGGGAGTGTACAAACTGAGATATAATTATACAATTAGTTGTAATTAATTACAAAAGCTAAATATAGATGCTGTTCCAATATTAATAAAATCAGTATATAGAATGATAGAGAGAGGGGACAGCAGGACAGTTGCAGTATTTTGGGTGCTAAGCAGCCTCTGGGTTGACTATAAACCCTGTCCTTGTTGCACGTAGAGCCAGGTTGGGTACCTAAGAATTTACCCATGCTTCTGGCAGTGCTGCTTTAATAATGAGGAACAAAATATTTTTCTTCAAAGATCCTTTGAAAACCAGTAGCTTAAATATAATTGTACTGGAAGTAGTCTTCTGATTTCCCTTTTTAAGGTGACCAGCTCTGTGAACAGTGAGAAAGCACAAATCCATTGCTGGCAATTACTCCAAACAGCTGTACCAACCAATTTATATGCTGGGAGGCTTGTAAATTATGTTCTCCCATTAACCTGGCTCAATTATTCAGAGCTGACATGTCAAGCTTTTAACCAGCTACAAAGGCAGCAAGGCCAGATGCTTTTTCTGAGAGAAAATGATAAAGGAGGGGAAAGTGTGCTGTCATGTCACTCCATGTTGTGCCAGACCTAAAGGAGCGTTCTTAAAGGAATAATCCAAAAAGACTAAAATAACAATGTTGTATGTTCTTCTAAAGGTCTGGTTTTATACATAAGGACTTTAGTGGTGTAACTCAATTGTCCTGTCCCTCCAAAATCAGTTCTCACCTTTTGTACAGTGTTTTAAGTCCTCAGTCTTTAAACCTTGCCAGATGCTGCTCTAGGGTTTGCACTGGGGTGAAGATGCAGGTTGCTCCTGCCCAGGGAGCAGCTCTCAGCTTGAAGACAAGGGGCAAGGCAGGGCTGGGGACACTTCTGTCCCTCCTGGGCTGCTGTCCCAAGGCCATCCCTTACCCTGCTTGGCAGCACGGAGGGAAAGGCTCTCAGGTTTGCTCCTGGCTGAGAGGAGCTCACGTGGGAGAGCTCCTCCAGAAAACAAGGCTTGGAGGAGATGCTGACTGCAGTTTTTAAGGAGCTCCAAGGGCACAGGCACACCTGCTCTGTCGGGTCAGAAGGAGATTTGGGAACCGAGAGGATTCAGGTCTCTTCTAACATTCCAGATGGGAACCAGATGACTCCTTTCTCCCATGATCTGCCTTATCACCTGCTTGCAGGATCTGTGTGTCTCCTCACATAAGTGACAACTTTTAAAAAGTCCACCAGCACATGGAGATGGAAAACAGCAAAGCAAGATGTCACAGGAGTGCGGGTTAATATTACATTTAATAGGACAACTCCTGCAGCAGTTCTTTCACACCTCTGCTACTGCATGCAGCATTTTCTGGCTCTGGGCTCAAGGCAGACTTCATTTACCCTGGTGAATGGAACCTTAATTTCTCTCAACCTCCCTGAAGTAGTTCCAGGTTTATTCTGAGGCAAAGGAGAACCTGATACTGGCTTTTGGAAAATAAATGAATTTGCTACACCCTGGGAATTTTCTAACATGATATATCCATCAGTTTTCCTTTCTGACTAACATTTGGCAAGATGTACCTGTCAAAATCTTTTAATTCAAGCAGAATTGTTTGTTATTTCTTCCAAGCCTCACATTAACTGTCAGCACAGAAGTTTCCACACTGCCTCTGTGGGCTCACACACGTAGCTACCCTATGACCTACACTGAGGAACAGCCCTGGCTCGTGGAGAAGCTCAAATCCTCTGAGGCAAGAATGTGAAAACACAGCTGGGCCCAGCAGCTTCTGCTGCTGCAGTAAATCCCTTTGCCCCTCCACACATCTCTCTACCCTGAAAGTCTTTAGATGTGAAATCATGAGTTTTCCTTCTCATTGCAGTTCTCTTTTGGCACTAAAAATCCTTCTGAGGCAAGGACAGTTTGGCATATTTTCCTTGTCTGCCTATCAAGCTCTTAAAAAATTAAGTTATTAATCATCTGAACATTCACCTCTGTTGCACTGAGGCTTTCTGGCCAGAAACTCCCATAGGTGGTTATTTCAAATATGACTCTGCTTCTGTTGAATACTTTTGAATTTAAAAAAAAAAAAGTCTGAAGTATGGACAAATGCACCTTGTGATAACAATTACTGCCTAGCAGCGTATTTTTAAAGCAGTCAGCTGAGCTTCTAGTTTATATTTCAATAATTTGCTTACTTAGTACAAAAACAAAACCCAAAAAAAAAAAAAAAAAAACAAACCCTGACAAGCCCCACATCCATCACGTAGTTTATCTGAGGTCTCCTCTATAGCAAAGCATTGCTTGAGAGGAGGGAGAGAAGTTCGCAGCAAAATTGTTTTGTAACAGATGTATCGATGGAAAAAGTTACTAACTGGGAGTGTTCCCTCCTTGCCAGCCTCGCCGGTGCTGCTCTGCTGCTCTGTGGGGAGTAGCTTTCCTCTTGGGCTTCCGTGTTTGCTTTACGTGTTGCTTTCCTCTTCCTTTTGGTCAGGAGCCTTTTTACGACCTGGCAAAATAACACTGAGCAGCAGCACCGAGCCTGCAGGACAAAAATGAGCCTTTGCCTCAAATATCCCAGAGACAAATGGAGGTGAGTAGGAACAAGTCTGGGCTGGGGCACTGCTGTGGGTTTGCTGGTCAGAAGTTATTAGCAACTGCGTTGGATTTGTTTGGGGGCTTTCCCCCTATTTGGCTGCAATGTTGAGAATTTAACTAAAGTCTGGCATGGAGATACAGTGGAGTTGTAACTGCATCCAGGCCTTGGGAAGGAATTACAGAGTTGGTTGGGACAGAAATCCTTTGAGCAGGGTTTCCTGGGCCTTCGTGGCAGGCATCAAACACATTTTCCCTCCTCCTTTTCCCTGGTCTCACAGGGTGTCTCTGTGTTTCTGATTGCCTGTGTACACCTGATGAGAGCATTTACCCTGCTCCCATCATCTCCCTGCACCTCATATATAATGCAGAGGTTGTATTTGCTCAGCTGTATTGAATCCTGCTGTAAAAGCAGGGTGCAGAGGGCAGGTTCTGGATGCACAGTGAATCTCTGTAACTAATAAAATACAGCACCTGCCCTGCTGGAAGTATCAGTGTGAAACCTGACTTGACAGGGTAAGTGATCCCAGTTCATAATCCTGTAATTCTGGTACAGTTTGGTGGTACTGGCATAAAAGTGGTACTGAGAGCTAAGCTGGACTTTGAGATAAATTAAAAATGGTGTCTTTAAAGGAAAATTACTCTGTATGGGATCTGATGACCTGCAGATCTTTCACTCATAGGGTGTCATACCTGGCAGTTGGGTGGATGAAAACTATTTTGTGTTGTACAAACAAGACTCCACATGTGAGTCAAGAACAAAGTAAAAGACTAAAAATTCTTGACACTCCTTCTTTCTGTTTTCTAAGTTATCTTTTAAAAATCTTGAAATTTACGGAGATGAAGGTTTCTTTCTGTGCTGTTCAATGAGTATTTCTAACATCAAGCTTTTAGGTTACATTGGTTTCACATGCACATCTATGGTATGTTGGTCTCCTGCTGCAGAAAACATTGTTATTTCCTTTTTGCTGGTAATTCAATCTTATGTCTATGTAAAAGTTTTTTAGGAAAATACTAATAGCAATTAATTGCAGGTCAGAGACCACAGGGCTAGTTTGTATATGAAACAGAATGAACATATTCCTAAAATATTTGATGTAATGTAGAATCAACAAGTAATTCTGAAAGCACAGAATCAACAAATTTTTTAGATTTGTTTCCTCTTCAGTTCCCAGAAACCAGACACTGCTCTCTCAAGTTATAAAGTACCAGAGAGCAGCATTGTGTTTTGGTGCATGAAGGAAATGCAACTTCTGAGGGGTCACTAACTCAGCAAGGGTGTTACAGACAGACAACCTCGAACAGGCGATATAAAATTTTTCCTTCTGTTGGCCATTACCTCTGGCTCTCACGTAGACCCGACGTTCCTTGGGGCAGGGCCTCCCCTGGCTGGGTGTTCCTACAGTGCTCTGGCTTTATTCATCCCTTTCCATAGCAAGGAGTTGATGGAAGATTTTACATGTCCATCCCAGAGCTCACAGTATGAGTGTTCACTGTTCATGGAAGCACTGAGTTTAGCTGCCTTTTTGTTGGCAAACCCAAGCCCAGAGAGCTGAGTCACTCCACACAAAGCTTTGAGCTTTTGCTTTTCCAAAATACAACCTTCCTCTTTCACCAAGGCTTCCAGGACACTTCTTGCTGCAGAACTTTGGTTTTCATATGCTACACTGAGACAGAAACACAGGCAGTCACACACTTGGTAACAAGGGAAGAAAGTCCTGTGTCAGGAACAAACCCAGAAGAGAGGCCTGCATCATGTTTAAAACACTGAGGCACAGACACAGAGAATGGAATTAAAAATAACCTGTACAGTTATTTTCACAACTTTATTTTATATCAGGGAGAATTTCTACTGGCTTTTCAGTTTCTCTTTTTGGACAGCTTCAAATGCTGCCCACAGCCTGTGTAAAATCTGAAAGAGCAGGTTTTGGAAAGAGCAGGCACGTGGAAATAACCTGTTGCAGTCATCAAAGCCACATCAAGGTACTCAAGGTGATGTAGGAGCAGCCACCCCTTCTCTCCTGAGCTCTCAGCTGGAGCACAGACCTTGGATTTCTGCTGTGAGCAGTTCATGCTCGCAAGTCCCTCTGCTACTGAGTCATTCTAGCTGGCTATTATATTAGTTATTTTAGTCTATTTTAATAATTATTCTACTCTGAAACAAAACAAAAAAAAAAAAAAAAAAACCCAAAAAAAACCAGAGTCATACTAATTGTAGAATCCAGAGACTAAAAAAAATAGTGTGTGAGGAAAAGTGACACAATATCCCCCTGCAAAATAAAAAGGTGCTGGGGAGTCAGTGGAGAGTGAAGAGAAAGGAACACCAGAGCAGCCAGCTGGAAAGAAAAGGCCAGCATAAGGCTTGATAGTCACAGGAAGATTAAAATTAAAATGTAACTACTTAGAAACCTCTCAGTTGCAATACATTTCAGAAGAGCCACCTAGTCTCAGAGAAAGCTGTCAGAATGGCAAATTGAAGTCAGCAGGCAAATTTAAACAGATGTCTTAAAAACAGGGAAAACTATCCCTATATGTAATATCTGACATGTCAGAAAGTAGAAATCTTTAAAAAGAAAAACACTGGGAATGGGCAAAACCTGAATTTGAAAATCTTCCATCCAGAGTTTTTCTACTGCTGCTGGGGATCTGACAGCCATTTAAATTATATCTCAAGCTCATTTAAGAAAAAAAAAAAAAAAAAAACTCTTGCTTTCCCATCCCACCAATTACAGAAGAATCATCACATCATTTTATGTTGAGTTAGTTGATGAATGTCATGTCATATATCACTGCCTCTGCATCTGACAGGAATCAAAGCAGACACTTTGAAAGGCAAGTATCTTTGAACTGCTAATTATGCTTAACAAAGGAAGTGTTTCACATGTTGCTTCTTAATGAAATTTCTGCTTTTACCTAAAAGGTTTTTCTCCCATCTTATTTCTGGACAGCATGAAATTATGTTGAAACTCACTGTAATCTATTTATTTCTGATTTAAACTGGGATATTTAAAAAAGTGGGGAAAATATTCTGTGTTTCTTGCATAACCAAAGCTTCTGGAGATTTGTTGAGAAATACTGGCAAAGGTATATCTGACCTCCTGACAGATATGTTCCTCTTTTGGATATATGATGTTAAAGGCATTTGTGAATATTCTGAGCGTGAGAAGAGTATTTTAGCTCAATTTCTCTATCCCCAGGAATTTCTTCTTCCTCAGCTTTCTCTTTGGGGCCTTATTCTCAGAGCAGTGTAAAATACCCAAACAAAACCTACACCCAAACAAATCTTCTCAAACAAGAGCAATTACCAAACAGGAGGATAAGTTGTAGGGAGAAAAAGATAACAAGTGTTGGGTCAGAAATTTGGCATTGTCTCTAATTCCACCATGTTTTAACACTTTGCACAAGGTTCAAAAAAGAAAAATACACAAATAAAATAAAACCAGTAAAACCCAAAGAAAAAACAAACACCCAAATTGCATTGCAACCCCTCAGAGCCTCAAATCTTCTGACATACATCCTTCTCTAATCTTAAAGCTTCTGAAGTGGTGCCAAAAAGTGAAACTTTACAAGTCCTGGGCTAGGAAGGAAGTGGTGTATGTGTGTCTGCTCTGCTTTGATCTGCCAGAGAAGAGGTTGTTTTGTATGGTTAACATCAAGCCATATCTTTCAAATTAGGAATCTTCTGTCTAGAAAAATACTGGAATATGAAGCTATGAAGAACGTCCCACTAATGCAGAGATCTGCTGGCAAGTCAGGAATTGAGGGTAAAACCTACAGCACCTGATAGAAATAAATAAGTTTTATACTGTTACTGTCCATCACTGGAATCATGGATTTCCCTGCTGTTAGCCAAAGCAGAATTATTTTTTAAAATGATAATATTCTCTGATTTATATTCCATGAAGTGAAGAAGGGAATGCAAAGTTTGTGCTAGCTCCTCAAACTGTAAGAGACAATGTAAGCTCAAGAGTGTTGATTCTCAATTTCCTTAGAACTACTTTTAAAAAGCTTTACATACACAGGCTGAATAAAAATGACATTCAGGCCTGTTAACAACTTTAGAATTGCTCCTTTCCATTGCCAGTTTGTCCCACATACTCCTGTGAAGTAAGCAGTTTTGGAAAAATGCTTAAAACATAGAAATGGCACAATTCAGTCAATTGCTCTTCATCAGTAAATAAGAGAGCATTCAGAGGCACTGTCACACAGCAGAGCCTGGGATTAGCTCTCAATTGCCTCTTCTGTGAAATCTTCCTGCTGTTTCCTCACATCCATTCACAAACATTCTTCCTTTCCACTCACTCACCGTGCCTACAAGAGTGTTTAGGAGCTCAGCTAATTTGACTGGGATTAATAAGATGTGTGCATTAGATATTAAAAGCAATTTTTAAAATCCATAACGTGCTGGTGGTATCCTTAAATGCTTCTGTTACCCTGGCACTGGCTGGTGTGAGTTCTGTGGTGGGGGCAGTTTGACAGCACTGGGAGGATGCTGGGTTGCAGGAAGCAATTTTGGTGCTGTTCCCAGTAGGTTCTGGGGAGAAGTCACTGGATTTGAAGTGTGGAAGAGGCTCACCATAGAACATACAGCAGCCTTCTCCCAGCACTTTTATGCACTCCATAAAAATGTGCTCAAGAATGAAAAGCAAAAGGAAAAGAATATAAACCTAACAGAGAGTTAGTCCAATTTTACCTTATGCCCTGGGAAGGCAAAGAAAGATAGGAGTAACTTCAATGAGATCACTAATAAAGCCCTACCTGAGAGCTGCTCAGTAGGTGCCTAATTCTATTTGTCACAATTAAGGTTTAAAGGAAATTGCCTAAGCACCTTAGACCAAACCCCCCATCCAGCTAAAATTCACCTTTGCACATTAACAACAACAACCTCACAGGCAAACGTTACCTTGTATCTTCCATTTTCCAGTCCTGAGATTTGCACGTCCCCAAAGGATCAGTGTGATTCCTGGAAGCCTTGGGAAACCACACAGTGGATGTGTTGTCCATCAGATTACCATACTAGAGAGAAGCTGCTGGCTGAACAGCTGTAATTTTCATGAAGCACATCTGTTACCTTATACCTAGTAGAGTGGTGGGTGATTCAGGAATTTTGGAAATTATTTTGGAAAACAGGTTAGGCAAAACAGAAAGAAGTGGTGCAGGTAAAGCTGAACCTGCCATGGGCCAGGAGATGGACCAAGTGACCTTTGAGGGGCCTCCCAGTCTTTCTTTTCTCTGATTTCTTTACTTTAATGCTTTTGTCTCACTACGTGGACACGTAGTCCTGTATTAGTCAACTAATACAACAAATGATGGAGGATGGCTTAGATGAAGCCAGTTTGGGCTGTTTTGCTTGCATTTCCTGAACAGTCATGAGCTCTGGAGGAGAGCTAACAGGCTCCATGCATGGCCAGTTCTTGTCTGTGTTTTCAGGCAACTGGAAAGCTGAAATCTCTCCCAGCAAAAGAAAGGTTATGCATGCAAACACTCTCCATTTCACAGCTTTTTTAGAAAATACCCAGTTGCCTTCACTAGTCTGTGATACTGCTCTTGTGACACGTATTCCTCCATTGCATTAGTATTCCTATCACAATATTGACTTTTAAGCGAGAGAGTGGGCTTCATCTGCATGTTTGGAGGCAGAACTCCTAAAAACTACTTTTAAAAATGTCAGTTCCTGACCTCATCCTCCAGCTGAGCCCTGAGAACTTTGGTCTCTTATGAGAGGCTGTATCAGCGTGCTCAAACATGAGCCAGGTTAATGCAGTTAACCCTGAATTCCTGACTGTGCTGTGCTGGCCTTGCCTGCCTGCAGGATAATGAGCTCACTGGTTTCGGGTGTTGAAGCTGCTTGGAAATGATGCAGCACTTGGTCTGTGTGTTACTGGTAGCACTGGGAAAAGGAGCAAAGGGACAGGAAACATCATCCATTCCACTCTCACCCACGCTGGGTGGAATCAGTCACAGCAGCAGGTCCTGCTGTCTCCAGTGACAGTTCCCCTGAATCCCATTGCACTGCACGTACTGTGTTCAGGAGTTTTGTTAAGAGACTGAAAGCCCTGGATTTAGAGCTATCACAAAGCAAACAGTCTTGAAAATAAGTGTATTTGAACAAGAAGAGCCAAGTCCTCATCTGGAGAGGAAACTTTCATCTCCCCACAGAAGATTACTCGGATTTATAGTCTCGATGGTACACAGGGAAAACTTGAGATTTATCTGAGTCAGGGTACACCTGCATTTTAGTCCTTTCACCGCTGAGAAACATGTACAGTGGTTCCCATTATTTCAGAAGGGTTGGTTTGTTGGTAGTTTTTTAACATCACCCCCCAGTGTATTTTTTTTTTTTTTTCCTTTGAAAGGCTCTTATTTTTGGAGCTTAGGAGTCATAATGAATAAAAACCTGTGAATGCAATTCAGTTCAGATCCACGTGCTGAGTCACGGGTTCCTCTTCAGTATGTGCAGGAGTCAGATCATGTCCTTGTAAGGGGATTGGCAGTAGCTTTGGAAATATCTGCCCTCTTTCCCACTTTGCACTCATGAGCTGTACTTCCAGCTCAATTTTTATATGAAAGCAAATAAACATTTCATCTGCAGGCATCAGATATTGTCTTGGTAACCATCCCTGTATCTGTGTGCAGCTGCACAGGGTGGGAAAGGAGGCTCTGACATTTGTTATATGGTGTGAGTGTGTCTTACACTGTTCATGTTCGTGCTACTGTTAGGAGATCCTTCTCTGTCTCTCATCTTTTGCTCGACCCAAACAAAGCCAAACAAGCACTTCCCACATCTCTCTGCCATCCATCACATACCTACTCTTTTATCATAGCTGTGCAGCATTTTCAAAACCAAGGCTTACATTCTGTCAGTTATTATTAAACAGTTTTTCAGTGCTCTAAATCCCTTGATTTGGAGAATGCCCAAGCTAATGAGGTGAACAGAACCAAACCATTTCAGGCACTGCTGGCCCAGTGAGACCCTCAGCTCTATCCCTGAGCTCCTCCTCACTTTGAAGAGCTCTCTTTGCCTCTTGGGGTATATTTCTGACCTTTGCCTCCTTTTATTTATTTGAAATGTATATTTTTGCCATTAAACAGCCCCACAGAATGAGGCAGGGACTTTGTGCTGTCCTGGGGGTAAATGTCACCCTCACAGTCTTATCAGCACACCACACAGACACACACCTGCATTTCCCCCTCTGTATTGTTAATAAGGTGAACATTATTACACATTTTGTTAAGCCATGGGTACAACAGCAATCTTAGGCTGTACAACCCAGTCTTGACATTGATCCTAATCTAAAGGCAAAGCTGTGCTCAGGCAGGACAAGCTTCCAGGTTTTGATGGCTGCTTGTGTTTCCAGGTTTTGGCAAGGAAGTGGTGTTGAAAACACACTTGGAATGATCTATAATCGACTTTTGTGGCTTCAGATCGGTCAGATAAACATTGGGGAGAATTCGTTGAGGAAAACAAGCTGCCATTCTGAACAGCTGGAGTTTAGCCATCCCCAGAGCAAAGTCCATCAAACCCTGAGATGTGGCAAACTGCCAGGCAGCTGCATGTGTGTCACTTTGATGGTCACACAGGAATGCCCTCTGGGCAGGAGGGGATTAATGATAGCTCTCTGAAGCCCCAAGTGCCTCATTTTTGATCTTCCTATAGCACTATATTTCTAATTCCATTTTCACTTTGTTCTCAAAGCTTCACTCTTCATTTAAACCCTCTAAGGAAACTCCTTGCAAGATAGATGTACATTACCCTTCCAGGAGAAACAGAATCTCTGTCAGAAAAATAAATACTGAAATCTGTTTAGCAATGGCCCTCATGTAGAAATCTTTCTCTCATCTTCTTCAAATATTAGTTTAGTAAACAGCTTTCATTGATAGAAATTTAATTGCCATAATCCAGATAGCATGGATTATTCTATAGAGATGCACTAATGCTAATTTGCAAGAATGAGAGAAAATTTGTCATCCTAACAAATTACTTTTGTCCTTGGATGAAAGAGACAGCAAAGACAGTGCCCCTGGCTAGGTGGAGACATGAGATAGATATCCACAATGCTCCATATATGAAGTCTTGTGCTGGAGATGTTAATAACATCCAGTTTAATTCCTACAAAATTAAAACTAAAGATATATAATCATCTCCAAGCAGAAACCTACTTGGAAATAGCCTGACTTGGTGTTTTGAAAGATGTCAAAGATAATCTTTTCATAAAGACCTTGGGTGTGTCGATCCAAATAATGATGTCTGGGTATTTATACACATGGTTTTTCTCAGAGCTGCCCATTACAGCTAATTTTGCCAAATACACATGAAGTTTATAAAACCAGAAACACCTTTTACTTAATCTAAATCTGTCCATGGAAATGGATGTAATGAGCTCTAAATCCCAGTCCAGTCTAATGTAAGACCTAAGACCCACCACGTGAGATACAAAAGTTGGTGGACCCTGTCCTTAACTACAATTAAACTCCGTGTGCAAACCCAAGTGCTGATGATAACACCAAGCAGCCTAGACACTGTTTCTACATCACCCTCCTCCTTTTCTAAAGCAGGGGTTTAGGGCTAAAACTGGGGCTGTAAAAAGTTTTGCTTCATTCATCAGGCTTGATGCAGGTACAGGGTGCAGTCACCATGATTCACATTCCTGACTTGTGGATTCATTATTCCCTATTCAGTCCAGCCCTCACTGGTGTCTATGAAGATGACAAAGACTGTCCCATCTCACACAGCTTGCAAGCACATTCCAGACCAACCAGGAACACACTGCCTTACACTGAAGCTAGAGGTGCTTGGGCAGAGCTGTATCAATCCTCCTTGGCTGCCAGGAGAAAGGTAAAATTAGGAAAAAGACCCCTGTAGAACATGACGGAGTTCAAGAATTCAGTCTGTCTGCAGACCATGGTGAGACAAGAGTGCCATTCATCCAGCCTGTCCAGTGGCTCCTCAGTGGGGGCACTGGGTGCAGGACCAGGGGCAGGAGACTCAGGATCTGGATCACTCAGCTCTGCTGAGGCTTGATGTGCACCTTGGCTTGTCAGGACCAAACAAACTCTCCTCTGCCTGTGAAACCCAGAGCCCAGTGAGCAGATCTAGGCCAAAGTGAGAAAGCAGCACCTGCCAACATATCTGCAAGGACTGTTGTGAGTTCTGCACAGATATTATTTGTGGGGAACTAAAAGAGATTAGCATCTAACCACAGACTCTTGGTAGAGTCACCTTCAGAGCAGTCAGGCACAGTCCTACTTAATCTGCCTGCCTTTCCAGAGCCCTGATCACTATGTATCTTTGCATCATGGCCATCCATCACAGCACCAGTTTCTCATCTAAATACTGCCAGCAGCACTGTGAGCAGAACCCTCCCTCCTTCTCCCTCTGCATCTTATTATTGAAGTTGCTGCTGGCAAAGGAAAGGAAAGTGTCCACAGTGACATTAGCAGAGCTGTCAGCTTAATCCATGCTGATCCTTTCCCCCTCATCCCTGCTTCTCTGCCCCAGTTCTCCTTTTTGAGGCAGCAGAAAATCCATATGAATTCACCACTGTGCACAGCCATCCAGAAATCCTGCCCATGTTCCATGAAACCTTTGGTACCCTGACTCCAGCTCCATGTGCCGTGTCCCCCTTGGCCACCCAAGGCCCCCCAAGCAGAGCCACTGCCAGGGTTCCCAGAGTCTGTGCCTCGCCTGGACAGCAGGAGCATCCCTGGGAGCAGTCACAGCAAGGAACCTGTCTGCTCTCTGCAGGTTCCTCATCACAGGGGAAACAGGATTCCAACAGCTCTGAAGGCAGAGCAGGGCACAAGAGAGGCTGGGTGCTTTGACAGAGACCATTCTGCAACCAAATAAACTTGTTGCAAAGTTTTCCAAACCCTTGGGAGCTGGAATGTTTGTAAATAGTCCCTAATCAGTTCCATTCCAACAAAACACGCATTTCCAATTTGGAAAGGAGCAGGTAAACCTCCACCAGCAGTGCAGCCCTATTCTGCTGCTCATCCCTCTGGGCCATTATGGAGAACAGCATGGTGTGTAAAGGGGAACAGAGCTGCAGACAATACTTCATAATGAGGATTCACCATGAGGGGACCCTTCTGGACTCCAGGTACCCCACTAAGTCAGACAGGACTGCAGACATGTGTGAGTAGACAGCAGCTGTGTTTGGTCAGACTGTTGTAAAGCATGAGTTACTGAGGCAGCTTGTTTGGTATTTTTGTTTGTGTAGGATTTAATTTCTTTTTTCAGAGACAGTTTTCAGAAACAGGGATTTATTTTTTCCCTCCTCAGTTCACCAGGCTGACACACAATTCATGGTGTGCCTTGTTGGATACTGTGTGTCACTCAGCTGGAACTGCATTTCATATAAAAACCAGTAAGTTCCCTAAGATTTTAGGGGTCAGAGAAAGAAAGGTTTGTTTCTTCTCTCCTGTGGCAGAGTAACCCCCTCCAAGCAGCACTGCAGTACGAGCAGGTTGCTGCATGTCAGGAGCAGTAATTCCACCTGGTCGATATTCCCACCAGCCCAGCTGTGAGGAGCTGGTTGTTTAACATCTCTAGATCGCACAGTGATATGAACCTAATCAACTCCTGTCTCAATTTTCAAATCTCATTGAAAACCATACCTTGTCTTCCTCGGCAGTACTGCTTCATTTTCCTGTTACCCTGAGCTATTATTTAATTCTCTGGCAGTAGCTGGCACTGACTGGAGCACAGTTCACAGGATTGACCCGGGGCCACAGCCCGGGGCTGAGCAGTCCTACAAGCTTGGACAAAGCACTGTGCCCCTGTTTCCTCATCTTTGACATAAGAGTAATGTTTCTGCTGCCAAGGGAGGCTGGAATAATTATGCTCCAGGAATATTCAATGCTAAACACTTCTACCAGTCTATTTATCATGTTTATAGAGTAATGGCTTTCAGGAATAAGAGATTAGACAATAGCTCTGTAGTTACAGCATTGGGCTGGAGTACAGGAGATCTGATTCCTGGCTCTTAGGAAACAGGTGAGACCTTAGGCAAGGTTTGGCCTAATACCTCCTCCTTTAGAATGGGAAATACAACCTTTTCCTCTATGGAGGCTGGATAATTCCTATTCATGAGTTTGCAAAGAGAACAGTTACTGTCAGTTTTTAAGTGAATTGTCACTTGTACAGTTCCAATATGGATTCAGTTTATAAACAAAGGACAAGAAGGAATAATTGCAGTTAGGAGAGGCTTTGCAGCATTGGTCAATGTCTGATTCTTGTATTTAATGAAACCTTGCACACCAGAATTAATTCAATGAGGGAAATATCTCTCACAGCCAATGTTGACTTCAACAGTCATTCATGACATTGAGCATGACAGCTATTACCTGTGTCCCTTCCACTGAAAATCAGGAGCACACCATCAGACCCAGTACCTACTGAAAAAACAGACAAGGCTGCTCACAGTCTGGAAAACCAAGAGACATGCTTTGTGGATTTCCCTGTTAGCATGGTTTCCAGACAAGCCTCTCTGCCACAGTTCAAAGAGTTAAAGACATGCCACGCCTGATCTCCCACGGAAGTTTTGAAGGAGAAGCCCAGCAGATTTGATTAATGCCAAGTGGTTTGTGCAGGCAGAGCCTGTCCTGCTGCCTCCCACTGCCCAGCCCACCTGCTGCCCACCAGCTGCTCCAGCTGCCGCTGAATCTCCACTGCCAACGCCCTGCCTCCGCTTCTTTCCGTGGTTCCTGAGGAAACACTCTGTTCATCTGCTGCTCTTTAAGCAATTAATGGACTCCATGAACCATCTGGTGAGCAGGGGCTCTGCAGGGCCCCTAATTTGCAGCAGCTCACCCCCTGTGGCACACGTGTGCTCTGGCCTTATGGCCAGTGCCTGACCAACGGGTGCAAACCAAATGCTGTGGAGCTGCATGGACATGTGCCAGTTGGCTACTTGTCCTTAGCAGTTTTCATGGGTTTGATAAAATACACACTCACATTGATTTATTAGCATCAGTGAAGTTACTGCCAGAACTGGCCTCTCTGCAGAGCAATGTCTGGGCCTGCACAGGATATGCTTTGTTTGCAATTATGCTACTTGCCCTATGGAGAATATCTTCCTTTAGCCCTCTTCATCTTCCCTCTAGACAAATATTTTAAACTTACATTACAGAAAGCTTTTTCTTCCTTCCCAAAAGGTTAAGAAAAGCTGCAGTAGCAAAGATGCTCATTTGAGGATACCAGCTAGATGCTGGAAAGGAAAATTTTGGATAACGAAAAATGTGCCTTGGCAACCTAGTTGGACAAGAAGATGGGACTGAGCCATCTCTCTTCTCCCAGAAAGGAAAACCAAGTCACAGAGCTCAGCTTTTTTCAGTCTGAGAAGTTAATTAGGGAGTAGGAATCAAAATTCTACTAGTTTTATCCCTTTGAAAGTCAGAAACAGAGATAAATCCTTCCCTGCAGTATGCAGCTCTCAAGAGCAAGAGAGGGCTCTCAGTGGTGCTGGTGGAGTGGGAGAAAAAGCAACAGTCTCAGGCATCCCTGCACAATCCTCATCTTTCTGAAGCATTCCACCTGCACAGAGTCTTGTTCATGAGTATTAACAATTAATTTGTTTCCTGAAATGCTTTCATTTCTAAGCTAGTCCTGCATGGCTCTGTACAGCCTTTCCTGCTGGAATATCAGGTTTTGATTAAGAAATGAGGAGCTTGCAGGGCTGCACAATGTTGCTGCTCATCACATGAGAGTGAGGTGAATTTCACCTTCTCCTTCAGTAACCACAGCTCAGTGCTGTGACCACACCAGCCTGTCCTTCAGAGGTTTAAGACCTTTCTCCTTGGGCAGAAAATAACCACATACTTAAACTGTTTAAATGCCCCTTGTGAAGGGCTGGACTGACCTGAGTCTCCTCAGGACTTTCTTATCCTCTTCTAATTCCAACTCTTTGCTCAGACCTTCCCCTCCTAACCCCCAAGTGAAAAAGTGTCTGTCTCTCCAAAGCAGGCTGAACTTCTTGGCTATATTAATAAGGAAATTAAGGTTAATTGAAGGAAGTGTGGTTACCTCCATATATAGCATTATATTAAATTGCTGCACTATTTCTAGCATCCATATTTTCTCCAGAACGCTTAAATACCACAGCCAGTGCAGATCCATGGCAAAAGGCTGCAGAGGATGAGTTGGTTTCTTGGCTTGTAGAACAGCTAATGTCATAGAAGTGACTTAATTTGAATGCAAAACTAGCTTTGTGAGGAAAAGAAGAAAATATCAGGTATAAAGAACTGCTTAACCTTTTAGAAACAGCTGGAAGAAACAGCCATCTAGAAACCAGCTGTACCCCAGTGAGCAGCAAGGGGAATTTCCACTGACTACCATGTCAGCATGGATGGCAAGGTTCTCCCTTCTTTGACCAGGTCAGGATCATATGACATGCCTGACTTCCAGAGAAGTTTTAACCTTTCTAGATCAAGATCTCCAGACACAAATCCAAGAAGTGTTACTTGAAAAGAGCTCTCCCTTATTGTGGGTAGGATTATTCAGTGACAAGGCTGTGACCACTTCCATGCCCTTCATGGGGCAGAGCTGTTCACATGACTTTTCTAAGATAACTTGCCCCAGAAACCACCTCTGGTGGGTCTCTTCAATCTCAGAGCTGCTGGGTCTGGTACAGAAGGGAGGAACAGTCCTGAGATGCAGGAAGTTTGGGTCCATTCTGCTTTGATCCCAAATCCTCTGGGACACTGGGAAAACTCTGGGACACTGCCAGAACCCTGAAGTTTTGTGGGTGCTCCCTGGGACCCGGCAGCTCCTCTCTTCAGCCCCTTGTGCCCCCTCTGTGCATACCCCCCTGGGCAGGGCTGTCCCTGGAATCCACCTCTAGGTGCTGCTATACTACCAGCTATGGATTTCCCGGCCGGAAAAACGGGAAAGGAATGGCAGCAATTTCCTCGTGTTGCAGGAGAAAATTGCAGCAGTTCTGGATCACCAAAATGGGCCTTTTTTTTAAAGCACGGTGTTAATCCTTGCATAAACCAGGACATCAGGCACAGCTACCCCTCCACATCTCCTGCAGGGATTGCAGCAGAGGGGACGAGCCTGAGCATCACTTTCTGCATCATATTTAGACTGAGGGACAGCTGTAGTTGAGCTTTTCACACAAAGGAGAAGGAAGAGGTTAAACTGAGCTAGTGGCATTGTCGGGATAGGAGTTAACCCTGCCAGGTCAAGAGCAAGGGCACAAGTGATTTGTCACAGACAGCAGTAATGCACATGGGGCTGATTCTAGAGGGTGAGGTTTAAGGCTTCAGGCATTAGCAAATTAGCATTTTGCCTAATTAGATATTGATCACTATCACAAAGCATGTCATGACCACCGAAAGCTTACCACAATGTGATGGAAAATGAGAACACGTACCAGAAAGCACATTAATTCCTTCTCCTCCAGGAACTTTACTCAGACATTTAGCCAGTCTGCAAGTCTTATCCTGCTGTTTCCTAAATGAGTGACAAATATTCCCTTGTTTCCCAAGGGCAGCCTTAGTTTTCCTTTTTACTGCCATACAATAATTTTCACCTTGCATTAGGGTAAGGTGTTATTCCTCCTTTCCTGATGCCCCAAGTTGCACAAATTTCAGGTGTTCCATACCCAGCTGATCCCCTGCCAGCTGTGACAACCGAGGAAGAGGATTTGGTCTCCCCACCATACAGAGATGCTGTATTAATTGTTTTCCTGTGTGTGTCCCATGCTGTGCAAGACATAGCATGAGTTGTTTGTGGCCAGATGAACCCTCAACACCCCACGAATGTGCTGTTAGCATTGTGACAGTGGATAACAGACCTCCCTGTCCCTGGGTAGTGAGAACTATCAAACTTCACCTTGCATCCCTGATCGCACATGTACACTTATATAAGTGGTTTATTCCAGTATGTGCTGCAGAGAGAAAGAAGCAAGAAGATTGTGCCTCTTATAAGTTTACCCTGGTTCAGCTGCTCTGCAGGACCTTTCTGAAAGTGCCCACAGGAGACTGCATTTCCTTTGGAACATTAATCTCATCTTAGGGCAGGGATAGTGCGTGATCAGACACAAACCTTGGAGAACAGCTCTCTAATTTTTCCATCTGGGAACTCTCCTCTCAACAAATGCATTTCATGCCTGTGTGTGATCTCTGGAGGTCTTTGCACGTTGAAATGTGAGAGTTGAGTGATGCTGCCCATAGGATGGGAAGGTCTCAGACATGCCATGAGAATTAGTTGGGTAGCAGAGAGCTGTGTTAGGGTGCAGTGATGGGAGCAACCAGAAGGTGCTCTTCTGGAGCATAGTCTGACACAGGTAAGGCTGAGAAACAGGAGGCAATGCCTGAGGGGAGGAACCCCTTGTTAACCTTGGGATATTTAGCTGTTGCCACTTCAGCACATAGAAAATAGTGCCTGGCAGGAACCACAGACTCAGCTGCAGCAGAGTCCAGGCAATCCAGCAGGAATATCAAATTGTGGATAAGAGGTCCTGGCCAGATACAGACAACAGCTCTGCATGGAGATGAACTTACAAGAGAATGGCCCCTACCCACTGCTCTGCTGTGTCAAACCATGTCCTAAATGAGAAATGGTGCCTGAGAAACAGCAGGGAGCAGAGGTGCTTCACAGCCTAAACCACAGGCAGTGCCACCTCCCTGGCAAAGCTCTGGACAGCTTCCCTGCCCCTGCTGGAGAACCGAGATCCCTGTTTCTCCTTTCTCTATAACGAATGATACTGTTTGCTCTGAGTCCCTTCTGGAGCTGTGATGGAAGCTGAGCACTGGGGGTGGGTACCTGAGCTCTCTCCTGATGCCTGAGCTCGGACACAGTTTGGGAGCTGCCACTGCTGCTCTCAGCCACTGACGGCTCCCACGATCCCCACGGCAGACTGAGCCTTCAGTGGTGAGCAGCTCCCCCACAAAAATGCATTTTGCAGCACTTTCCCTGCAGCCCAATCCAGAGCCATGCTGCTACCCTGCCTTTGCCAGCCCCTCATTCCTGTGCAGTTTCACACACCCCATGGCAAACTTCCCGTTTGTGTGAAAACACAGCCTCCAGGCAAAACTGCCAGCAAAGGGCAGCTTCCTGCTGCTAAGCAGGGAAAGGCATCTGGGGAATCCGGACCTGATGCCAAAGGGATTAATGCCTGCAAAGACATTAATGCCCCCCACAATATTCTGCTGTCCCGAGATGGGCATTGCTGCCCTGACCGACCCTGCTGCCATCTCTGCCCAGGCATGAAGCTGCTCCTGATGAATAGATACAAGGACTTTCCAAATAATATGTTGTATAGAATCAATCTTGACTTCTCACCTTTCAGCCTGTGTGCACACAGACATACCACGGCTTATTTGCATTGGGAACTGGAATGATATTTCTAATTTTTATGGTATTTGTTGATACTGCTGCAGGTGTTTGGGGTTTGAGTGAAGAGGAGAGAAGGTAGTTTATGCTTTTTAATACTGGAGTAGGATGTCTGTGGGCATGTTCTGCATCTAAGGCAGTGCTACTGATACCTGGGAGGTTTTTTTCTGGAAAACGCTGTCTTCTTAAGCACTACAGGCACCATCTCTTGTCCTGTCTTGCAGTACCTCCTGTAATTAGCTTTTACATTAGAGCTCAGAGTCCATTTTCTGTGTCAGACTATGCCTCAGCAAATTTTGGCTAAAGATTGAGGATTGGTATCTGTGGGAATTGAGCCAGAATTTATAGCAGAAACACAGGTTCTATTTTTCACTGAATTATATCTTAGCAAATGTCAGCGGGTGTGATAATTACTTGCTGGATGAAATATACTTTTTTAATAATATCATTTGTTCCAAAACACTGTTTCTGGTGTTTTCTCCGAGGGTTGTTTATTAATGACACCTCGCAAGCTGAGAAACTGGGACTTTTCCTTTCCAGCCTTTAACAGGAATGGAGTGCTATGTTTGGGGTTACTAACTCAGACTCACTGCAAGCTTCCCTAAAATACAGATACAATTATGTGCTTTTATTGCAGCAGATGCTCTTACAGGACCTCCTGTGACTCTGTGTTACTTGTGGCCATTGATTGCCGTGAGCTGCACAGTGCAATCAGAGGAAGGGCTGTTGAACAAGCCCAGGTTGTTGAATAAACCCAGGCTGTTCTCCTCGAGTGTTGGTGGCATCCCAACACCTCACACTGATGACCTGGTGGGAATCCAGCAAGGCAGAACCTGCTCACAGCTGAGTGCAGCTTCCCTGTAGCTGGAAAACACTTCCAGTCAGAAGAACAATTACTGCTAAAAATGGATCCAGGTCAGCTTTTCCACTGCTTTCTCTCAGGCAGGACATTCAGTGATTTGTCCTAGGCTGGGAGCACGCTTTCTCTGCCCAGGGTGGACAGGCAGTTTCCTTAATCAGGAGTCCCCTCGTGTCACACATGTCACAGCTGTCTTTCTGGCCCCTCTATGTTCTGCATTCCCTACTGGCTTTACTTTTTATTGAGTTGATCCTTAAAATCCTTCTCAGCATAAAAATCCAGCAGTTGCCACCATGACAGAGTGACATCTGTGTCCATCTCAGTCAGAGGCAGCTGAATCCTGCTTTAATTCCTTCCTCCCCCACTCCATCCTCTTTCTCTCTTCTTTTCCCCTCTCTGCAGCTGAGTGTAGGCTCACACAACACAGAGGTTCAGTCCAGGAGAACTAAGGGGAAAAGATCAAATACCCATCAGTCATTCTTACTGTAGGTGAGGCATATATTCATATGGAAAATTGCTCATTTTCCAAGGACAGAGACTATATATAACATGGGGAGAAACCTTCCCTGTGGACATAGAAGAGGCTGGGGCATCCACCACGGATATTTTAGGCTCTCAGAAGCTGTTAGGGTCTAGCACTGACTGTGTTTGTTGGCCCAGTCTGTGAACACTGATGTAAAACAGATGCTGTGCCACCTCTCAGTCACAGATATTTTCTGTCAAATGCCTGAGATCCAAACATATGTAATATGGGGGCTGATTATACTTCAGCATGTTTTCTAACAAATTATTTCTTAGAAATAAAGCACTAAACAAACGGGAATTATAATGAAACAAGACAACAATCATAATGCCATTGCATGTATCTGGAGTAATGATGGGGCCAGATCAGATAATGAAGGTGTAAAATGGATAAACATTGGCATCTCTAATACCCATAATAAATTCCAGGACATTGAAAAATGGCATGATATCAACAAATAAACAATTCATAACACTAACAATAACAACCTCATAGAAAAAACTATATTTAGAATGCTAGTCATTGAAGGAAAGTGTTCCAAAATGCAGAAACCACTACAGGACCACATAAAATGGATATTTGCAGCATGAAAAATAATCAGAGCAACTCTCCTGCTATTCCTCAGCTTCTTGGCTTACGTTGGTATCTCACAAAGCACCTTTTGCTCTTTTGGTTTCATCCTCACACGTGCAGTGGGGGTGACAACTACTAAAGATAAGAGTGACTTTAATTCCCATGGCTTTGGCATTAGCAAATTCTCTGCAGATCCCCCTGCCTGACAGGCGGGAAACGTTGTTATAAAAAAATGTGTTATGCCACTTAAAAGCCTCCCTGTTTATAATGATGGGGGAAAGGAAAGGATATTCTGTGCCAGAGTCAGAAGGAAGGGTGTGGAACACAGTGGGTGGGGATGGCATTGCTGCTGCTTTGCCCACTTTGTCCTTTCTCACCCAACGTGTGATGGAAGCAGCAGAGGTGACAGGGTGAGGGGAGCAGCAGAGGTGACAGGGTGATTGAAGCAGCAGAGGTGACAGCACAGCAAACTGCAGCACGGGTGCCTCAGGCTGGCAGCCTTGCAGGGAGCTGCACCCACCTCTGCTGCAGCACCACTCGGATCACACTCCCAGCCCACTGGCTCGAAGAGCAATGGATGGATTTATCTTTCTTAACCACCCCAATCCTCACCTCAGAGTTCACTGTTTGGCCAAAATTAAACCAACAAATCTGCTGAGGTCCAACAACCCCAAATTTAGCAATATATTGTAATAAGCTGTAATAGCTCTGCAGAGTCCCTCTGGATGTCACGGGGGATAAAGAGCAAAGGAGTGAAACCAGATATCCGTCAGCATTAGCAGACTAATAACAATGTCTCACACAAGGCAGGGCTGTGACTTATCCCTCTCCTTCAGAGCTTCCTCATCATTTTGCAGCAAGGGAACCGAGGCACAGCCGTGGTGTTGGTGAAAGAGATTCCTTTAAGCATAAGATCATCCTCCAGGAACAGCTGCCCCTGCAAGAGGGCAGCCCAGCTTAATGCCCTGAAACCAGACCCAGCCCCAGGGAGGTGTCATCAGCCCACTCCTCCTGAAAGAGCAGTCAGAACACACCCTGCTGCCACACTGGGCTTAGCTTGGCGGCAGATGTGGTGTGTTTGCAAGTGATAGCCATTCCTGTCATATATTGAAATTAATTTCTCAGACAAAAATCTGCTTTATTGGGAATGAAAATGAGCAGCAGACCCATCAACACAAGCACAAGTGTGTGGCCAGCAGGACAGCAACAACATTTGTGATTAAGCAGCTTTTCCCACTGTTCCCTTCCTCCACATATGATAATTTAGTTATGGTGCCATTTTTCCAAGACAACTAAGTGCACATATTTTTCTCTTTTGAGTTGACTGCTGCAGAGTGGCTACACTTGAGAAAATTAGTTTTTATCATTTTAATAATCTAATTTTCATAAACCTTTTAACGCAAAAACAAAAACTACTTAACGCACAGCAAGATAATTAATATTGAAAATAGACTCTGCAGGGAAACTGTAGTACCTGCTGCCTTGCATTAGGCTCCCAGAATAATGAATTAGCCAGGAACTTTAAGTAAGTTTGCAGCAACAATATAAACAATACCAACACAAACACCACTTTCACTTGATTTAGACTGATGACATCAAGAGCCTGCTTAACATGTTGATAGCCTGACTTTGAGAGTAACTTCACCAGTGTCGCTGCTGGAAATGCTGTGGCTCTTAAAAAACAAAATCATTAATATTCAGAATTCCCACTTTGGAGATGACAGCAAAAAATGTAATGGTTAACATGGCCTGAAGAAGAGAATTTGCCTTTTCCCTTACCCCACCAAGCCCTAGTGGAGTGAGGGAAGGGTTTGCAGCTGGAGCATGGAATGGGGCAGATTAGCTTAGCTCTGCTCCCCACCCCCAGGACAACAACTGTCCAGGAGCTCAGGATGAGGCTCTCTGATGCCCTGAGGGAGTGTAAAGGTGGATATTCTCTTTCCTGGCAAACAGTGAGTTCATTTAGGTTTGTTTGTTTGTTTGTTTTTCTCATAGAGTGTGGAGAGAGATACCAACTAATCCTTTCTGCTGAACACATCTATCCCTAAGCAATGTCACATAATTCATTAATGCTGAGAACCAAGCACTGCCAGCAGAGACTGAAAGGGCCCTTAAGTGCCAAAAATAATGTGTGCACTCACAGAGCACTTAACACCTTCAAAGTACTATACAAATATTAACTAATTATTTAAGGAAATAATTATTTAAGGAACTAATTACCGACAGCAAGAGGTTTACTGCTTTTTCTGAGCTTCAGGTTTATGCCAGGGATTCTTTGAAGGACCCTGATGAACTTCCTGGGACTGCAGCTTGTTCTGGAGAGTTAATGGCTGATGTTTTAGAGTAGGAGCCCAACTTCAGCTTGTCTGGCTCGTGGGAGGATGCTCAACTTAGGAGGACCCAGTGCCAGTGGTCCCTGTCCTGACCCAGACCCTGCACCCATAATTCACATGGGATCATTTCCAGAAATGATCCCTCCAATCTCTCTGGCAGCCAGGATGCACAATCTGCATGATTAATAAGTGTGCATGAAAAGTTTGTTATCTGCCACAGTTACAGTCACTTCACGAGGGGCTGCTCAAAGGCGCGAGGTGAAAATCCTGTGCTGAAATAGGAAATGGTGGGAGGGGAATCAAACAAGAATACAGATTCATTTAAAGCCCATCAGGGAATGATAAGGATAGGGAAAATAATCATAGTGAATTAATGCTGTCAAAGGGTTTAAAGGGAATATGAAAGATTCTTATTATATGAGTGTCGGGGGAAGACAAGCACAAATCCTAGACAGACGATATGTCCATTAATTAGTAAACTAAGTTGGTATGAAAATAATGATGACTAGAATCTGTCTTTAATGAGACAGATAAAAGAAATGTGAACAGTTCAGAAATGAGGAAAAGCCAGTAAAATGTCTTTTCTTAGTAGCATATGGGAAAATACTTTAAGGAAAATGAGCTGATACATAAATCAGCCGATACAGATCAGTCTGTGTTATTGGGGATAGTGGTGAAAATGCCATGCTGCATGTGATTATTCCTCCTCATTAGTGACCAGAAGACTAAAAACTGACTAAAGAAAAGTCTATACAGACACTTAAAATGAGAAATAAATTAGCCCAAACACTATTTTCTGAATATCTACCTAATGCCCTTTCCAAAATAATCATCATTGCTCTTCAAGGCTGTGAAGGTGGGGAACACAAAGGCAAGTGGCACAATTAGGACCATCAGATGCTCCTTGCAGTGGTCCCCGGGTGGCTGCAGTCCCCAGGCAATGGCCACTGCTGCCAGCAGCTCATTGCTAAATCTGTGATGAGACTCCAGGCAGGAGGTGCCCATTGTGGCCAGGATAAGGAGCAATATGGGGAGCAGGACAGGGAGCAGGATAGGGAGCAGGACGGGGAGCAGGGTGGGGAACAGGGTGGGGAGCAGGACAGGGAGCAGGATGCTCTGCAGGTGGTGCTGAGGTAGAAATGCCGACACACAGGCTTCTGGGGTCTCTTGGGTGGCCTCACCACAACAAAATGGCTGTTTCTTTCAGCAGCCAGAGGGAACACAACCCCTGGCTGCTGCCCTCCAGGAGGGAGGGAGATTGCACCCCAGGTTGCTGTACAGGATCCGCACATTTTGGGACAGAAATCATAAGTCAGTATTTTCACCTGGGCTTGCCAGAACTGCCGATTAGCTGAGCCCACAGTGTGGAATTAGCACAAAAGTGCCCCCCAAACACCCAGTTTTAGAGGTGTTGACACATCCTGCTACCTCAGAGACAACTCTGGTCACGGGTGTTTGCACCTGAGAGTGCCCAGCAGCACAGAGCCTCCAGCAGCACCAGTCTAGGAAGAATAAATCTCACCAGACAAACTTGATTGCTTTTCTGAGAGAAACAGAAAATTAACGGATGAAGGGAATGCTGGAGCTGTAATATATTTGCATCTGAGCAGTGCATTTGATACTGTGCCTCGTGAAATCTTTCTAGAAAAATTAATTTAAATCAGCTTGGAGATGAACACTTGTCTTCTTAATTGAAAACAGGCTGGAAAGCCATAAAGAGAGGTTGACAGGGAGTGGCAAAGCATGGAGTTGAAGATGAGGAGATTGTAGAAGAACCACAAAGCTTACTCCTAATTTATATTTAATATCTTCACTGTTCATCTAGAAATGGTGAAGAAAACAACATTTTAATAAGATATGCAATGAGATGAGACTTTGAGAAATTAAATCCTCCACAAAAGATGCAAACAGATCCAGAGAGAGAAGCAGCTGGATCAGGACAGTAGAAAATTCATTCAGGGTTAGTTACAGAGCAGGAGACTGTGACCAGTTTTCCCATTTACTGGAACAAACAGATCATTAGTTTTCATTGGTAGGAGGAAAGGAGGTTTGGGTTCATAATTTTGCATGTCTGTTTCTGTGAATGTGTGTCCTGTGAGCCTGAAGGCTTATGAAAATCCACTTCTACCCCAGCACGTTGTACAGTTTGGATATTTTCTATGTTAGTGACATAAGACAGGGTTTGACTTCCACATGGATGACATTTTCAGACTGCAGTCTTCAGGACAGATGTGCATACTCAATAATAGTTGTTAAAAAAAAAAAAAAAAAAAAGACATTTTAGAATCTGCCTGCTAAACATCTGAACCAGAACAGGAGGTGAATTCCATCTACTCTCTTCAAACTTGTGGGCACAAGTTAGAACCAAGCTAGCAATGAGCTATGGCAGCATAAGGGCAGCACAGTTTGGGGCAGGACAGGTTCAGATCACCTTTGTGCTCTTCTGCTCTTTCTACACCTGGAACATCGTGTTCAGTTCTGGGAAACTCATTAGCAAGGAGGTATTGAAAAATTGTAGTGAGTTCAGAGAAGAGTAACAAAAATTATCAAGGGGATAGAGAGATTCATTTATAAAGGAAGATTAAAGGAACTAAATCAGTACTGGAAGAACTGAATCTGTAATACACTTAGAGAAAAATGGCTACAGAGAGATGTTACAATCTAGTGCTGAAAGGTACAAATGCCAAAGACAGGGAAGAATTAAGTGATGGGATGTAAAAGAAGCATGAGAATTGGAAATGAGACAAGGAAACAGATTAAATACCCAGAAAGAATTCCTGACAAGTGAACTCTCGTGTGTTGCAAAACTTGAAGTGAAGAAAAAGCCAGAAGATGTGCAATGGAGGATGATCACCCAGTCCCCCAGAGAGCCAGGAGATCACCGTGCTGCCCCCTGCTCTCCTTGGGATGGGGACAAATCCCCTCTGGGGGTGACATGAGAGCAATGAATGCATGAATATGTATGAGACTATTGTTCACTGTGAGCTGAGGTGACAGAATCATTTCCTTCATATAATCTCAAATTTCCTCTAGTGAGCATTTGTTCAGAACAGAGGATTTGGATTCTGGTCTCTGGGCAATTTTTCCCTTGATTATATGAGAGATTTAATGCTTGGTGCTGTCGTGGGACCAGACACACACAAAGGTTTTCTTCCCCATGTAAAATTTCCAGTTTAATCTCCCACACTTGCAGTCACTTGTCATTACTCTACAGAAGTGTACCTTTATGCCCTGTGCCAACAGCACCAAACTCAGGGCAGATATCCTCAATGCCCCATCCAAGCCAATTCAGATCCTTCTGAGGGATTCCAGCCACCTAAGGAGTGTGTGGCTAATGCTACACAGCAGCTTGGGTTTCTCATCTATTTCATTTTCCTTCATACACAGTATTGCTTTCACCTCTCAAATATTGATTAAGTCAAGCCAAAGCCTTGCACTAATCAGTGCAGCACAGTTTGCATTGTTATACACGTGAGCCCACTGTAACTGCCTTTGTAAAGCAGCACGTGAGCTATCTGTTTCCAGAATGAGACAAGGGCTCCATGTTTTAGCTGAGATCAGCTCCTATGCGTTCTGTATCACCTGTGCTCTCTTCAGGAGTAATTTTCTGTGCATTAGAAAATGTAGTTTGGCCCTCCCCCACTCCTAATGATAGTTAATTAAACCAATTCATGTGAAGTAAACCACCTTCCATGAATGACTGAACAAAGGGAAAGACTGGATGGCTGCATATCAACCTTGGATATAAGGTGATATTATCAGAGGAAAAAAAGTGGAAATTAATTAAATTAAGCATCTTTGGAAGTACTGTTTGCCCCCACCTAAAAAGCAGCAGCCTGGGAGGAAGAGACACGCTGCTAGAACAGAGCTGAATTCTTCTGTCTCTTGCACCAGGTGAAACTCCTAAAATGAGCAAAGCTTGTAGGGAGCTTATCTGGAGAGGCAGCACAGGCCTGCTCCATGAACAGTGGTGAGCAGTGGGGCGAGCTGTGCCTGCCTCCTTCCCAGCAGCTGTCGAGTGTGAATTCCTAATCTTTGCATAAAGCCGGAGATGGAGTCAAATGACTTTGTATTGCTGTCATTTGTATTCTGCCTCCGGATACTCTCATTCCTCTTGCTTTGAGTAATATTTTTTCAACCTTGTCTTCCCATTAAAATTTCCTCTTCATTACAGAGCATTTCAATATAATTTCCTCCTGAACCGAGCACAGGGGCACAGCCCAACTAATAAGAATTGCATGATCTGCATTATTATGCACACATAATCCATTATAATTGAATCTTACTCCACTTTAATTGCACATGTTTACAAACACTGCAACAGATTATGTATTTTAGTTGATTGTGCCATTAATGATTGAAAAGTCAATGCTATTTTGTGTTAAACCCATTTTTGGCTTCCATAACAAGTGAAACAGCACAAAACTTCTGGAGAGTCACAAGATACATTTCTAACTTTCTCTGTTTTATTTTTAAGTGTTGGGAAGAGTTCTCCCCAAACTGAAGCCATGCATCTTTAAAATTGCAACACTTTGTGTCATCCAAACCACGTTCAGTCTTCCAGAGTTTGGCAGGATTTTAGTTAAACACTTGCTTTTGGTTGAATTTGGAAGCTAAAGGTGCTTTAGTGACACAGACTTCATTGCTTGCCATGATTTACAGCAGCCCCACCACCCACAAGCCGAGTGTTTCTGTATTTGCAGAGCAGGGCTTTGCACCCAGAGCTCACCCATTTCTGAGCATGCTGAAATGCCCCCACTGCCTGCCTGGGACTTCTGCTTTTGGGCAGTGAGATAAGGTCAGCAGATGCAGAATGATTTAGGAAATGGACCTCCTGAGACTTCAGATACTGAAGAGAATTGTAAAATTTGGCAGCACACTGTGCTGTTTTGGTGCAAGGTCAGTTAGATAAGGTCAGTCAGGATGTTAAATCTAGCCACTGCCTAGTTTGTCATCACGTTTTGTAACAGGAACAAGGAAGCCTGATAGACCAGAATCCCCAAAAGAAAAAATACAAAAACTAAGTCGATATTTTTTCCAAGATTTATAGAAAATGTACTTCTTTTTATGTGCCTTTTCTCAGATGCATTTAGCCTGTGTAGCTTTAACAGAGATAAATGTGCTTCATCTGGGCTCTGTTCAGCTTTTCTTCACATATGTTTATTCTGCTGCTCTTTAGGCCTCTGTGCAGGGCATTTCCTCACCCTAAAATCTGTCCTTCAGACATGAGTAACACCTTGCTGAAAATACAGACAGGACCACCAATTTTAAACATCTTGCAAAGAGTCCTCAAAACTAGCAGCATTTTTTTTGTCACCACTGCATCACAAATCCAGCAGCTTTCCCTTGAGCCTCCCCTGATCCAGAAAGTCAGTAATTAGGAACTGACTTCATGGCCCCAAACGTGCATATTGACTTGTTTAAATTACATTATAATTTAATAAAATATTATTATGCTAGTGAAGGAGACAGGGTTTGTCCTGAGTGGAAGACAGGTTTTGGCAGAAATCAAAATGCAGGTGATGTGCTCAGCATCCTCAGGATGTGATTGTTTATGTCTTTGACAATAAATAATACATCACAGGCACTGACAAATGGAGCTTCACAAAAGTCTTGTGAAGTAAATCAGCAGTTGTTATCCAGGACAGAGAGGGAGATGGGGCATAAAAAGGTTAAGCAACTTGATCAAGAGGATCCAGCAACCTGTGGCAAAGTGCAGCTCCTGGGGGTGCCCTGGTCTGTGCTGGGAACCACAAGCCCTTTCCCCCCCAATTCCCTTCTGGCTACCAGCTGCAAAGAGATGGCCACTAATAATGCATTTGGATACTAAGTTGTCAGGAGGCTGTGAAGCCAAGAGATAAATTAACGATTTTTATGTTCTGTGATGGATTTACAGAGAATCTCAGAGGCTTTAATTTGGACAGGCTGGGTTCTGCCGTGCCTTATTATTTCATCTATTGGATTTTTGATAAATATAAAGCTTTCCAGTGGGAAAGGGGATCTGAAGTGTTTTGGGGTGGAATTAAGAAACACGGCATGATTCTGTGTTTACCCCAGAAAGGTTTTTGTTTTGTGCTTTTAGGGATTTGGGCAGGAACCGTGTCCTTGTCATTAATTGTTGTGCATTATGACTCAGAATAAACTTCCTGCATTGTTTAAACTGTTTTCTAGGCATCACAAAATGTTCAGACATTTCGTATATCTTGAAGTGTGAGATTCTATCCACCTCTACACAGTTGTGTAAGATTCTGTATTGGGGGGATGCTGATAATGCAGAGGTGATCTTGTAGGTGTTTATGTTTACAATTATTTTTGGCAGTTTGCTGTGATTTGAAAACACTTTGGGCCGGATCTGGTAAATCCACATAGCCTGGATGCAGTAAAGGCAGGACTTCATTGCTCTAACTGCCTTACCCCTCCTTCCTTCCCTCCATGGATGGCATCCTGCTGCCTGGAGCCATGTCCAGCTCTCTGCTCCTACAGCTCAGAGCAAAGTGGCCACAGCCATAGTGGGCATTTCTGTCGAGGTTCGCATTCAAGTCTGGAATTTTTTGTGCTTTTCGGGTAGTGGATGCCAGCACGCCCCTCTGTAGTCAGGAGCCAGTGCTGATGAAATGCTCTGCTCTCCTGTGATGACAAGTGTGGCAGAAGTGAAAAGCATCACTATTATTGCTGGGCTTTCAAAGGAGTCCCGATGGGAGCTGGCATTTGAAGGAGTCCCTGCATGTGGTGAGGTCTGGTGTCAGCCAGGGAAGCCAGGATCCGTGAACAGTGGCTCACAGGTACTTTGAGAGGAGCTGAAGCTTTTGTCTGTGGGGAACAGCTCTGCAGAGCTCTGGAAGGAGCAGCTCTGTAGCTACGGAAGAGTTGGTACAAGGTCAGAGCCTTTGAAAGAGCAAAGAGAAAACAAACCATGCATGCATTGCCTGTGTGTATTTGCATGCATGTGCATATCCAAGGAGGTCTGTGGGTGTCATTAACTCTTCGTTCCGGGGTGCATTTGGAAAACAAAGTGTCAAGTTGCAGAATACACCCTCCTCCTCGTGTGAACGCAACTACATTAACCTCAAAAGAGGAAGGAGGAGGGATTTAAAGCACCGCAGTAGGCTCTATTGAGGCTGAATCCCTTGCAAAATCCTCGTGCTAAATCAAACTCGCTTCAGTGAAATAAACTCATGCGCTCCTCCATCATACAAACTATTAGTTTTACACTCTCAATGCTGATAAAAATGGCCAAAAGTATTATCACTGTTTTTAAGCTGGCAAAGGTATTTGCTACTGTCCTGAGGTGTGCCTGCCAAGCTTCAGGACTGAAGCAATTTTGATGTCTGAAGCTTTGTACACACAAACCTCTGGGGGGAAAAAAATAAACGAGGGTTTATCTGACAAGTTGGCACAGTCTTAACTAGTGTTGAGCAGCTGGAGAATCTGGAAAGCACATCAGACTTGGAGTCAGTGGGGAAAAGAGGAAATTCTGCAGTTACCAGAGTCTTGCCATTAAAGGAACAAATTAAAGGGAGAGGTGAGCAGGCAGAGCACTTCAAAGATGGAACAGTCTGCAGACAAGAAAGCGTGTTGATAAGACCATTAAAAGCCAGCTAGCAAAGTGATTAATGGAACAGAATTGCCTTTTGGTTCTTGGGATGAACATGAATTGCATCCCAACGGGATCACCGGAGATGTGAGCACAGAATTCAAGCCACCACTGAAAATGTGTACTTATTCTCACTGCCCTCCCAAATACCTCTCTTTCCAGTAAATGCTGGTAAGCTGAACTTCCCATCTCTACTGGGATTTTAATGGACAAGGTTGGTGGAAGAGGAAAAAAAGCAGAGAAGTGTGGGAATAGGATTGGTGGCATGCAGAGCTTGAAGAGAATATCCAGGAGTTCATCAAGTGGAAACCTGGATGTGAGGACAGCTCGGATCCCAGCCTCAGGAATTCCCTGAAGTCCTGGGAATGCCTGCAATGCAAACCCCACCGCCAGGGTGGGAGGTCACATCTCAGCACAAATATTTTCTGTCCCAGCTAGGCAGAGAGCTCCGAGCTGTGGAGCAGCTTTAAGCTCATACCCAGGAGCAAATGGAGGGGCTTTCAAGCACCAGAAATACCCAACGATTAACTCAGCAGTGACTGAAATAAAAGAAGCGCCATGCATGGAAGAATCTTTGGCATATTTCCAGGTCTTAGCAAATACAAAACCCCATCAGTCCAAAGAAGCATTAGGAGTTTATGATGTGGAAATAACTGGCTGGTGTGTGACGCATTTCCAGCTTATGGTGAGCCATCTATTAGAAGAAAATGTTTTAGACATTCTGGGGCTGGACTCAACCTCACTGCTACAGGCCAAATGCCACGGACATGAGGCCAGTGTTTCAGAAACAGAATATCCTGCCATGTGCAGAGAGGGAAGAGATCAGGGAACATCAGGCATAATTACTTCTCAGCTGTTTAGTGCTCAGATGAGGTGATGGGAAAAAGTCTTCTTTAATAGCTGAGTTCAGGCAGCTTCTGTCTGTGTGATGATACCTTTGCTGGCTTCCTCTCACTTTGAGGCATCCGCTGGATGGACAGAAACCTTTTACAATTTGACCATTTGACTTCAAGAAAGTGCTCAGAGTAAAAGGGAATCTGCCTAAATGGCAGGAGTGAGTGAACTGTTCTCAGTTCATCTATTTTAGCAGCAAGAAACAAAAAAGGGTGGCTTAGTCATGTGCAGTAATCAAGGTCAGCACGACCTTGGGTTTGAGTAGCAGCACTCCATCCCCTCCAGTGGAGTCAGGGAATGCAGAGCATTCCATGGACACCACCTGGTTTTACAAATATCTTCCGCATCAGGAAAAATACTTACTTTACAAGGGAGCAAACCAAAACACAAGGAAATGCCCCAGAATCCAACAGCACATCCAGCAGTGACAAGCTATGGCTGGCAGTCCATCTCTGTAGCTGCATTCTCCTTGGGAGTGAGCTGGGGAATTATATCAGTATGTCACTGACAGAAGAGGGCTATGAATCCTTCACCAGCAGAGTAACTCCAAATGGTATTCACAAGTTCTACAGCAACTTCCTTAATGGGCACTTTGAATAGTGTTTCTCTAGAGAAGTTCATCATTGGAAGAAAATCTCAGGTAGTTTCAGGAGGGCAAGTCTCTTCCATCCATAACTCTGGGGGTTCAGGAGCTGCCCTAAGGTGTCTGCATTCTTCCTGGTGGTAGCAGACCCAGCAGTGCACCTCTGACTCTAAGAAATGCTGGCTTTCATATAGAGAATTCAAGAAAATGGGAGCCAAAACTCAGTTAAGCTGAAAAATGGGGCTGTATCTATTTTTTTCTTCCTTTTAAACACTAATTTTCTGTCCTCTGGGTCTTTTTAATTCTTCTCGCTGCTATTTTTGTCAAAGACAAGATTTGTGCTTTTTATTTGACACAGTCTTTTCAGTTCCTCTGGAGAAAAAAAAAGAGAGAGAGGAGCTGTGGACATACCAGCACCAGCTACAAAGGACTACAGGGAAGATCTCTCTGCTGCAGTAACCCTATTAGGTGTCACACAGCACCAAAGGAAGGAAGGTTTGGTCCAAGCTCTTTACCTTTGGGCAGGCTTATTTTCCCATTTTTAACCCTGTGACATTAAGAACCTTCCCAGAAGTAAATGTTCATTCTTCTCTCCTGAAGCACCAGGACTCCTCAAATGCATACAGGATCTTGGCACTCACACACACACTTGTTTCCATTTCAGACAATATCACCTGAGAATGGTGCACTTGCTCTTCATGGCCTGAACTTTATAAAAGAAAATGTTCAGACATTTGTAGGAACAGAGTCCCTTTTTCTTCCTGACTTGAATATCATAGTAAATTTATGGACTTTGCAAGTACCTTCATGCTCAGACAGCAGGATCTGTTGCAGGATGAGTTTTAGAATCATAAAATCACAGAATCATAGAATATCCTAAGTTGGACAACGAGTCCAATTCCTGGCCCTGCACAGAATACCCCAAGAACCACACGCTGTGCCTGAGAACCTTGTCCCAATGCTCTTTGAGGTCTGGAAGCCTTGGGGCTGTGACCACTTCACTGGGGAGCCTGTTCAGTGCCCAGCCACCTACTGGGTGAAGAACATTTTCCTGATATCCAATCTAAACCTCCCCTGACACAGCTCCAGCCATTCCCTTGGGTACTACTGCTGGTCACCAGAGAGAAGGGATCAGTGCCTGCCCCTCTGCCTCCCCTCAGAAAGGGGAAACTGAGGAGATGTTTGCTCAGACAAGAACAATTCCTTGACCTTGCTGCTTCAGTCACTCCTCGGAAAATGTGTCAACAGGTACTTTCATGGGCAACAGGACACCTTAGCCATGCTGTTTCCAAGCTAGCCTGCTTGACATGAGCTAAAGAGACATCTACTTCGTGCCAGTGGAAGGAGAACATTTCCCTATGAGAATGGTGTCATTCTGCTGAGAAGCATCACTGTGGCACAGACCTATAGCATTTTCCAGCAGACATGAGCAAACCCAAAGTACAGGGCAGCCTCAGGACGTGTCATGCACCAGCACAGTCCTGACCTGGCCCTCACATCCCTGACCCAGCTCTCACATCCCTGACCCGGCTCTCACATCCCTGACCCAGCTCTCACATCCCTGACCTGGCCCTCACATCCCTGACCCCCTCACATCCCTGACCCAGCTCTCACATCCCTGACCCAGCTCTCACATCCCTGACCCGGCCCTCACATCCCTGACCTGGCCCTCACATCCCTGACCTGGCCCTTACATCCCTGACCCAGCTCTCACATCCCTGACCCAGCTCTCACATCCCTGACCAGGCTCTCACATCCCTGACCCAGCTCTCACATCCCTGACCTGGCCCTCACATCCCTGACCAGGCCCTCATACTCCTGAGCCTTGGTGTGATCAGCAGGAGGCCAGAGCTGGGCTAACACAGCCCTGCAGGGCTCAGTGTGATTATGCTGGGGGTAAAACGACCTGCTGACTCTCTGCCTGCGAGTCCTGTGAGCACTGGGCTGTGAGCAGCACTGCAGCAGAGCAGCAGCCCTGCCTGCAGCAATCCTCTGCACCTGGGGATGCCACAGCCCTCCCAGGGATGTGGCTGGGTTCAGTGCTGCTCCCCAGGCAAAGCAGCAAGAGGTGGGGGTCACCTACTGAGGGACTGAGGAGGGAAAAGGGGAGAGCTGCCAGTGCTGAGCCTGCCTGCTCCTGCTGCTGCTGCTGTTTCCTGGGAGTTGAGGATCACACCAGTTCTATTTTCAGGATTTAGATAAAAGTTTCAGTCACAGGTCATGGCTCCCTCAGTTACAAGGGATTCTGACCATTTTTCCTGCGGGGTGGGAACAAGAGAGCAGCTGCTCTGCTGTGCCTGCCAAGCTCTGTCCTGCCTGGCTGGAGTGCCCAGCTCAGGGAAAGCTGCTGCCTTCATCCAGAGGCCATAAAGATGCTGACACTCACAAACCTGCACACCAGGGATATTCATGCATGGTCTCCCAGAGCTGGCCTTCAGTACAGATTGTCTGTGTTCCTGACTGGTGCAAAGTCTCAAAGCCCTGCTCAGACACTGCCTTGCAAGGTGCAGGATTTCACAGAATCACTGCAAAACTGGAGATCTCATGACAGGAGCAGAAAAACAGAGGGCTGGGAGAGGGTTCTGCATCACTGAGCCCAATTGCCTGCAGTCATCATTTTGATTCCCATCATCCAGCACTGAAACTGCTATCTTAAAACTGGTTTTACCTTGTTTACCTAGGTTACTTTTTTTACCTCCCCCTCTTTGTCAAGAGGACTTATTTAATGCCTCATTCTTCTGATGACTGGAAATCTGCTCAAAATTTCCAGCCTTCCACCTATTTGTTCTTGTGTCAATGCTGTTCTTGAGTTGAAATAGCTCTTCTTGCCCTCCAGTGTTAGCCCTCCTCCCAGCTGCATTTGTAGGCAGCAACGGCATCTCTCAAAGCCATAGCAAGGAAAGGCTGCATTTGCTGCACTTCTCTGCAGCTGTTCCTGTTTCAATAGACCTTTCCTGAGTTTCTGTGCCAGGACTGACTGCCTGGTGCTCCAGGTAAGATCTCATCAAGCCCTGGAGCAAGGATGCTCACACTGGATGTCTGGTGCATATCATAGATTCACAAAGTCTCTTGGGGCACGCCAGAACATCGGACTACTTTTTTCTCTATTGTTTCTAAAAGATAAGCCCCATTTCAGAGAAACAGAACATGTCAGGATGCTCTCAGTGCCCAGTCTTGCCCTTCATATGATCACATCCTTCTTCACACTTCCACCTCTCCTGCTGCAGCCTTCAAGACTATTCTGTATTTGGAATAGTTTTCTGAACCTCCACTGCTGTGCTTATCAACTCTGATTTCATCTCAACCACAGATTTTAAAGTGTCTCCTTTTGTGCCAGGACAATTAGAATTATAAATGCAATCAGTCTCCCTCACCAACCCTAAAGGGATGCCAGGGTCACCACTACACCCCAAACTTCCCCAAAATATACTCTCCGTAGTTCTCCAGATATTTCCTGCACAATTCCACTAATCCCTGTTTTCTGCAGTTTGACTAATCTTGTCACCGTGTCAAATACACTGTAGAAGTCCAGAGAGATTAGATCTACTGCACTGCTTTTGTTAAGAAAATCAATTATCCTATCAAATAAAATCATCAAATGCATCTGACACAACCTTGCTTTGGTAAAGCTTTGCTGCATTCTTTCCTTCAAAAAGAAGTCATTTTGCTTCCTAAAGCTTTGTTGAGGTCAGACGAACCAGCCTTTGGTCACATAGATCATATTTTTCCTTTAAAAATATACTAAGAGAGTACTACACAAAGGGGTGACAGGAGCAGTGACAAAGGGGTGACAGGAACAGTGCCTCACCTGGAGCCAGATTCCAGACAAATTGGCTCTAGCAAAGCCACAGCCGAATAGCACCTAACCTCTGTTACCAGCCTTTCTAGCCTTTTTAAAAAAATGTTTGGGCTTTTTTACATTCTTTAATTCAAAAGAGGTTTGAAATTATGCTTTTACAGTGTCAAAGTACAGACTCAGGGGTTTAGGAGTCAAGCAGACCAAGTTCCAGAAAAATAATGTAAGACCTGGATTTTCACAAGACCTGTGGAAATAAAACGCTGAATCTTTTCCTATGGGAGTGAGGAAATCTCTTCCCTAAAAGAGACCAGAGAATTTGAAAGTGCATAGAAGCAGGTGATTAGAAATAAAAATAAAATAGTGAATATTACATGTGTTTTGTTTGGGTTTGATCCAAAGGCTCTGGATGGTGCAGGTAATGGGCTATTAGATGTTCACAGCTTCTGGCTGGAGATCCAGTTTTAAGCATTTCTATATCCTTTGGTCACTCATGAAAAAGGACCTAGGTTTGAGCAGCTGGTGGGCTCCTGTGTGCTAAATTTATGTTTCCAAATAATCCATATTAACATATTTTCTCTCTCTATTTCCCTTCCTTCATCCTGCCCACTGAGGAACTCCTTGTTCTTGCCTCAGCTGGGGCAGCTTTTTTCCTTTTCTCTCTGAAACCTAATTTTCATTATGTTACCCTCCCCAAGGATGACCAGATATGATTGCAGTGCCAGCTTTTCATAGCTCTGCTCTGTGAGGAAGCCCTAAAGAGAATAAACCCACAGATGTGCAGTTTATGTGGGGGAGGAAGATGGGGGCAGAGGAGGGTGGAAGGCCATGAGCTGGTGGGGTTTCAGTCCCACAAATGCTGTGAGTTTTGCAGGTCATTTCACATCTTTATGATTCCTTTTCACTTTCTCATGCCTGAGAAAGGGTCTATCATTCATTACTTGCTCCTCTGCTGCTCCTTTGCTTGGCACAGCCCTTGGCCAGGGTTCTGCATCCCCTCCTCCTCAGTTTTAGTGCCCACTGGGACTGTTCCTGTAGCTGCTGAACAGACCTCCAAGCCAGACTGTGCAGCTCTGCAGTGTGGTGTTTCCCTAACTGTGTATACTACACACACACAATAAAGATGGTGAGTTAATGAAAATTAAGAAAAATGAGGGCATTTCACTTGAGCTGTTCTAGGAGCACCTTAAACAGCCTTGCATGGGAATTTACCTTGTACTGCTATTAGAAAAAAGTAAAATGGTCAGCGACTGGAATTAGAAGAGAAAGCAGTTAAATTCAAACATGATTATTATCAAAGACAGGCTCTAATATGATACCAGAGTCCAGCTGAAAGTTCTGACAAATTTGAACTCAGTGGCAAAAAAATCCCCACTTAATTTTCTGTTTCACAAAACAGTTTTATGAACCTAATAAGGAAATTTTAGTAAATCTGATTGTGCAAGGAAAAAAACTCTTGTCATAATTAATCCAGCTCAGAAATTGGATGCCAACAAAGGGGGAAATTTCCTTCTCATTTATATTCTTGTCAAACCACTGAAATCAGAAGAGCATCAGGAAAGTTTAAGGCTTCCTTTGTAAAACTATATTGGTTGGCAGTAGATAGTTCTCCCATCATACTCAAATATTATTGACTGTTATTATTTAATGGACAAAAGATCTCTGGAGAAAAATCCCATGTCAGGATTGAAGTTTTTCAAAGCAAAATGCATTTGTACTTCTGGAGACAGAAATTAAAGCAGACAGTACTATTTATGCAGTAGAGAATATAACATATATATATCATACCACAGACATAAATGTAGAATCTTGATCCTCTATGTCATTAAAAACAGCTATGCTAAGAACTAATGGCATGAAATGTCTTCACAGCTTGTCAGATATTTCAAGGAATATTCTAGTAGCTAAAATATTGAGAGTTACTGAAAAAAGCACATAAATAACATTGGGCACACAATGTCTTTTTGTTCAGTGGCTGCATTGCTCTTGACACAATAGAGCAGTCCCTGGAAAAGAACCCTGAAAGGACTGGGCTGGCCAGAGTAATTAAGGCACACGATTGTTTTCTTTGCAAAAGAGAGGACAGAAAAGCACATCTGCTTTTGGACCCAGACTTGCATTCCTCATTGTGCTGTGTGGGAGAGACATCACTTGCAATCAGTCCAGTAACACTGGGTTCCTATTTGGCTCCACCTCAGTGTCCCTTCATCCTATCCTGCATTCAGCCGTGCCAGATCCTGACGCTGGCACAGGTGGGAGCATCTCCATCCACTGCTGGGGAGTTGCTCTGTATTTACACAGGTGGAACTGAGAGATTCATCATGTCACCATTTCTTTGCCCCTTTGATAGGTGTAATTTGGATTCCTCTGTCTTGAAATCCTATTTGGACAGACACTGAATTATCTCTACCTCATAAATGAATGCAGCCCCTGTTCTGGTTCTGCCCTGAGTTTTCTTATAGAGACAAGAGGGGCAGCAGTGACAGTGGCACCACAGATGCTGCTGGTTGCCCACACACCCACACTACTGCCCATGAGACCCCTGCTCTACCTCCCAGACAGGCCAGTGGCTCCTGCTCAGAACTGCCTTTCACACAGGTGTTTCAAACCCCACAGGCTCTGTGAAGGCAGGAGCCCATCACTGGTGTAGGGCACTGAGCCTCTCATGCCCCACAGCCTGGAGAGGTTACAGTGCTCTCTGCTGGGAAAGGCCGTGCCAGGCTCAGGAGGGAAGCCTGGGAAAACAAATCCCCATCACAGGGTGCTTCATGCTCCAGGGCCATCCCTGCCATCCCCAACATCCTGTCAGTGCTCCTTTGCAGCAGCTGCACCACACAGTGCCCCACACACACCTGCAAGGACAGAGGAAACCAGGCCTCCAGACCACACAGCACCTTTCGTACCTGACAGGTGCCTGCCACACTCCTCACAGCTACAGAGACCTCCCTGCTCCCATGGGCTTCCTGACCCTTCACATCCCACTAAACCTGAGCATCATCTCCATCAGACCAAGAGGGACAGAGGTTCTTTGCTTGCTTGATGGATTCACCCAAGTTAGATTTGGGGAGATGTCTGAGGATCTGTTATTCACCCCTCCTCTGCAAACAGCATAAATCTGTCTGGAGAGCCAGGCAGGCACTCCAAGGAGTCACCTTTGCTTTCCTGAGGAAAATTTCCTGAGGACATTGGATTTTGCTGCTGGGGGTTGAGCCTGGCAGGGGTTAAAGATCCAACTGGGATGACCAGGAGAGCAAGCAGGAGCCAGTGAACATTGAGGCAAGAAGGGGGAGAGGTGTTTTAGTCATCTGTGCAAAAATAATAGCGACTCTGAGGGGAAAAAATCCAGGTAAGTAGACATGGTGTGTGAGATAAACGGGACCCTGGGGATGTTCCTGCACTACAGATCCATCATGCTTCCCCCAAAGGGGATTGCATTCCCAGGGACTGGGGTTTTGACTGCACCAGGAAGCATTTGAGATCTGAGCAGGGAAACCAAGAAAAGAGAATGCATCCTTCCTGCAGTGGCTGGGGGTGAGAGGGGAGTAGAGGAGTGAGCCAGGGGTTAAAGACACACGGTGTGTCTGTGAGGCACATCAGGGCTCTTTTATCTTTAAACACGGGCAGCTGAGGCCCAAATGCATCACCAGAGCCTGATCCTGCAGCTGGGACTTTAGCTGCAGAAGTACAGACTTCCTGGGACTGTTTTTCCAGGTCTGTTCTATTCACACCATGAAAACACAGCTGGTTTCTGTGGTCTGAAGCTCCAGCTGGGAGCTGCTGTAACAGGGGGTTGTGTATTGTTGGAGAAATTCTCCTGCAGTGAGGATATGGCCCCTCATCCCAGTAGGGATGAACTCCACAGCTTGCAGTGCATCTTCTGTGCCTCTCTCAGAGGCCAAATTTCGAGTCAAGGTTACTTCTAAGACTCCAAAAATAGAGCAAGTACAGACACAAAAACTTAAATAATCTTCTTAAAACTTTTTCAGGGCAGAGAAAAGGTCAGATTACAGGTGTATCTATGGACAACTTGTTCCTTTTTTTGTTTTCATTGTTTTAAAAACTCATGAAAGTGGAGAAATATCGAAACATTACTTCAATACCCATAATGAGTATAAAATAATTTCAAGCAGATGTAAACAAATACCATTAGGTAATTAAAACCAGAGATAACTGACTGGCTAAATTCCTCTGGAGTCCACTTCAGCTTTTGATGATACATTAATATTTTTGCATATGCAGAATTGAAAAATTAATCAGAATGGGTGGAAAAAAGAGATCTGTTTTATCAATGAAAAAATGTGTGTTTATGCCACAGGGGTATCCCTGTAGCTTGTCTTAAAAGCAAAGCTTTATCATTCTGCCTATTTCCTCTTGGAAAGCCTCTGCTTGGTTTCCAAATACCATTTTTCCCCAACTAATTTATTCATAAACACATCCTGTGTCCTCAGCTGCTGTGGGGATGGGGAAGAGGTGGCAGGTTTTTGCAGGCACTGTAAGCTTTTCCTTATGGGGAACAAATAACTTTGTACAAAACCTATATATGTGGAGATGTATGTTAGGACCAAATGTTGCCCTCAGTGGTATAAATCCCAAACAACTGTGCCTCAGTAAGTACAGTCAAATCCCTCTGGTCACTCTGCAGGAAAACTGAGAAGAGATTTTCAGCTTTGGTGAATATTTGGTGTTCACAACCATAAATCCTGTGCTGCTGGATTTATGTGCCACTCTGAGCACCTGCTGCAGAATATAGATCAGGAAAATTAAAAAGTGGCATCTTGCGTGAGGTTTCTCCTGTCTCTACCAGCAGATGTTTTCTCCAAACAGGCTGGGCTTTGAATCCAGCCCAGGCAATGTCCCTTCTGCTCCCTGGCTGCCCCCAAACCCCTTCTTCACCCTACAAGCAGGGCTGCACGCCCACAGCATCTCCTGTGAGAGTCTGTGGTGTTCTCAGACAGGAGAGCCAGGGGACATCAAGACATTGTGCCTTCACGAGTGGACGTGTGTGACCACACAGCACCAAACACCCTCTGCAATGTGGGGGCTACTCAGACAGTTTTAGGCTCTTTAAATTCTGAATTTAAAATTCATCAGCAAGACAGCAACAATATAAGCTTAGCAAGGCTGAGTTTCAGTCATCCTGTTTCAGTTCCCAGGCAAAGCTCGCAAAGGAATTTATAAAGGCAGAGGATTGTTCTTAGTTTACAAGTGGGGAAACTGAGGCAAAGTGCTCCAAAACAGGCTCTCCACAGTCCTGCTCCTGGCCTGGCCATTTACCTGTCTGCTTCTGTTATTGATTCACTGGAAACTCCCTCACTGGGGCATGGCAAAACCCCCCCTTCCCTCCCCCTTTGCACACTCTCTCCACAACTGGATCTTTCCAACTTGATCTTTCACTCCTGGAGTGCAGAGCTCAGTGTACAGCACCAAATCATCAAATAAACACAGAGGCATCTCACTGATGCAAAGGACCTTTCAAAAGAGAGAGAACAGAAATAGAAGCACGAGCTTCATCAGATGAGTGACTGTTCCACCAAAGCAAGGCAGCAGCAGCTGAGTAAAGAATGAAAGGAAGAGCAGATTAAAGGAGATACTTGAATCCTGAAGAAAGGAGAGTTCTGCATAGCAAATTATTTGCAGGGGGTTGGCAAAAAAAGGCAAAAGAATTATCTAGCAATACCTTGCTGAAGTTGCTGGAGAAGTAATAATAACATAGGAATGGGAAAGTGTGGACAGAAAAAGCAATCAAGAGTTGGAGAAACAGCCAGGCACTGTGTGTAAAATCAGCGAGCATCTAAGTGGCCAATTTGGTGTTTCTGTGGAGGGTGAAGAGCACAATGCATTATCTGTCACAAAGCAGGGAAATCACAGCAGTGTCGATTGGAGCAGTGCTTCAGGAAATTATTGAACAAGCAAGAAACAACCTCTGATCCTGGCGTTCCAGGAGAGGAGTAAATCTGCAGAATTGCACACAGGGCTTAGACCAACGTGGCCTGCAAATGTCTGAGCACTAATCCATTGCTTAACAAATGGGAAAGCAGGAGGCAGCAATTGCTGCTCAGCAGAACTGCTCAGAGCAGGAACCATCTCTGCCCAAGAGCCTCACACAATATTGGGCTGAGAAAGTGCTGGTACTGAGAACCAGGCTGAGGAGAGTAAAACTGCTGAAGTGTGAAATCCTGTTGGAATTACTCAACAGTCACACTGGAGACTGGCCCCAGCAGCTGGGTGTGCATCCTCAGATACATATTTTACTGGCCTTTAAGCAGGGAACATTCCCTGGGCCCAGCAAACAGCATTGTGTAAGCAGCCTGTTTTGTTGGATTCTGGCTTGTGGCTGCTCAAACTTACAGTCAAACTCCAGTGATTTACTGAAGAGGATTGGGAGCATGGGAAATCATTTAATTTCATCAGCTCAACCAAAAGAATTCAATAGTTTACACCACCCATTGTTGTGAAAGATGATCAGTGAGCCTGGATTTCCCCTGCAGGCAATCACAAAGGACGCCTGACCTGTATCTCTGTGGAAAGCATAGTAAAGTCAGTGGTGTGGCCCATGTTTGCACCAGCAGAAGCAGTCTGAAGAGGAAAAAAGGTTTATTCTGGTGCTTTGCTGACAACTGTCTTCGATGTTCCAGCTCTGCTGCTCCTCAGTACCCCAGGACTAGACACTGTTGCAGTATGTGAAAGCTTTGATGTTTCTGAAAATTAGCTCTGCTTTAGGATATATTTGCCCCAGGTAACATCCTAACTGGCAAGTATTAATTAATTGGCACATCTAGAAGTGCAGGAAAACTGTAAGCTCTCAAAGATGGAATGGAAAGTTACAGAAGGAAGGGTTAACCAGCCTTCATTTTTGCCAGCAACTATACATTCTCTATTCCCCATCTGCCCCCATGAAGTATGAAATGCAGCAGATGTTTGATCCTGATCTATCAGCCTCCATATAAATGAAGGTTGAATTAGTGAAGAAGAAGAAGGCAGAGTAATGTTTGCCAGGGAAGAGCAAGAAGATTTCCGACACCTGGGCAACTTAATGGTGGCAGATGGCAAAAACTGAAGGCAAAGAGAGGGAGCGATGTGCACCAGCAGCTGCTGCACAAATGGGGAGTAGAGAGGCCTCCACTGAAACTGCACAGGAAGAATTTAATCCCAGCAGTTCTGTAAGAATGATAGTGTGAATATGCAAAGAGGAGCCTGTGTTTTAACTCAGACAACTATCGTCGAAAGTACCCGACGGATTGTCAACCAAGGAGATTTTCACAGCAAGAAGCCATCTATTTGCATCAAACACTGTCAGTCTGCAAAGCAGCAGCTTCTGGGTCATTTAACACCACTCCAGATGTAGTTATTTTCTCTTAGGCAAGCGGCTCAGAAGGAGCTGTGCAAGAAAAAGGCAGAGCTGGCATATAAAGGGGGACAATCAAGCAGCGTGTGGAAGCGATTAGCCAGTCCCTGTGAGGTAACTCAGTTAAATGAACACTTGGGTGTCCTGTGGTTCTCAGCACAAGAGACACTGCAAGACAGGGTTGCATTCACACAGGTGCTGCCTGTTCTGCCCCAGGACAAAGAAGGGAAACCAGGCAAAGCTGTAAATCTGAGGACTGACAGCAACAGGGTTTCTTGATATTTTTTTTTTTATTTAAATGACAGAGGTGAGATTAATGCTTGTTGCCAAGATAATTATTAGGAATTTATCTTCCCCCACACTGGACTGATCTTTTTTAGGGAATAGCTGCCCTCTGCAAAATGCAGATCTGAGTTCAGGCTCCACAACACCCAAGAGTATCTAGATGTGCATGACAGAATTTGACCCGTTCTGGAGGAATTAGTCCCATTAGACTAATTTTCACAGACATTGTGATTATGCATCTTGAACACAGTCTGTTACCTGTCGTGCACACCCCACCCACAGCCCTGGCAGGCTGATGCTGCACTGAGCACTGACACCCTACAGAGACACCCAGCGTGATAGAGCCATCGACAGATCATTCCTGCAATTCCTTTAATACACGATTCCCACCAAGTATCTATGGATTAGTGAGACTGCCTGCTGCTGTTTCAAAAAGACTCAGCAAGTGGGTAGAAGGAATGCTGTCTGATAGGTATGCAGCTTCAAAATGTACTCATACTGTTCCTAGAGAATTTGTGACCACAGGAGGAGAAAAGGTTATTGTATGTGTAACCTGAAGCTTTAATTATATCATGCCCTTTCTTTTGCAAGTAGAAATGTGTATTTGTAACTGATAGTTACACTTTCTAGTTACGTATCTATCAAGTTCCTGTTATAATGAGGATGACTCATAACAAAATTATGCATCAGTTGCTCTGTTCATTATATTATTTGGCTTACTGTCAGCATGTAAACTGCAAATCTCCTGAATTCCTCCTGTCCTTCATCCTCCTTGGCCATTTCCTAAGTAAATACTGGTCAGAAACCGACAAAGGCATTTTAAATTGCTGCAACTCCATTGCAAGCAAAGGGTTTTCTCATATAGGGTCCACTACTGTACAGCTGAGCAGCAATTTCCTCTCCTACAGAATAGGATTTCCCTGATGGAACATAGAGTGAAAACACCTGTGAGCCCTCTGCTTCCCTGGGCAATTCTACTTTGCAACATTCATACAGTCCAGGAAGACAGAAAATTGGCATCCCCGATCAGATCTCCACTCCACTGCTCCCTGCATCTTCTTTCCAGCAAGGAGCAGATTGGTGTGCCAGAAAAATGCAACAGCCATAGTCAGGATGGGGAGTACACCAGTCCCATCACTGATGGCAGCCCCTGTTGCTGCTCAGTGATTTAAAAAAAGCCTCAGGAAAGGGGAAGTATTGTGGAATCTCTAAGACTGAACCATGTTAACTAATCAGCCCCAGAAGATCTTTCTGGTCATTCCCTGTCAGCCTACCCTGCACACCCTGAACAGTTTATTCCCTCCTTCAATTACCACCCAAGGTAAGAAGCTCTCCTGTCTATTCAGTCACACAGCTCTCAGACAGCTGTCACCTGCTGACCCCCAGGTCTGAGTGACTTTAACTCACTGTGAAGGACTGAGACCTTTGGGATCACCCTGGCAGAGAGGTCCATGAGGGAGGGGGAGCTGGGATGGTCATCTACTTTTTATGAATCTTCTTATATTCAGCATACACAGCTGGGGAACTGTGAACATGGGTGGCAACAACAACCTGCTTTAACCTGTCACTGAACACTCTTGTGTCCAGCATTATAATCTCTCAGAATATCATCAGCAAAGGCAGGATTCCCAGACCTGGGTATCTCCAACCAGAATCTTATGTCTTTTGAACTGCTGTGTCATCCCACTTACAAATCAATGGCACAGAGAGACCCTTAGTGAGGCAGAAGGATATTTCTCGGGACAAGGAGAACTTTTCTTTTTATCCCTTTTCTTTTTCTGCCTTAAGGTGAATGAAGGGCATGCGAAAGATACAAGATAGGTGAAAGGGAAACAATTTCTTTAAATTATTCAGAAAGCAGGTTTTGTTCAGTCAGCCCTGCTATCAGTCAGCACATAGCTGCCCACCTTGAGATTCCTGCCTACAGAGTTCAAAGTCCCCTTTGCTGCCACCAGTTCTAGGAGAAGCTTAATGTGCTAATAATACCCCAGTGTAAACTGAGAAACAAAACTGGAGCCTTGAGCCCTCCTCTCCAACCCACTAAAGAGGGAAAGGGAGGATGTCCAAGAGCAACAGAAAGTATGGGTGTGGGGGAGCACAGAGTGCAAAGGCAGCTCTGTTAGGAGCAGCATTGATCCAGAGGCAAACATCATGCTCGTGGTCCCTCCAGATGTCCCTATCAGTGTCTATGGCTGGCTTGCACCAGCTGCAATCTTTCTTTCACCCAGTTTCAGTGAAGGCCAGTGCAGGAGGGGAGACCAGTGGCCCATGTTATGCACAAACCCTGACTAGCTGTTTGGTGAAGCAAATCTGCCATTAGTGCTATCCTAACCCTTTTCTTCCCAGGGTGTGAGGCAGCCATAGCTGGGGCTTCACTGTGATCTGCTTTCTCCTTAATCTCTCCCAACACCGTTCATTTCTGAGATGTCTCCTGAGTGATATTTTCATTTAGAGCAAAGGGCTATGAACCAGGTGGTACCACAAGAACAGGCAGGTGTGGAACCAGCAGCAAAAGAGCTAACTCCCCACTTGCCCTGTCCCAGCCTGCCTTGGCTCCAGGGTGCCTCTGCAGCCCTTCAGCCCGTGTGTCCCACGGCTGCTGGCAGAGACACCTCTGTGCTCGTGGCTCTTTTGTCCACTAGGGACCACACTGAGATCAGCAACACTAACGTGATAGCAGATGCTAACAAGCCTTTCTGCATCACTGCCTGGGCTGGTCATTAACTGACCACCAAGAAGAAAAAGGTTCCAAGATCTCTGCAGGGCACTGACATCTCCGAGCTGGGATTTGGTGACTAGCAGAGTTTTACTGAAAACAGCAGTGTCCTGTAGCATCTCTCCCCATCCCCCTTCCCCACACCAAGGCACCTCGAATGCTGTGCATTGCTCTCATTTCTTCTGCCCACCATCATCCCAGGTGCTGCTTACTTAGAAATTTCGATTGCAAGTCCCTGCCATCTGCAGACAGCGTTTTGCCTTTTGAGGAGCGTTGTACATCTGTGACTCTGTGCATACAAAGCACAGCACGGTCCCTACATCCCCCTCGTTCTCTTTATGCCACAGCTGCCTCACAGAGTTTTAAGAACTTTCAGCTTCCAATCAGTACTTCCACCAAGTCCTGCGCCAGCCTCAGCTTGCGGCGGGGGCGGATGCTGCCGCTTCCTCTCGCCGTTCGCATCAGCCAGGAGAGCTACGGCACCTTCCATTCCCGGGAGGGATCTTCTCTTTAGTTTCAAAACAATGTGTGAAAGCCTGCTCTGCAGAAACGGTAGCCTCAGTAAGTTTAAGGATGACTGAAGCTATTTCCTCTCCCAGGGAGGTTTAAAAACTACGGAGGGATGAGCGGGGTTAGCCCTAACGCTGCGTTCCTAGCAGCCATCCTATTCCAGCCCTGAATAAAAGCAGGAATGGCATGTCTAGCCTAGGTTAATAAACCCTACGGAGTGCATGCCGAAAAGCACGACGAAACAGCCTTAAGTCAGCTGGAGAAAACTAATTTCAAGCATGGCTGTCTAGTGTGCCTGTCATTCCTATTGTCCTTCCAAACTATTTCAGACATTTTGAGCAGCGAGTACTGAGCGATGAGTTAGCAGGGGTTGTGACATTAATGGTCCAAAAAGGTTCGAGCACCGGGAGGGAGCGATGACAGCACTTAACAACCGGTGGCAGTTCGGAGGATTCCGCTGGATCTCTGTTTGTTAATAATTAGGCTTCGCCTCGCAGGAAGATGTGACGGCTGTCGGAGGTAGGATTTGCATGGGAAACAAAGGGAGCTGTTGCTGTTTGGTGCCCGCTGTTTGTGCTTTGCTGCCCGGCTTTCCGAGCGCCCCCAGGTGCGGCGGCAGCGCTGGGGAGGGGTCGCTGGGATGGGGGGACAGACGGGGGTGGAAATCCTGTGGATAGTCCTGTGTTTTATGGGCAGAGATGCCTCCAGGACAAACTGGCTCAAAGCTCGCTGCCTGCTGAGTGTGCATTCCACGTTGTTCTTCCCGCGGAGTAAAATACATAGAGGTCATGCAAGAAAACACTTTACTCCTTTTCTACCGAGCCAGCCGGGCTGTTTCTGAGATGGGAGAGGGAGAGGGGGAAGCTGCCCTAAAATAAAAAAGGGTAGAGGGAAGCTATGGAGCCTATAAGATCAGGGAGACATGCTATTAATGTGTAAAATGTGTCTGGAGTGCCACCGTTGTCATTTGAAAGGGGGAAAACATTCGCGGGGGAAGGTGGTGGGAGGAATTTTCCGGGTGAGGAACTCCTTAGGTTATAACCTATTGCAAAAGAAGGCGTGATGTGTCCATCCATTTTGCATAATCAAAGCCTTCTCTGCACTGTTGGCATTGTTTTGCTGGACGAGAAACGTAGTTTCAGGCAGAAAAAGGCACGATTTCCTCCCGTGTCACTGCCAGCCCCCGGACACCCTCCTCCCCCTGAGAAAGCAGTGTGGGGAAGGATGTGCACAATGTTCAGCTGGATGCTGAAAGGGCTGTGAGCAAGGGCTGAGGGGGAGAATGAACACTTAGTAGGATAACAGGAAGGCTTTCCCTTGAAAAAGCTTGTTTCTCCCCAGCCAGGAGTCCAAGAGGTGATAGGTAAAGTTAGAAGCCTCGTACTTTTTTTATGATGTGCCTGTTTAGCATCACTAGACAAGAAAATGTCTGAACATCGGAGTGAGGTCTGTGTGGCAGCAGGGTCTGCACGGGGTCCTGGGCAGGGCTGGGCTGTGAGTTCATGTTTTTGTCAGCGTGTGTGACCCTCACCAGGATGAGCAGCAGGAACATAATGAATGAAAATCATATTTCCATGCAGATGCAGAGCCCTTATCATTTGGTGTGTTTGATCCAAGTGTGATGATGTTCCCTGGGTTGATGAATTGTTTTGACTTGTTCATTAAAGTTTCATTTCCAAACAACAGAGAGACTTCAGAGTGAGTGGTATTTAGTAACAATAAAATGTTCTGCTTGTGGAAATGCTTCTCACAGGACCTATTAAAAATGCACTTAAAGAAGCTGAGAGTCATATCTTGCAGCAAGAGGTATGGAGTCACTTGCTGTGCTAAATTTTAAAATTAAGGTTATGATACCATTTAAAATCTACTTTAATGTGGATGTCACTAAGGATACTTTACAATGCTGTTGTCAAAAGCTCACAAATTCGAGAATTCTGTTAGACTGATTGTTTTCATTAAATCTTCATCAGAAAAAGAATTCCTATATAGCAGGGACTTACCAAGTAATCTGAATTTACTCATCCTAACTAATGTTCCCTTTAAGGAGAACTTCAGTGTGTTATACTGCATTGTAAATAGGTCGTGATATAATCAATTTAAAAACAAAACACCAATGACAATTTAACAACAAAAGTGCTAAATGCATTCAGTCTAAATGAATACTGGTTGTGCCAAAAAGAAGCAATATTGGATCAGGAATGGTAAGAAGTGCTTTCAAGAAACATAAATATTCCCCATTTGATCCAAGCAAGAACTTTTCAGTTAACTGCATTACTTTGCATTGCAAATTTGGGGGCAAATCATTTAAACCTGTGTTATGTACTCTACTGAGTACATAAAGATAACAGAGAAAACTTTCTTCCAAAGAAATTGTTGTAGCAGTTTGCAGCATGGATCAAAGAGCTATTATGCGGAGATATTAAATCTGTGCCAGAAATGAGCAATGCATTTGGAAATCAAGTACGTGGTTTTTCTTCTCCATCTCACTTTTGTCCAGAGGCTTGGACAGTTTCACTTTTTTTATATCAGTGCCTCTCTGAGGGAAGGGTCTGAAGGGGTAAAACCATGAGGAGGTGGGAGGCTGAGTTCAGTCTGTGTCCAGGGTTCTTTGGGAGACTTGGGCAAATCCCTCAGCATCTCTGGGGAAGGTGCAGGGCAACAGCCCTGCCTTGCAAACAAGGCTAATGTGGCAATGATGCAATGGAAACACAGACCCTGGTGCTCAGGCAATGAAGATGAACACAGGGCTCCAGATAGGGCAGGATGCAAAGCCAAATTTTGTGGCAGAAGGAGATTAATGTCTCAGGCATTTTCAACTACAAAATATGACACAATGAAAATCCCGTGATCCAAAACTAAATCTGCTCTCAAAACTATCCCAGACAAATTGGCCACTCACAGAAACTTCTGCCAGGACCAAATACTCATTCGTCTGAGAGCCTGTCAGTGACTCCAAATCTCTCATCATTCCATCACCGTGCAGCAGATAGTGAAGCAAACTACATCAGATTGATTCACTGTGCTGAGGAACGATTTCCCTGTTTTCTTCAGAAGCTCAATGAGTACTTTTTGCCATGAATCTCACCTGCTCTTTCTGTTATGAGTTGTCTGTGGAGGTCATGCAACTTTCCAATTTACTTATGTGATATTATTTAGGGCTTTCTTCAGCAAACAACTCTTGGCTTACAGATCTTTTGGGAATGGCAGATGTTTGCAAATTCATACGGTGTTGCTTGGTTCAGTCCTGTGGTGTTCCTTGATTAGCTGATTTGTGTAGCTAACTGGCAGAAAGTGAATTGCAAATTTCACAACCAAGTGTTGTGTTTCACACTGGATTTCCATCACACCCTGAGCAGTCAGGTTTAAAATCCACGTTTTGCAGGTAGTCATACGAGCAACACATAAGCACTGAACTGCTCCCACCAGACAGATGTGAGAGCCAGGTTAAACAGCTTTCCATTTCATATGAATATTCATGCAAAGTGTTTGGATTCCTGCAGCTCTGTTGAAATGAACTGTCAGCATCATCCATCGTGCACTGCATGGGCCATTCTCTCACAGCACTTGCCATGTCCCCCCAGTCTCCCCAAATCTCCAGTGTAAGTCCTCAGTGCCTGTGGAAACTGTTTGTGCAGCCGATTTAGAAGGAAAAAACACCAAAATGGAAATTTCCGAATTTTCCACATTATAACCTCTCCTGTTGTGCCTGTCTTGCACATTCTGTGACACGAAGACAGCCAACAGGGAGGACAGAAAGGGAGCATCAACAGTGAGGCAGTGAGTGCAGGAGAAAACACTGAAAGAGGGGAAAAATAAGGGTGAGTGGCAGAAGGAGGGATCAGTGGCACCTAGAGCAGGTACAGAGGAGGTGGGGATGGGAACAGCAGGAACCCCTAATATACAAATACAATTTTTAACAATTAATCTAGTGAGTTTGGGTCATTAACCTCAAGGTCTATGGTCTTACCAGACTTAGCCCATGGCAAGCCCTGGAGATGTTGCTCTCATTCCCCCCCTGTGCCCATCAAAAGTGCCACCAAGCAAGGGGGTGACACAGTTCACCTTTTGTCATGCAGGGGTCTCATAACAGGCCATGGAGACGTGGAAGAGTTGTGAAAATGGCAGTGAAGAAGAAAACTAACACCTGATATGTGTTAAACCTGATATTTAAAACCTAATATGGTTTAAAAGCAGTCAAAACCAGTTGGGTGAAGAATTTCTGTCAAATGTATTTCCTCACAGGCACAAAAAAATTTCAGCTGTCAAAACACCAAGCTTTTTTACTGAGAAACAAATCAAGGGGAGAAGGTTATAAAACATGAATATATTTGCCTTCTGAGATATTTTTGCACTGTACTTATGTCATATAGGAGGAAACCTCATGTCTCCCACTGAGTGAGCTCTATTGTCCATGTACTTTATATAGAAAGTCTGGTGTGAGCTGAATCAACAGGGTGGTTAAGATTTCATAGAGGCAACCAGCAGTTACACCCCCGTCAGATGGCCCCTTTTTACCTTTATGATGATTTTAAAGTCCAATGATCCTAGATATCCTTTTTTATTCTAAAAATAGAAGTGAGCCTAAATTGCAAGTGCTGTGAGTCACACAGTGAGAGTCACTACAGGCACCACACGTGTATTCCTATTCTGTCAGGGCACACGTAACACCAGCCTGATACTGCCTGGGGAGAGCAAGAGAATGAGAAGAATTAGAGAAACTAAAATCAGAGCAAATACAGAGAATTTTTACTAGGACAAAAATTGACTCAATGTAGTCTGGAATGAAATTCCAACTTGAAATTTCCCCTAGATGCTGTTATAAGTCCTATTATGTCTTCAGATCTTAATACAAAGCTGTCCTGCTACCCATAGATAACTTTCATCTCTGCTTGTGCCAATGGGATGCCCCAGCCATCCCCAGGTACCCAGCAATTTTGCCTGAATTCAGTGTTCCTTGCACTCTGTGCCACTGCATTGTCCTAAATCAACCACTGCCAGGAGGGTTTTGAAGGCCAGAGGAGCCAAAAGAGCATTTGTCCCACTTCCCCACTGCCCTTCCAGAGGATCGGAGCTCAGAGTGAAGTTTCTGCTTAAGCCCAAAGTGATTCATCTCTCCAAGGCTTCCATCCTGGTGGGACCCCTCCATAACACAGTCCCTCTGTGTGCCTGTTTGGGTGTGGTTCCAAAGGGACAAGATAATTGCCTGCCTTAAAGAAGTGCTGCAGAAAACATCCAATGTACTTGGCTGTGTTTTACTCGTGGACAAGCTATTTTCCACCTCAGCAGAGTGGTGCTCCTCACTGACAGCCATTAGTTATTTGCAAATTTAGCTGGGCCTTATAAACGTCAGGCTCCTGAGTGCATAAATAATGTTTCACAGTAGTAACTTGAAATAAGTCAAACTAGGAATGGTGAGAAGATCTGGAGTATGGTCCCTTTGGGACCTACTACCACTTCTAATTAATATCTGGTACTTAAAGCATCACAGCCCATGGTTAAATCAAAGTCAGAGGGAATAAAGGAGTATTAAATCCTCCTGGAGGTTTGTGTCCAGGTGCTCCTCAGTGCTGCTGCCAAATACACTGACTCCCTGACCTCTGTTAAGAGTGAATGGGCTTTTTTGGGGGGACAGCCCAGGGAACCCATCAGCCAGGCTGCCCCAGGGCTGGCATTGCTCCTTGCTCTCATGTTGTCTCCCCTTCTAGCTACCCACTCCTGCACCTTCCAAGCTCTCCTGGTCCACCAAGCTCATGGAACCTCCTGAAAATTGTGCTTTGGTTTTGACTCATGAGGGAGTCCAGCTGGGAGTCAACAAGCTCCAGAGCTGGCCAGGAAAAGCAGGAGAAGAGCACAGTCAGGTGCAGGCAAGAGAGCAAGGAGCAGGCACAGTCCTGGCACAGCTGAACGCCCCTAAATTGCTCTGCCTTAGTGACCTGGTGAGGCTGCTGCAGAAACAGGCTGCAGACCACGGGCTGACCACAACAAGGTGTTGCAGAGCCCAGGAGTGGCTGGGTGAAGGGCAAAAGGAGGACAACAGTGTGTCTGCACTCATGGGTCTTTGATCATCAGGGCCCATCTGGTTATTGATGAGCCGTTTTTGAGCTTATATGTGAAGTTCCAGAGCTGCTGTTGTGCTGATATGGAAAGAATTGATTCAGCTGGGAAAACCAGTCTTTGTGGAGCTGTTGTGGTTTGGCAAAGTTTACTGCTCCAGAGAATAAGAGTTTTGGAAAGAAAGTCTGAGTGGAAGACATCACATTAACTAGGACATCTTTTTATTCCTTCAACAAAGAATATATAGTTCAAGGCTTAGGGAGCAATAACCAATGGAGGGAACAAAGGGAGTTCACTTGTAACCATAGCCTTTCATTAACTGGAAAATATGCAAATGAAAGGTCCCCTGACTCTTGAAAACCACTCTTAGTGATGCCTCAGGGTATATATAAAAATTTCTGACAAATTCCCTCTTTTTGTTTGCTTCCATATAGCAAGTTGATCTGGGTGTCACTCTGCTCTTTAAAAGCTTTGCTGCTCTCCTAATTATTAATTGCATGAAACACATATTCCCCCATCTTGCTAAAAGCATCACAGGACAAACTCTCTGGATATTAAGTACCCCAGGAAGTCCAAAGCAAAACCTCTTTTGGTCAAGTCTAATTAAGATGATCCAGTATTTTGTGTGCAGCTGATTTGGAAGGATTTTGTCACAGGTAAACAAGCTTTGGGGGGAAAAAAAAGCTTTTCTCTCTCCTTGCTTTCTGTTTTAGTCATATTTCAAGTGGATTAGTATAATCTTTCCTCGGCCAAACTCCACAGCTAGTCTATCCCATCATTGTTCTAATTTTATAAAAGGAAATGACTGAAAGCAATTAATTAAAAAACTCTTCAGAAATGCATATGTGGATGCGCTTATTCACTAAAAACTCAAAAATCCCTCTGCATTTTAAAACAATTTATCTGGTGCATTAAGCATGAACAGGATGTCTTTGTTAGGTGCAGCTACCTTTTGATATTTCCCTACATGAATATGCCCATTGTGTAGAGATATCTGCAGTTACAGCTCAGTCAGAGAGGAGCCCCTGTTAAAGCAGGTTTGAGTTTCAGGTGGGTTTCAATTTTCTTTTTTCCTGTTTGATAAAGTTGATTGATTCCAAGTGAGGAGTCTTTGCCTACTGGGACTTTAGCTGTCAAAAGCCATCACTGAACCTGCAAAATTCTGTCATAACACAAGAAGCCCGAACTCTGCTCCAGAACCATCAGAGTTCAGGGAAAATTCCCAGTAATTGACAAGTGAGGTTTTCTTAGCAAAGAAATTCTGCCAGACTGAGCCATTATTTTGTGCACACACAGGCACCCACCTGGGGGACAGTGCTAACACAAAGAGTAAACTCCACTGATGTGAGTGAATTCATCATCACTGAGATGACACAAGTGGCTTCACACTAAAACCTTGGGCTGGGCCATTCATAAACCCTTCAGATCCATCCAAAAGTCAAATTCCCACGTTGCAAAGTGTGTTTGATTTCTTTGAAATCAAATAAAACCTCTAAATTTCCTTTAATTCAGGGGGAGGGATAAGTCAGAGCTCTTGACCCCAAAGCTGTGCCTGCCCTTAGTAAAACTCCAGCACATCTGAGCTGTGAATGCAGATAAGTGCTGGCATCCAGAGCAAGGTGCAGAGGTTCTCCTGGCAGGGCAGGAAGTTTCCTCTGCAGAGGTGTTCCTGCTCTGTGGTGAGTGTTCATCCACAGAGTCAATGCAGCAGCCCTGCTCATCTGCAGGAACACTTCCCAAGCAATTTAAATATTCCTATGGAGCTTCCTAGAAAATTTAACATATTCTGCTTCTTTCATCATGAAAATTTGAAGAAAAGGCATTTTTCTACTCTTCTTTGCTTTTCAGCTCATTTATACCTTCTTGAACCTCCATTAAACATGCTGTTTGTCTACTCTTTCCACTCTCCATTCTCTTGTCTCTATTTAAAACCCTCACATACCACAGCCTGCTGGTCACTAGCCAGGTATCCAGATGGTATTTCTGCACCACATTGATAGGTGCCTTAGAAATAGCAGGGAGAGAGGGGGGAAAAATATCACTGAAGACTTCAGACGCTCTTTTTGATAAATGGCACTTGTAGATCTAATTAGCCACTTCCATCCTTTTGAGAAGCTGGGGAAACAACAACAGTTGCAATCCCACAGAGCAAACACACCAGGACACGTCTCTCACTGTCAGGTTTTAGCTCTCCCCTCAGAGCAGTGTCAGACAATGTCCATCTGTCCATCCTTCTTCTGTGAAAGACACCAGGTTCTGTCAGGGTTTGAAAGTTTGTCTCAGAGCCCATCACCCTCCTGCCTCAGCACCGTTGCACTGTGTCAACTACTTTTATACAGACAACTGGTTTCCAGAATAAAGAGCAAACACTGCTCACCTTAATTGCATGAGCATCCCTCTGGCAGTAATCAGGCTAATTGCTTCAGTCAGGCCAGCAGGACTTGGCTCTAAATCAACCACCAAAATGATTATAGCATAAGTGCAGGAGTTCCTTTACAACTCCAAGGCCCACTTGTTAAACATTATTTACACCTCAGAAACGCTGTTTCTCTCTTCCATTTTACCAGGAGAAAGGTAGAAAGGGGCCAGAAGCACCTGTGGGAGTGGGGGGCTGAGCCCACCCCAAATGCAATGACAGGGGAGACAGGTCTCCCTCCCCTTTGCTGAAATGCCATGAGAATTGTGCCCTGGGGAATTCCCAGTGGCATCATGTCTGGGAATCCCAGCAGCCAGGGCTCATCCTCCCAGGAATGGCACAGAACTGCAGAGCAACCTGCAGGGAGAGAACCATTGCCTGAATCTGCTGTAGCTGCAGGTTTGACTTGCACCTCTAAGCGTGAGATAACATATCTTTGAAAATATTTAGCTTGCCCAATAAAATGGATAGATGCTCTGTTTACCTGCAGAAATTTCTAGGGGTTTTTTAAAATCCTATTAAGCAATTGGTGTGTATCCTGTGGCAAATATTTTAGTTCCAGCAGATTCATTTCAGCAGTTGGTGCTGGAGGGGACAGGGAGTTAAAATCCCCAGAGCCAGCTCGTACCCTGTGCTGGACATTCCCAAGCCAAGGGACCTGGCAGGAAAGGCTTGAAATCCCATTTCCACCAAGAGGTACATGGGATAGAGCCAGCTCTCAAGGGTGAGACCTTCAGTCTGTGTTTTAGAGAACTGTGCCTTTTTTAATTAATTTTGGTCAATTTTGACTGTTTCCATAAGCACCAGTGCCAGGAAGAGCCCAAGCTGGGCTGTGGTTTTTGGCCTGTCCCAAAGCAGAGTGTGACCCACAGCTGGAGCAAGAGCTGCCACTCAGGTCCACAACCCTGAGCTCTGGGGCCTGGAATTAAAATCCCAGCTGGGTTATAGAGGTCAGGGGGCCTGAGGGTTGGGGTGGAGGTGAGCAAGGTGATTGAGGGACCACTTTCAGCACCTACAATCTGTCTTGGTCCTGCTGAGCTGCTCAACTCTCTTCGTGCAGCTGAAGCTTTTTTCTAAGCAGTTCCAACCCGCTGCCTCCCCTCTTACAAAAATCTTTACACGTCTCTAATCATTTTTACTGTCAATCTCTGCACTCTTTTTATAACCATTAAAGAGTTTATGAGATAGGATGACCAGACATGAAAATAGATTCTGAGGATAGAGCATGCAATTGATTTATGTTAATGGCACTGTAATAATATTTTCAGTGTTTGATTTCTTTTTCATTCTGTACACAGCTAAAATGATGATTACTTTTCTATACATCTTTCATTTATTGAACAGCCACTTACGTTGGGCTCCACAATTTTGTTCTCAGGTCTGTTTCCAAAGCAGTTAAAATACAATTAATTTAAAATCTGCCAACACATAAGAAGTTGAGGTGATTCTCTCCAATCAATCTTACTAGAATTCATCAATGAATTTCATCAGCTGTCATGCTTCTTGTGCATTTGTCTTTGTAAAGCTCCTCTGACTTCACCAGCTTTGACACACTTAACAACTGTTAATACTAAAAAAACTCCCACTCTGTAATTTCTATTGAACCACACCATCAGCCTTAAAAGCACCCCAGATGTGAATGAATAAATATCATAGTCACCTGTGACAGCATCTTTAATGATTTTAACATTTTTTACAGTGATAGCTTTCATCTCTTATGCATAAGTCAGAGAGAAAAACCTGAAATGTGCCAAGATATGTTGGAGTTTATAAAGGAAATCAGAGAGTAAATGTTGTTGCTTAATTTGGCTTTCATAATAGATTCTATCTTGAAATATTAGGTGTCAAATCACCTTACCCTAAAAGGATTAGAATATGAAAAGCATCTCAGTGATGGAGGGGAATAAACCCTGACTATTTTTGTGATGGAGTTTGATAACCCAACAGAAGGGATTATACAGGACAGTGTCAACAATAGCCAGAGACTGAGCAAAAATAGGATTTTAATCCTGTTTGTCAGCTAAAGATGAACAAAAAACAGCCCAATTCCCATCTCAAAGTTGATAAAAAATCCAACACAAGTATTTCATCAGAGGCCTGACAAAGCCACTTTCCTTTCTTCTATTTATTACAAGCTGGTTGTGGCCCTGCCTTGTTCTTACTGGTGGGAGACAGTAATACAATATCACAAATTTGGGATGTGTTGGAAGCTGGAAACACCAATAAAAAAACCATTTTATCTCCAAAGAGTTGCCAAAATTAAGGGCTACATTTTTCAAAGCAGCTCATCATCAAGAGTGCCTTCAGACCTCCCTGAGAAACAGAACTGAGAACAGGGGCACTGGTCTTTCATTCCCAGCCTACAAAACAACTAAGAGCCTTCACACCTTCCCTGCAGGCCAGAAAACAGGAGAGATGTGGGCAAGTGATTTTATGCTAAGGGATTTCACAGTTGCAAATGGTCTCACACAAACCTGTTTTGTAGGTGCCACCTAATATCAAAAGTCTCTGTTTTTTGGGATGAAACCCTGGCATCATTGACTGCTGCAGGCACAGGAGCACATCCCTGTCAGCACGAGGGCTGGGTGTGTGCCTGTGTGCTCAGCTCCTGAGGCCACACAGCAGCTCTGGTGTGCCTTCATGCATGATACATAACACAGAGGAGCTCCCCAAATAAAGAGTACAATTTTAGCTAATTGCCATATTTATTATTAATGTGTGAGACATGGCAGCCAATTAAAGCCCCGTGTTGAGCCAGGTGGAAGACAAACATGTAGCCATAAAGATCAATTAAATGCATTTAGAAGGTTGCACATGAGTGCAACATTGCAGACCAAGAACGTGCAGGGCCACGAGTGAGTGTGGGGTCTGTAAAGGGGGGGCTGCACAGCCCCAGCCCCTCAACATCTCACCCTCACACATCCTCTGTGCCTGCCTCAGTCTCCTGGAGGCAGATATCTGAACTCTTTGGTGTGAGCAGCAGAGAGGAATGAAAGATTGGGACAGTGGCAGCTGCAAATGAATTGCTGTATCACAGGTACTGAATGATGATTCTGCAGCTCCCCGAGGCTGGATGGGTGATAAGTGAAGCCCTGGGGTGGAGAGAGGGAGAGCAAAGTGGCCTGTCCAGGCAAGTGAGAGGCAGAGAGGTAATTAATTAGAGACCACACCATTTTCTAGCTCTTTCTCTCTGGCAATTTTTTTCTGGGTTGTGTGTTTACAGCATCAGTGACTGGACCATCAGCTTTTCTTTCAAAGAGCTGGTTACCTGCCAGTAAATTGCACTGTGTAATAGCACAAATACAGCAGAGTGACATTTTCATTCATGAGGTTTCATAGTAACTGCAGAGACAACTCTTCCTTCTCTGAAGCAGGAACTGCCTTTCAGACTCTCAAGCTCTCATTTCCCAGGACAGCACTTTTTTCCCCATTTCTTCTTATGCGTTATTTCATATGTTATATTTCTGGCTTTTGTGTGCACGTGGCTAGGAAACATTGCTTATCAAACAGAGTTCCTTTTCCTCTCTAACTCATCTTTTTCATCTATAACTTATTTTATTGTCAGATGTGAAAAAACAGCTACAAATTATATGACAGCATCTCCCCAGCTCCTGGGATTTCAGATGTGTCTCGTGCTGTGATATCTCTTTCACTAAATCTGTGTGAATAAGACAGAATGTGTGTTGCAAAAGAAGTGTTTTATGATAAATTAACCCTCATTTCTTCATTCAGATTCTGGAGATATTGTCAAATTACTTCACCTTCTGCTAACTCCTGGTTGTCTTTACTATCCATCCTCACAATAGAAAAATCAAACTAACAGGCTGTTATATGTGAAAAGTAGTTTTTACTGTAGGAAAATGAAACATAAAAATAAGTGCTGAAACCAATAAACTTCAGAAAAAGCAAAGCCACAGATGTCATCCTTATCATCCAGAATGGCAGCAGCATCATAGCTAAAAATGAAAATCCTCAAATTCCATGTTCCACGATGCCAGGTACTGACTGTACCAGCCCACAGCAAGAACTGATCCCTACTCAATGAAGGATGTGTGTTTCAACTGAAAAGGTGTCAGAAGAGGGATTTTATTTTCTTATTTGAAAGTAGATGAACAAAGGCACTGAAAAATTGCCTGTGTTGTACCAAAACACATAGGAAACATAAAACAAAGTTAGCAGTCAGCCTCCCAAACCCCAGTTAATGTCTCCTTCATTTATGGAATTGTGCTCAGTTTTGCTTTATTCTCCTGGGTCAGTGCAGCTGGTGTAAGAGCTGCCACCCAAGTAAGACCAAAGCTCTGCCTAGATGCAATCCTGCCTTAAGGCCAGCCAGCAACAGCCTTCTGAGGAAGCTACTAGGAATTCTTTAATTGGTAAACACAGGATAATCTATGCCAACAGTGGTCCAACCCTGACAGAGATTAACTTTAAGCCTTGAAGCGTGAATTTTTATGGAGTTCCAAAACTTAATTTATTAGTGCTAAATATTATTACTCAAAGCACTCTCAAGCTCACAGAGGTGTCCATTCCATCTCAGGAATTGCACTCTCATGCTGAGCTATTGGGTTGCCTATTTAATTAGCACCATAATTTGTGATGGACATTGGAGGATCACGTGAAACCCAGAGGTTTGTTGGTTAATGAGTACCACAGGTTAATGAAGGAGGAGAATGGAGAGGAGCACAGCAGATTTTTGACTAGTCCCAGTATCCACAAGTGAGATTCTAGAGGAAGGTAAATAACACTGAAATGCTGCCAGCCTCATTTCCCTGGATTTCTGAATTGCTTCCCCCTCACTGTTGTCGTGCCAAGCTCTGAATTGCTTTGTGCCAAACTTCATACAAACAAATTTGCAGAAAATTCATTTCAAAGTCTGACTTAACACTAATACAAGCAAGAACTAAACGTGAAAAGAGTGTGTCTGAGCAGTTGGGCTACGGCTGCTCTTTCTGTGATCACTTAAATGTGGAAGAGAAACAATAAGGCCAGATTTGCTTTTATCTCATCACAACTAAGCCCTGGATTTTGAGTAAACAGATACCAAATGCACCTAAACCTCTTAATCAGCTTTTTATTTTTCAAGCACACACACAAAAAAGCCTAGCTTTGGAGTAGGAAGAAAGGGAAAACTTTGTTGTGTCCTTACAGGAATAGTTTGAACTCTCTTTTCAAGGGTCATTTTTTCCCATTACAGCTCCCAGAAACTACATAATGCTCCAGTTGAGATGAACTTTGTCAAGCAGCTGAAGGAAATCTGTGACAACAAACCCATGTGGAAAAACCATTATTTTTATATGCATATTTCTAAAGCTTTTATCAAACTAGTGGGAACAAAAACATTTGTTTTCCACCAAGCACTTGAATTTACAAGGATGCCCAAAGCAATTCAGTGCTGAGCAGTGGGGGAAGAGGTGTGCAGGTGGTGCCTGGCCACAGGCAGCAGGAGCAGCTCCTTGGGCATCAAACCACAGCTGTTCCCACTGGGGCCATCACCTCCTGGGGCGAGGTGAGGCTGGCCAGAAAGCTGCAGGCAATTAGAGGTAATTAACCCAGCTGGAAATCCATCCCAGGCTGCTCTTAGTGAGACACTCGGGGGAAGGAAGGAAGGGGACCATGACTCCAGAGTCTGTGTTTCCCTTTCTTGAGTGGCTTATTTGGCAGAGAAATATCAAGGGGAGGATCATTTCCCCTTCCTGTGCTAAGGAAAAGCACCCCAGGGTGGGAGTCACCCACCTATTGCCCTCACCTGTCATTACCACTCCCTCCCCAGCTACCTCCAAATATCCCAGGGCATCCTGTGCCCCCTCTGCTGCCTCCCATGGTCTCACCAGGGAGTTTCCTGCACCCCAAGCCTGGGCTGTGAGAGCACTCACTGGACAAGACCATGAACATGCTTTCTCTAGGGTACCTCATTGGAGACATACAGAGGTAAAATAAAAGTGAGGCAAGGATTGAGGCAGAACTTTGGGGTTTCAGGAACACCCTGTCCAAGGGAAGGCAAGGACTGCTCCAAATCATGTTCCACAGACCTCAGAGAGTGCAGCACTTCCCAAACCTCCTTTTCTCTTCCACTCCCCAGCACAGAACAAAGCTGTGTGTCACTTACCCCAGTGGCAGCTGCAGCTTATTTGGGGGCAGCCCAGTTTTTCAGATTTGCAGTTGCATTCATGGACATTTAGCTGTTTTGTAAACAGGTAACACGTGCAGGTCAGCTGGGGACAGCCCTGGGAAGCTTTTTTCCCTCTGGAAAACTCCCTTGGCCTGAAAGCACCCTAGGCAGAGGGGCTCCAAAGGCAGTAACTCAGTTCTCTCTGCCCTACAAGATACACAGAACTCCCAGAAAGTTGTGCTTTTTGGTTTGAGAGAACAAAGATTCCCTTCCTCACAGGCAGCAACTTGACCCTGCTCCTTCAGCCCCTGCTATGCAGCCTTTTAAAAACAACAAATTATCCAAGCAAATCTCCAGAAAAGCCTTTTCCAGCTTCCCTTTCACTGTTAGGCAGGGAAGCAGCAGGACCGTGCTGCCAGCAAGGGCTGACTGAGCTCTGCCCCTCCATGCAGCTCTGCTCTCAGTCTGGCAGGGATGGAGCCCAGGTGAGGAGCCAGCAGTGCCCTGCACTCACCACGTGTCCCTACCCAGCTCCGAGTGGTTTTGCCCCAGCAATTGCTCTGCAGATAATGACTTCTGGGCAGTGCAATCCATGCCCCTCTGCCAGGCAGTCACTGGTCACTGCCACAGGCAGCCAAGAGCTCTGCCAGCTCCTGCCTGCCCTGCTCAGCTGTAATTCACCTCAGCACTCGCTTTCAGAGACGTGGGTAAAAAGCAGATCACTTTGGTAAAATTACACTTCTCTCCTTCCATCCCATTTTCCCTCTATGTCCTTGCCCTGACCACACTGAGTCGCTGATCTTTATCAGCTCATGCCCCACAAAGGCTGGTGGACATTTATAGTGCCACTCAAGATGAGTTAAGGCCTTTAATCTTTCAGGACACTTTGCCTCACCAGCTGTTCACTATCAGAGTTTGCTCCAGCTAAGACTCTCCAGCATCTAAATATCTAAAAAATGTGGTGCACTTAAGACCTCTTCTTTTGCTCTCATTAATGCCAGCCAGCAGTGGAATATACAAATATTTGCAGTCCCTCTAAAGTTGCAGAGAAGGTGAAAAAGCACAGAGCACAAGCCCACAGGGTAAGCAAAGTCTAAGGACCAAAAAAAACCCCAAACCCCACTTGTAGGCAGTACCATATCTATACACAAAACACAGATGCAGGGGATGGGTCTGAGCAGTTAAGTATTTCCTCTTTTTGAGCTGCAGCCTTTCCTGCCCAGCCAGCACCATGAAGCTGACCAGCAAGGAGCACAAAAAGAGTCCCTGGTGCTGAGGCTGTCCACACAAGAACAATTGCAAATACAGAATAGCCAGAAAAATGGAGGTGACAGAATGAAAATGTCAGTTCAGAACTCAGTGGGGGAAAAAAAAGTGTAAATCACTCATTTTTAGGGACATGACTATCTCACTAAGAAGTACATTTAAAGTTAAGTTATCTTGACTATGGCAGAAAAAGGTCAGTTAATCCCTTTACTTGGAGCACATAGCTATTCCCTAGGATGTATTTTTTTCTTGTTCCATGCAAGTTTTTGTATCATAGGGGTCACAGTCTTCAACACAATTAAGAGTTTATTGCATTTTCATTTGCACTGTTGCTTTGTTCTCATCTCATTGGAGTAAATGCAGTTTTCAGCCCCTCTTCCCCACAGTATTAATTTTTGCACTGGCTTTAGAGAAGCCATCAATTTACTGCCTGGCTTTTCTCATGATTTAAAAACATCATCTCAGTAACATTGTTATCTACCAGCCATATTTCACTGATATTGTGAAAGTGGTTTATACTGATATCTTACTTAGCATCTGGCTGACAGGACAATTGCAGGGAAATATTGCCAGAGATATAAGGCCATTTTGTGATAAATAATGAGCTTTAAAGCTTAACAGGTTGTTTTCTTCAGAGGAAATAACAGCAGTTCTCCTATGCACAAAATAGCCACTTGCCATACAAAGGCTGAGATGGAAAGTGCCCCTTAATGCATTAAATAAATCCTAGGCAGTGACTAAGCAACAGCTTAGTTCTGACCTGAAGTTTTTCATGGCTTCTTGAATTATCTAATTTGCCAGAAGTGAGTGACTGTTTCTGGGAGTATATGTTAGCTAATAATGCATTCCAGAGTTATTAAGGTTTATCATGTAAATCTTTATTTAAATGCTTTTAAAATGCATATTACTTTCTTGATAAACTGTGATGGCTCCTTAGGAGCCATTAATACAAATTAGGGTGCATACCAGATGTAGTAGAAGGCCTTATGAAAAGTACTTATTCCACAGGTGGAGTAATCAGCTTTTAAATTATACTAAATACTACAGCTGAAATGTTTTTCCCCCAGTCTCAGGGATCAGATGGCTTTTTAAAAAATATTTTTTACTAAAGTTCATTTCCTCAGCTAAAAGCCCAGCTTTCAGTCATGCCGCCAGGAGGTGAGAAGTTAGAGACTGACAAATTTCAGGGAGAGGAAGACAAGCTCCTTTCATTTGTACCAGCTAGAATTCCCCAGATACTGTTCATAAATAATTTCCATAATCTAAAAAATGTGTTGCTTTTGATCAGAAACCTCCTATGTACACGCAGAGCAGAGTTTCTTGCTTATTAATCTTACCTCCAGGTCCTTGTATTCGGTGCCCTTTTACAACACACCACAGCTTCCTCTGCCCTGCACAGCAAGTTCACTGCAATAAATTTATTTTTCATAGTCACAGTGGGCTTAGGTTTATTCACCACACCATAGCACTGTTGCAGACATCATCCCCACACGGAAAACCCTGCCCTGATTCATGTTAAATGAATGTGATGAAAGGAACAAAAGTTGCATTGTCTTCAGCTGGAGTCAGGTCAAATCACAGCGTCTCACCTTGGCCTCCTTCGAGCTCCTCCAAGGCAAAATGAGGTTTTGAGCCAGGCACGTTCTGCAGGTTGAAACCAAGGGCTGTGGAAATGAGGCAGTTTCTGGGGGAATGGTACAAACATTAGCTCAGCTATAATTACAGATGGCTTGTCTAAAGGAGATCTTTGCCACAAAATAAGAAAAAGGAAAAAATCTGAGTAAAAGCCCCAGGATCTGCCCCATGCTGGATAAAGTGCTCTTGGACTCACTGGGAGTGGCACAGATGATTTTCACAAATCAGTTGTCTCACGTAAAAGGAGGACAATTCCATTTGGGTATTGTGACAGATAGAAAAACTGGATAAAAATTCCCTTCATACAGGAAAAAGACCTGAGGATGGGTCCTATTTTGCTTTTCTAATGGAAAGGTCCCCAGCCTTCTCCATGAAGTGTCCTCAGTGCTCCATTCCTGCACCCCTGTGCTCCCATGCCAAGGGGGGAGGCAAGCAGCTTTCCTGCCTGGCTATGGGGCAGTGTCACCTTGCAAACCTCCTCAAGGGCTTGCAAAATATTGCTGGGATCAAACTGGCCATGAGAAATGGGCAAGAGGGTAACATGGAGAGCACCTGTAGGCACCTGGGGAGCCATGAGGTGCTGCAGCACTCAGCCACCCTACATGGTCAGCTAAATTAACTCAACAGGGGCTACAAAACCAGGGAGAAATCTCTTTCTGTCTGGCAAGCACTGCTTTCTGATCAGCAGTTACAATTTTTGCAAGCTTCTGTAGTGCCACAACTTGGTACCAATTACGCATCTGAAGACAACCTCCTGGAAAAAAAGGCTGTTAGCATTCCCTGACATATTTCTGCTCATTAGGTTGCAACAGGTAGCAGGAAACTATGGAAAGAGGGTTTGTTTATGTGTTAAATCTGCAGGTATCCATCTACAGAGTCCTTTATTCATCAGTGATATATCATGCTGGTGTTGAGCACATCCTGTACACACAGATATATCTTCTTGACAGACTAAGACAGGCAGGATTTGGAGAGAAAGTCTGCTTTTTAAAAACAACCTCGAGCAAACTGCCCATATCAGATCCAGTTCCCCTTGTTTATGTTTTTGAGTCCCATCTCCATCATTATCACATTCCTACTGAAACCTTGTGATTTCAGACTTTGGCAAGTTCTGTTGAAAGCAAGATAATTGAAACACATTAAAACCTTTCTCAATGGCTCCTTATTTCATCACAGATCAAGTGAGACTACCTGAAGGAGTATTTTCCTTCCCTGCAGCTCTTACATCTATTATTTTCTTTCCTATAATGAGCCTACTTGGTCTAAGTTCAAACTTTTACCTTTTCACACCCTTTGCACGAAGCAAGTTTGGTTTTGCTATGGCAACCATGCATCAAAGGCAGGATCCTTTCTCTCTCTCTAGAGACAGAAGTCTCCAGATTTCTGTTTCTCTCTCCTTTAAGCAAAGATTGAAGTATATGTGGCAGCAAGGCTTGTAAGATGCACAGATGTTGGTGTGAACTGTTTCTGTGTTTATGAGGAGCGCTGGACAGATGCAGTGTCAGATCAGCTCTGCCCGTGTCCCAGGTGCGGGGTGGATGGCTCTGGATGTGCTCCAGGCACAGGGGCACTCAGCAAATGCTGTCACAATAATGCTGCACTTTTGTTCTGTGAAAAACAGCGTGAGGCACCAGCTCCCTCACTGCTCCTTGCACGGTGAGGAGCAGCACTGTGAAAGATTCTAGTATAGAGAAGGTGATAATTTATTTGATAATGTCCAATAAGAACGTACGTGCATTTGTTCCCAGAAATGCTGAGACACCCTCAGAGTTTATCACTTTCTGCACAATTGTACTCACTACACAGTCACACACCAGGGCCTTCAGCTGCCAGCACATGTTGACATTTCTGGGGCTTTCTCTGTTAAACTGAGCAGGCATTTGATCAGTGTTCCATTAACCCAGGCCTGGGAGGTGTTTTTGGCATGGGATGCTCCTGTTGCTGCCATATCCAGTGGCTCCAGTCACTGGCGTGGTGCCCGTGCTCGACGTGGAGAGAACAGGGGCTGTGTGAGGCAGGCAGTTGTAGGCAAACACGCTGCAGGGCTATGAAATTAACACCTAAGTGGTGGTGGTGGGGAGAGTGTGAAAGCTAAAAATACTCACTGTGAGCCCGCAGCCAAATTTGGAGCTTGCATGAGGCAGATTTTGTGTTGTTTCTTACCCCAGCTCCAGGCTATCTCCTCCCAGCATCTGAGCCAGCCACACTCAGCCACTGCCCCCACAGCTTTGGAAGGGTCTCTGATAATCCTTTTTTGTGGTCCTCTCAGAGGGAGGTGGCAGATGAGCAGCACAGCTCCAAACCTCTCGGGAAGTGCAGGCAAGAGGGCTGATAGGCACTTTCCCAGCACTTTCCCACCTTGATTTCCAGATCTCTCCAAGCAGATCAGCAGCAGACTGAAATCACTCGAGTCCCACTTCCACACAACTCCAAGAGGACAGGAGCACTGGAGGGAGCAGCAGTGGGAGAATTACCCTGCCACACATCTAAGATGATTACCAGTTAATATATGCTGTTCTGCTGGAGAGACACAACTCTGTGCAGTGGGCTGTGCTCTCCCAAGAACACTTTCTTTAAAGTGGATTTTGTGACTCTGGGAGGGCAGACAGGTACCTCTCAGCTGTATCACACTAGGACTGCTCTCAACCACAGCAGAGAGCAAAGAAGGGTACAAATTCAAGCATAAGCAGCAGGCAGAAGCTAAGTTTCATACAGAGAAGAGGTGTATTCAAAGAGCAACACGTTAGGAAGCATTTGTTTCCTTTCTCTGCAGTACTGCTGTGCCTTTCATTTAAAATTATTGAGATGTGGAGTTGCAGTTACAAGCAGCAAGGACATAGGAAAAGTTGATAATAGCCATGGGCTCAGTCTATAGGGATTGATCCTGCCAGTGATTGAGCTGCTTTCCATTAAAAGGCTGACAGCAACTCTGGGTGTTCGATTTACCCTTCCAATATCAGGATTTTTTACCCCAAACTTCCTCTCTGTCCTCTCCAGGAATATCTGTCAGAATATCTTTCCATACCACTTTATTTCCTTGATTACTGCAGCAATCCACAACACCACCAGTGTGTAGCAACACACTAATTGAGCAGATGCAAAAATTTCCTGAGCAGACACAGTGACCACAGAGTCCCACGGGGATTTCTGATAAGACTATGAAGCCAAAGGGGTTTTTCACACAGCTTTAGAGCTCCCAGAAATTATCTTAAGACATTAAAAAAATTCCCCAGACCTGCTAGTCACAGCAGTGCCTGGCAGCCTGCATTGATTTTCCTGGGTGGGTGAGCTTGATTTCCAGAAGTGCTCACACAAAGTCGAGTTGCTGCCATAGTCCCTGAGGAGATGGTCTTTCAGGAGGGCAAAACACTATCACTGAATACTACACACAGCTCTCCTCCACCTCAGAGCTCTCCAGTCTATGTTCCCATCCCCTGAAAGTCTGGTCGTATCAATCCATCTGAGGTATTTCAACTTCTCTGATCTGGTGTCAGTCAATTAACTAACCAAGAGGTTTACAATTCACAGAATCACAGAGTGTTCTGAGTTGGAAGGGACTCACAAGGATCACCAGACTCTTAAATGAATGGTTTCCCTGGTTTCCCCTGAAGCTAAAAATCAAAAGTTCAGCAACTATTAGTTGTTTTAAACCAAACACCAAAAGCCTGTTAACATTTCCCTGGGGTTTCTAAGGACCTTCTTTAAAGCTGTCACCCATCAGAGCCCCATTTAGCCATCTCCAAAGCAGCGTGTCCTCCAGCAGCAGCTCAGCAGGTGCCACCCCAGCTGACCCACAGCCACATGTGCAGTGGTTGGGCTGGGAGAGCATCCAGGGCTGGATCTCACACCAAGATCTGAGCTCAAACCACACAGTTCCTGCAGCACTGAAGGGAGGAAGGCAGGCTGAAGTCACTGACTTTTATCCAAGAACACCTCCTGCATCTGGAGGTTTGCTGCAGTCCTTTCTTTTGTTGCAATCAGTGCAGGGAAATCACAGAAATCTTATCACTGAGGGACAAGGAATAAGCAAAGGCCATGAAAAATTGGGACCAGGCACCTCTCTGAGAAAACCAATGCAGAGATTAGCACTGGGTAGCTCCAGCCTCAACAATCTCAGATGATCTATGGCTGAAGTCTGGTGTGCGAGGCAGCCAGCCAGGAAGGGGAAATCATTGCAGCTCAGGGTTATTGCTATTTTTAACATTTCCGTGCTTATTTCTGCCTTTCAAACAAAATGCAGTGCAGACAACTACCTGTGCACTGAATTGCAGAGGGAACTGGGGTGGTTTCAGATGCAGGTGAAGCTGCAGAAGGAGACATTTCTTAAGTGGGAAAAACCAGTGATAAGCAAGGAAATTAAACTCTTTTTACCCACCTGGTAAATCCCCCTCCAGGCAGTTCTGGGACAAATTAGCAATAGGTTATAAACCCCAGAGGTGTATTAGGAAGCCTGCATTCCATCTGATGATTTTTAGGTCAATTCTTAGAGATTCACATAAGAAAATGTGTTATTGGCCAAATGTAAATATTTCTCCCTCCAACTTTTTTTTACAATCTTACTCCTGATGAAGGAATAGTTGGCAAACAAAGCAGCTACCCTCTTTTCCAGGGGAAAGGGTTCACCCAGGCACGTTACTGCAGACAGTTACATTGTAGGGAGTAGTTAGCAGTAATGAATAATTAATGAATAAATAATGTATTTGTGTCTCAATACCCCAAGGTCTTTGGACACCTTCACAGAAAATAATTAAAACAATAGATTACAAATAAGATGACAAGTCCCCAGGCAAGTGGATGTACATAAACCCACAGTAATGTAAAAACAGAGAGGACGTGAAAGGCAGGAGCTGAAAAGCTCCTGTGCTTTGTTCTGCAGAGTGCACAGCTCCTGATGGTGCACTGTGCCCTACCCTGGCATGGGGAGAAGCCAAAACCAAAGGCAAATACCAGTCCTAGAAAGAAATAATCACAAGCCTTACTGTCTAAAACATCTAAACATTAAAGAAGGATAGCTAGGAAGGAAAGCACAGGTTTCAGAGATTCCCGAATCCATGAGCTCAACCGGTGTGAGAGGCAGGTAGTTCCTGCCCATGTCTCCTGTGAGGGCTTTTTCCAGTCAATCCTCCAGGAATTCAAATGGTTTGGGGGAGGCAAAGAGCAATTCCTGAGTATTTCCAGCATTGTGCCTCTTACGTAGACCTGTCCTGGGCCAGACACCATCACTAGGAGAAAGCAGCCCAGCATCTGGTTAAATATACGGACACCTTTGATCTTTGGGGCAGTCTGAGCCACCCCAAGCACAGCCTGAACTGGGAATTAAAGTGAGCAGCCACTGCTCCCTGCTGTGCACAAACACACAGACTGTTTTCAAATCCCTTTCACTACCACTTGAATAGCAGGATCTCCTTAGCAAAACACAGCAGTCTAAAAGCACCTTTTTCCAAACGACCCACAGAAAGGTTTCCAGCTACCATTTGAGAAGCCACAGGCATAATATTTAAATAATTCACTGATCTGAATGGTTATGAGCAAAACATGGAATGAGTCTGGTGTTGCTGAGTCTTGGGGAGCAGAAGGGGAAAGTGGCTGTTTGCAATCTGGAACACCTCTGTCCTGTCTGTGCAGATGCTCAAAGAAATCTCTTCCCAGATTTTCATTTCTCTCTTGATGGTGCAGTATAAAGGTCCCTGGCATCTAAAACCTGATATTAAATACTTCCAGTTATTTGTGAGCAGTGTGAAACCGATATTTCCCCACTGCAGAGAAAGAGCATATTTGTCATGTATGCCCATATATCCACCCTACAGCACTACCACTTTCCACATTGCACTTCCAATTGTACAGCAGCTTGGCAATGCTGCCACTGCACTTCATCTTCAGCGTGAGCAGAAATCTCCCACTGCCTCAAACTCAGTGATCCACATGAAAAACTGACCCCACAGGTCTAAAGAGAACTCAGCCTGCACCCCCGTGTGATGGTATTGGGTGAAGAAAGTGGCAAAGCCTCCAGAGCCAGGAGATGAGACAGCTTCCTTCAGCAGTGCCCACAGTTAGTTCAGCTTCAGTTAGTCAGGAAATTTCACCTTGGTTTTCATTGTTTACCTCATTCCATTCCCTATTACATTTGTAATTCTCTCAGTGAAGCTCATCATTAGGTTTTTTCATAGTTTCTGAACTCCTCCCCAGGGCTCAATGCAGCGATGGGGAAAGTGTGAACAGCCTCACGAATTAACAGAGCTCTTGCCAACATCAGTGCTCCTCCACCTCCTGAGGCAATGACACTTTTATAGAGACAGAGCTGAAAGCTTTGGGTGAGCACCTGAAAACCTTCGCAGAAAAATCAAGACCCAATCTCACACGATCCCAAAAACCTCACAAAATTCATTCAGAGATGCTCTAGTGTTGTGGGAATTGTGTGTCCCAGCCTCCCTCCAGTCTCTGCCTGGATTTGGGGTTAGACCTCCCCTGTTCGTGAGCTGGAGAAACCTCAGCATGTGTCACTCCTTTCTCCTGGTGTCACTAAGCTCAACTGGTGGGACAGATTACAGATCCACCCTTTAGCAAAGGGAAGTAACTTCTGGAGGTCACACTGCTTCCCTTCCTCCAGTGAAGCTCAGAGTAATGGGAGCAGTTATGCCTCTGGGCACTGCCGAGTCCCAAAATTAATTTATAAGATACTTACTGAACATTTAAAGTGATCTATGAAACCACCTCCAGCACCAGTAAATGTCATGGTATGGTGGGGAACACTTTGCCATCAGGTGAAGTTTCTGGCCAGCCTCAGTTCACCCACCTGGATGGAGGATGCTGAGTCCTGGCCACACCTCACCACCAGCCAGGTGAGGATTGAGGTAGAAAACAGAGCTCCAGAAAGGTTCCCATGCCCTTACACTTGCCAAAATATAAGCTTGGGGTGCAATAAAGCACATGTTGTTGGGTTTAGAGGTTCTCCTTCAGCATACTTGAATGCCATAACTATTTTAAAATAACTGTTTTATGTCCATAGCCTGGAGAATTGGGGTCAGGGTGTGCTATAGCTCTGAAAAGCACAAATAATTACTGCTTCACAGTTGTTTAATGCCTCCAATAAGATTTTTGGTGAGTTTTTGTTGTTGTTTAATTGTTGTTGTTGCTGTGCTTTGGTTGGGTTTTTTTCAGTAGATTAAAGGGTTATTTCTACTGGAAACAGACATCTTGGTAATACTGAAAATGAAATGTCCTAAATCAGAGCCTAGGAATGCATTATTTCACGCACTAGCTACTGAATGATGAATTAATAACAGTATCTCAAATACATCTTCCATCAATATGCTTATTCAGATTCCATCAGCATTTAATTAACATAAATTATATGACATTAGGAGGATTCAGGCAGTCATCAAAAAGAACACATCTCTTGTAAGCTACTGAAATTCTTGTGGTTTCTGCAAGGCAGCAATTTTTATTTTTATTTTCCTCTAGAAATTCATCACAAATCAAATGTTTTCACAGCAAATTTAGAGCTGACTTTTTCTTGATTTTCTGAGGATGAGATATTAGATCTCTGGCTTTGTTTCAGGTGTTCTAAGTTTTACGCCAAGGAATAGCACTTATACAAAGAATCTGACTGCAGAGGGACCTTCAGCAGTCCCCATAACTCTACAGTGAGGTGGAGCATCAGTAAACCACAAAAGCCACTTTTCATTTAAGCATCTAAAGCCAAGAGAAGATAGTCATGAGTGTCCTAAAAAGACTGGGTAGGCTTTTTTAAAATCTCATAACAGTACAAAAGATCTTGCTGTTCTGCCTTCAGAAGGTGCAAGGAAAAGCACACTGAATCCAGGAATGGGAAAGTTTAGGTGCTGGAAGTGTCAACCAAGTGACCAGAATGATGAGGAGGGAAAGAACAGCTGTAGTCTCCCGTTGGGCTGAACAGCATCCAAATGCTCATTTGCAAAAAGAAGGGAACCAAGCACAAAAGGCAAGAGTGAAAATACAAGGACATGCAGGCGCCTGATGACAGAAATGGGGATATCAATTTTTCTGCTTGCCTTTCTGAGGCTAAGAGAGGGAGATGCCTGCTTTAACTTACCACAAAGAACTCAAAGCTGGCAGAGTTAAAGTAATAAAATGCTATTTGAGTTAAGCATCACTCTAAAAGCACATTTTGCTGTTGTTTTTGTGGCTTGTACTTCTGTTTAATTGTATTCTTTTGTCCTTAAATTTTATTCAGTGAGAAAATTTAGTCTGAAGAGAAGTGACAAACCAAAATATTTTATCCGGACGGATGTGGTTGTTCTCTAAAGTAGGACAGGGCATTGCCAGGAAGTGCCCAGCTCCCCAGGCTATTACTCCAGGGAAGCAGGTAGCGCAGTGCAGCAGCAGGGATGCTGCTGTGCAGCCTAGGATGGCAGAGCTGCATGAGCAGCTGGAAGCAGCTTTTCCTAAAACTATGCAAAAGTTTCCTATGCGTAGTAAAGGGCAGATCCCAGCCCCAAAAACCTTTGGGGAGTTTGTAACAGGGGGCTGACTCTCCTCTGCATCACATGAAGGAGAAAGAGTGGCAGTATAAATACGTGGAGTTAATGTATACTGCAAGTGGTAGGGAAAGGATGAGCCCTGGATTCCATTACACTGTTCTAGTCCATATAATCCACTCCAAATTACTCAATATAAAGCTCACTATCCAATAGCCCTCCCTGCTATTGTTACAAGTTGCCATATAGTGACTGCACTAAGCACCCTCAATCCTGCAGCAGGCAGCTGCTCCCTCTCCAAAGCATCCACAAGGGACCAAATAGGCAAAGGGAAAATAATAACAGCACAAAGTGTCCAGGATTAGGCAGCAAATCAGTAAAAAATCAGGAAAAAAGCCCATCCCATGTCCTTCCTGCCCTTGCTGTGTGCAGAGGGCTCCACACCAGGCCCTTTGGTTACATAGTCCCCCTTGATGCAAGATGCTGTGTTAAGAGTCCAGTATTGATAACCACAGTTCCCACAGGCATCATGCAGGTCTGTACAGGCTGACAAATAGACCAGCAAGCATGGAATAGTGTCTTGAACAGGACAGCTCTTCCCTGAGCTGGCAGAGGATGTGTGTCCTCATGGAAGGATCAGAGATACAGCCCTATTATGGAGCCTGTTTTCAAAGCGTGTCGCATTCATGCCCGCAGTCAAAGCAGCCCTGCGTATTTGTGAAGCTTCAAAACTCTGCCCACTGAATAAGTTTATTTGGGTTTTCCCCATTGAAGAAAAGCACTTGACACTTTTGAGCCTCAGAGCTCGGAAAGGGGACCTGTGGGACCATAATTTTTATGTTGCTATTCACTTGCATCCCATCCTTTTTCATATCCAGAACTGAAGGGCTCAAGAGGAGTTCTTCAAAAGCAGTAACAGTGGCCCTTAATCATCCTCCCACCTTAAGATACTATTAAAAACAGGAAAGATGAAACTATCATCCTTCATCCACAGGGCAAGGTGTACCAGCTGTGTGTTTGCATGACCTACACATCTTTGGGTAAACCTTCACAGCACAAAATACTCCCAGGAGCAGCTCCCATGAGCAGAGGGAGCAGCACAGGCAGGGGACTGGGCACCACCAAGGCCCTGGCATTTTGACAATAATGACTGGGATTTTCAAAGGGGAACGTACTGTCCAAATCTGATTCTAGCTCAGTGTGAATTGGGCTCCCAACCTCTGGGGTCATTTTTTTAAAACATCCAGATCAGAATTAGTAACAAAAGCATTTGCCTTTTTTATCCCCCCTTTACTTCTGCATTTTCCATTACACAAGCATGAAGCAATACTCTACTATGACAAGCAGCCAGAGCTAAGCTGCAACACTGCTCCTGCTATAATCCCTCTCTTTCAGCTGCTCATTTCCCTTTCTCATGACATTCTCAAGAGGATTATTAATAATAACTGGGGACAGAGATCTTTCCTATCTCTAACTTTGTAATGGGTAAGTTTTCCTTGGAACTTATTACTGAAATTTTTTTTACCAGACATCCCCCTGCCATGCCCCACTCCTCAGGAGCAGTGGTATTTCCAGAAATTAAGTTAGCTCCACTAACTGTGTTATACCTTCCATTCCTGACAAACCACCCTTCACTGCCTTAATGTTCCCATTATGTTTGATACATTGCATCACTGTTCATTTATTATGGCATTTTCACTTTGGTTCAGATTATATATCACTGGTGGAGCTCTCTGGGATAAAGGGCAATGAACGTTTTAATTGCCTGATGAATTATTAAGGACACTCCTTTAATTGGGTAATGTGGTGTTTACATCTTTGAAGCAAACACTTATGGAATCTGTATGGGTGCAGATTTGTCTAAACACACAGCCAGCAGCCTCTATCTCCCCTTGAGAATAATAGTTTTATCAGGCTATTAAAATAAACACCATACAGGGTAGATTGTACCAGATGCCGGAGATCAGCAGCTGGAACAAAGAGATGAGCTTCCATCGAAGTCAAAGGAGGTACATTGACTTACATCAGCCAAGGGACTGGTCTTCCACATCCAATGGATCTCACTCAAAGAGAGGCAAAATAGCAAAAGACCTACATTTTCCACTGCTTTAGCTAACCTAGTTCATTTGAACTGAAATGGGTCACAGTGTACCCACACAAGGAGTTCAGCAGCAAACCTGACTTCAGAGGGAGCCCAGGGAAAATGCAGCTGGGGAGAGAAAGTGCATATTGTGCTAAACAGAGCCTCCTATGGCAGAAACCTGGGCTTCTGGCTGCTCTTGCATGCAGGTCAAAAATAAAATATCCCCTGGAAGGATACAGGCTAAGCAGCCCCTTCCAGCCCACAGAGAAAAGATGGGACAGTACAGCTGGGAAGAAGCACAATCCTGCCTGAAATCTCTATTTCCCAGCTCTTTCTTCTCTTTGTTCTTCTCTGTACTTTGAAACTGAAATTTCTTCAAGTTTTGCAACATCCCTTCTTTCCTGAGCTGTGTGAATGTATTTGTTGCATTCTTTCCAGACAGATGCTATGCTTCTTGCTTATTAAAATAGAGAGAAGGGAGCAGATTGTCTAGGATGAAGCTTTATACTGCTTAGAAGTGTTGAAGAAACAGGCTTTTTAGGATAAGTTAACATTTCAAAGGTGTTTCATATCTATTTGTTATCAGCTTTTGGTAACACAGAAGGCCTGATCTCAGTCCCTGCATACAAAATACCACGGTAATGAACTGAACTTTATCTCACTCTGCCTTGACCCCTGCAAGTCAAGCTCTGCACAGGTTCAAGGTAAAGAGGTTCTGAGCCTGCAGGGGACAAAGCCACTTTTATTTCTGTAACTTTGCAGTGGCCCCACTTACAGCTGGCTTTGGAGCAGTCTCCCTGTGACTCAGGACTGTCCACACTGGGACCACTGGGGCTGAGTGGCAAGCAGTGCACAGACCCCGTGGAGAGGGGGAAGACAGAGGAAACAAACCCACAGTATTGCCTGTTTTAGCAATTTGGGTACAGATACTCACTGCTTTCATTAAAGGGGCTTGGCACTGGCAGACAGTCACAGCAAAGGGCAGGGGTGGTTGTACCCATATGAGATGAGCTGGAAGATGGGCAGCACCTTCACCCAGCAGATGTGATGGGGAGCCTCTCCTGTAGCCCTCTGGTGCATTTTGGGACCTCCTGTCCCCAAAAATGTTTTCACCAGAATTGCAGAGCATAGGGCCAGCTGGCTTTCATGTTATCTAGGGCTTCACTCATATTCCTCTGTGGCCAGAGAACAACGCAGAAATTTGATAAGAAAATACATGAACACACATATACATTTACATGCACCTCTTAGATATCTGGACACACTGCTTTTCCTAAGAAAATATAACACTTTAGTGTCTTCTTTACCTGTCAAGAGGTCGCTGTGTTTTGCTGGGGTAGGAATCCACCCTTATGCCATGCCACATGTCCCTGTCACACAGCAATAGCTGGATTTGGTCCCTACAGCATTTGAGTAAAAACACAGTTCAGCCTTACAGATAAAAGAGCCCTCTGCCCTTTCAAGGGCTGCTGAGGAAAGCGCATCACAAACCTACTGTTTACTGTGGGTGAATCTCAAAAACAAAGCCAAATAAGGTGAAATCCCAGTTTGCCTCCTTACAAAAGCTGAGGTTGAACCAGTGCATCCAGAAAAACATCTAATTCAATGCTCAGATCTTAAGAAAATCAATCCCTGGGAACATGCACCCAAATGAAAACAAGTGTAGATGGAGAAATTCCTCAGGTTAATGTATCCAAACAGATCAATGCACAAATGCCTGTGGATTGATTTCCTGGAGCTTCAACCCTACATTTGCTCTTCAGGACAATCCTAATCAGCCATGGATCTATGAAATCAGGGCTATTACAGTTTCTTGTCCCTCCTCCAGTTCTTCTTTCAACTCCCAGCCAGACTCTGGCTGCTTGGGCACCTGCTCCAGGAAAACCCAGGACAGCCCCCCCTGTTCCCTTCTCCATCCTGTCCTCCACCACAGAGCAACTCTCTCAGTCATTCCAGAGGTTTCTATCCCAGTTCACTGCTTTTCTGCTGCAGCTTGCAGGGCTTGCAGCAGAGAAAAAGGCTGGTGTTATCAAGAGCTGGGCAGGAGCAAGGGCCAAAACAGCTGCCATAGGGGAGCCAGTGAAGTCCAGATGTGCAGAAAAGAATCCCCTTCTCCTCTCAGCTGTAGAGCAGACAAAGCCTGAATCTGACCTTTTTCCCAGCAGCTCTTCACAAATTTGAGAGCTTCCAACTGCAGCTTGCAAAACCTCTGCATTTCCTCCTGCTTTTGAATGACCACATGCAACTCCCAAAGCTTTTGACCTGCTTGTATTTTATGTTCTCTAGGTCTCCTGTTCTCTTTTTCCCATTACCTTTATCACCATCCTCTCCCAGTTAGTACTTTATCATACCAAATGAAGCAAGAGCAAGGCAACTGCCCTGTCCCTCTGTAAAGAACCTGCACAGCAAAGTGCAGTAAGAGCCCATTTGGCACCGTACCCATTCACTGCCTTTAAATCCCCAGTGCTGGCATCAAATGTAGAGGACCAGAGTCACAAGGATGTAAAGGTCTTGGTGGGAACATGAGGCTCCCTGGGACTCAGGGTCACTCTGAGGTCAATAAGGTGGAGAGGACAGTGGAGGGAAGGACTTGTCTTCCTGAATAAACTTTTGAAATGGAAATCCACCTTCAAAGGAAAGGATCCCATTGTGTTTTGCAGTGGCAGGTTCCTCACCCAGCTGCAGCCTCATTGGTGTGACACACCAATGTGTGAAGCCACATAAAGACAAAAAAGGGTGAACATAAAACCTAAGTCATACATGCTCTTGAATGCTATAGGCTGACAATAATGCAGGTTAACAATAATACATAGTTTAACACCCAGCAAATTATTACAATCAGGCCATAGGAAATATTTTCCTGCTTTCTTCCCTTTACCCCAAGGCATTTCTTATCTGCCTTTGCTAGTGTGACCATCTATCACATCTCATTGCATATCAGAAAAAAAACCAGGCATGTTGCATCTGCTCATGCTGCTTCATCCCTGTCAGTGTTTTAGGAGCCCTTCCCACTTTGGTTATGCAAATCTGAGCAAATTGTCTCCGCAGAGGGACTGAGTGCTGCCAGGCAGAGACCAGTCAAGAGTATTTCACACCTGATTCCAAAGGAAGCACCACTTCTCTGGTGTCAGAGGCAAAGCAAAATTCAAACTTTTAGAAAAGTTTTAGAAAATACATTTACAGCAGGACAAGTGGGAAGTGCCCCAAATTGTGCAGAACGAGTATGGAAACAGAGGAAAAAGCACACCAAAGGCTCTCCTACCAGGACCAAAGCTGCCTACAAATCTGACCATTTCTTCTTGAAGATCAAAGCAGCTTAAATGGCTGTTGGCCCCAGCTGATCTTCACAGCCCCATAGATGTGGGTAACAGCACCCCAGTCCCTCCTGAGCCCAGCAACTCTGGCATGAGGGCTGCTTCCAAGCTCCTGCTCTCTCCTGGCTCCTGCGCTGACAGCTCCAGCTAAAGCAGGAACACAGGAAACTGAAAAGGACTGATTTCCACAGCTACATCACTTCTAACATAGCATTGAAGCTCTCCACTACAATGTCAGGGAAAGTGGATGGACACCCTTGTACCAGGACAGTGTCAGAGATGAGCCCTGCAACGGGCACCCAGAAACTCTCTCACACAGCCCAATGGCTCCAGATGCTGCAGTCGAGTAATTTGAAGGATTGTGCTCCAGCAGTAAAAGTGAGAACATTGTGGGAAACAACCTCAGATAGCCACACTGCAACTGCAAGCGCCAGAGCACTCAGGCTCCACTCCCTTGGCATCAGAGCTGCTTTGTCAGCACAGGCAATGCAGCTGAGCACTGGAACATCCCACCTCTGAAACACCCTGCAGGGATCCCCTGGGGCAAGCTCCTCCTGTGGCCAGCCCAGCTGTGCTCTCTCCCACCTCTGGGTCCAGGGTGGGCCCTGGCAGAAGCAGCACCCCTTTCTGGAGAGCAGCATTTCCATTTGCTGAGCATCCAGCATCCCCTGTAGAAATGGGCAGATAATGGAGTTTCCAGCCTGATGGACAACGTAGGTCAGGGAGGAAAAGTTTATTTGCAGTTGATCCAAAAATGTTGTTTTCCATGTAATTAATAAAATCTACATTTCATTTCAAGTCTGCTTTAAGCAATTTAAAATATAGGGTTATATATTTAATATTAAATATAAATTTTAATATAGGGTTATATATTTAAAATATAGGGTTTTTTTTTAAACGAAGGAACATTTTAAAACTAGAAAATAATTTCAAAACAGAGTCCAAGAGTTTAATTGAAATTATTGAAACAGTATTTTGTGAGCTTTAAAACAGAGAAACAGTCTTGGAAGTTCTGAATCAAAAAGTTCTGCAACCAAAAACAACACCCTGACTTAGGACATTGTTGTGAAAACTCTGAGCAACACTGCAGCAAAAAAATTCCACTGAAAAAATTCCACCTGGAATGAAGTTAGTGACTTCTGCAGCCTGTTGCCCATTTTTTCCCTTTCTGTGCTTCTTTACAATGAAAACATATCTAGAAGGGTCAGCAGCAGAAGTGTGTCATCTCCACTATCTGCAGGGATTAGAAAACTGGTATGAATTATCCTTTTCATTAATTACTTGATCCTACCTAATCCCCAGTAGAGGATGTTGACCTCAATAGACCAAATCTAGGTTTCTTGGCCTACTCAACCCCTTTACAGTGTTTCCTAGCTCCCATTTGCAGAGATGTTTTCCAGCTGTGTTACATCCTGGCTTGCTCTCACTTGCTCAGAGGTTCCATGGCACATCCACTGCCAGTCCTGGCAGCTGCTCTGGGCAAACCCCAGCCCTTCTGCACCTCTCAGTGGACTGGATGTGTCTGCCATACTACCCCAAAATATTGTAAATCCTCCGGAAAGGATCAGGAAATGTTTGAGATGTGTGTCACAATGAAAATTCAGGGAGATTTACATCCTGCTTCATGTAAAATTTCAGAGAACCATGGGCTGTGGGGCACCCCAGGCCAAACTAGCACCAAAAGAAGGGCAGCATGAAGGAAGCAGCACTATGGCTGATCCCAAGCCAATTCTAAGGGATCTCAGTTCTGTGACGTATGCAAATTGATTTTTCAGACTAAGCTTAGTGGCTACTTATCTCCAACAGCAAAATTACATTCAATTAGATTTGCTAAATAATTCATGGCAATACATTTGATGTGGCAGGAAGTTCCAGCAGTGAATCACCAGTGTTTCACATTATTGTGCTGACAGTAACTTGGATTGGTTCTTACACAAAGACATCTTTCACTGTTTCCACCATCCACACCCAGATTCTTCTGGAGTTTGAAGCCTCTCTGTCTCCTCTTACCTAAGGCTGCATTTGAAGGGATAAAAGGCACCTGTAGCCCTGGGGAGAAGGGTTTGGGAGTGCTGATTGGCAAGAAGCTCCACATGAGCTGGCAATGATTCTCCCTCTCTACTCTGCTCTCATGAGACCCCACCTGCAATGCTCTGGGGTCCCCAACATAAGAAGGACAAGGACCCATTGGAGTGAGTCCAGAGGAGGCCACAGAGATACTCAGAGGGCTGGAGCACCTCTGCTATGGAGCCAGGCTGAGAGAGCTGGGGAGAAGAAAAGGCTCTGGGGAGACCTTAGAGCTCCTTCCAGTAGCTCAAGGGGCTCCAAGAGAGCTGGAGAGGGACTTTGGGCAAGGGAATGGAGACATGGAACAGTTGGGAATGGTGTTAAAATGAAAGAGAATAGGTTTAGAATAGATACTGGGAAGAAATTCTTGACCCTGAGGGTAGTGAGGCCCTGGCACAGGTTGCCCAGAGAAGCTGTGGCTGCCCCATCTCTGGAAGTGTTCAAGGCCAGGCTGGATGGGGCTTGGAGCAACCTGGGATGGAAGTTTTCCCTGCCCATAGCAGGGATTGGAACAAGATGATCTTTAAGGTCCCTTCCAACCCAAAAATTCTATGATTCTTTGAAAAAGAATTGTTCCTATTGCAGTTTTTAGCTTAAAGCAATTTAACCATACATGGAAGCTGGATTTACTGCTGGATTTTTCTCCAGCAATGAAACGCTTTCAAAGCTCTGCAAATCTTTTGTAATGAAGTGATGCAGAACCGCTGTTTAGTCATGCAAATGAAATGAGAATTAACTGTAGAGCATTCTGAGGACCATGAACTTTTTGCCAGAACTCATAGCAAAAGATTTTTATTGTCAATCAAAAGGCACAAATACTTCAAAACTGTCCTTTGTGTGTGTGCATTGTTGGGAGAAGGGCAAATGAGACAGAGTAAACATTTTGTGCAGTCTGCAGGATACGCAGGGTATCAAATATTGCTGGAAGGATGAAAATAGTTTTCTGAGAAACCTATGAACAGATACATAGAATTACTACTGCAAGCTGAGAGGGAAGAAAATTTTCCATTCATCACTGAACACCCCAACCTTTCCCAAATCCATTCTTTTGCTATCTCCTACACAAGACCAGAGCAGACTTTCAAAGAACAAGACTTTGGCAAGCAAGCTACAAAATTCACTCTGTTCTGCTTTGCAGTCTGAATGATGTTTTCTCCTGACGGTCAGACAGACTGTTTTCCTCCCAGGGCAAACCCATTATCAGGCCACTGAAGCCTAGGGAACAATCCCAGGCTTGGCCCAAGACAGCTAAAAATGAGCTGGTTCTTGGTCTCCATACCTTTCTGCTTTGGCATTTGAAAACCTTCTCATTAATTGCTTTTTATAAGACTTGCATTAATACACAGGGAACCTAGAAACAGTGTCTGGAGCATATGTTGTATTAGAAACTATTAGCCTATTAGCTGGATGATTTTGTTTATTTGTGCCATTGTGTTTTACACCCTCCCCTGCATAGGGGTGTAATTAAAGTCCCCTGGAAACATGAGCAACAGCAAAGCCACTGACTCCAGTCCTGCATGACAGTATATTCCTCTAATTTGGCTTTACATCCTCTCTCAAATGCAGCCTGGCTCCGTGTCTGCTCCCAAAGAATGTGTAATTCCATAAATACATGGTACCTCCTCCTCAGCCACACTTTCTCCGCTGGAAATACCAGGTGCTGGGTCAGCAGTGCTGCTCTTCAGCTCAGAGCACCCGGGGCATTGCCAAGTCAGACTTTCAGGGCACCACAAGCGCATTTAAAAGCCCAGCAGAGGCAGGGAGGAGGTGAGATCCACCCCACACTGCACATGCAGCACTTCCCTCCTTGAACCGAAACTATTTGTAAACACACTTTAGCAGGCTGGACATAAAATTTGAGCTCTCTATTACCCTAATCTTAGAGATTACTACAGACTCTCCCATTGCTATCCCAGTGAATTGCCATTTTAACCTGTGCTCCCACAGTAGCTTTTACAACATGAGATGTAATGACCAGGTGCTCAGCTGGTATAAACTGCTGCAAGTTTATTATCTCTGCTAGCAATAACAGCCAGTTCACATCATCCAAGGACTTCTTGCAAGATTAGACAGAGCTGGTGAAGGTCTCACTAAACTCTCTAGAATTTTTTTTTGTTGGTTTTTTGTTTGTTTGTTTGTTTGTTTTTTGTTTTTTGGGTTTTTTGTTTTGTTTTGTTTTTGCTGAAATCTCCACTGGTGCGAAACAACTCAGTAAGATCCTGTCTCTGCTGCAAACACTTGAGTTTGTTGACACATAAGATCAGCAATAGATACTTTAAAAGAATGTAAAAACCCTTCCACTACTTGCTAGAGTGCAGCTGGCACAGTGAGACTAAGGTCCAGTGGTCCTGCACAGCACCTGGCCAGGAAGGAGCATAAGCACTAGTCCCAGGCTGTTCCCAAATTCCTGCTTGTCCTTGTTTGCAAGGTGTGTACCCTGCCTTACACAGCTACAGCTTCAAGCCCAGCCAGGGGAACAAAGTCATTGTCATCATGATAGCAATCATCAAAGCTGTGGACTCACAGCCTCAGGCTGTGGGTGTCTCCAGGAGACAGACCTTGATGCTCAAGAAACACCCAACTGGTAGGGGGTGGCTCAACAAGCAGCAGCATCCTCTGTAATGAACAAATCAGTTGTACTCTGCACAAAAACCCCACAGAATTTCGTTTATCTCTGAGGCTACAGTTCAGTCCAGAGCTAGAACTGTCTGTCAGAGAGGAAGTCCAGCTCAAAAGGTTTTGAAAGGGAAATATATAAAACAAATCATATGGGTGCTCTAAGAACAAGGTGTTCCCTCGATCTCTGGTAACAGCAGTGGGGCTCACACCCTGCAGTGAGAGCAGGCAGCACCCATCATAAAAATCTGAACGTCAAACATACATTGCATGAGGAGCACATGCATTATGAAAGAGTTGGTGAATCAGTCAGAGAGACTGGCACAAGACTGGAAAGGCTGGAGAACACTTGAGCGTGATGCCAAAACCCACGAGTCACTGAATGGCTCTGCTGTTTTGCAAGCTAAATGGCTATTCACACCATTAGGACCAAGAGTGACAGCACTAACGAGATTTATCACAGAGCCTCTGCTCTGGACTCAATGAAGAACTGCCCCAGTAAAAACCTGCCAGCTCTGCTGACGTATATTATCTTTATTAGAACGGCCTCTCTGATAACCACACTCATTAGGAATGTTAGCAATTCATTTCTTCATAAAAACTTCTGCCTGTGAATTCAGCACAGACAGATGTGAATGGGAGCTTTGGAAAGACAGCATTATACTAATTCAGAGCTATATTTGTCAGTGGGTGTAGCAAAGAGAAAGGTTTAAAGTAATTATTTTTCTGCAAAGCACATTTGTAAGTGAGATGGTAAATTACTGAAGAGCCTGTGTTACTGCTGGAATTTGTATTTAGCCCCCCACTTAATCCCAAAGTCAGATGCAACATGGGGACACTGAGGCCATTACCCTCAGGGGGCAGTAATTCATGTTCTTCGCTGTTCATTTTTCTTGACCAAAATCTACACATATTCCAAATTAGACACAAAACCAAAAGCAAGGACCTTTCCTAATGGCAACTCAGGGAAGCAGGATGGAGCAGGATCCAACATCCCTCCCTCTGAGTTTCCCACCAGAGCTGCTGGGTCAGGAGGTGGCAGGCTTGGCTGTGACAATAAGTGCCATTTCACTGCCAAGACTTGGTGAGTGAGGATGGGGAACTGCAGTAATTGTCACCTCTCATTTTCTTGCCAATGTAAAGAGTGCAGAGGCACAAAAGGAGCAATTTGCCACAGCTGCACTCGTGGGGCAGAGCAGCCAAACACAGTCCCTGGTACATCCCCTGTGCATGGACACCTCAGAGTGTCTCCCCTTTCCCAACCCACAGCCTGTCCAGGATTTGGCTTTGAGATTGCTGCTTTGCACAAGCACTGGGCAAGCTCTAAACTGCAGCAAAGCAGGGCTGGAAAACAAGCAGCAAAGAAGTGACACTTGCTGGGGTGCAGGATTTCCCAGCTGCACCTGTCCCAGTTCAGCAAAGCTGCTTCTCAAGCTCAAATACACACAAGGTGCACAAGGCAAGGTGTCAGAGGTGACCACGGGGACAAAGTGACACACCTCTAACACACCCCTCCACACCATGAGGCTGTTCTGCCTCCAGGCTGCCCTTAGACAAGGGTGTTTCCAGCCTGGGCCAAGGCGAGAGCTTTTGGCAATGCCATCCCAAGCATGCAGAGTGAAGCACCAGTTTCCACAGCTGCTCATTCAGCAGCAAAAATTTAGAGTCCATGCACAATTTCAGCATTATCCCCTGGTGCCACAAGATGAAGCTTTAGCAGCAAGGTCACACAGAAAGTCCCAAGTTTGCCATGCAACAGCATCCCACTCCCACACAGCCTGACAGGGCTCTCAGAAAAGGAAGCACCATCTCTTGTTTAAATCTGTGTGCATTTATGAATTTCTCATCTCTCTCTATACTCAAAAGTTCACATCATGCTTTAAAGGGTCAGGAATAGGAAATGCAACAGCCTTTGACTTCTGACAGCAAGTTACTCCTTTAATCCTCACAGCAGAGACATTCACTGTGGTGCTGAGGGCCTAAAAGGCACCTAGTCCTGCTCCTGAACTGGGGAGATCATTAAATGCAGAGGGATACACTATGTTTGTAAGTCATGAACAATCACTCTGACTATTCCCCTGTCTCTACCAAAAGCCACAGGTCAACACCCAGCCTCTCCTTTCCCCTAGACAGGGCTGAGGAGATGAACATGCATGAAACAGCAGCAAGGTATGCTGAAAAATCAGCATTTCAGGCCAGTAAATCAGTCTTCTTTAACATGTGAAGGAAGGGTTTAACCTTGTGATGGTATTAACACAAGTCTCACAGTATAGGCAAACAGTGACTTAATTTTAGTGGCATATTTTTATCCCTGGATGGCCAGTCTTGCTAAATGGCATGTCTAATCCTCCAGAGGGACAAAGACCAGCAAAACCTGCAGCATGTTGTTATTGCAACAGACAGGTGAGGAAAATCACCACACAGACCTAGGAGCCCATCCCACACAAGGGGACACAAGTGATGTCAGAAGCAGAGACTGCCATGGTGCATTTAACCAAAAACTCTGCTGGAACAGCAGGAATAAGGGCTGACAGACCTGTTCTCCAAATACAAAGTTCATCATGGCCTCTGTGGAAATGAGGTGTCCTCCCCTGCACCAGCTGATAAACATGAAGAGACAAGGGGAGCAGATAGACCGGAATTCCAATTACATGGTGCCGGGTTGGACATGGGTGCTAGATCCAGCTTCACTTTAATACTTCAAAGCCCTTCAGAGGCATTTTTAAACAAAAGGCTAAAATGCAAATCTCAGCTCTTGCCAGCTAGAAAAGAATTTTCCACAACAGCCTCTGAAACATTGGGCACATTATTATTAACGTTGTGCGAGAAGTGGACATTAATTAATGCTGAATTGCAAAGAAATTCCAGCAGTCTCACATATTTCACTCCTGCTGCTGCAGCAATGAGCTCATTATGAATAAAGGAATTAAAAACATATATCAGAAGGCACAATTAATGATCTTCCCCTTATTATTAACTGTGAGCAACATATACCACCAGACTAGAATAAACGAGGAGGAACCTATCTCAGCTTTTGTTACAGGATAAGATCACAGCCCCAGGCACATCCTTTGCTGAGAACAAAGTGTTTATCAAGTGACTTCAAAGATACTCACTGTGACCTTGAGCCAAACACTTAATATCTGCCAACCAGTAGGTCTTCTATCTACAAAACAGTAACAGCAGCACTTACCTCCTGCAAATTCAAGGTTCAGGGTGTGAGGACCTTCCTCTGCTGTGTTCTTGCACGGTGGAGACTACAATGGTTGTATTCACCCTTAAGAGTCCTTCAGCCACAGCAAGGGGACAGTGAAATTACAACTCAAGGTAGCCTGGGAGGTGTTGAGGAGCAGCCCTGGTGGAGGAGGATCTGGGGCAACCAGAAACACCAGGACATGGTGGCTGACAGCACCAAGGAGCCCAGCAAGGGCTGGTTACAGCCAGTCAGTGGAAAATCGAGCTCCAAGAGTCACAGGTGAGACAAGACCAGCGGAAGTGGGTGAAGCAGATCTAGCAAGATAGGGTCAGTCGGTCAAAAAACTTTGTTTGTGCTGCCAGGAGGGGGTGAGACACTTTTTTTTGCGAAGGTGTAGGATTGCACAATCATCCTTAAAGACAAGCGCCACAGCCACAGCTGCAGCAAGTCACTGATGCTCCAAGGACACCGAGAGTGGCTCAGCTCCACGGGCAGACCTGGCCCAGGGACACCAGCTCTCTTCTTCAGCATTGCCCGTTCCCAAGACATCTGTCACCTTGCAAATTAACCCAGGCTGACATTCAGCCAGGCTCTGCTGCAGCTGCACTGAACCTTTCCTGCAAGTTCCCATCTCAGATATTTATTTCAGTACTTCTTGCTCTCGTGTCTCTACTATTTTTGCTATTTCCATCAGTCTTTTTGGCTTGAACTGAACAGTCTGCCTTCACATTATTTCCATGATTGTTCTGCCCATATCCAGTACCTGTGTCAGTCACTGCAAAATTCCATGACGCTTAACTAAATCCATGTTTTCTGGTAAATAATAGCAGCGTGTCCCCCTGTTCAAAGAAAATGATGAGAGATTTATTAATGCAGCATCAAATGAATTTCTATTTTATGTAATTATGCATTGAAGTTAAAAAGAGATGTCATGCAGGCAATCTTTAGAGTCATAATAGACAATCTGTAAGAAAGAACAAAGGAAAATAATGTTAATAAGACATTAAGCCCTAAGCAAGAAATATGCTTCGTATATCAAACATGAGTAAAGATAGTTATTTGATGTAAAATGGAGGTGCGACCTTGCTGCAGAAGTGTTCATTACCTAACACTACAACAAGCAAATTAATGGATTTTGGAATGGTGCAAATAACAGTAATAATAATAGTCATTTTGGTTCCTGGCATTTGCTTGCTGACAGCCAGATTTAGCAGCAAGTGGTTTGTGTTATTTTTTTATGAGAGGGATTGCAAATAGAATTCCACATAACCTTAAAGACATTACAGAAGCATGTGTTGAGTGCAAGGGTATTGATGAGTAATCAAGGCTTTGCAATTGTTTATAAGCCAAGCAGTGGAAGCCCAGGAACAAAAGGCTGGCTGCCAGAAGAGTGTGTGCTTTATGCAAGGACACAGGTACATGTGGTTCTCTCAAGCACACAACATCCTGACATTCCAATCCCTACATGGGAAGGTGATGGTCTTGGTTACTATGGAAATTACTCAAGCAATTCCACATACATTTTGCATGTGATAAACAATTATTCTGCTGATGCTGCTTGAGGGAACTGTAGCACTGCTGGGAGGTGGAGAATTGTCAGGTTTGAACTCCTTCCTCTCTGCAGAGTCTCTTGCTAAGTGATAAGGGTTGTCTGAACTACCAGTAGGTTCCAGCTCAGTTCTGGCCCTTCTGGGCTGGACTGTGGCTGCCCAGAGCCAACACAGCACCACCCCAAATTATCAGCAACAAACTCCCTCTTCAGCAGCTGATGGAGAAGGTTTGCCCTTCCCACCCCCTCAGCCTGTCTGCAGAGCACCAGGAGCAGGCCACAAGAATAATGTGCTATTCCAGGCAAAAATTTACTGCAAGAGTGACTGCTGCTCCTGGAGGAGTTGGACAGATAGGGAGAAGCTGATGGCATTGCAGTGATAGAGAGAGCACTGAAGCGCTGCCCCAGCTGAAGGATGTGCTGCCAAAATTTACAAAAGGGAGCAGGAAACTCTGTACAGGGAGTTTTACCTCATTAAACCTCACAAAACCTAAACTGGGCCTTAGGAGCAGCTTGAAATGGAGCAAGTGTTCTATGTGGACCTAGCAGGATTGCCTTTGTTTTTCAACAAAGATCACAAATAGATTTCGAAAACACTTTGATGTGTTTAAAATGGAGAAGTTACTAGGCAAGTAGGTACAATAAAAGAAACATCTCTGCAAATGGAAAACCCTCAGGCATATATGCCTTTCTAAATGCTATTGGAATTTTAAACTCTGATAATTGCTTTGTAATGTAAGCAATTGCATTATGAGCATGAACACCACAGCCTGTGCATCACCACGGCTGCACTTGCAGCTCTGCCTTCAGTCATTTCCCTCACTCTGATTGCAATGGGCTTAAATCTCAGTCATGGCAAGCACTAAAGTGGGTTCATGTAATGGACAAATCTGGCTGCTCTGTAGATATCTGTTCAAGACTGGCACAGGGAGGAAGCCCTGCACTCTGGGGCAAAACTGGGCACCAGCTCCAAAGCTGCCAGCTGGGAGCCTGTCCTGACAAGGGAAAAGAGCTCCAGCAGCATTTCCAGAGGGCACCAAATGCTTTGAGGTGCCTACAGCAGTGATTTACTAGAGACGAGAACAAGGCAACTTTTCTAACATAGAAAATTTCCCTCCTCAAAGTGAAACAAATTAAAAGGCAGAAGGCTGAAAACAAACCTGGCTGCACCTTTGCAAGCTGTTGTTTCTTTCAGGCTCGCTCTGAATTTTGCAGCTTCAGAGGCTTCATCCAAAATGTGGTCAATCTGCCCTGGGTTCTGTGCATTTCTCCTCACCCATCACCACCCAGGCTGATGTCCAGCAGCCCACAATAGCTGCCCCACACAGCCTCCTTGCCCCAGGGGCAGGTGCCAGGGCAGACAAGGAGCTGCCTTCCTCCCTCTATGCCTTCCACCTCTTCTATGGCCTAACATACACAGTAAATCACAAAAAAGCAGACAAAAATCCCAACAGTGTCAGGGAGGGAATGAAACGAGGAGAGAAATTGCCTGGATGTGCAGGAGGTGTTGGATTTGGTATGTGGCAACCAGCAGCTCCCCAAAGCTGGAGTAGGATCTCCATGGTGCTGGGCTATAGGTGACCAACCTGATGCTGGTGGGTGCTCCCATGAGTTTGCTGCTTATGCTTTTCATAGAATTCTGGCTGAAATTGTGTGGTGGCTGCCTGCTGCTGAGTTTCTGGAGTGAAAGTTTCACAAAACAGCATCACAGTTTACAAGCAGTGGCCTGGAGAGGAAAGGCTGTGTTTTCTCTGTGTTAAGGGCTCTGAAGCATTTAATTGAAAATCTTTAGCATCCCTGTACTTAGGAAGAGGAGCTGGGAATTTAACCATAGGTTTTTGGTGTCAAATATATGCCTCTTGCTATTTCTGGGGAGAAAAAAAAATAAAAAAGATAGAAAAACGAGCCAAATGGGCCAAATGATGACCCTATCCAGATTTGCAAGTACTCAGTAAAGACCTCAAACAAAGGTCTCAAGCTCTGCAGTCAAGCTCACTCCTAGATGTCCTTCCCCCCTAGATCCCAGGAGAGGACACTTTCTCGCCCAAGTCCTTGGGTTTTGGGACAAAAGCAAAAACTCCTTCTCCCTGTGTCCTTCCAGAAGAGCCATCCCAAATACACCCCACAGCTCTGAGCCTCATGCGGGATGCTCAGGACTGGGTACATCCCACCAGAACTGGGGAGGGTGCAAGGGCTGCACTGTCCTCCCACAGATCCCAGCACGACAGGGGATCATCCACACTCGGGACAGGACTCTGTTTTAACCACACCTGCACCCATGTCCCAGACCTTTTGGCCATGCTGCAGTTGCAGTCATTATCACTCCTGAGAGTGCTGCGATTTTCTGTACTTTCAGTTCCTCAATTACATTGATTATCACATTAAACATCCCTGGTACTACAGGAACAAACTAAAAATAATAAGCTTGTATCTTCCTAATACAAATGAAGCTCATTTGTACTACTAAAAGTGTAGCAGGTTCATTGTTTCACAGTAATGAAGCTTTCATCTCAAGAGATTCTATTCATAAAAAATACTTGCAAAGGCTTTGCACACTTTCTTTTTTTTTAACTGCCATTAATGGCCCTTTAAGTTCATATCTTATTCAGCATTAGAGCTCCAATTGAAATAAAAGGGAAGAGACACAAAAAAGCAGGAAAAAACATAATCTCTGATGTCAGGGACCCCACATCACCCTCAGCCAGGCAGCTCTGTGCCCACCCAGGCTGAAGGCATTGTTCACCTTTCCCTGCTATAAATAGCTGCAGACACCTTTATTCCAGTTCCCAAAATAGAGACACATTGCAAAGGAGATAGGAAGAGCAAAACACCGTACACAAGCTCTGTTTTTATATCTAAAAATATGAATTTGTAACCAAACCCACGCAGAGTGGGCAATAGCCCAGCTGAGGAGATGCTGTCTGCAGGCATCTGCAGGAGAACCAATGGGAGGATGCAGGCACCAGGTGGGGGGTGAGGAACAAGCAGGTTTTGATCTTTTCCACTTCTCCCCATGACATGGTCCAAGTCACAACACTGCGATTAAAATGGATAACATAAAAATTGAGATCTGGCTGCTGCAGAGTTTCAGCAAAGGTAAACAGTCCATCATCAGTCTGCTCACTGCCTCCATAGGTCAGGACAGGCTTTGAGGGAGCATCTCCTGCTCCTGAAGAGTTGTGTGGAGGGGCAGGGCACCCAGGCTCTGCTCTGATGCTCCCCTGGGGGAGATGAACTCCTGCTACCCCTGGGCAAAAAATAAAAGTGATCCTGCTTTTCCCAGCCTGGTGACTGCTGGTGACAGAATGGCACTGAGTGGCAGTTCTGCTGGACCTGACCTCTCTCCATCCTTCCCTCCATGGAGGGATCCTGGAGGTGAAGCCAGACAGGCCATGCCTGCAGACATCCCTCCCATCAGGGGCTCCATCTGCTTCCTTTCCACCAAGAGGCACAGGCTCACAGATCTGATAGCAGCAAAGGCTTTCAAGCCTCAGGAAGGCAACTTAAAGGCAGGAAAGAGGCAGAGGAGAGGTCTCCCCTTGTAATTTCCCTTCAAGCCTGAAACAGCAGCACCCAACCCCACACAGCAGGGTCTCATCTGCCCATGCCAAGCCTCAGCACCCACAGTGGCACCAGGAGAGCAGGAAGGGGAAGGACAAGCATCAGCCTCCCCTTTTCTTCCTGACTGAGGTGGAAGTCAGGCCCTGCTTATCAGAGCTTTGATTAGCTAAAAACTCATCCCTTAACCAGAATGAGGTCGTGTTTCTGACATGTTCAATTGTATCAAAAATGGGCTTGAATATACCAGTCCTCATTTATCAGAACCAGTTTATTGTCACCTGTATCCCTGAGCACTTCTGGCTTGGCTGGTATGGGCAGCACATTTACACTCAAGCTTTTTCATGCTAAAATTAAAGACCCTGAAGCCACAGGTCTAAATCAGACCTCCCCAAGCAGAGCATGTGATCCTGGGACTCTCCCCAGATATTAGAGATGCCACACCACCTTATGGGAACACAGATTTTATCCCAAATTGCTGACATCCATGGAGCATGATCTCCCTACTGCCAGAGCTGCCTGGAAGAGCCTTCCTCCAGCTGCTGGTGCTTCCCAGGGCTGGGCAAGCATTCACACTGAGCTCAAAACCCTCTTGCAGGGATGGAAAAACACCTCATGGATGGTGATTTTGTTGTTGGTATTTTGTTGCTCTTTGTTGTATTCATTCAGAGAAATTAATGCCATGGGACAGAAAGCACACAAGGCAAGTGAGACAACGTGCAGGGGAGGGTGGGTTGCCCAGGGTCTGTCTTGCTCTTCACCCTCCTTCTGTTCACTTCTGCCAAGGGCTGCTGGAAGCGTTTTGCAAGAGAAATCTAGGAATGATATTAATTCCTGATTTATCTGGTAAAAAGAATTGGAAGCAGCTCAGCTGCACTCATTTAGAATTTTATATCCCCTTCACTACCTTGGCAGACTCAGTATCACAGAAAGCCCCACAGAGAGCAGGACAGTCCTGCAGGGACAGACACAACATGCACAGGGAGTTGGAGCTTTCTGTCTGTAGGTGCATCAGACATGCACAACATGAACAGGCACCTCCAGTCCCAAACCATTCCCACATCCCTGAGGAACCCCAGGTAACTCTCACCACGGAGCTCCCTGGCCTCTGGCATCCTTCACTTTCAGAGCACAATTACTCACTATTTCAAACACAGAGTGTTCTTAGCCTCACCTTGGATCAACTTTTCCAGCAATACTGATTCCTAGGAAAAAAAAAAATCTTCAGTGAGCACTTTCCCTGCAGCTGGAGCAGGCACCAGGGCACAGGCAGCACTTTGCTGTGTGCGAGGAGGGGGTCAGGCAGCAGGGGCTCCTTACCAGAGCCAGAGGGCAACCAGGCAGCATCAAACACACCAGGCACACCTCCTGCAGAAAGTCACCTCGCCTCTGAATCTTTGTGCTTGGCAATCAGTCCCACGCAAGGCCAGAAATCTGGCTTATTAAAGCTTGAACTGCTGAGCCCCTTGTTAAATGCCAACCTCATCTTCTCCTGGGGGATTATTTACCCTGCAGATGGGGTTACTGACCCTGGAGCAGCAAGAAGGATTTTTAGCAGAGATGAGGCAATTGGGGCACATTTGCCATCCATAGGGTAATACTGTGCTGTCTCACAGAGAGGCTGCTTCCCACACGCATCAGAAAATACCCAGTATAGCTGTGTGCACACAAGGCATATGTTTCTGTATAAGGTATCTATATAGCGTGGCTCCTCTTTCTGCTTTCACTGTGTTTTATCTTTAAATTGGGAGAGCTTTTTAGTAGCAAATCATCAGAGAGGAACTGCTAGTTACCAAGGAGATTCTCTGATGAATCAGAGACTGACTGGTATAAGACCTAGACAGGCTGTAGCTTCTTAATTTGCGAGACCTTACATTTTAAACAGGGCGGAAAAAAGATCCTACCACAACTAACTGTGGACCTCACCAGGAAAAGCTGCTTTTCCTTTTGCCAGAGCAGCAAACAGCAAGAGCTCAGCATGGGAAATCAGTGAGCAGCCAGGGATGGACGGGAGCGTCTCTCCAGCACATTCTTGACTCAGAAAAGCAAATACCACCCAAGGACAAAGTGGTCCGATGGAGGTGACTGAGGGAAAGGCTGGGAAGCCCCTGATTTCACACCAGCACGGGCCAGGGTATGCTGGGATGAGCGAGCACTGGAGAAGGAGCCGCACGCCCGCTCCCGCACAGCCCTGACATTTCGGGAAGCAGAGGGTGCACGGCCAGCGAGTGCTGCCTGCTCGTGTGCTCAGCACAACGTTGGGACTGCCCCAACCCTGAGCTCGTTTTCTGCCTGCCTCCTGGACCTTTCTTCTAAGGAAGAGGTGAGAGGGATGAACTTTGCTAAATGACAGACACCTACTCCAGCCCGAGCATCCTGCCCCCGTGGAAATGGCCATCATGCCCCAGAGGAGCCACGGCAGCCAAGGATGTGCAGGCACAGAAGAGTTCAAGAAGAGTTTTCATAAACGTGGGGAGAACAAGGAGCTTCGTGAAATAAAGTTTGGAGAGAGAAAGCTCAGCTTTTTTTGGGTTGACTTTATTCAGAGGGTCTTCACACCCACTTCCTTCTGACAGCTTGTTTCTGTGTAGTTGCTGAATTCTGGTGCTTTGCCTCTATTTAAAAACCAAAAGTAATTAAAACTTCCTGGGAACTGTGAAAGCAGCAAGAAATACTTGGACACATTGAGAGACAAGATATTTGGAAGCCTTCTGCTGGTAGATAGGCTGTTTTCCCAAAGGTGGCAACTACAGAAGTATGTAGATGAGAGGGAAAATCTCTCTGTCACATCCCATTGAAATCTCCATTTTAGGCACTGCTGCTCCGCTGCTGCTCAGGTAAACCTGATCCTTGTGGGGGGAAGCTGCTGGATAGCCTGAGGCTTTTGGGATGGGGATGGTGGGAGAGCTTAGGGAAGTACTGGGGAGTGGAGAGTAAAGCATGTATTAGAGCAAATTCAGGTTCTAGTGCTAAGTGCAGACTGCAAAAGGATTTCCTAGAGCGATTACATCTGACAAGAGGCTGGCACCAGCCAGGCTTTAACCGAGGAGTCGAGTGAAGGACATTTTATTAGTCAAACAGTTTCAAGTGCTGCTTTGAGTTATAAATTACACTTGCTCATCTGAGGAATGAATTCGCTGTTGGTAGCATTTGTAGGCTGGAGCTAGAGGCTTACAGTAATATCTAAGTGATGCATATTGTGATGTTTCAACTTATTAGTGTACCCTGTGGACCTCATTTGGGAAGCAAAACACTCCAGAATGCTGCAATAGAGACTGAAAACAGCATATGGGCTAGGGAAGGGGCACAAGAAACACTCCCTGATAGCAAGCTGGTCTCAGAACCACAAAGAAAAGCTGCCAGGAAATTCCAGGCTGTGGCTCACAGCCAGGGGGGAGCTCACTGTCCATTCCCCTCCAGCTTCACACTCAGGAGTTCATACAGCATCCACTGGCAGCACTCCCCAGCTGTGTCAGACAAACTAAAGGTGTAGGAGTAACAAATTAAAACAGGCTGCCAGCTTTAATGCACTTATTGAGGGTTTGGGTCTTATTTGACTTCGTATTTGTGATCTTTATTGATCTTAAGGTGGACTTGAAGTCATTTATATGTTTGCATTTAAAACAGGGAAGGACTGAGGAAGCTGTAACTGCACGCAAACTTCCCATAGACAGAGCACAAACTTCCACACTCTCCCCAGCTTCCAGGCACCGTGCTGTACCACAGCAGTGCCATCTCTCCAGCCCTGGGCTGATTGGAAATCTCCATATTCCTCAGAATGCATTCAGAGTTCATTTGTTCATGTGTACAAGCAGCAGAAGCTGCTGGAACAGGAACTGTGTTAGACACAGTGATTTTAATCCAAGATTAGCAAACAGGCAGGTTAGGAATTTACAAACAGAAAAACTGAGGCAGCAAGCATATAAATAATTTGGATAAAACTTGAGACTGAACAGAACCAGTGTCCAGATGGGAACTTAAATCTTCACTTGCACTTTGCAATAAGGTAATCTGGAAAGCCTTGGACGTTGCTTGCTTGTGGTTTTTGCTGCACAGCACAGTTGGTGTGAGCAAAGGGACCAGCTGTAGCAAAGCCCATTGTGGTGTGGTCCCTAGGCTAGAGGAGCACCTGCACTTCACCTTTGCTTGTGAATTTTGTCTGCAGTAAATGAGCAGGAGATTGAGAGTGGTCTAAGCAATGACTTTGGAGTTAGGTTTGTCACCACAAACATTTGCCTGCTTGTGGTGAATAAGGTCAAGGAAAGAGGTGGGGATTCATGAGGAATGTAAACTGCCAGGTGAAGGGTGGTTTCCACCAAGCAGTGGTGCTTGACAGCACATTTGGTCCCTCCTACTAACCTGGTGTGGGAATGAGGAGAGATTGTTAGATAACACTAAAATACAAAGAGACTGGCAGAGCTCGCTGCAGCCCTCCACACATCCTTACATGGGCAATCAGTTATTCTCAGCACATAGAGTGTCTGTTGCTGAGCACGGAGTCCAGGCACTGGGGAAACTTATGAAACAGCCATACAGATTAGCTCTCTGTCATAATCCACCCAGTCCCACTGGAGGAAACCCTGTCTCTCCCAAGGAGGCCTTCATTGCTCCACTAGAAATCTTCTTATTCTCCAGCAGCCCCTTGGCAGGGCAGGTGGGTTTTGCCTGCACCAGCTTCAGTCATTGGGTCCTCAGCACCCAAAAAAAGTGGGTAGATAGATGCCACAAGGTATTTCCCCTGCACCCCCACCATGGTGTCCCAGCATTGCCCAACCTCAGCTTCCACCCCAGGAGCCCCAAGGCTGCAGTGAGTTGAATCAACCAGGTTTAGGAGCAGGACTCAGGACCAGCCCAGCACTTCCCATGCCCTGGAAGGCAAAGCTCTGTGCTAGGACAGTGGGGAGGTGCAGGATCATTCCTGACAACCTTCTCTGAATGACCCAGATTGCATCAAAGGGCTCTGGAGGGAGCCTGCAGCCAGAGCTCTTCAGAGGATTTACAACATGGGGCCCAAGAGAGACAAGGAACACAGCCATGGCAAAGGAAAGCAGGAGGCCTCAGCACCCTTCCCACCTTCAAGGCTGGTAATTGTTTCTTATTTCCCTTTCTACTTTTTCTTTTAGAGGAGCTAGAGAAGTCACCCCTCCTCTGTGCTTCTTTGCATGCCAGGTGCAGGCTGCTGGGAGATCCCAACACCAAGCACTGAACCTTCCAACTCCAGTGCCTTTCAGGCTGGTATCCAAAATGCCAGAGGCAACCCAGCAGACTGGAACATTGCATGAGCCCAGAATGGCCCAACACCTCTCCCCTTTATAGTTCAGGATCATTTGGCAGGTCAGTGTACCCTGAGCCAGATGCAGGGTGTTGTGCCAACAGAGGGCAGGGATAGCAAGGGAGTCTCCTGGTTTTTGCATGCTTGTTCAGAGGCTGCAAACACAGAACTACTGATGCTTGCAGCACCCTGCAGGTGAGGGGCAGATAGAGGCAGCAAAACCCAATCAGTGAAGGGGTCTGCATGAGCTTCCTGAAATGATGCTTGGGGGGACAATCCAGAAGTCCCAGCTCCCGCAAGAGCATCCCTTTGGAACATTGCAGCTCTGCAGTGCCTCTGGGGCTGAGCAATTCTTTTGGCTCACATTACCCAGTTTAAATGCAACAAACATCCTCCCCTGGGCAGGTGCAAGCCACAAGCACCATTATTCCGGACATACAAGCCACTTAGAGCAGCACTGCCTCTCTCTCAATGGAAGAGAGGCATCACAGCAGTAGCTACACCATGGACCATTAACTTACTGCCAGGCAGATTGATCCTAGACTTTAACATGCATTTAACTAGAGGTCTAGAGCACAGATATTGCAGTGCAGCTGTAGAAATGCACTTTTACAGGAATAGCTTTTACAGGTGGCAAAGTTGCCTCTGGCTCCCATGTGGGACTCACCTCTGTGTGCTCAGGCAAACACTGTCAGGTGGAATATTTGGTTGTTAGCAAAAAGCACGAGGCAGTGTAACTTCATTAAGTGTTTCACCAGAAATTAACCAGATAATTGCTTAAATGTCATTCATGTAAAACTTCCCCGGTACTGAACTGGAGACCTGCACTTCTGGTGCAGCCCCACAGATGCTGGTAACCCTTGTGCCTCAGGCACACATTGATATTCCTTGCTGGGAGGCATCCAGATCTACTTGGCTTCACTTAGCAGAGCACAGGCACACACCTGCCCCTTACTGCCCAAACATCAGCTCCCAGCTGCACTCTTGGGGTGTGCAGGGGGGATAAGAGGCCAAATTTCTACATAATGTCAGTCAGTTTAATTGCAACTTGCTCAGCAGAGCCTTGCCCATTTCTAAAACAGATCAGTTGTACCCCTGTGTCGGTAAGCTGGCCTTGCTAACTGGTATGTGTCCAGTAGCAGTTGTTTTCTTCCTAATATCAATGGAGATTTTAAATCGCCTTTAATTGGAGCTTTCAAAGATCCCCCATTTCTCCACAATTAGCTTCTGTACTGGGTCTGAGCTGAAGAGTAGCCCTCCACACTAGAGATGTGACAAACTTGAAAAACTGTCTGTTTTTTATTCTGCTTTAATTCTTAACTCTGTTGCTGATGTGCAAAGATTGGTGGGGAGATGAAATGCATCTCATATGAGGGAAGCACAAGGGAAAAACCTCAAATGTTTTAAGCCCATCCATGTCCCACCCACATGCTTACAATTGAGTTTATTCTGCTTAAAATTGAAGTCTGATCCCTGTTAACAGCATGGTTAATTATCTCTGAGTGGAACTGTGAGGTTTTGAGGAGCACTGGACATTTCAGAGGCAGGGGAGCCTGTTGGGATGCACTCCAGCACTGCCAGGGCACCTGACAGGTCTCAGCACTGCAGGTTCCCCTCCAGGGACCAGCAGGGCAGAATTAGGAGACAAAGGCTGTTCCTGGGATTCTCTGTCAGCACGAGGTCTTAGAGTAAAAGGAAAAGAGCTTTTCCCCCCTCACCTCCAGCCCTCTGTCCTCCCACTCAGCATGTGTCCATCCTTCTGTGCCCCCAGCTCTGCCATCCTTATCAGATTTCCCACCCAGGCTTTATTCTACCTCCCCAGCTGTCCTCAAGCTAAGGCACTACATCTGACACTGCAAATTGCCTTATTCTCATAGTCTCTTCCCATCCCTCTGCTCTCCATCCCATGGCCTCCTGACCCCCTGCATTGCCCCCAAACCAGCTCCAGAGTTGTCACAACATTCTTATCTGAGGGATGCTGTGCTTCCAGCACCTTGAAAAACCCCTCCAGTCAAATTATTAAAACCACATTTAATACCACATCTGACTGGTACAGGCATTGAACTACTCAAAATAATTGAATTTCTTACCAGTTACAGATAAAGCAGACCCTTTTTAATCATTTTTTAATCATTAAGATGTGGCCTGATGTGCATTACGAGATTATTAACGGCCCCATAAGTGAAATAACAGATATAAGACCAAAAGCTAAATCATAAGTGTTCTCAGATGCCTGTAGATTAATCATTTTATATCTCCATAGGAGCATTCACCAAGGCTTTCCATCTTCACAAAGTCTCAAAGCCACAGGACAGCTCTGCTCCCAGGTACAGCTCTGCCTTTCCTACAGGAGGCAGAAGCAGGGAAGGATGGCACTTGTTTGCCTCCAAGTAGAAGTTAATGAAAAATCTGGAACAGGCTTTAGAAGCTTTGATTCTTCATTTTTCTGTTCCACTCAGTGAAAAAACAGTGCCTTGGTGTGTTTGTCCTCTACAGCAATTCTAGAATTAATACTGGTTTTAAAGTGTCTTTTCCTTCAGTGTTTTCTTGAAAGTACATATTCATTCCTGATCTTGTGGGCTCACACTGTACTGTTAGTATTCTTGAAATTGACTGCAGGCTCCTGATTCATAAAAATAAGCAGCACCACCAGCAAAACAAGAGCACAGGTGCTGCTGAAAAGTGCAGTGTCTGCTCAGAATCTGAGCTTGTGGTTACACAGCCGGAGATAGAAACCACAGCATCCTTCCTGCAGCACAGGGGCCAATTTCCCTCCATTTGGGGATTAAAGAGATGCCCACACAGCAGTGTCTGAGCTCTGTGTACCCCTGTGGAGTGCTCTAAGTGCTCAAGAAGCAGCACAGCTTGGTTTTAATTGCATAAGCACACAGCTTGTTCAAACTCCACTCAGGCCCACACTCGAGGATCTGAAGTGGCCTTTAGAGCAGCCACAGCCCCAGATGCATCAGCCTCCTTTGCATACACATCAGGTGCTTGAAATCTCCCCTCCTTGCTCCTGGGGTACAAATAAGTGTTTCATTTCATGCTGGTGAAGCAAAAAGACCAGCAAATTACTGATGTCAGAGTGGCCAGGGAAAGCAAGACAAAAAGTCTGAGCAGAAAGGCTCCACCAGAATTCACTGTAAAGCATCAGATTAGTTTAATCCATCTCATTTTTATCTTTATAACCACACTCAATGCAGAAGCAGTAAATTTCATCAGGACACCAGTAAGCCACAGCACTGCTCCCAGTTCAGTATCTGCTGGAGGGACTGTTGTGTCACACAAACACCCATTCCACACTGGACATTTTTGGTTTTTTGTTTGCACCTGACATGAGCACCCAGCCATGCTCATAAGTCAGTCAAAGCATCTGCAGCTTCCACAGGCAAACCCATCATGTGAGACAAATGGCTCACTTGTCCTCACCATGGTTAATGGCCATGAACTTGGAGGCTGAAATCTCAGTTCATGCCAAGGAATACAATAATCATCAATAAATTCTGTCCACAAATAACCAGAGAAGTCCTGAGCTGTGCTATGGACCAAGGATGGAAAGAAGACTAATTTATGCCTCAGTTGTTTGTGATCACGCCAATACTCCCAAAATTGGCTCCCTCAGAATTACATTTAATGGGTTACTGCTATAGCCTGGCCCAGAACAGCTCAGTGGCATGTCATTAGATCTGCTGTCTGACACTACAGACAGCTGCTCCCACCCGAAATCACCCATTAGAGCTCATGCACTTGCTCAGATAGAGGCAGTGCCTTCAGAGCTTGAGCATCAGGCCAAGACCAAGCAGGTACTCAGGTCAGGCAGTTACAGCCATTAAACACCCTCTAGTCAGTCGTGCATATGCTGTGAGGGAAGGTTGTTTGTTCAGGGAGGTGGTCAGCAGGGAGAAGGGAAAGCAAGTCCCCCATCCCTGATCAGAAGCATCACAGACTGGAGCTCCCTGTTGTGGGACCATGGCCAAGCTATTCAACCTGGCCAAAATCCAGCCCTTAAAAAGCATTATCGATGGCGTGTAGTTAGGTGTCCTGAGCAAGAAGATATTACAGAAATATGGGCTATCATTCACTATTGCTGCCAGTTTTATAGGACAAATGTCAGCACAACACAGCCAAGGCCTCATGCTTGTGGTGCCAGCAGGAGCTCACAGCCCTTGAAAAGCAGGTCAGGCATCCTCATGCCTGGCACCAGCTGGGGGCAGGGCCACCATTGGGGGCTACCACAGACAAGCCCTACCAGAGCCCAAATCTGTGTAGTTTTATATCTTTCCCAAAGGTGCTTTTCCTTCCTCTGCCTTTAACTGAAACCCCTGACTGTGCTTTTCCCTGTGAGGTGACTTGGTGCCCACGTGTATTTTCTCCTTGCTGCACCCTCGTGTTTTACCCCCAAGCTGCTTCCCCATCAGGGTGCCCACAGGAGCACTCAGGCTCAGTCTCATGCTGCAAACCATCTGGTACAGGCAGCATCAATCAGCCTCCCTCAGGCAAGGTCTGATTATTAACAGTAGAATTTTCCAAATATTGACTCATTTTAGCCTAAATAATCCCATTCTGTTATTATTGCATACAAAGCTGGTTCTGCTTCACCATCTACAATACTTCAAAAGTGACTGAGCTGCACCAAAGATACCTCACATGTAATAGCAGCAGAAACAGGTCAGATTTAGTACAATCTATCAGCTAAACCAAAACTCCCAGACCCCCATGTGCTCCTGTCAGACAGTGATAGGCACAAATCAATACACTCATTTCTGCACTCTTCTTCTGTGACTGCATGCCTACAGCACGGAGGGAAGCACATACATTGAGCCTTATTGAACTTTAATGTAGATTACAGTGAACACAAAAATGGCATCTTGATGAAATACAATACACACATTTAACCCCAGAAGGCTGCAATACAGGGAGCAAAGGTATTTAAAGAAACAGCATACACATAAATAGGAAATACATCAGACTACTGTACACAGTACCTTGGAACACAAAGAACAGTTTTCCACTTGCCTGCAAGCATTATTCCTCATGCCAAACAGCTCCCCATTCTTTGGTCCAATACCTCTCTTAAAAAAACCCTCAAAATTTCTACAAAACATCTCACCTCAGAAACACCACAGAACAAACCCCCAGGAATCCCTCTCTTCTGGGCGAGCTATTTCTCTGCTCTTCATCAGCCTTGATCATGGGCACCTGGAACCCAAAAGCACCCAGCTCATGCTGGGCTGATTGCTCTGAATTGCCGTGGTTTCATTAACTTCAACAGATCCCTGATGATAATCGGTGTCAGCTGAGGATGCAGGAGCTGTTTCTGCTATTTGTTTATAAACCCAGGCAGTGTTTGGAAAGAGTAGATAAAAAAATTGGTGTTATTTTTCTTATTAAGACTGAATTCAGGAGGGTGGTAGCTAAAGTTAACTTGCTTGCAAGCAAAAGGATTTGCTTTGTGATACATTGATTCTACCTCTGAAATTCAGATGTGAGGTTTAGCATCCATTTACTTAGAACAACCTCAAGAAACAGCAAGCAGGGGGTAAAAGAGGTTTTGGATGTTTTCCTGTTGCTAAGGAAACTTCCTCAGTGGTGGCTCTGTGCTCACCACAGCTGGGTCACTTGGGCTTTGCTTCTCTGAGTAAGGGGTGAGTCATGGCTGGAGAGTAAATGCACAAACTTCCTAAGAAATGCCTTTATTGTGTGCTTCCACTCACACGAGAAAATGAAGATTAGTAGTAGTACATAATAAAAAGCACTAGCAAATCTATATTAATTCTGTCATTAGTAGTCACATGCTCTATATTACCTATTGTATCTAACCCTTCCAACACACAGGAGAAACTAAACTGTTTTTCCACACACTTTTACAGGTCCTGTCAATGTTAGGTTAGAGTGTATCATGCCAAAAATGCCTTGATGTCACAACATTTTGAATAACACTGCTTTCTAGTTCCCCTCACATGATAGAGCCCAAATCCCAACACCAACACTCATTTCTGAAACTACTACCAATAATAGATTTTTGTGTGTGAGGCACTAGTGGCCAACATTAGGTTTCAATTTGCTGTCACAGTGATTGTGAGGGAAGAAAAAAGTGGTTATTAACCTTTACCAAACCAGTTGGTTGTGCTGACAAACAGGAAGGCACTGGTGCAAGAAGGTGACACACATATGGCAGTTACATGCACTCTCACCTGTAAATTTTGTGGTCCCTTTACACCCTTGTGCACCCTGTCCCTGAGAAACCACCAAAGAAAAATCTCCAGGTTTTGTATGTTTGTTTCAGGTTTTTCACATCTTGATTTTGTCTCTGCAAATAGTGATGAGCTTGACATAGGACCAGGTGTTTTTAGGTTATCATAACGTGTGGATATTATAGAGGTCCATTAAAAGGCTTTTGTTTATGGCAAAAGATACAATATTTGTACTTAAGGCTCCATCTGGATAATCACTGAAATGCTTAATTGAGCTTTCAGAGCCTCACAGGTCTTCAGCATGGCCTGAAGCTGTTCTGATTGCTCATGGGATGATGTGGTCACCAGAAGTTTGAAGCCACACAAACATAACCTTGTTATGGCTCGGATAGCAAAGCTCACTGTAAACCTTTGCTAGGTGAGTCATAGTACCCCTTCTTAAGTTTGGAATGTTTGTCCTTAGAATTCCAAATTACGTTTCAAATTTTCAGACATTCCAAAGCTTGGAAGGTGAGATGAGTTAATACCCAAACCTACCTCTACTCTTGAGGTGGCACCTCTAAGTGGGACCTGATTCCATCTGGTGAATCTTGGCTCAGACAAAGGATAAATTTATCCATTGCTGCCAGCTCTGAAACAGCAGGGAGCTTGAGATGAGCATCCACAGCATCCAGCCCCGCAGGCCAGGGTGTTGTTCTTTGTTTCTGGATCTAGATAAGAATCCATCAGCCTTCTGGGAAGGAAAAGGGTGCAAGGGTTAATAGCACAACAGTGGCACAAGCTGCTAGGTGACTGTTCTGCCTGACATGATGGGACTCTTGTGGGAACTCTATCACTTCTGTGATATTTTCATTATTTTCTTCAGCCTATCTGCAAGAGAAGAGCTAATCTTATGTGATATCAGCCACATAATCTCAGATGCGGACATGTGGAATTGGTTTATGCTACACCCATGCAACAGCCAGAACACAGAGTAGCTTTGGGTGTGAAGATTCAATGGCCATTCCTCAAAGGCCCTCTCAAAACTTAATCCGAAGCCCTCATGTGAACATTTGACTTTAAATCCACTGATTAAATTTCTAATGATTTTTAAAAAACAATGACTGATTTCTGAACCAAGAGTTACTGATTTAACAGCTTGGCATTTGAGCATCACTGACTTTGTTTCACTGCATTTTTCCATCCACTCCCTTTAGTAGATGTTACCTCCCAACACAGAGCTCCAGGGCCAGCACTGTGTCATGAAGAGCCAACAGGCAGCATATGGTGACACTGGAAAAAGGCAGTAAATTTTCACATGTTGTTTGGCTGCTGACTGTAGTTGTACAAGGCTCAGAGAAGAAATCTCAGAGAAAGATCCTCTGCCCTCCTATCAATACCTGAATCATGCAGCAGGTCATGGGTTGCCTCCAGGGCAGATAAAAAACTGACCCCAAAACCAACCTAAACTCATTTGCAAACTTCATGCCTCTATTCTCCGACACATGACTTGCTCTAAAGATAATGCCATTTGTTTCCAGACTGCCTTAAAAAACCCTTCACCTAACTTTGACCTCAAATCCTTCTGCTCCAGTAAGGGCTGAGAGAAGATTGCTCTTTAGGACTCCAGCACTTGTTAATTCTCTTAAAGAGATTACTCAAATCTCCTAAACAAATATCAGAATAGATTCTGGATTTAGCTTGGGTGCTAAGATGACCTTGCTGATAAAATCAGCATCATCAAACCTCACAGATTGAGGAGGGAAGCCATGGATGTAATTTTGACCCGGTAGCTCCTATCATGGTAAGTTATCAGACTGCTCTGCATCTCTCTCCCCCTATCTCTAATACTCTTGCAGTCTTCCTTGGGAATGAGTACAAGAAGTGTCAGATCTTCCCAGATCCTCGTGGGAAAAACAATATTCTGAGGCAGTCACTGGGGCTATGCACCACCCACCCTTTTCTTTCACTAACGCTTTTTGCTTTTTCCATTTTTGCGCATTTGAGTTGCCTGGTTCGTTTTGGTGTCAGCACAAGGCTGCTTTGTGGAGCATCCCAACTCCTGTGTTTTTAAAAGTGCCATTGATTGGGTGTGGATTCAGTTTGGTGCATTTGGCAAGGTGCTGAGGCATGTTGGTGTACCCTGGGGTCCAGCACAGACCATCTCCTTTGCCTGCCACCTCTGAGTGATTTCCCCTGTTTGCAGATAATGCCCAGAGTTATTTATGTCCTGAGTCTGCCTATGCAGTTTCCTTTGTGTCTCATTTGGGTTTCAGAAATAATTAATCCTGCAAAGACTATGTGGATTTTGGCCTTGTAAGAGATATTTTCTTAAGAACCAGGAGTGGGTTGGTGAGGTTTGCGTTAAGTATTTTTGTCATTGCGTTGTGGCCAGGAATGAATCGCAGAGATTTTTCCAGGAATCTATGACATTTCACTAAAGAGAGGTCATTGCATCACTTTCAACCTACATCTCTCCTGTTGTTGTCCTTTTACAGTTCTTCTATAACTCCGCCAGGTTTCTGTGCAAAATCTCTAGTGTCTGTAATGGGAAAAATTTTAAATCAAATAAGAATTCACAGGCTATTAAAAAAATATATATTCCTTGGAGGGCAAAGTCCATTACGACTGAAGCACTTACATTTACTTCCAAATCTCTTTACCCAATTTTCAGTTTAATTTAGTCATTTGCTAATCCTAATTTTCCGGCACTATGCTTACAATATCTAACCAAATATCACTCATGTGGAACACATTAAAATTCTGCAACAAGCTAGAACTTATGGCCTCTGAACTCTTGTCTCTTTGCTTCTCAATTGTCAACGTGTAATGGTGGGTCTGCCTCCCTCTCCTCACAAACATATTTGTCACCATTCCCTTCCTGAGCACTGTGCTCCATTTCCCTGACACTGTTGTCCATTATGGCAAAAGTCCCACCAAACTTCAAGGACAGCTGATGCAGAAACATAACCTTTTCCCAAAGATTTCTGTTTGTTCTATTATTTGGGCTTCCTTTGGTCTTAAATAATTTAATACATTTCAATGTTGGCAGTCTGGTGTGTTGTGCATGGAAGTAGCAAATAATTGTATTGTGTCAAAACACTGGGAATAGTGTGCATTGAGCACAGCAGTCAGAACTGAGAAACTGTGTGTTGTACATCCTTGACTCCCAGGTAAAAGGATGAGTGATCTGGTTTTGTTCCACTGCTGCTGTTAAAACAGGCAGATCCAAAGGCTCTGATTCCATCACATCACTCCTGGTTCACCCTCTCCAGATGGAGTGGGGCTGGGATTTGCTTCAGGCAAAGAACTCCATGCAGGGGAGCCATGGTGGACCTGACCCTTTGATCCCAGCTGGGCTCACAGGGATAAAGGTGTCTGTAAGGACCCCAAGCTGAGGTTGAAAGTGCATCTCCAGATGAGGCAGCTGAGAGACTCTTTGTACTCAGTGGTGCTGGCTCTCTTCCCTCCACAGCTGCCTCATTCACTCTCTTCAGGGGGTTAGATTTCTGTGAGCTAATTTAAGGGGAAAAGCCTTTTTAATCCGGTATCTTACAGACTCAGAGTATGTATATTTTTATATTGTGAATAAAATATGAATATTAAGCTCTTTAGGCAGGGACTTTGTCTTCTGAGATCTCTTCAAAGCTCTTAGCATGCTGCTGGTATTACAGGTGTAAATACTACAAATAATGTAATACAGTTTGGATCCCAGAGATCTGTTTCATTGGGAATGGGCTCACAAAGTGTATCTCTTTGTTGGACAGAAAAGGCTCAGGAATGAGGAGGGCTTTCCCGGAAGTTAGTACTGAGCCTTGATCTGGAAGATCTTGGGGTTAAGAGCCTTTTTTGATTTAGGTTTCCTCATAGTTCATGAGGCTCTTCTTGCTTTGGTTCCATCAGTAAGAAAGGGACAGCCTGCCCAAGGAACAAAAATACAGTTCAGCATACAGAGCACTCCTTTGAGAAGTGGACGAGAGCGGCTTAACCCTGCCACAGAACAGCATGTAGTAGCTCAAGGCAGAAAGGGAGAGTGAATTCCCTAACCAGATGAAGGTAAAGAGAGGGAAAGGACTTAAGAAAGTAAAACCTTTGTAGAAAAGAATATATTATTAACTGAAAAAGTAATTTAACAGAATAGTAATGTTCTCATACCACTGAGCAAATCTAATACCAACTCTGCAAATTTAATAAAATCACTGCAAAGGCAGAGAAGTTCAATCTGAAGTGCACTCTTCTGAGGCTGAGGCCAATGCCCATTAAGTACAATAGAAATACTTCATCAGCTTCAACACCAGCCTGATCAGGTGTCCACTGGATTTGGATTGTCAGTGGCTGTTGTTGTCCATACAGAGTAATCCACTCAAACTCACCATGGCGATTAAAGTAACATTTAATTTCCACAATACCAGCAAATTCTCAGTACGGAATTATCACATCCTTTAGATGGGAAAAGACCTTTAAGATCATCAAGTCCAGCCACTAACCCAGCACTGCTGAGTCCACCACTAAACCATGTCCCTGCGTGACTCTGCATCTCTTTGAAACCCTTCCAAGGATGATGACTCAACCACTTCCATGGACAGCTTGTTCCAGGGCTTGACAACCCTTTTGGTGAAGGAACTTTCTCTAATAGCCATTCAAAACCTCCCCTGCCTCAGCTTGAGGCCATTTCCTCTTGTCCTCTTGCTTGTTCCTTGGGAGAAGAGACCAACCCTACCTGGCTAAAACCTCCTTTAAGTGGTTGTAGAAAGCAATAAATGCCCCCCACACACACACGCACTCCAGCCTCCTTTTCTTCAGGCTAAACACCCCAGCTCCCTCAGCTGCTCCTCACAGGACTCATGCTTCAGACCATTTCCCAGCTCTGTTACCCTTCTCTGGACATGCTCCAGCCCCTCAATATTTTTCTTGTAGTGAAGGACCCACAACTGGACACAGCACTCGAGGTGTGGCCTCACCAGTGCTGAGTACAGGGGGACAATCTCTGTCCTGGTCCTTCTGGCCACACTGTACAAGGTGAGATGCCATTGGCCTTCTTGGCCAGCTCTGACTCATGTTTGGCCAGCTGTTGACCTGTGCCCCCAGGTTCTTTTCTGCCAGGCATCTTTCCATGCCACAATCCATGTGGAATTCAGCAGGCTGCAATGTACATTGAAAACTCTGTCCACTCACTGATATTTCACCCAGCTATCTTGGTTTATCACTTTTTGCAGGTCTCAGCAATGTCTCCTGGTTGGGTGTTCCATTAACTTTTTCACCTCTTATTTCTTAAAAAAGCCCACAAGTAATCTTAATCCCCCTTATCTTGCTGCACTATTATCTTGCTGCATTCCTGGTGCCTTCACACAGAGACTTTGTGGAACTGTGTTTTTTCACTTAGCCCAAAATTGGCTTGGAGGAAGGCAGTGCAAAGAATTACTTGAACAAAGTAGAAATAGAAATTAAAGTCTTAGTTTGTGCCTGATTTTAATTCAGATCAGATTAGAGTGGGGTTTGTTTTTCTGCATTTTAAGAGAAGGGAGCATTTCTCATTTGAGGTAGGAGACTGATTCCTATTAGATCCTCTCTATAGATTAGTCCCTTGGATGATCCACGTGCTCTGGCCTGCTGGGACCAGCAATTAACCCAAACCTGTTAACTCTGGAAAGAATGTCACCATGACATCTGTGGTGTCCTTTCCCCTGATGAACACAGGGTGTCTGTAATGAAATAAAGGATGTGTAAGATTGGCAACTGGTGAAATAAAAATGACCAGGAAGAAAAGGTAGAAAATCTACTTCCATTAGCACGGGACTGAAGTAATTTTGTGGATCATACATCTGTAATAGCTTCCTGTATTAACAAATGCAATACAGAAGCTTTCAAGTTCAAAGCAAGTCTCTTAGTTTATTGCTTCAGAAAGTGCAGTCCAAAAGCTATTGATCTATTTGTACAGATAAGCACCCCACAGAGTTATCAGAATCAATGCAAACACTCAGGCTAAGATTCAATACAAATAATAATAAATAAGTACAGACCCAGGAAACAGAAATGTCAGACTTAAAACTAATTGGAATGCTGACCCAAAGAATAGCTCTTTATGTGCATTTCTTGAAAGGCAATTCCAGGAAAGGGGAAAAGAGTGAACAAAGTGGTAATTTCAAGGTGGTAGACAAGAGAAGAGACAAACAACATGCAGAGCAAAGGAGATGGCAAGGGCTAGGAAGTGGTGGAAGCAACACTGGAATTTTTTTCAAGTATTTTTAATAGATTTGAACTTAAAATTACTTTCTCCAAAACAAGTTCTAATTTTGTAGCCATGTTCTTTTTTGACTTCAAGAGAAGTTTTGACATGAAAAGTGTTTCTATTTTGCTGAGCCATTTTCTTCTACTTTGGTTGTCTCTGAAGCTTTCAAGGGATGGGATGGGATGGGATGGGATGGGATGGGATGGGATAGATCTGGGCCAGAGCACAAGGTACCAGGCACAAGGTACCAGGAGGGTTTGAGAGGTCCCACTGGCTGCTCACAGCCCTCCTCACAGCTTGGTGCAGGTCCATCCATACCTGCTGTTCCTCACACCCATCCCCAAGCACCCATCAGCAGGTGCTCAGCACTGAATTTGATGGACCTGGGCTTTCACACAGCTCCTTCAATACCTTCCAGGTGGAAGAAGCAGAGGGCAGGCCACAGGCTGATATAACTTCACTGAAGTCACACCAGACAGTCCTGGAGGATGGGGAACACCACTGAGTTTCATACATGGTTCAAAGGACACTTAGGGAAAGAAAGAGAGAGAGGGGCTCAAAAATTAAAAAACATTTTGATTAAAAAACAAGACATTGTCAAAATATCAATCAGAAGCCAAGATTTGGCCAGATCTGCTCTTGTTTAACCTTCAGCATGAGATCAGGTCTCAATCTTTCTATTCTTGGTAACAGCTGATGAACGCAGTGTAACAAGGTATTAATAAACATCTGCCCAGCTCTTAGATTAATATGGAGAGGAATTAATGGAGGTCTTAGCACGTTCATATTTTCTAATTATGGCAGATGACTTTATTTATAGAAATAATAGAGAGAATGGAAATTGTCACTGACACCATGTCAATACACGTAACGAAATCCAATCATTTAATTGCATTACATTTGGCCACGGGAGCCACATCGATAAAGGGCCCTCCTTAGAGCAGTTCAGTGGTCACTGCATACTTTATGTTAGGAAGCTATTAGGATTAATTTTATTTTCAATGAATCATGAGGAGAATAAGTCACCTCAGACATCCCTATTCCTGTGTGTCTCACTGTGAGAGGAAAAGGGCTGGGGGCAAAGTTTTCCACCACGAGAGGGAAAGGCCACTGTCCCTTGTGTAGCTGTCTGATTTTCATGCTCATTTCTGGACACACTTTGCTTCCAGTCCCCAGAGCACCCAAAATAATGAAACAGCATCCAAACGGAGGCCTGTGCTCTCTTTCAGATGTCACTGGCCATGGCTAAGCTAGCCTCTGCAGCAGCTCTGGCTCGTGCAGCGCCTGCCTCTCTACTACGATAAAGTATCACCAGTGCTTCTGTGGGAATGATAACACACTACACCACTGAGATAAATAAAGCATAATTTTAAACCTTGATGTGTTTACACCTCCTAAGAGAGGGGAAAGAGGCCTATAAAACTCCTGCTAAAGGAGCCAGGGCTGTTCAGATCATTTGCAGCTTGATAGGTAAACCCTGCAGCCTGTTTTTATTGGGACGTGCTGGCGCTGGTCTTAGAGAGCAGTTGAGATTCAAGATTTTGGACTGAGTGTGGCCATTTCTTGAGGGTTTAAAGTATATTTCATAATGTTCAATTCAGACAGGTAGCCAGGGAAGTTTGGATCTTTCCTCCCAGAAGCAGGCAAAAGTAAAACAAGGCTACAATTATGGTGACAGGCAGTTTGTCACACACAGAGCATTGCTGGTGATTTTACACATTGAAGGAGACCTGGAGTGATGCTGAAAAGCTAAGGAAGTCCTCTAGTTCTCTCTTGTTCTTCCAAAATGTGTTTCTTAATCTGTTCTGGCCTTCCGAAGCTATCAGTCTGAATTAATGAAAACAGAGCAAGGGAATGGTACAATTTCTATTAATTATAGAGGCAGGTTTGTGCAATAAACAGAATTCATATCCCTACAGTGCTGCTTAAGTACCTATAATTCAGCTGCCCTGCTCACAACTGCAGCATCTCCTTCACGTTGTTTTACAAATTAGCAAACCTGGAATCAGCAGCTGTGTACAGTGTGATGACATTTAGTTTAACTGCAGGGGATCTGATCTGCTGAAATCCATGGGTGGTCTTCCAAGTGCTGCTTTTTGCTGGGATTGAGTTGCATCTCCCAAATTAAGTGTTCCTAGATCAGCTAAATGTTTTCCATAGGACTGAAAATATAGACATTTGGGAAATTGTATCAGTTACTTATTGCAAGTTCGTGTTGCTGATTCTCTTCCAAGTACTGCCAAGCTAACACTTGGGGTGTTGCCCTTTCAAAGATGAGCAGAAAGTGGGGGTCAGGGCACTGCTGGATCCACCCTGACCTTCCAGCTCAGCCCATTGCTTGTATTTACAGCAAGGCACATGGAATAGGAACCCACACGTGGATAGCTTTGCTCAGTGACCCACGCCCCACAGGAATTTGTTTTGTGCATCAAAATCTGCAGAACAGAACTGGGTGTGCTGTCTCCTAGTCAGCCCTTCCTCTCCCACCACCAGTGCTGGTGTCCTCTGGGGGGCTGGCAGTAGCAATGGGCTGGATGAGCATCCTCTGTCACATCAGACCTGGGACAATAGAGCCTCAGGAGGACCTGGCTGCAGAAAGCACTGCTGCTCCAGCTGTGCTGAAGGAAGTGAGAGCTTTGGAAGTGGTGTCAGACAAAAAGCAAAGTTCCTGGGGGCGTAAAGGAAAGCTGGAAAGGTGCAGAGAAATAGTCATTCTTGTTCCACTCCTGCTTTCCACTTTCCAGATTAAATAAACTTTGCTTCTCTCTGCAGTGAGTGAGAGGAAGCAAATTGCTGCTTCCCAGCTGGCAAATGTATTTGATAGCAGAATTCCTGCTGCAAGCCCAGAACTCTGCACCAGCAAACTGGTCTGACTGGGGAGAGCTCTGGTAACTGAAGCACTCCAGCAGCAACATTTTCTGGCTCCTGCAATGTGCCAATAGCAGACCATTTTGGGTGAAAACATGGTCTGATAGCAAATGACTCCACCAGGCTACAGAAAAAACAAAAAGGCACTTCTCTGAGCTGTAGTGCAAAAGGTTGATTTTTTTAATCGACTACTCACAGGGCTGCTGGTGTTACATTTTAAGCACCTGACTCAGGCAGTCGAGTGGAAAGGTGATAAAATCCTTGACTTTGATTGAATTTCCATTGTGGCAAAATGTAAAAATAAATACAAACACTATGAAGAAATAAAAAAAAGCTGCTATTGGACAAAATGTTCCACATCATTTTTTAAAACCTGTACCTATACTGAAAAAAAAAAATCTCTTTTTTTTTGCCTGGCATGAAGGTCAAAAATCAGCTTTCAAGCATTCTTTTAACAGGCATTATGTTTAAATACTGAACTGCCTGCTTGTTTAAGGAGTGCATTTCTTCAATTACATCCAACATTAGTGCAGCTGTCAGGATTTCCCAAGGGACCACTGCAAGCTGAAAGAATGCCTTTGCTGTGGTGCTGACAGGCTCTGTGGCATTGCTCTGGCCCTTTGCTTGCTTCTGCATTCAGCTGCTGACCTCACAGGTGCAAATAAGAAGAGAATCAAGTACCCAGTCTCTTCTGAGTACATATCAAATAGCACTGAAATGATGGACTTCATTAAGCTTGTACAGCAGCTTTCAAAGAGAGTTTTTAAAAAGCAGCTCTAGTGTAAGGAAGAGGAGCAAGTGTTGGTGAAAGTTAAAATTTTCACTCTGCACAATAAAAAATGCAGTTTCTGATAATATTTTCTCTAATTGAATTACTACTATGAAATCAATAAGGGATAAAAGCCCTCTGAACACATTAGGAGGAAGGCTACCAGCTTTATTTACTTACTACAGGGTATTAGAGAGAGAGGCACACACTTTACAGCAGGGACAGCTCAAGGCATGAGCAGGGTATTAACTGTTACCTTCACAAGTTTCCCTACAAGTATGTCTGCTTAAATGACCCAAACAATTTGAAGAATTCAAACACCAGCTTTTAGGAGCAAGGTGGTATCCTGAGAATATCTCCATAAGAAAAACATTTTTTTTGTTGTACTTCCCTCAGCAGCCTCCTCAGTCACAAGCTCTGCTCTAAAGCACCTTTATAATGGAAATGGTCTTCAGGATTTCAAGGTCATTGTGACAACACAGCTTTTCTGCATTTTGATTCAAATGTAATTTGAATGATTACTGAGGCTCAGAGACTCTTAAAAGAGATGGAGGCAGGAAGAAAAAAAAAAACAAAGCATCAATTTGGGTGAAAATTTAGCATGTAGTTTTTAAACTGTCCTAAAGAGCAGAGAATACAGACATAACACATATGGTCTGATTTTCAGCATCTATTTCCTGGTTTCATTAATGGCAGTATCAAATGCTTAATAAAAGCCTTTTGTTGTTTGGAAGAATGTGGGTTGAAGCTGGCCAAGTGAGGGACACCTTAGAGACAAAGACCAGGGGAGGTGAGATGGTGCAGGCTGTGTCTGTGGTAGTTATTTGAACAAATCCCATCTGTGTGGCACTGGAGGATAGAGGCCAGCTCTTGCTCTCTGGACAGGTCTCCTATGTCTCTTCAGTGCACATTTTAGCAGCCAGAATCTGTTTGCAATCTCCCCTGGGACATTTGGTGGGTTAGGACAGTGATTTCTGCCTTGATCCTGATAGTTCCTGTGGTTCAGCAACTGCTGGGTGGCATCAGCAGCACAGCCCATGACAAAGCCAGCAATGCACGGGGGTGATTGATCCCAGGGAGGTGCCACAGGGCTCTCCAGCTTGGGAATGTCCCCAGGACAGAGGTGGGATGTTCCCCTGGCTGTGACTCCTTGGTGGTGAGGAATTCTGATCCTGCAGCACATGAATCACTTCCCAATTTGGGAGATCCTTTATGCTGTAAGTGTTGGTCCCCAACACACAAACGAGCTTCCCTTGAGCCTGGGAAAGGGGGTGGTGCACACAGCTGCTGGGGAAAAGTGGGAGCTGTTTCCCTGAAGGAAGGTACCACATGCATGGACCTCACACATCCACACACGGGGATGTGTGGCCTGTCCTGGACACTGCCCCTGTGCAAAGCTCTGGAGGTGGGGAGGAAAAAACCCACCCTGAGCTGCCCTTGCACAGCCTTGAGATTCTCCCCAGCAGCAGTGGGGATCAGGATGGTGCTGAAATAGTGGGATTTGGAAAGTTTGGAGACCTGAATTAGGACCTCTCTGGATCTTCAGAGTGCTCTGGTCAGCACAGCCAGACAGAGGTTGTCAGGTAAAACCACTTGTGGAGGAGAAGCTGTTCAGTGCCAGACCTCTCACTGACTCTCCCAGAAAGGCAATTCTCTCTGCGTATCTTGCACTGGAACTCCAATACTGAGATGGGCATCTTCCAGGAGCTATTAAAAAATAACTTCCCATGAATAGCCCAGCAACCCAAAATCTATTCCTGCATCCTGACAATTTCAGTGTGTTGCCAGCTCACAGCTTTGCTGCCACCAATTCCTTGAGGCAGTTTTGCCCAGCACTGTTGAAAAGGAAAACACTCTCTGTGCCCTAGGGGAGATGAAGCATGGAAGTCCCGTTATCACTGACAGAAGTTTTGTCTCTAATTCCCCATCTGCTCTTCTGAATGTTAACCTACAGTGCTGGCACATCAACTTAAATGATAAATAAGAACTCCAAGCAGGAAGTGGCAAAATATTAGTCAGATAGGCTGCTGGTGTCTGCAAAAATGTGGTGTGGATGCTCATGTTTCACAGAAGAGAAATTATAGGACAAAATAATGTTGTTATATGACACTGATTGAGGAAAAATGCTGCCACAGAATAGGACGAAGTAATGGTCAAAACCAGATCTATCTATTTATTTATTTACCTTTAATACATAGAGGATCCTGCACAGTTCCTCCTTCCTATTCTGGTTGCTATTTGTGTAGCAGCTGAGTAAAATAGCACACGAGGCAAGAAATCTGTGAGGAGAGTAATAATGTGGTGCATAGTGTTAACTTGCTTGTTTTGGAAATACCCATTTATCTTGGTTAAAAAGAAGCTTGGCCCAAGTACTAAGCCAAGTAATCATGATTAGGGAGAGAAAAAGACATTCACCTCCTTGGAAACTCAATGCTTTTCAACAGTAATAGCACTGCAGTGACATTGTTCAAAGGTGGGTGCTTGCAGTAATTAATATAGATTATTGTCATATGAGGAATGGAAGCATCTGGGACTGCTCCTACCTGCTTTCATTTCCAGACCAGTTATGAGACCAAAAATACTTTGTGTTTTTGTTTGGTCATGGCCCCTTTGCTGTTCAGCGTGTTCCACTGCCCTCAGAGAACGGCAGAGGTTTTGTTCTGTTTTTTGGTTCAAAACTGCATTGTGGGCATATGCACACTCTTTTGTCTTAGAGAGACTTTTTCTTTTGTTTTTTCTCACTGTCTTTTTTCCTGACCCTCAAGAAAAATTGGTTTTATGCTAAAAAGTATACTGTAAGAACACATCTGTAAAGAGATTCATGAACTCTCAAGCTGTTGTTTTCCAAAGAGGCTGAATCTGCATCTTTATCACCCAGCATATCACGGGAGTTTACACTGATTTTTGACCTCATAGCTGGTGCAGCACTGTGTTAAGCCCAGAGCATCAGCAGTCAATCAACTCCTTGCCTCACCAGATTTCCCATCCACCCCACACCACTGCTTTGTGCATTTCATGACTACCTTGCTGCAATGTGCTGCTCTTCCTGCTCTCTCTTGTGCACATCCCTACTCTCTTTTAGGCTGTGGTCCCTGTCTTTCTAGCACTCTGCTTTAATGTGAACCACTTAGTTTCGAACTTTCTCCCTGCCTTGCTCATCAGGCTGGGTTTGATCTGTGTCCTAACGAATGACTCCACTAGAAAGGCTTCCTTCTTCTTGCTCTGGAGAAGGTTCTCTGGGGCATGAACTGCCCTGTAGGAATCAGGATTTTGTGTTGTTCTTCTAATCAGCCAGATGGCTTCTGTCCCTAATGTGTGGCTTGGACATCCTTACCATCACTCCACAGACTATTACAGAAGATATTTGGTCATATATGAGCAGAGATTCCTGACTGGTAAGCATCAGCCATGTTTAGAGGTTGTTATATATATTGCTACCACATTATTCCCAAGAGCTGTTCTATTTTGCTGGGAATAGTAGAACTGCTCAATGGAGAGAAATCCTTTCCATTCAATTACTATTTTAATATTGAACTCACTGTTAAAATAACAGTTCCTCGCCACTAATCAGCAAAAAGCAATCAGGCAGAGCAAACAGAGGACATGTGTGAGTTCAAAGGTCCACAGAGTTGTAGTCATGTTGCACATGACTTAGACTCAAGAGCCAATAGGCAGCTGCACCTACAGAATTACATTTTAAAAAATAAGGACATAAAGATTTTAAATTTTGTGAAAATTATGTGAAACGTATGCAGGAAAAAAAAATATGTCTGGAGCTTTTCTACAGCACTTGGGCACAAAATTTTGTTTTGTGAATCCGACACAGCAATTTATCATATTCAGCTAAGAGGGCTACAGATGGTGAAGTTTGTGTTCTGAAAGCATGACAAGCCACTGCAGAGTGCTTATGATGCCAATTTTACCCTTTTGTAATAAGACAAAGAGGAAAGATGCTCATGAGAACCAAGCTGGGTGTTTGTTTTTACCAGAGAGTTGCTTATTTCACAGCTCCGTGACTCAGTATCAGTAACACTGGGTATTTCTCCATCAAGCCCTTTCCTTACTTTCAAGGGAGACAAGTGCTTCCTACCCAGTGTCTGTCACAACCAGGTTTCTAAGCTGATGTGCCAGGACTATTCACAACCTACCTGTAGACATTCCTCTGTGTTCAGAGGTCCTCCAGCAGGTCTGAGAGACGACATGTGGTGGAGCACAACTGCCAGTAAGCTGCAGATACACACTCAAGCTTCTCCTGTTCCTCCAATCCAGCACTCTCTGACATTTAGATCTCAACTATCTATTTCTTACATATGTCAGCAGATGTAATACAACATTTTTTCACTGACAGACAGAGAAAATAAACCAGCAGCACACAGTTAAGTCACTTTCCTGAATTTCCAGGTCACATTGGCAGGGTTGATCCAGCACTCCCGGTCCTCTTCCCTGATCCATATTTTGGATCAGTTCTTTTAGGGACTTACCTGCACAAACACAGTGCAAAAGTGGTTGCCTGCAATGGTGAAGGAGCTTGACACCAATACCCAAAGCAAAGTAACCCAACCTGGTTACTGGGTTAGCAGTGCAGGCTGGAGCTCTTGTCTGAACCAGGGATGATGCCAGGGAAGATCTTTTGCAAACCGTGTCCTTGCTCGGCTCGCAGTGTCTGTGTCACACCCGTTCCTTTGCAGTATGAGCAGATGTCTCTGGGTAGTGGTCTTTAGTAAGATGTGACATGAGAAGCTGCAGCAGTGGCTTTGTACTGCTGCTCACTGTCCACCCCTCAGCAGCACAGGGGTAAGGCCAGCTGTGCTCTGCTAGATGCTCGTAAAAATTAGCAAGAAGACTAACAGCAGACTGCTGTATTTTACCACAGAAAATAAAGGCAAACAACAGCTAAAACTGGGGAGGGGAGGAGGGAAAGGGGAGCACAGAAGACAGACCAAAGGCAACATAAGAGTTGTATTTATTTTCTAATCCCATCTCTTTTAGTGTCTGTGATGAGCGCTGTAACTAAAGGAATCTAACTGAATTAGAATTTCAATATGTCCTGAGCAGATTGGAGCTGTTTCCATTCATGAGCAGCACGTCCCAGCTGTAATTGCCTGCTTGCTTATCCACATAGCTCTTTACAGCTAATCCAAATGCAGACTCAAAAATAAATAGTGCCAGAGCATTCACTTCCCGCTGGGCAGTAGTTTCAGCTCTCCTCTGCCTTGGCTTTGTTCTGGCTGGTGCTCTCCATGGCACAGGGACTGACTCAAAGGAGATAAAAGATGATTGACCTGCTCAAGGAATTAGGTGACAGAAAAGCCACTCCTACCATATCTGCCCTGCCAGTTTGTGCTTTACCTCTGGGTGCTGCTTTGCATCTGTTTGTCTTTCTGTGCCCTCACCTCTCTCCCCAGTCACATCACTCATGCAATCTGCTTCTCCTTCGTGGTTTCCCTAAAAGCTGCTGGTGTCCTCTGTGTCCCCAGCAGCACATCACCCTTCCCCTCCCTCTGCTCCTAGCCTCAAACACACTGCCAGTATTTTAGTGCTGAAGTGAAACTCTCTTCAGGGACATTTAAAAGCCATGTCCTTCTCAGATCAGCTTCTCTGGAGGGGTGTAAAGCTGAGGCACAGTTGCACAAAGCTGCAAGGGGTGTCCCCATGGGCAGGATTTGGCACAACCACAAAGCAAGGCTCTGCCTTTGCTCTCTGACACAGGAATCTGTGCATGTCTTGGCTCTCCTCCCTCCTCACTGGGTGGAAGGTTGTTGTCCACCATTTTTTAGGCTGTTTTTTCAACTACAATCACCACAGACTTCCTGAGAGCCTTTGGCCAAGTCTCAGCAGCCTCTGTGCCTCTGTTCATCACCTCTAAAACACTGCTGACACCCTGTTGCTTCACGCTTTGGGGTGTAAATCCCAGATCCTGAAATGGCAGCAATGAAAGGACATAGGAGTCAAGTCTGAGGCCACTTCACTTCAGCATAGTCAGAGGCATTCAGCTCCCACTGTGCACTAAATTACACTTAAAAATAGGTTTATTAGTAACTGAAACAGCATCCTTTAAGATCTGGTCAAGTAGGTATCCCTGCTGGGGAGAAGGTCATTCCCTCTTGAGGACAGTCAAAGAGACTGACCTCAGCATGGGGCAGTGTGCCTCCACTCCATCTCCTTTCTCTCACCCCATCTCACTCCATTTCCCACTGGCTTTATCAGGGCATAGCCACGAGCTACAGAGGCTCCTCACTGCCACCCACATGCTCTCATCCAGCCAGCCTGGCCCAGGGCTGTACAGCCCTTGTGGTGCAGTGCAGCACCCAAGGTGATGTATCCCTCTGCAATTGCAGAGGGCTGTGTTAAGATTTAAAGGAGAGCATCAAGTGAGGTAGTGCAGCACTTTCACTGCCTTCCTCCTTATCCCCAGGATCCTTCTCCATCAGTGTCATACTACCTGGTCTTTGGCAAAGCCAGTCTCCCTTTAAAACTGTCTTGGTTCAGCGGGATAGAAGCAAATTGCAGGGAGGTGACCCTGCACTTGCCAGTGCTACACTCCCTCCCAGAGCCAGCCCCATTTTACAGGCAAATTGTGCCCTTCTCTGAAGCCAGGGAGCAGCTGAGATGATGAATACAGTGCTTGTCCAATGTGTCACTGGCTACGTAAATTCAAATTCAGCACAGAAAGCTAAAAATGTTTGCAGAATCCTGACAGGCAAAGTGGACAATTACGTTCAGCTGCTCCTCACAAACGTTGATGCTCCTGACTGCAACGTGCCAAGAGAGGCATTGCCTCGTGCTTGGATTGCAAACTCACCAGCACCAAAACTTGAGCATGGTAACAAGGGCTGGCTCTTCATTACATGCTCTGCCACCTGGACATGGCCTGAAAGTGACCTCTGCCAGGTGCAGGGGTGGCACCAGCACTTCTCTTGTACAGACAAAGAAGCTGAGGCCAGAATGCCAGACTGCTCCAGGGCAACCAAAAAGTCACCAAAGGAGAGAAGTTGTGAGTCCCTTACTTGCAGTGATAGACAGTAGCTCCCTCCTTTGTAGCTGACCTGGGGACACAGGAATTTCTTCAAATTTGCTGTTTCAATCAACTAAATCAGAATTATTGAGACTAACACAGTGTGGCCAAGGTGAGTGAAACAAGTTGTCACTGGGATAGTGATGTATAGGATAGAGATGTATAGTGATGTATTTTGAAAAAAAATAAGCAAAGAAAATTGGAGAAGGAAGTTAAAGGTAAAAAGATCATGGAGAATAAAGGCTATAAAGTCTACAGCCGTGCTGGGTGCTTGGACTAGGGAGGTAGCTCTTGGAAAAGTGGAAGCCTAGAGATGAAGGGCATCACTAAACAGCAAGGCTTAAAAGCTTTTTCAAAACAAAGAAAGTCAGCACTAGAGAGAAAAGCATCACGAGATGGAAATCTGGAAAATTCAGAGGTTACATTGGAATATTTAATTTTGAAATGTGAATATATTGTCATGTAGTGGGGAGATACAGCTATCTCAGCCTTTCTGAATACTTATCTTTCTCCTGTATATACTGGAGGGAGGGAGTTAGCAATTGCCAAGGATGACTTTAAGTATAAAGAAATATTGTCTTAGAAAAACATACCCAAATATCCCTGTGTTCCACACACAGCTAATCTGCACCTCCATGTGATGGCTTCAGTTGTCACTGGCAGCCCCATTCTCCTCCTTTGGATATGGAATGTCCCAGGCATGCCTGTGACATGGGAGCCCAGCAAGACCACTCTGTGTCCAGGATGTCTCCCTCATTCAACTCAAAATCTAGATGGAGAGCTCAGCTGCAAGCTCTGAGCTCTGGGGAGATTTTGGAGCAGGGTCAGAAATAGAGGTGAATCATTAATGAAGCATCATTAAGCATCAGTCTTCCTGTACTCCTGTCAGTACATTAGCACCAGCTGCCCATTGTCCATTTTCCCCTTGCCATAATGAGGAGCCCCAGACCCAAGGTCACCTGCTGGTTGGATTGGTCTGATAGTGCAGCTGGGGCTCCTGAGGTGCTGCAACAAGAGCAGCAATTTGTGTCACTCTGTCCTGCCCCACTGCAGAGCAGCAAAGTTCTGTCACAAGGCACAAATTCAGCCTTTGATGTTGCTTTTGCTGCTCCTCAATTCAGAGCTGCTGCTGCTGCCAGAGCATTAAATGTTCCCTAAGTGGTGACTGTCCTCTGCTAATGCAGATGCATTTCTTTTGTGAGTTAACTTAATGCTGTTCTTGGTGTGTGGTTTCTGTCTTGTTTTGGATGCAGACAAGGGTTGTAGGTCCAGCTCTTTCATTCTTTCAACACCAGGACTGGAAAACTGCTCTGGATCATCTCCTGAATCAGACAGGAGCATCTTAATACAGTAGTTATTTCCACCACTCTGCCTGGGAAACTCTTCCATGCTCCAAGGCACCTGTAAGCCAGACTACCCTCCAGTCAAGCTATACTTTACATCAAAAATTCAACAGGATATTTTATTTATTCTCCCCTCCTTCATCACACACCACTTTTCCCTGTTTTCTGGCTCATCAAAGCCATAAGAGAACATTCTATCACCAGACAGAGGCACGGGTAAGACCTATTGGGACAGAAAGTCTAATTGTTGATATTCAGTGAATTCACCTCAGAGTGAATGACTGTCTCCTTGCAGTTTGTCTTTGATCCCTGGTTTTAGTCTCTTCTTTTTCTCATGGGTGATGGTGCATGGGACCACTCAAAAAAAGGGTCTGTCCAGTCATGAGAGAGACCAAGTATTTCCCATCACTCAACAGCAAGTGACCTGTCTGCCCAAGACCTGGCACTGACAGCTGTGTGGTGGCACAGGGAGAGGTTAACATGTGGACTAGCAGGAAAATTTTGGGTTTTCCAGAGAACTCCCTTGGGGTTTGAATGAATCCTCTGGCTGGGATATACTGGGATAAAGCATCCAGCACTTGCCAGCATGGACAGTGGGGGATGTGGGTGTATTCAGAGTTGAGGTGGTCGGTGATTGTATCTTTAGGTGAATGTTTAGCTTTTGTTGCCTTTTGATGACTCAGGGTGTCTTTTATGAGGCAAAATTAATGCAAGTGCTTCTCTTTTTATAGTGGCCACATTGCCCAGGAAATGAAATGTCATAAGGGGAAAAAAGCTCATTAGTCTGGTGCCATAAATGGTTCTCCAAGGTCTCAGAAAACCTATGATTAACATAAACGTAGACAGAGGCAATTACAAGCAAACACACATATAAAACCCAGCTTTCCATCTAAAACCAAGGTCTGCAAGATCTCTCTTTGGCTGGGGTGACCTAGAGGTAAGAGATTTTCATACCAATCATGACACAAACCAAAGACAGAGGAAGGAGTGCAGCCAACCCAGGGTGAAAGTGAGGACAACAGAGTAGGTAATATAATCCCCAGGGTACCAGCTAAGGGATTTTGTGATTTACCCTCAGAACTACACCCTTTTTTGGAGCAATTTGAAGCAAATGCTGCCCTGGTGTGTTTTCTTCACACTGAAATCCTCAGTCAGGTGGTTGCTGTTGGGTGGACGTGTTGATACTCCTTAGGACAGGGCAGAATAGTTCTAATCTTGTAAGGGCTATCTCAAGTCTTCATCTTGCAATGGCTGAAAAAGTGGACATCTTGTCAGGTTTTCTAGTGAATTCCATTAAATCCACCAGCAGGCAATGTTCAGGATGAGGATGGGAACAGGAGAATTTGGGAGGAGTGGGACAGCATCACAGATTCATGTATTTGTATCGTACTGTGCACTCTTTACTCTGCATTTCTGCCTTTAACCTTGAGCATTTAGCCAGAATAAGCCCAGATATGAAGAAAGAGGTGTGTTTTGGAAAAACCAAAGCTTGGCCTCCTCGCCTGTCCCTGTGGCAACCGTGTCAAGAGACAACTGTGCTGATGCCACACTGCGTAAATAGCGGAGACAGAGATGCTCAGGCAAGGTCAGACAGAAATCCCAGAGTCCCACCCAATGTCCTGGCTAGCAAAAGTCACCTCAAGAACAGCAGTTTGTGGCTAACCTCCCCTGTAGGAATACCCTCACAGAGTCCTGGTAGTCAAAAAGCAGCTTGAAGCTTCTCTTCTCCCCTGTTTTTAACAGGTATTGTCATGACTTTAGGTGCTCCGTCTGTTCAGGCAATAACACAATCCACTCTGAATGTGAGGCTGACATCCTGCAGTAATGAGTTGCACAGGCTGATTACTTGTTGCATGATAAAAATAACTTGCCAGCAGCTGACTCTGAGAAGCAATGGGGGGGAAAAAAAACGAGGAAAAAGTAGTGTTATTTGTTTTCCCAGAAAAGAGAGAGGGGGTTCACAGTCCTGCCTAGAGACCTACCCAGGAGGGGAGAAAGGCATGGAAGTTTGTTTACTGACCTGGTGGGGCAGAGCATGCTCATGAAGGTTGCAACTTTGGAGGTTATGAATCCTCCAAAGGCCTTCAAAGAAGGGTTTTGGGAAATTTGTGTTGTTGCTGGTGCACAAAAGGTTTTTACCTAACATCTCACCCCTGCCTAAAGGAACCATGGACTTCAGTCACTTATGTCGACCTCGGGAGCAGCGTTATGATGTCATCAGTGTTACAATTTTACAGAAAATTAGGTGTGCAATTGTGTGTTAAATAGTGGTAGTTAGGTTGGATTGCTCAACTAACGAAGCAGGCAGCATTAAAGCTGTCACATATGGACTGCTCCAGGGCACTGGCACTATAAGAGAGTCTGAAATCACTCTGACTTCACAGGGAAGAGGAGTATCCCTTTTCCTCCTCTGGCATCCCCTCAGTGGGACAGACCCCCTCACCCAGCTCCCAGCCCAGCAGTGCTCCTGCAATTTGCTCTGGAGCTTATAAATCTGCCTCCCTGCCCAGGTGTCCCTGTAGGCTCAGACAGGTGGCAGAAGCTGCTGATCACCTCTAATGTGTGCCCAAGTTTTGCTTAATTAAGAACAGGCTCTCTAATAGCTTTCACCACCATCTCCTGATGGCTCTGGGACCACTCAGGCTGTGGCAGCACAATCAGCCAGGCTTTCCTGTAACATGTGACATCCTAAAGGGTGCAATGGCAAATACATAATTTTATTTTCCAGCATTTAGGGACCCAGCCTGGGACGGGCTCAGTCCAGCATCCAATGTGGCCCCTGGGTAGTTGTTCTGACCCCTCCTGCATGGCTTGGAGCAGAAGCACCAGCTAGGGAGTCACTGTGGTGCTGTCTGAGGTAATGTGGGTGAAATCTTAACCAGCAGTGTGAGGATTTGGCTCGAGGTCTAACAAGTGAAATTTCTGACCAATATCACCATCAAAACATTTAGTTGTTGGCTGTACTGATTAGATTCTAGCAGATGCTACTTTACCTTCTAAACTGTAGTTATTTCAGGAGAGGAGGTGCCTCATCTTGTTGTTTATTCTCCAATATTTAACTACAGTGGTTGTAAGGAAAGAACAGAAGTGTTCTTGGCATTCAGACTGCAGCGATGACCACAGAATCAGGGAAAGGGTTGGGGGAGATTCCCCTCCTTCCTTCTCCCTTCTTTTGGGCCACCTTCTTGTCCAATTTGCTGCTCACAAATGCAGCCAAAATCTTCATCAAATATTGCCACCTCTTATTTTAATCAAGGTCCTTGTCTGCAAGTCCCAGTCCTGAGCCAGCACCTCTGAGCCTGGCAGCAGGATCCCAGCAGGGAGGAGGTGACAGAAACACCAGTCTGCCCCGTTTGCCCAGTTTGCTCAGCCAGCTCCCCAACCAGGGTGTGAATTTGGCCTGGGGCTGTGTCATGGCCCCTGTGGTGGAGGTTCTGGGCTCCAGGTGGAATGCCCAGTCCCTTGGCACCCATCAGCCTGGCTGCACACACATGGATTTTGGCTCCTGTCCATGTCAGACTTCCCCTGCAGCCACCTCTACAGTATTTAAGTATTCTCCTGGTTCACCACTATGCAAATATTGAAATTATCCCTTGGCATGATTATGGAGACAGCGACATTACAGACTTTCTCAGATCATGTGCCTTCTCTGCTGACAGCATCAACCATCAGGTTTATTTTTCAGTGAGCTAAAGAATGGCCCCCAGTGTATGAAAACTTCACAATGAAGCACTTGGTATCCGGAATATTTCTTTTTTTTTTTTTCCCTTAAGCTTTTATCTGAATGCATTAAAAACACAAAATGTTGTGCTGTGAAATAATGCAAAATTCCGCCTTCATAGGAATGGCCCAGTTCTCAGAGACTGAGATTTTTAAGTGAGCCTCACTAAAACCAGAATGAATTAAGAGGGGTGACAAGGGGAGCCCCACTATCAGGTCCAATGTCCTGAGACCCTGAGAGAAGACAGCAGTTCTCATACCCTGCAGTGAAACAGAGAAGTCCTTGGGCAGGGATCTGACTGGTCTGGCCAAATGGCCTTGGGATAGTAATTTCTCCGTGGGAAAAGATATCTTTGTCATATCAGTTACATTTCCACAAAATGTTACATTTGCATCTCATACTTGTGCCTCATCCAGACGCCTTCCCTGAGAGCCTCACCTTACAGAGAGCTGCAGAACAATGAAACATCTGTAATGAGTGTGTATGTGCATAAACAATAGCCATTTTGTCCCAAAAAATACTGCCATAAGAACATTGGACACAGCTATTACCTTTTCTTAAACTGCTGATGATTTCTTGCCCATGGGGTGAATCCTCTGCATTCTAGAGCAGAGCTAAGCCTGATTAGCCAGCCTCACTTTTTGCCATTGGGGCTAATGGGATTTATTCTCCATTCTCACTGGTCTCTCATGCCCATTATTTTACATCTCACCTGGAGCTCACAAATGGTCCATCTTCAGAGCATGCTGGGCATGGCCACAGGGGCTCTGCCACCTTGGATGGGCAGTGACAAAAATTATCCCTCTTCCCCCAGGTCCTTCCATCGTCCCACTGCAGCGAGCAGAGCCAACACTGGGCAACCCTCTAAAATGTTTATTTGGACCAGTGGCCGGGGATCTACATCTTACAGACATGATGAGAAAAGGTAAACAGCACCTGTGCTGATTGTCTCTTATGGGTTTGAACATTTATGAGTGTGGCCCGTGGCTTGTCCCCAGTGGTGGCACCAGAGAAGTAGGAGGGATGCAAAGGGTGTCCCCCCTGTGCCTCACAAGCCCGGCTGCTGCTCCAGCAGGCACAGGACCAGCCCAGGGGTGCCAGGGTTATGGTGCCAAGCCAAAACAGGGCAATGCCAGAGCCATGGCCAAAGTCTTCCTTGTTCTCAGGACCTCAGCAGCACACTGTGACCATCTCAGCACAGGTTTAAAAGCACACTAATCCCCAGCCACGAGTTTGCAGCCCCAGCTCCAAACCCTGTGAAGCCTTTATGCTTTTTGCAGGTGTCCTGCCTCCACCAGCCCCACAGCCCCTCTGGACAGCACACAAACACAGTGCCTCCTGTCCTCCAGCCAGATCACTGCCCCACACAGCTGTTGCACATGTGGACGATGCAATCAGCTGCCAGAGATGTTTTCTGGTTACCCAAGTGCACGTGTGAGGATGAGTGTGTGTGCAATACACTGTGCACTACCTGGGGACTGTTAAGCTGCTTGAAATTGAGCTGGTGGCTCCCCAGCCCACTTGAGTGGTGGTGCTGGAGGGAACAGGCTGAAGGAGACAGAGGAATAAATGAGTTACTGGATATCCCAGGGGAGCAAGGAAACATGCCAAAGAGAAGGAAAGGGAAGGAGAGGTTTGAAGTCCACAGACAAAAGCAGTGCTCAGTTGGGAACGAAGGAAGTTAAATATCAATGATGAAAGAACAATTGTCAGTAATGCTCAGACTCATCCTTCCAAAATCCCTCTCCTTTGTAGAAAGATTTGCTGGACAGCTTGTCTTGCCACAACAAGGACACATTTGCCTTTCTTTTCTTTCCTTTGCCCCTTCCCACCTCTCCTTCAGTTCCTCTTGCAGTCACTATTAAATGTAATCACAAAAAATCAGACTCCGGTGAAACAAAAACAGATATCAAGGTATCTACAGTGCCAATTAGCAAAACACACTCTTCAGTAATTCTAATGAGACATTACTACTGGCATCTGCTTGGGAAAATGCACTCCTGAATTCAGACAGCAGAGCTGCCCTCAGGACCCTGAGATTCTTTGGAGAATTGGCTGATTTGCTGAATGTTTCTGCAAAGGTTACATAGGTTTTCAGCTCTTTGGATTATCTGATCCCAAACAGATATTTTGAAGACAAAAAGGCCAGCTTGGCACCAGGTTTCCACGAACTTTCAGTTGGAGCTGGTTGTCTAAATGTCTCCTGTACTTCTGCAAGCCCCTTCTTTAATTGAATTTTCCCCAGGCTAATGTCCTTCTGCATTAGAACACTGTCATGGTCCAAGGTTAGACACTTGGAGGAGATATCTGCCCACACCTTGGGATGGCTGGAAGCTCCTGATTAGCACAGCCTTTGACTCTCACCATGCCTTGAAGCTGGGCTTATTAACTTGGGCTGAGGGCTGGGTCAGTACAAACCCAGGCAGAGCTCATCCCTGCCTGCCTGCAGAAGCAGGGAATAGGGAGCAGTATCTCTATGCCTACACACCATCCATGCTAAATTCAGAAATCTTGTCAAGGCTTCGGGTGGGTTTATTTCCCAAGAGGTTCTGTAGAGCTGTACAGAAGGACTTCTTTGTACCTTATGAGTGATTAATAAAATGCAGGAGGGAAAGGGAGGAAAAGAAGATGGAAATAAGAGAGTGCTGATGGCAGCCTGAGGACTGCAGAGGAGACGTGTGAATACAGAGCAAGGGCTGTTAGTGGGTGGAACTCATCCTCCAGTGTCTGGCAGTGATTTTAACACATGTAAGGTCACCAGTGCCATCATTATATCAAACAGGTGGTGCTTTTTAGAGAAATTACTCACCTTAAATGACCCTTTCCTAGGAATTTTTTCTTTAAACTTCAGACAGGAAGATTGTCACATGAATCAGCAAACTTGCCACTCAGCATGTGCTACAACCACAGACTTTTGAGGGCTTGCACCATAATATTAACTGTGCTGCAATGAGCCACTTGCTCTAGAGCAATCACCTCCTCCTGGGTGGAAGGTATCTCTCAGACATCTCTTCTTGCAGGGTCAGCACCAAAATATCTGAATTTCATTGCTCTTTTAGCCATCAACAATTCCCCAGCTGCCACATTTTATGCTCTGAAAATGAGTTGAGCCCTCATTCTTTCTCAGCTGCCAAAGAGGCTCTCCACAACACTCCAATCATTGGAAAAAGAAAGCACTGGTTTGGTTTGGCTCAGTTTTGTCCAATCTGGTGAGGAAGAGGGAAGCAATTGATTGAACAAAGCTGTTGATATCTATAGGAATCCTTCTACAACCATCACTGAGTCTGTTCTGAGAGCTCCAGAGAGATTTCCTGTTGCCACAGGTCTACTAGCAAGAACTGATGCAGCCAAATATACCTGTAAAGAAAAATGTAAAGAAGGTGGCTTCTGAGCAGAAAAATCCCTGGACATGGGGAATTCTGCAGATGAGATACAGGAGTAGTATCTGACGATTGCAATCAAGGATTTCTGATATCAGTAAACACCTCACCATGAGGCAATCTGAGTGACACCTGCATAACAACTGTGATATCAGAGAAGTGAATGTGAATTCAAAGTCATTCTGAATTATTCAGGCAGGCAGGCATCCCTGTCTGACAAGCCCCAGGACTGCATGGTGCCAGAGGAGGCAATGTCTCCCTCAGTGTCACACCATGGTCCCTTTGCAAGGGGAGGGCTTTGAAGGTGGGTAATCCATGTTTATTTGAATTTAATAAGGTAATTGCAGATGCCTGGTTATTCTACCTTTCCCATGAGGACACTTAGCACTCTTTACAGAGCTCTTTGTACTGCTCATTTTGGAGCAGGAGATACAGAAGGATCTGCTGACCACCTTGCAGAGGGATCCCCGCGTTGCTGCTGTGCAGGGACATGGAGAGGGAAATCTCTGCTCTGTCCCCAGCAGGCACAGTCACAGCTGAGATCTCCTCTCTGGCATCTGAGCCCAGGGAGAGCAGCCAGCCCTTATCCCCTGAGCAACTTGGCAGAAAATACATGGACATTTAGCAGGGGAGAACTTCAGTTTGGAAATGATCAAGGGTGCAAAGACCTTTTATCCATGGAGGATTGCTTCCTGTCAGATGCCTGTGCACAGGGCAGGGAGACCCTGTGTTCTGACAGCTGGGGCTTCTTTAAAACAAACAGCCCCCCTGGATGTTGTATGGGGAGTTATCACAGGTAATCACAAGTATTAGATGGAGTCACCTGATGAGCAGTGTCTGGGATGCAGTGATCTGTACTTAAACACAGCACAGCAGGCAGCTGACTGTGGCTGTGCAGCTCTGGGATCCAAAATCAGCCAGCTAAGCACGGCATTCTTCCAGCTGACCAAGCAGAGAGAGGCCCCTGAGCTGTGCCAGGAGTTCACAGGTACACAAACCCACCCCTACAAGCTGCACACACATGTGCAAGGCACTGCTGCTGCCCCAGTGAGGGACGTGCTGAAGCTGCTCTGTTTGTGGCCAAATACTGGGCAAAACATATTGTGTTCCCCAAACCAAGGCTCTGAAGGGTAAAAATGTGAAGTTTTGTAACAGCAGATGTTCCCAGTATCACGCAAAGGGAATTGGCACCTCCCCAGTGCAGGCACAAGCATGAGGAGGAGAAGGAGCAGGAGGAGGGAGGGCTGCTCAGTGTTGTCTCCTGGGTTGTGGCAGGACTGCTGTCATGGGCTGGCATGTGCCACCCATCCCAGAAGGGTCACCAAGCTGACTCCTGGCAGGGATTCAGGGGAAAAAAGCCCTCAGTGAGGTGTACCAGGCTTTCAGTTTCCCGTTGTTCAGGGCTTTGAATAATATTTCCAAAAGAGCAGTGGAAGCAGTGCTCCAAGCCTGACCTCTAAGACAGAGCTTTCTTTAGTTTTATTTCCTATGGTAGTTGAGCTTGGAAGATGCACCTGGCACGTGGGCAGCAGTCACCTTTGCCAGGTAGCTCATTTTCACTCCACACCCTCCAGCCCATCCTTTTTTTACCTCTGGTGGCACGTTCCTTGGCTCAAAGCCACATGGGAAGCACTTGTAACCAATCTCAATTAGCTATTTGTTTTAAAATTGTCCATTTGCATCCCTTTTATGTGCTATGACATTAGTGAGTGATTGCACTGGGCCTGTTTTATGCCTACACGTTGACATAAGTTATGCTGTGTGATGGTTTAATGTGCTGGAACTGCATGACAATCTCTGCCTTCCTGTCTGCTTCCATTTGGGAGCAATGCAAATCCTAACGGCAGCACTTAAATACAGTTTGATAAATAATAATAGAAAAGTAACATTAGATTATTGCTCTGCATTACTTCTTTGAAGGCAATTGTATCTGCCAGTTTACAATATATTTTTTCTCCCGAACGGCAGAGAAAAATCTTGACAGGCTGAATTACCATTTCATTTCCAGCTAGGAAAACACTGACAAGCTTTAAAGGATGGTTTTGAAGAGAAACCATGGACATCTAAAGATGTAAATTACAGCTGGATAAAAAAACCTCAAGGGTTCTTAGTACAGGAGACTGTTGACTGCAGTACCATCTAAGCAAGATTTTTGCTATAAAACCCCACACCATATGTGCTTTTCCTGACTATGACTCATCATCTAAATAGAAATTCAATTCCAGTCTCAGGCAGTCTATGATTAAACATATTTTTTGCTGTTGCTTCTACTGTGTTTATGTGTGATTTTACATCTGTTTCATCTCTATTTCTTTATCCCTAATAGTCAATGAAAGTTCTCTGGTTGACCTGACTCAGTGATTTTTTTTTTTCCCCCACGGATGAGAGAAACTTGGTGGCTTCAGCTTAAATGAGTGGTGGGTTTGCCAGAGCCCAAAGTGATGTTGATGTTGCTCACCTGCCATTTTGCAGACAGTGGAAGAGGAACTTCTCCCACATGTGCTCCTATGTCCATGTTATGGTGGTGCCAGGGCTCCGAGTGTGCTGTTCTCATGCCTCAGGTGCTGCCTGGATGATTCAAAAGAGCCATAACAGAAAGCACAGGAGATTTTGACCAGCCTCAGGTCTGTAAGTACATTTTAAACCCACAAAGTTTGAGTGTGTTTGAAATGTACTCAAATATTTCCTTCTCCACCATTGTGTCCTCATGACCCATTGAATCATCAAAGGCTCGGAGATGAAAGAAGGACTTATGGTTAGAAAATGCAAAGGACTCTCTGCTGAAGGGGGAATGGTTGTTGTATCTTCCTTTTCTTTTTTTTTTCTTTTTTTTTTTTCTTTTTTTTTAAATCCCAGAACAAATAGCTCTGGTGGATAATTCTCTGTGAGGGTTTTCACTGTAATGAGTAACTGGGCTTCCAAAAAGCTGTTTTATGAATAAAGTAAATAAGCTCCCACTCAAAAAAAACCCCACAGAAATCAATTGCAAAATCCCCGTGGTGTTTCATGAGCTTTGAGTCACACTCAGGACGGAAAATTGCCCAAACCAATAGCCTGTAGTGAATCAAAAGAGAGCATGGTCCTTTCAGATAATATTAATGATAACTTTCTTCAGGTTATTTGCTACATATGGTAACATAAATCCTGTAACCCCACTAAGCTTAAGAAAAGACACCTCATACACCTGAACAACTTCTAGTGGCCTGAGGTGGCACTGGCAGGTCAAATGCACCTCTGGAATAATTCCACTGGGCCAAAGAGGCTGCACCAAAGAAGGATTTACTGAGCTGGCACAAGTGTCTAATGTTTGTATTTGCTGTAAGGGGTTTTTACCTTTTCAGAAATGGCTGTAATTTATTTTGGAGATGAATAAGTTTCCACCAGGTCAGAGTGAATCAGTTGAAAAAGGACACCTGAGGACCTTTAAGCTTTTTTCTCCCACGAGACGGGTGTGGAGGTGGAACTGCCCACCCTGTAGAAGCTGTATGGATGATTAAAGATGAACTTCACATAAAAATTTATTGTTTTCAACCTCAGAAACATTTACCAAAAAATCAGGGATCACGACCTACTGGACAAAAGGAAAACAGTGACAGCCCTGAAAGCTGGAGAGGACCGGGCCATTCTGCTGGGGCTGGCCATGATGGTGTGCTCTATCATGATGTACTTCCTGCTGGGAATCACGCTCCTACGCTCCTACATGCAAAGGTAATTCCATGGCTGTCCCTGCTCTCACACCTCCTGCTCCAGCTGACTTCATGTGGCTCATTCTTTTGACTTTTTTTGTTAAAGTTTCATAATTTTTCATTTGGTCAACATAACTCTGCACTTCCTTGCCCTGGTATAAATTAGGCACAGCCACAGTGAAAGCAATTCAGGTAACACTGGCATAAAGTGAGGGAAGAATTAGATCCCTGTTTGACAAAATCTTGATCCACAGGCTTTAGACTTGGCACAGTTTAACACCAGTATAATATCCATATCAGCTGGCCTGCAGTCTGCTGAACCTCATAAGCTTCTCAGGGACTCTTGCTGCAAAGCCCAGACTCAGGACAAAAGAGCAAAAAATATTTTGCAGCCTTGAGAAACAGTATGCTTCCAAATGAAGGATGGAGAATTAATTTGGGAAAGAAATCAAGCTCTTTGTAGCATGTAGTTTTCCATGTTGGTTATTGCTTTCATTTTAACAAGTGAAAGCCTTGTGAAAGATAGCAATTTGCTGAAAGCGAGAGACCATCTTTCATCATTCCTGCACTGCACTTAATTTTTTCTGAGGCTTTCTCTGGCTTCCTCCTCTGCCACCGAGCAGAGAGTTTGGTCTGTGATTCATTAGCAACATTTGCAATCAGTTTTCAAGCATCAGCCCTATTTAAAATCCAGCACAGGCTGCAATAAGGCTGTCAGCAATGGGGTTTTTTCTGCCCTGACTGGTGGAGTTAAGAGAATGAAAAATGTGTAACTGGGGATCAAAATATCAGTCTGCCATGCCCCAAACCACAGGGCAGGGGCACATATCTGGCACATTTTGGGTTAAATACCACAGGCTTCTTCTGTAGGCACAAGCAATAAATGCCTACAGTTAACTGGTATGAACATCCTCAATTATACTGGTGCACCTGCACGAGAATATTCCCTTTTGACCCTGCAGTGATAAGGAATACAGCTGAGGATGAGCTGTACTGGTTCACAGCATCTTATTTATGTGATAAATTTATCTGTCCCTTTTTAAATCAAGGCAAAATTTAGATTTTGGAAACTGAGATCAAGACCCATTAAGTATCCAAGAGCATTTGCTATTCCGGATTGCTCTCCCAGATCTTTCAGCAATATCAGGGTCAATTGCAGAGGCTGCTAAGGTCAAAACTGCTCACGTGGAAAGAGTTGATTTATATTATAAGATATGTGAAAATAAAATTGCCAGAAGATATCAAAGCACCTCCAAAGTATCAACTATTCCATCTTCACAAGTCTGTGCTAGGTAGGTGTTGCTTTATTCCCTCCCTGTATGAATAAAACAGCAGCCAGAAAGGTGAAAGGGAGAAGACAACCCAGGAGCCTTTGCTATCACTTTTTTCCACACAGCCAGATCTCCTGAGGGGTTATTCTCCTTTACAGCAATACCCCTCCAGCAAATACTGCCTAGAAGGGGGAAAAATCCTTTCATTTGATTTCCCCCCAGAAACTGTAGCATAATTTAATATAAATGTAAAACAGAATATACAAACAGAATTACTGCCGAAGTAAAACAGCAATGGAATTAGTCAGAAATCTTTGATATCACTTACTATGTAAAGCCTCTCAAAGGTTTTGTGAGAAGCAGACCCTCATTCCCTCCATGGCAGGGCAGGACAGCCACACTGGGAGAGAGCTGAGGGGCTGAGCACGACTAAAGGGGAACCCTGGGTGAAACCTTCCCCCAGCCCACAAAGGGCTTTTTACAGAGCCCTCAATGTGCCCTTTCCCCAAGGAAAACACAGCTGTAGATTTTTAAATACATGCCAGTGAACATTGCTAGTGCACAGCCAGGCTCCATTGTTCCAGTTTTAGCCTCTGGTGAGTTGGAGATAAGATTAAATCCTCCAGAAAAGTTACAACCACTGACTTTATACAGAAAACTGAGCAAGCTGCCACTAGGAAAAGCTTTCCTGTAGGTAGAGCTGCATGAGGCACCACTTGTGAGTTCCTGTGTGTTCATATGAGAATACATACCCTGCTCGTTCAAAATTGTCCTCTCAACCTTCACTTTAAATTGACCTGGACTTTTAGTTAACCCTCAAGTCTTGGCTCAGGGTGTCCTGTCATGCAGGGCCATGTGTGCTGTGCTCTCCTCAGTGCAAGCTGCTCTGTTTTCTTCTTTGTCTGCTGACACCCTTTCAAATATGCCTTCTCCAGGGTCAAAGTTCCAGTTCAGTTTTCATTTATACTCAGACATGAGTGAATAGGGTTGTTTTATGCCCAAAGGCTGAACTTTGGGTACTACAGAATAAAACACTGCCTGTGATGTGTGACATGAGACAGCCCAGGCTTTGCTCAATGCCCTGCAACACATAGCCTCTCCTACAAGATGCCACCAGAATATCTCTGATGGGAATCCTGAGGTGGTTTTAGTGCTTGTTTGCCTATTCTTGCCATGCTCTAATGTCTCTTTTTTTTCCTACTTAGTGTCTGGACAGAAGAGACTCAGTGCTCACTTCTCAATGCATCCATCACAGAAACCTTTAACTGCTCATTTAACTGCGGTCCAGAGTGCTGGAAAATCTCTCAGTACCCCTGCCTGCAGGTGTATGTTAATCTCACCTCTTCTGGCCAGAAGCTTCTACTCTACCACACAGAGGAAACAATGAAAATTAATTCCGAGGTAGGAGCACAGAATAAAATTTGTTCCTAAATGGGTTTCTGGAGGGCTTCTCATCTCATTACATCCATTCCTCGCTTTAAAGCGATATAAGGCTTCCAGCTCCTGCTTCGCTGGTAAATACAGAGCAGAGAAAGCAGAAATCAGTGCACAAATCCAGCTCACATGTCTGGAGAGGGGCAACTTTCTGCCTCCATCCACTCGACACAGGGTGCTGTACCCTGAGGGCTGGAGCCTCCCTCATCCTTTGCAAGTGCTTTACAGGAGCAGGGACACCGAGCACTTGTCACATTGATATTCTCGTGGAGCTGTGGACAAGTCACTTCCCACCCAGGAATGGCTCCCTGTGGCAGTGAACACCCCTAGAAATGTGCAGGGGGCTTCCATACGACAGTGAGGATGGAAATGGCCTCATTTCTGTGGGGCCAGGCAAGGTGGTGGGGAGAGATGAGAGAGACAAACCCTGCACCTGAGCATCTCCACTGAGGTCAGCTGTGCCCCTGGGCTCCAGGCACTGCGCTTATCCTGCAAAAATCCTGAATGTTTGCTTGAGTGGGGGCTGGAAAGAGAAAAGCTGCAGCATAAGAACAAAAGGCCTGACTTTGGGGCATGGATAAGCTGAGGAGTCGCCCCATCTTTACAGCACAGCTTCCCTGATTCCAGACATTGAACCAGTGGAATGATTTTGAGCAAGTCTGAAGAACTCCCCTCTCTGCTTCTGCAAGTACAAACTCCAGCACAGCTCCATGCAGGTGGGATGGAGAGAGCGCCTGTCTGGAGGCTGTAAGGAGGCAGCAGATGCAGGGAAGGTGTCTCCCCGGCAGCGGCAGTGGTAGTGACAGTGGCAGTGGCAGTGGCAGTGACAGTGGCAGTGGCAGTGGCAGTGGCAGAGCAGGGCAGTGACAGTGGCAGTGGCAGTGACAGTGGCAGTGACAGTGACAGTGGCAGTGGCAGTAGCAGTGACAGTGGCAGTGGCAGTGGCAGTGGCAGTAGCAGTGACAGTGGCAGTGGCAGTGGCAGTGGCAGTAGCAGTGACAGTGGCAGTGGCAGTGACAGTGACAGTGGCAGTGGCAGTGCAGGGCTGTGCACCACTCCCGGAGAGCGCCCGCCCTCGCAAGCGGCTCCGCGATCCGACACAAAGAAAGGCGGGATGGGACTGGGAAATGTCCCTTTCCCCACCTTCCTGTCCTCTTATCGACAGCGCCTGCGTCCCTGAGAGTACAGCCCAGAGAGAGCTGGGACACAATGGAACCATCAGACTTACAGGTGTCAGATTTGCATTACCTACTTGGTTATCCAAGGTCACTGAACCCCAAACTTGGCAAAGCACACCCCAGAGCAGCAGAGCCCCAGTTCAGGCTGCTGACAGCGTAACCTATTGTGTTTCTATTTATGGCAGCTGTTCAGTAGAACAAATTACTTCTGCATATTAAGATGAAGTGATATTAAAATTAGTCAAAGCGTGGCATGGTTGCACTAGGCTGCTTATTCTGCTGGATAATTAACTCCTGTGGCTGAGACATGGAGTCCTCTGGACCTGAAGTGTGAAATAGATGTGCTGCTCTGGCATCAGTGCAGGAAGAGGCACTCAGTGTGTGAAGCCTTGGGCAGGACAGACCCCACTTCCCGCTGAGGCACAAGCAAAATCATGAAGTGCACGCCTCAATTTGATTAAAAGAGATCAGATAAATCTCTGTGCTCCACTGATTCAAATAAATCGAGAGATTCAGCATAAATCTCCACATTCTGTTATTGATAATTATTTGCTTACTGAAACGGACTTCAACATTCTCCCAGATGCCACCTCCTCTTAATTTAGTGTAGGCACAGTTAATACTTCTCTAGCCCAAGGTTGTTTTACAGGTTAAGTTCTGCTCTCGGGAGGATTCCTAGGTTCTCCTGACATGCTGCTGGCTATGTGACCTGAATACAAAAGCAGTTTAGAGTGGAAGTTGGCAATGTCTATAAAATATTTGGCTTCTTGCTCATGGCTCAGATCAGCAGAGTTTCCAATCTCAAATCAGCACAACCCCATCTCAGCACTCCAGATGTGCTACTCCTCTTCCCTGGCCAGAGGGCATCCCCATGCAGCAGGAAAGCAGTCCTGAGCAGTGCTGGGTGCTACTGTCTCTCTCTATCCATCTGCTCAGGTCTGTGTTTCCTGTCTTTCCCCTTGCCAAACAAACAAAATTAAAAAACCTGTGCCTGGCTCACTGAGCTCTGACATTACTGGGGAGGACACAGAGCACAGTCCCAACACTCCAAGGCCAACACCAGCGACCTTCTAAAGGTCAGCACCCCTCCACCAACCTCTCTGCTGTGCTGAGCACCCACACACACACAGAGCAGCATCTGGAGCCTGCCTCACTCCTGTCCCTGCCAGCCAGCATGGACAGAGCAAAATCCACTTTGATTTTAAATTATGGTTTATCCAGGAGAATTGCTGTCTAACCTGGCTGTCAGCTCAGAAGGTGGAGTAAGGAGTAGGTACAATTTATACTGAGATCTACAGCATGCTGCTGCCAGTCTCTGGTGGGAATCAGTGGGAAGTCAGTGGATAGCTGTCAAGCTGCTCGAGTCTTTCCAAGAAAAGCATACAAGATTTTTTTTCTGCCTTTTCATTGCTCTCGCTGTGCCTACTTTATCTCCAGCCTTTAGGACAAGCCCAGCCCCTTGTCAATACTACAGACAAAATGGTTTAAATGCTTCCATGGCTGCCCTTTCCTTCCTCAGCTGCCAGAGGCTGTAACAGCCTCTGCAAGAGGTAAATCAGCCACGGAGCCAGGCTGTCACCATAAGGAAGGGCTGTGGTAGTTAAAGCAATTAGAGAGGCCCTATTTTGATCTCATATTATGTAATTTTGACTCTTTTCGTGTCATCGGAGCTACTGCTGATTTATATCAGTTCTCCATTAGTGAGATAACAAGAGGATTTAATCACCAAAATCAGCTGTAACTGCCTGAGACTCAGAAATGATGGGGGATACTCAGGGTTTGTCACTGAAGGCTCACGTGTTTATAAGCCAGGAAGGAGTTTGCCTGGTGCAGAGAGGGGAAGCAGAGGTGTTCAGCTGTGGATTCCATGAGACCCATTTCAGGGCTGGAACTGGAGAATTCCATCTGGAGAAATCAATTTAGGCCAACTAAGACACAGATCTCCTCCTTCAACCCTTCTCCAAACCTGTTGCACTGTCCAAAAGAGAACTAAATTGACATCCTGACCACTTTCTCACAAAGATTGCCACAGTACATCCTGTCTAAGTTTCCAGGCTCAGCCTGGACACCAACCCCAGCCACAGATAATATGATGAGAGCTGTGTATTTCACTGCCCAGCCTGAACTCGGAGCTTTTCGGGCAATAGCCTTGTAGTGTAACATCATTGATTTAAGATAAACTGCCTCCAGCTCACCTGGAGAAGTTGTGTGATCTCCATCCTTGGAGATGTTCATAACCTGACTGGACAAGTCCCTGGGCAACTCTGCACTGAGCAAGGCACTGGTCTGGACATGCCCAAAGGCAGTTCAGACAGGATACCTACCCAATCCTTTCTATTAGGAAAGTAGAGATGAAAACATAAATAGCAACTTCTATTTACAACTGTCTGGTAGATGCTCCTTGTGCTGAGATTGCAAGGAACACAAGAACCACCTTTCTCATTCTGTATCACAGAATATTCACCTGAGGTAGAGCACCAGACATTGTTCACTTGCAGATTTCCAAGTGTTTGTCAATGCAGACGTGCCACAAACCAGCATAGATTTAGTTGTCTACATTCACAGGTACAGCATCACAGTTGTGGATATAAAATTCCTTGCTAAGCATCGGAGAAAACTGTTGAAAATTAAAGCTACTGAAAACAGAGAAAACATCAATACATCCCATTATTGAGTCCTCCTGCTTGTTTGCCAAACACCTATGAAACACAACCCTGTGTTATCCCTGGGATCTCACTGATCCTGAGATGTTGAAGGAGGCCAGGAGCACCCCACAACCAAAATTTAATGTCCTTGTGCTGAGGAGCTTTTCAAAGCTGAGACCAAGATGTCTCCAGGATCTCAGGAGAACCAGAGTGAGGCAGACAGCACACAGAATAAAGGACATACACACCTTGGAGAGTACCTGGGACACCACAGCCTGGAGAGAGAGACAGCTTCTGCACAAGGAGTCTGGGTGGGAGGCAAAATAAATCAACTTCCCTTGCACTGCTGCACTTCACAGTTTCATGCTCCCAGACCCTGTGTCACGGGCAGCCCAACACGGCTGGTGCCTCTGTGCCAGCGGGTGTAGGAGGAACAGCTCCAGTTCTGCTTCAGCATCACGTCCCCTTTGAAAACACTCAGAGCTGCTGCACTCCTGGAATATTTCTGCAGTCTTAGAGCCCAGAAATCTTTCATCATTTGGGCTTCTATGTTTTCCATTTTCTGTCAAAGGGAAATTGTATTTTGGCAAAAGTGGCCAAGATGTCATTTAATCACCTCATTCAGGGTACTTCATGGGAATTCCAGAAACAGAAATGTATAGCAAAAAAATGACGAGGAAAAAAACCCCAAACCCCCCCAAAAAACTGCAAGACAAACCCATTTGAACTGGAAATATTGCTGTTATGACAGTGATAACAGATAATTTATTAAGAGAAAATGAGGAATGCTTCACTGAGAAATTTCCCCTACTTAGGAGATTATGATCTATTAAAGACTCGTGGGCACTGGAAGAGGGCTCGTGACTTTGGACATTTAAGACAAATTTGGTCAGAGTACAAGAGAATATCCTATAGGGAGCAGACACGCACCAGCAGCAAGATGGATGAGATATTAATGCTCTGATATTTTTCATCTCTAATTTCTAGAGCTCTATGAAATATTCATGATGGCAGTGTGGCCACGCTCCACCATTAACGCTCCAGTCTGCTAACGCCAGACAATCTCTCTGCCATGCTTCAAATCATATTCTGTGTTAATAACTTGCCAATGAATCAATCAAATCCTCTTATGAGGTTAATCCTTTGATCATAATTAGGACTAGAGATTTGTTGCAGTATGTTAAAAAAAGAAGACACAGCACGTCATGAAAAAAAGGAAGGGATATTTATAAAGTATATACATTAAAACAGTAATAATCAAAACCCATGGGTCACATTGTTTTAATCAAAATATCTTTTTTCCTTTGCAAAACTCTCTTTCTCATTAAATTACCTGGGGCTACTTTGGGTTCTCACCAGGACAAGCATCCTGCTGAGTTCCCCCCTTCGCATGTCCAACAAGAAGTTGAGCAGCAGATTTCCACTCCTCCTGAAGCAGTTAATCAAAATACACTTTGCAGGTGTAAAAAATTTTCAGATTTGGTGGGGTGTAAGCACATAGAAGAGGGAAGGAAGTGAGGGGCCCTGGGCTGCTCCCATCAATCATCTTCCAGACCAGCAGTAGCAACAGCAAGTTCAGGAGTTTCTGGTCTGGGTCAAAAATTGTCTGGATGTAGCCTCAATCCTTGTGTCTGCCCACCACCTCACCAGCCCACACCAGCTCTTGGCAGGGAGGGTCAGCAGAGTCCAGGGCTACTGTCCTACCTTTCCCATGGAATATCTTCAACGCATGGACTTCATAAGGTAGAATTTTAAATAACTTGCCCTTAGTATTCTCTGGAGCTCGAGGTTGTAACTGTACTAGACAGACCCACCCTCAAATCTTATTTCCTCTGGGACTAAATCTGAAATTCCAGGGGCATGTTCGGAGAGAAGGAACAGTTGGGCTTATGCTGGGGTCAAAAGCAAAAGCATCCCTAAGAGCCATCCTGGCAACCAGGTTGACCTTCAGCTAGAGGCTGAATGGAAGTCCCCTGGACTGTCAATAGGAAAAGCTAGACTACCTATGTGTCTCTGGCTGAGGCATTATCCCCATGGGAAAATTTGAGTAAAGGTCTCTCCTCATCCCTCTCCCCTGAGTGAACTCCTGTGCCCACTTTGATCCAAGCTAAGTGAAAGCTAAACTACCAGATTTGTATTTACAGAAAGTCAATTACCCATCTAACTGCAGGCATATGTGTGCCACTTAAGATGAAGAGGTACTTCATCAGTTCTATTTTTGCATGTATAAATTAGCAATAATAATATATTCACCTATCTCACAAGGCACTGTGCAGATTAAAGCATTAATGTTTGAACAGCACTTGGAGGTTCTCCAATGGGAAATTCTGTAGCTGTGCAAAATATTGAGTTTTGCTGTGATAAATTTATTATTAGCGTAATAGTATTCCACTCTTGTTATGAAAAGCATAATCATCCCGAGATCTCCCCGCTTGCCACCTGAAAACAGACATTGTAGCAGGTTTGGAGACATGTTTTTCTCCCTCTGATTTCTTGCCAGTGCTCGTACATCCCCAAGTGCGGGAAGAATTACGAAGAATCCATGTCGCTGGTGAATGTCGTGATGGAAAACTTCAGGAAGTACCAACGCTTCTCCTGCTTCTACGACCCCGAGGGGGTTCAGAAAAACGTGATCTTGACCAAACTGTACAGCTCCAACGTTCTGTTCCACTCCCTGTTCTGGCCCACCTGCATGATGATCGGCGGGGTCGCCATCGTGGCCATGGTAAAGCTGACTCAGTACCTTTCCCTGCTCTGTGAGAGAATCCAGAGGATCAGCAGATAGGAAAGGAGACTTCTCCGAAATTTAATTACAGCAAAAATACTGTTTTTTCTCATTCTTCACCAAAGAACCTTAAGTTTGTAATGTGCAAGTCTGGTATAAGTTCCTTACTATATTCTTCTGAGTAGAGCAATAATGCAAAAGCTGTTCTATATGCAAACATGATGTTATTATTATGCAGACAACTGAAAAAGTTCCTGTTTTGTGTTGACCGTCTCTATGATCTTGTTTTATGCTGGGATTAGTACTTTCTTTTCTACAGCCAAGACAGGGCTCGCTGTGACCATTGACCAAGCTTCAGCCAATTGATGTTTGTGGTGTAAAAGATTCTGGGGTAAATTCACTGCTGGACAAAGGGCAGCATCATTGAGGTCTCACACCTGGCTCAGTCCATTCGATGGATTTGTGGCTTTGGTTTTTTTTAGTACTGGCTGCAGAGGGGGGAAAAAAGCATTGATTGCGGGGTTTTTTTAGGGTAAGATGGCACAAAAGGGATGTATTTTGAGGTCATGATAAGCATACAGTATTTTCAGACACAGTAGGACTTGGTGATGCTTTTTGTTTGCTCCCTCAGTTCAAAAGTCAGTTGTACCCTACAGTGTTTAAGGTCTTTTGGAAAACACTTTGGAGTTTTATTTTGTGTAGTGCTATAATTTTCTTCTGTCTTATCAACATAATTTTTGTCACTTGCAGAAGCTGTAGCCAAAAAGCAAAAAACACCTTGTTCCATTTTGTATTCTAGTCTGAGCCCTATTGATGGAGGTGGGACCAGAACTCCTTATGTAAAGGTTTATTATTCATTTGTCTTGTATTTGCTACCATATCACTGTAAAGAAAAAATAACACAATCAGCTATTTTTTCATTTTTTACTTCCAACTATTTTAGATTTTTTTACTTGATATATATACAGATATATATATATATATATATATAAAGAAAAAGCTATATTATATCTAGTTGTGTATTGAAACTTGTTTAGGGGGGTTTTTTTCTTTGTTTTTACCCACTGAAAAATGAACAGTACAACTCGTGTGTTTGTAACCTTCATCCTTGGATAATATCATAACATGGAGAAGCAGCACTGCAGGATCTTATCCAATATTCATGATGTTGTTTCAGTCAAAGGTCTCTGTTGCTATGACATGGGAAATGACAAAAATCTCATCCAATTCTATGGCTCTATTAACTGAATTGTTAGATAATCATCATAACACATTTGGAAATCTCTCCTGACCTTAACTCGCTGTGCAGTGCTGGCTGACATGAATTATGATTTACAATACCCAGATGCAATGATTTATTGGAAAAACTGAGAATCTGGCTAAAATGTTGTCCTATCTGTCAAATGTTTACCACAGTATACTTGCCAGTTTGATTTCATACACACTGTAGTCATAATTTCTGCATAATTTATTTTTATTCCCCTATAGAAAACATTCCTTCTCATGTTTTAAAGACACCTCTCAGTTTTTCATGTTGCACCCAGCCTGAAGGACAAACACAGGGCACATCCTGGGAGCAGTTCTGTGAACTCATTATCCAATAGCTCAAAGAAACCATATACAAACCTACTCAAACCAAGAAAATAATATTTTTCCCTTCAAAAAGACTGCAAATCAAGTATTCTGCCTATTTTGTCTATATATATATAAGTACCTTTCCGCATCATAGCATTAAAAATTTCAAGATGTTACAAAACAAGTCATGCAAGTGTAATGTGAGCTGTAAAAAAAAAAGAATATGAGTTCTCAGCAGTGAAAATAAACCTGCAATCTTGTAATCAGTAGTATAATTTTTCCTTAGGTAATTGAATTCCTGGGGGGTAATGAAGGTTCCAAAAATATGTAATAAAAATATGAAATTAAATCTTCCAGGTTTCAATATCTCCTGCCTTCAGATCTGGCTTGTTTCATGAAACTTTTCTGTTGCTTCTAGTACCAAGAAAAGAGAAGTGCTGATGCACCAGGGAATTCATAAATGTTCCTTGGCAAAAACGAAGCTTTGATCAATAATGTTGGAATTGCAGAAACCAGTGCTGGGAGCTCTGGGAATTTCAGCATCAGCAGGACTGGACTGTGCTGCCAACCAAATCCCCAAATCAGGAATGCTGCACGGCCCTGGCAGCACCGAGCCCTGGTGGGGTGGCTTTTCCACGCCACCACCACCACCACTTATTCTGGCCATTTGTACAATGATTTACGTGCCTGGGGACATTTCTGGTGCCTGCATTTGTGTATTTTTGCTCGGTGACAGGGAAGCTGATTGTTCCTGACATTTACACATCAAACGCTGCTTTCAACATATCGTGCCATAAAACATTTCACCAGAGCTCCTGTGGGTGAAACATCTTGCTGCTGTTGTAGGCTATAATCATTTTGTTGACATTAAGGGAGAGAACTGTGGGATAGCAAAACAACTTGAGTAATTGGATGGAGTGAGGTAAAACAATAATTTTGAAGGGAATTATCCATCTGATCCCTGGCACCGCTCACCCCCTACTGAAGTGTTAGCACTGCAAATGGGATTTTTGACAACTCCTGCTGCCCCAAAGAGAGGAGGTGTTTCAGCAGGAATGTTAGTCTGTCCTATTTCTTTCTCTACTCTATTTTAATATCATGTTTTCCCCTGCAAAGGGCATTGATGTTCCTATAGGCAGCTCAAATGAATGAGAAAAACATGAAATGCAATTCAGCAGCCAGGCAAGCCTACCCTGTTTCTAACACTGGCTCTGACTCTTCCCAGCACAAACATTTCAACTCTTGATGTTGAAGATGATGTTGATGCCAGCTGGGCATTTGGGACAGCAGGGAAAAACCCGTCCTGGAAAGCCCTGGAAGGGAGAAGTGCAATATGAAAAAGGCTGTGCAGTATTTCCAGGCATCAGAAGCCTATCACAAGCACCCTTGTGTGATTTAAAGCATTCATAAGTATTTCAGGTACCAAATTCCCATGGCCTTTTAGTGGTTGTTATTTTCTTAATTAGATTGTATATGTCAAGCCTTATTTCTATTCTGGGACATCTAAATCTGAAGCTGAAGTGTGAACATCCCTGCTGTAATACTTTGAAATTGGCACCTTGCAGCAGATTTACTAAATGTCACCAGCTAGGACAACAGAGAGTTTGATTTAGTTTTCCTCATTGAGGAGACATCAATTTGTCCCACAAAATGTACCCAGTGGAAGAATGCTCCAGGGTGAGCTTGGGTGAATACAGCAAGGGGAGAGGGTTCAGGAAGCACGAGGAGACACATCTCAAGGAGACATCAAGGCAGTGAATTCCCAGCTGAAGGACAAATAGGGAATCAAGTCCTTCTTTATTTTCCTTTGCACAGAGGATGGGAGTCAACTTGGGTAATTAATTTTTTAATTCAGTTTGAAAAATAGGGTTGGGGTAAGGGTTAGGGTTAGGGTTAGGGTTTGGGTGAGGGTTAGGGTTTGGGTTATGCTAATGTTAATGTTAGTTCAGTGGATGAAGTTGCTGAGAAAGAGCTGGCTGGTGTTAGTCTGTTCCATGAGGGTTCCTGCTCTCATTTGACTGTCAAACCTCTGACCTTGCAGCAGTATAAACTCTACTGGGAGTGGCATCGTCCATTTAATACTACCTTTAAAATTGTTCAGATGATTTCCCTTCTCATACAGTCACACTGTTATTAAATTAGCTCTAGGCATTCAGGGGTGTTATCCAATATCTTTGCAGCAGCACAATTTTTCCATAGGCTCTGAGCATCACCTTTCCATTAGCCACTGTACTGTTCATCATTCATCAAAGATTTGGGAAAAAACCCTCCCTTTTCTGCCCCACTGAACACTTGTGACTTCCCAGCACTCAGTTTTCCAGAGGAAAACCACACACAGTTTGTGGAGCTCCCAGACATCTCACAATTGAATACAAACTTCACCAAACTGTTTTTATTGTGCAGGACAGAGTGAAAAGCAGGGCTAAACATCAATTATTTTGTTGAAATGTTTTGAAAACCAGTTGTTTGCATTTCTCAGTTTTAACTGAAGAAGAATTTTTAAATCTGGGGACGAGGGAAACTTTTTATATAGGAAATCTTGAAAAATAAGTTAGAAACATAATAGTTCCTCTGAAGCGAAACAAAACAATCAGCAATTGATCAGTTCACTGAATATTTTGAGGAAGGGATTTTTTGTGAGGTTGACCAGCAAAGTTCTTTCATTTTTACCTCCCACTAGGGAAGTGCAGGATCCATCACAAGGATGTCACCAGCAGCAGCCCCAGCCAGGGCCCAGGTGATCTCAGGAATCACCAGGATGAGAAAAGCAAAGCTCAGCACCTCCTTCAAAGAGCATAACAGTTACTGAATTGTTTGTGTGGATGTACTCTGTGTTTAAAGTTAAACCAAGCCACCTTTTTATTTTTTAACACAAAATGGTCAGGCCAAACACTGAAAAAAATGTGTTAACACTAGCAGAGCCCTCCATACAGCCTGTCTACTTTTTCTAGTTCTCCATTTCCATAGAAGGAGCTGGTAGTTGAGTATTTGTTTTTAACTGAACTGCATTTATTTAGGTAAGAATTTAGTGTACTTCATTGCTTAGAGATTTTATTGTAATATAGATGATAAGAGATGCTCATTCTAAAAGCTCTGCAAGCTCTATTGAAACATGGCCATTTCCAGGCAGAAGCTCAGCAAATGACTCATAAACCATGGGCAGAGATGGAGGACCAGCTCTCACTGAACACACAGTAAATGTTTGTTTAATTCTGAAGTTCAAGAAAAGAAGGTGAGTGTTCGAAGCATCTCCAGAGGCAGTCAGGCAGGTCAGATTTAGGGAACCATATAAATTTATGTTCATCCCCTTCAGTACATCACAAAGGGTCAGCCACTGCTATAGGTTGCAAAAAAAAAAAAAAAGCACAGCTTTTTCATCCAGGAGTGTGCTCAATTTTCAATCCATTTCAGGAAAAAAATGTTAGAAAACTGCTGAAGCACTGTGTCATGCAGTGCACCCAAAAACTGGCTTTCCTTATAAAGATACCATTTCTACTATACCATTTCTTTCAAAACTTCGAAAAAATGCTAAAGCAAAATCTGCGCCTGGTGTGATCTACCACATCTCACCTAACTCTTTGTATAGACCCAACTTGATTTCTTTTTCAGGTTTTTCAGTCTACTGAATAATTTGAAGATTTTCTTCCCATTCACAGCTGAAAAAAATATTGTGGAATTGAAAACGTGCTTCCCACTCAGCTCAGGCTAAAATCTCTGAGCCTCCTAGGATAGGTTTTCTAATATTTCACATGGAAGGTGCCCTTTTCTGTGACAGGGGGTGGAACTAGATGATCTGTAAGGTCCCTTCCAAGCCAAACCATTCTATGATTCCACCATGTGAAAATGTGTGTGAGGAAGGTGGGAGGTTTCACCTTCTCTTCCTAAAGTCTCCACCTTGGCAATTCTTTCTCATAACTGCAGGTACTGTTCTGTATTTTGTTACCAAGCACTTTTTAACACCCAGCCACCTGCACAGTTAACTCCAGATCACAAGCAAAGGCTCTGTGGTGCCAGAGCAGCTCAATCCCCAAAATCCAGGGGGGAAAAGGAAGAGCACCTTGAAACCTTTCCCCAAGGAAGGCACTTGTGATTTCAATCACGGCGCACTTACGCTCTGTTATATTCATCAGAAATTAAATAGGAAGCAGAGTCTGATGACTAAGCAGCAACACCTTAATCACTCCCCTCAGAAGCAAGAGTTCAAAGCCATTAATACATCAAGACAGCTGAACAATGCAAGAGAGGCTGCAAACACTGCAGAGGCTGCAAAACCCAACACAGAGGGAGTCTGGGGGTAATTACTTGCTATTTCCTTGGCACCACTTCACCCTGTGCTCAAAGACAGTGGGAAGGCAAGTTTGTACCAGCAGCAGCACATTTGCCATCTCTGGCAGCCCCCTTTCCTCCTCAGCACATGCTGGCTCCCAACTCTACACAGGAGTTTCTGGGTCTCAGCCTCCAAGTATGAGACAAGATCTCCCACCTGAGAGCAAAACAGAGGCCAAGAAATCTGTCCCAAAGCAGATTCTTTCACAGCATGAAGTGCCACTAGTCCAAGGTTTCTATTAAACAGCCACCAGGAAGGAAAGACAAACAGCAAACATGAGTAAATGAGATGTTCTGCTTTGTTCAGGAGAAGTGAGGATTATCTGCTCACACACAGGGGTTTCCCAGAGCAGGAGATGTTCAGGGGCCTCATTCTCTGTTGGCAGGGCCATTGTGTTTGGATATAACATCCAGGTTTTCATTTCATGGGCACAGCACATGGCCCTTCACAAATCTCTGCTTCCCAAGGAGTAGCTGCTTACCAGCACACTGAACCAGATGCTAAAAGATTTGAGTATTAAATATCAAAACATAATTATTCAAAAGCCATCTGGACACAGTCCTGAGTGATGTGCTGAAGGGGAGCCTGCTGGAGCAGGGGTTTGGACATCCCAACACTTGGTAGGCAAGTGCCCTGAGTAAAGGTCTTGTCAAAGGAACAGGAGTCGAGTCAGAAGCTGTGATGGACTTGGCTGTGAGTGGATAATTTGATTAACCTCATTTAAAAACCTGATTTTCTGCTAATACTTCATCACACTCCATTTTTCACTCATTCAACTCAAAGCATCCAGCGAAAGCCACAGAAGCAGAGCTGGCAGTGCTATCCAGGAGGCTTTGCCCTGTTAAGAAGCACCAAAATTAGAGCTGGCATTAGAGGGACTCCAGATCCTCTGCTGCCAAAACCAGCAGGCTTTACCTGATAACTTCAACCAGAAGGTTAATCCTGAGACAGAAGCCAGGAGAGAGGGACTGCAACCCACATCAGAGAGGGGCACAGGAGAGACCAGGCAGCTCCAAGTGTCCCTGTCCCAACAGCACAGGTGCCTGAGCACCCACAGCTCTGTGGACACAGTCTGTGCACAGGAATTTGGGAGGCACTCACTGCTCCTGGTTCTCCAGCATCCTGCCATCAGCTCTGTGCCCCTCAGCAGTCACCTTAAGAAGAGAAATCATCTGCAGTCCCAGATTTCCACTGCTGTCCCTGGCAGCCCTCCATCTTGAGCCAATATCACTCTGGCTGCAAATAGCAAATTAATGATCTAGGAAATCTCTTGTTCCCTTGTACCCTTTCAGAGTGCTCTCCCACCCCTTCTGGCCTCTCTCCAGGTGAGATCTTGGCCATGCTGAGCAACACATGCAGAAAAGCAGGAGAAGCAAAGCCCAAATTCCATCTACTTCCCATTGTCAGAGCCATGTAAACTGGATCAGCACTAGCCCACATTGGGATGCTTGGGCAAGGAGACTTTGGTGGCAGCAGCCCTTTGAGTTTGGTGCTGGCCATCACCACCAGCAGCCTGTTATGGCCCATCACCACAAATGACTCAAGGTCCCCAAAGCGGACAGGGAGAAAGGAGCATCCAGGGCCCTCTCATGCAGTGGTTGGCCAGTGACACTCCTGCTGAGCTGACCCACACCCCAGCCCCCAAACCCTGCTGCCCCATGCCTGAGATAACCCTCAAACCTTTCACACCTCACACCAGGAGCAGGACAGGAGGTGGCAGTCCACTCTGGGGATGCCACCATGGGCATGGAACTGAGAAAGTCCCAAATGCCATTCATTTCTTCTCCATCTGTGGTGCAGATATTTTGGTGATCTTTACCCTTCAACGTGCCCCTTCAGAGTTGCCAAGGCATCCTGCCCACTGCAGAGGCTGTGTGTGTAGACCCAGGGGTGGGCTTGTCCTCTTCTCCACTTTGTGACTGGGAAAGGCACAGCTTTGTCCTTCCCTCGAGTCGCTTGGCTGCTCAATACCAGCCTGACAATTACTTCCAGCCTTGGATAAAAATCTCCTGCCCTGATGCTGTTAAATTATGTAGAACAAGATTATAATTACATCCTAAAAAAAAGCCCCTAAACTCTATACTTAAAAGAACATTATTCAGGTTGCAAAAGCAGGCACTCCAAAGTTACAAAATGCCAGAAATAGAGCTGCCTGAATAGCTTCCATGCTGCACCACTTGTGTATATGCAGGGTGATACAGGCTCTAACTCTACAGGGATGTTCCATTTTCCCTGACCCCTGGCCCTGCCCTAGTGAGTGACCTTCAGGCAGGGTCACAGCCATGGTTCCACAGAGCAAGAGTGGGAGAGGGAGCCATGCCTGATGTCCTTTAGAGGAGAACACTGCTGAGAGGTCTCTGAGGGTGGGGAGGGTTAAGGGAGGCTGATGGAGAGCCCTCCTTTCCCAAAAATACTGTGGATCCTTTTCCTGCTCAACTCTTCCAAGTTTCCTGGTGAAACCACCGGCTGGCACAGAGCAAATTCTGGGCTCTGCCCTGAGCAGGGCTCAGCTCAAGCAGATCATCTTCCTGCTGAAAACAGCCTGAAGGAAAGATTTTGACAGCTCCAAACTGATCATCTTCGGACATTTTTGACCTGCAGGAAGCAGGGCCAGTTTACCATTAGCTTTTGAACTCTGTTGTGTCAAAACTCCAGGAAAGTGCCACTGGACAGAAGCCTCCCTTAGCTCCTGGCAGCAGGGTTCAATTTAGCCCTTGTTCTGAGTGGCTGCTGCCAGCTGAGCGGCCTGACACCAAACCCACCCACCCCACAGCCAAAGGGACCATGGTGAGAGGCTGTTCCCCTCCACCAGCCCTGCTCCAGGAGCCCACAGATGCTGCCTCACCTCTCCCCAGAAAGGCCTTTTGGCTTGTTTCAAGGCTGAGCAGACAGACCAGAATCAGACTGACACACAGGGGGTGTCAGGGAAAGCCTACTTCTGTCTGATCCTCAAATTAAATTAAAATCTATTGACACAGAGACTCTGTAGCCACCAAAACTCACGTTCCTCCGGTTCATCCTGGCCTCCCCATACGCCAGGCCAAAGGTCAGGGTGTTTGTGCACTCAGTAAAGATGAAACTGGTCAAAGCCAGCCATCAGCCCCACAGATAGACCAAATCCTGCTCCTCTCACCAGGGATTCTTCCCAGACAACACCCACAGTAAGCCATGAGGGGCCACCTGGATTTACCATCAGTTGCCAGTCAGCAGCAGCCCTGGTGCACATCACCATGGTCCATGAAAATGTGGTGAAACACAGTAAGGCAAAGCAACTATCAGGAAGAAATGAAGCAAAATTAATTATCTTACCTGGGTTGTTTCAATTTTTTTTTTCTCATGGTGACTACAGCATCCAAGGACCAACAGATCTCCTCAATGGTCCTTGTTCTCAGTGACTTCATGTTTGGAGTTTTTTAACATTTGTTTTGAATCTGGCAAATTTCCTGCTCAGTGATTCCAGAATATCTCCAGCACAGGAAATATAAAGAATTAATGCAACCTCAGTGCATAACACGTTTGCACTGTGTAGCATCTCCAGTTTCTTGAGAAGCAAATAAGCATGTGCAAGTTGCAAATACTTGAGCTTTTTGAACTGAAAAAAAATAAATTAATAACATCTACCTTCTCAATAATTCACAGCTCTATGGAGGATGAGACAGTCTAGATGTGGGCTACGTAGCAGCTCAAGACTTTCCTTTGTCTCTTCATGACTGGGTTTCAATCTGGGCCTGAGCCTCACCTTCCATTCCTGACTCAATTGGCCTTGGGGTGTCCTAGAAATACAAGCCCTGTTACTGGTTTTGTGCTTCAGGGCACTGCTGTAAAAAAAAAGGAAGCAGAAGCCCAGAAAGAATAAATTCAGCAAAATTTCATGGGAGTCTAGGACCTTGCTTTCATAGAACAGTGACACAAAAAACTGTCCTACAGCAAAGTTTTTGTCTCTCCCTTCCAGCCAGTACCAGCTGTTTGCTCCCCGTGTCCTGTGGTGTCCACCTGGGATGTCCAATCACAGACATGAGCTCTTTGGACACAAAGACACCTTCTGCTCTGGTTTTACAGAGCTGAGCACAGCTGAGCCTTGACACAGCTGAAACTGCCTTGGTTACCAAAGTAAGCACCAGCCTCAGTGACAATTAATGGCTGATTTTCCATTAAAATAATAATTTAAAATAGAAGCCTCTCTGCAGCCTGGAGCATGAGACTGGTGGGGTGTCAGATCAATTTTCCCCTGGACTGAATCCCTGCAGGATGGGAATTACAGAGGGTACAATCACAGCACCTCTGCATGACCCACAGGCCACAAGGAAACAATTTCAAATCATCAGCCAAGAGCACATCCAGGGTGGAAGGGGCTGTGTTGTCTGGCCAGGCCTGGTTGGGGTAGAGATTATATAGATATGTGATTGGGAATTGTTTTCCTTTTCTTTTTATTTTCTGGGATTGTTTGCAATGCTATTTGTCACACCTCTGCAATCTCTTTGTACAGCATTCATCTTCTTACCAGTGATGAAAGGCAGTGCCCTTAAGGACTTTTTGCTGGCCTTTTAATTGAGTTGTTTAAACTGATAAATTCAGCTGGGGAAAACTACCAGAGAAGGAGTGATGATTTTATTAAATAAAGAGAGAGCAATCTGGAGAAGCAAGTGCTGGGACACAGAATCACTCTCCTCTCCAACTGCATTTCTGCAGGGCTAAAGATGGTGAGGAAAGGTAATGGGGGCACCAGCAATGCCTTGAACCAGCACCCTGGAGAGCTGGAGCATCCCATCTGCATGTTCACATGGTCTTTTATAAGATGGACTGGCAAAAGAACAGCCTTTAAAAATTATAGTACATTCCCTTGCACAAATACAGCCTGTAAATATATATGATTGTGCTAGTGGGTGGAATATCTTTCCCCAAATCTGGGAACTCACTTTCGTTGCTGGAGGATGACTCAACTAGAAAAATGCTGGTCTGTCTTGCAGAAGGGGTTTGCAGCTAATAAAGGTTCCTTCCATGGGGTGTTATCTGGAAAAATTAGTAATGAGAAACTATAAGTTTAGAACATCATAGTTTGGAAAAAGTTTTGGTTTTTAAACCTTCTAGAACATCTGCCTGCTATCAGTGAGTGTATTCCAGGGCCAGGTCCTGTTAAGGCACCCACTCTGTCAGACTTTGTCTTTGATAGTGAATAGCTGAAATCCAGGCTTTTCCAGCCTGTTCTGACAGCCAAACCTGCTCTGTTCACTTGGGACAGACACCAACAGTCTCCAATTCAATTTATCTCTGAGTTTTAAATAACCACGAGTGCAAGAGCCACATTAGACCCAGGCTCATGGGACCAGCTGACAGCACAATGCAGCCAGCCTCCTGGGATCCACCAAATCCCACCTTGAATCCGGATTTTCTCGCTGGTACTTCAGTTCATTTGGTGTTTTCTCCTGTAGATTTTGATCCCTTGTCTTCCTTCCCCTGTATTCCTTAAGTGTTATTAGGCATTCCAGCAGCTCCCAGCCCAGATCAGATTTGCAGGGAGGCACCAGCTCCTGCAGAGCAAATTCTGCCTTGCTCTAGCAGAGGAAAAATCCCTTTTGCTCCAGCCAGAGCTGACACTCTTAGCAGAGGAACACTGAAATATTGAAGCACATGAATATCAATCAACCTGAAGCAAAAAAAATGAATTCCCTGCAGGAGCAGTGCACTTCCTTCCTCAGAGAGCTGCTGATTAGCAAGGTTAATTGCATACCTGCCAGCAGCAGCCAGCGTGAGCTCGCCCATGCCTTGCAAGGGACAAGAGCTGATAACAGCATCCTTGCTGTCTTTGGGTGTCTGAGCACACACCAGCAGCTACAAGCTCCAGCTCTGCCAGGCTGGGCTGGGAATTTGACTCAGGCAAGTCAGAAGCAGCTGTGGCTTCATGTACAACCACTGAAACTCCTCCCCAGTAACACGTCTTTCTACAGGTGTCAGATATTTCCCTCTCAGAAGCAGAATAAACGATTTTCCAGCAAAATATTTTTCTATTGGATAATAGTATTTCTTATCCCAAAATTTCCAAAGGTGGATTGTGATAGTACCAAAAACATTTTATTTTAAAAGATACAAAGAAGGCATTTGATCTCTTCAGATGAGGATTTTCTCTTTGAAATTCAAAGTAACACATTTCTTACTTTCATTTACTCTCTATTGTAAACAAATCAAATGTCATTTTGGTACTGAAATGAGATATCACCCAACTGTGGCATTTGCACTAAACTGAATCATCACATTAAGAGAAACCACAAACCAGACCATGGTGTAGAGCAACACATCCCAGGCTCCAGCTGCAGCACTCAGAGCACATATTTCGTACTCTGAGCACCCCAGAACACACAACTCTGCTGTTGGGCACAAGGGAAGAATTTGGGAAGTTGCAGCTTCTGGGGATGTGAGAACTATAGAGCAAAAGCACAGTGGAGAGAGACATAGAGAGAGCAGGGAAATGACTGAATGACTGCTGTATTTGGCCTGGGAGACCTGGAGACCTGAAGGATTTGGCTTTGCCAAGAGCAGTTGGTTTTGGTGTGGAGCAGAATCTGCAGCAGCAGCAGCTCAGCAGGGAGAGCACTCAGATTCTGGGTAATGGCCTGGGCTTGGAAGCTGAAGCTGAATCGGGTTATTTCAACTGGCCAGGGGTCCCTGGTGAGCAGGCCAGGGCTAGAGCTGGGTGCTGCAAGGATGTGATGGGCAGAGCAGCACATCCCAGGGCCTGCCAGAGAGCTGAGCTGGCCTGTGCCAGAGGGGAACTGAGGCTCCCTGTCCTCAGGCATGGGAAATATGTATTTCTCTTACAGAGGCACAGTTTCAAACCCAGGTGCTGAGCTTGTACCCTTGGAGTCACAATTTGCCCGTGTCTGTCTGGAGATGAAACTTCTGTGAGTATTTCAAAACATGGGCTGCACTTGCCCAGCTCATGCTGCAGTGTGGACTGAGGCAATAGGACATCTATGGTCTGCTCTCACTAAATTGCCTTAGAAATATCAGATACATGCAAAACTCAGGGTTTTGAAGGGCCCAGAAGAGCAGGGCTTTGTCACAGCACCATTTTTAGAGGCTGAACTAAAGCTGTTTTGGCCACTCAGGTCCTGCAAGCCCTTCCAAAGCACAAACCCATTTGCTGAACAGCCGAGCAGTCTGGGCTGTGCCTGCCGGTGTGCACAGGGCTGACACCTCTCATTAGCAGCATCCCCCTCAGCCTCTGCATTCCAGCTGTGTTTCCATCTGCCAGAAGAGCCACTGAGCAAAGCAGGCAGGCTGTGAGGGACCTCTGAAGGAGGTTTCCACTCAGCCAACCTGGCTAACACAGCACAGAGACCTGTGCAAGGGCCTGTCTTCCAGATCTGATCAACAGCCAGCACCCTAAACTTTCCTGGAGGAAAAGAAAATTTTCCAATCATTATCCTTCAAAGGTAAAATAATAAATAGTAGGAAAAGGGCTATTAGAAAATATCCATTCTTTAAGAATTCTTATAAATAATATCCTTATGACCACAGCTGCTTTTTTTTTGTTGTTGTTTGAAAGATGGATGCAAAAGTAGCCTTGGCATCACATGCCCTGTACAAGTCACTGCCCCTCTCCCCCATTTTTACCCCACAACAGGAGCCCTGTGGTCCCTGCTCACCCCACAAACTGCAACCCCACTGCATCCCACAGTCCAAGAGAGCTGAAGGGTTAATGTGAACATTTGGGTGTTTATTTTGAGTAGAGCATAAAACCCTGACAGGCCATAATTGCAGTGTTGATAAGCAGGGAGAGAATATTTGATGTTTCAAACATCACATGACTAATTGGTGCTGGAACAGATGTGTGTGCAATTTGGGGATGCTGCAGCGTGTCACAGGCTCGAGCTGCACTCCCAGGAGGAGGGGGCTCCACACCAGGGCTGGACCTGTGCTCCTTCTTCACATGGTCCACCCCAGCCCTGCATCCCCTGACACCACCAGCACAGGGAGTGACCTTCCCCTGAGTGCACTGTCAAGCTGAATGAATGGAAAAGTGAAGAAATAAATACCTATTTCTATTCTTTGATTACCTTCTTGCATTGGGCTTCTCACTAGAGTGTTATGGACACTCCACAGATTCCTGATATTTTTCAGTCACTGGGCAAGAGACCACTCAGAGAGCCCTCAGAGGCTGTGGAGAGCCAGGTTTGAGGCAGGTTTCTCTTGCAGTAAAACCCACCCTCATTTCCACATTCAGCATATCAAATTTTCATTTCTGGGCTAAAGATAATAGCCAGGTGTGTAAGTGGTCCCTATATCAAAGAGCTCCAGAAACACCACCACAAAGCCTAGAGGGACAGGGTCAGACCTGGTGGCACTGCCAGCCTTTCTGCACCCTTCACAGTGGGTTGGTTCGAGCCAGAGTGAAACTTCATTGCTCCTTTTGCCCTTCCACACTTCTCCTCCCTCAGGATATCTTTCCATAACATCCAGTTGGGATGTTAAATGAATTTGGGTATTTATTTAGAAAGGGGTGAATATTTCATTGCTGTGAGTTTTCTTGTCCTCTTCCCTTTCTCCCTCTGACTTTGTCTCTCCGGTTTCCCCCCTACAGCTCTCCTTGGGAAAGGTCTCCCCACCCAGCTTCCAGAAGGGATATGAATTTCACTGGCTGCTCTATCATACATGGCTTTAGAATAATTTTTTCCTTCTGTAGTCCAGAGGGAATTGTGAACTATATTTAAACCAAAACTTGGTGCGATAAGAGCTTTTAATTACTAAATACAATGTGTGCACCAGGGTATGGAGTTTGACTCTTTTTAAGTCTCTTTTAGGAAGAATTAACATGTCTATAACTTCTCATGAGCAAAAATCTTGATATTCACTGGTGGAAACTATATGCAACATGAAAGGCAGAGAGTGCAAAAAAGAGAGTGTAAGGGACGAGCATCTGACCCAGGCCAAGCTGGGATGGGGCTGGTGACTTCCCACACAAAAGCTCCCCTCAGGCAGCCCAGTATTCACCACAGCACGTTTGTGATGCCAGAGCCTCCCAGTACCGACCAGAGAGCCCAATTCACAGATAGAATTCAGGAAGAGTTTATAATTCTCCTGCATTTGTAAACGTGAGTCTGTTCCCACCATCCCAACCCATGTGCAGATGCAGTGACTGAGGCCAGCACTGGGGCACTACCCCCAATGTCACAGGCACTTTCTCTAGGACAATGTGGCCATCCATTAGCATTTCCATGCACCTACAACTCCCCATCCTCCACAAAAATTGGCGTCATACAGAGACAGAACTCCTCCCTATTCCCAGAGCTGCCACACACCTCCCCCAGGATCATAACCTCCTCACAGCAGTTGGATACAGCCAAAAACACCAAACAAAAGGGCATTGACAGACAGGTTGTAGCCCATTCATTAGCAGGCAGATTTGGCATCACAAGGAGAACCTCTGGAGTGCCTGATCACCCACCAGGCTGGCTGGGACATCCTTACCTGAAGCCTTCAGCAGTCGCTGATGGAGTCAAACCAAGAGCCTATAGCTACAAAAACTCATTAACAAATCCATCTTCCCTGATGTGTTGTCAGAAGACCCTTCCCTCCAGCAGCCCCATCTCTGGCCACAGTCACAGCACAGCACCATGAAGAGCACCAGGTGAAGCACACTCAGAACCCCAAGCTCGCTCCCCACTGCCAGGCATGTGGTACCTGAGGAGCACCCCTGGGAGCAGGAAACAAGGCACACATGGCAGAGAAGGCTGGAAACATCTAAACGTGGAGGTCACAATTTCACCTCTTGCATTTTGCAAAGCTTGGTGTTTGACTGTAATTATGTTTTGGCTACAAACTGCAGAAGAGGGAAATGATTACGGGTTTTACTATCTCTTAGAATTCAGCACAAGAGCCACAGAGCAGCTGTGGCTGAAATGATGAAGTATTTATGTTGCTGTTTTCCCATCACAGGTGTTTCCTAGCATAAAAAAAAGATTCCCTTGCACTGCACTAATATGTAAGTGTACACTGATCAGAGCTAGTGGCACCTGGTCTCACAGCCAAGAGGAAAAACAATTGCAGGTCATTTTCTATTCATGTATTTATAAACTGACCAGAGTTGTGTATGATACCATTGTTGTATCTATGCCTCATACAATAGTAATGCAGAGGGGTTTATTCCCCAAATAATGCTATATCATTATATTTTCACCAGTGACTTGCTGTGAGGTAAATCTGGATGTCTCTACATAGATTTAGGGAGGAAGAAGGAATTTTTACTGTTTCCTTTTGTGGGGAGGGGGGGGTTACATGGTGTGCTGTACTCGCCACATATTTTTTTAGCATGGAAAAACAGTAAATTTTTGTAGGAATCATTCTGGAGTAAATCCACTGTGACTGAAGGTGAGATAATTTAGTACTTAATTTAAAATCCACTAATATTGATTTCTGAATGCTTTTCCTCCCCCAGGGCTGCAAATCAGGTGAAAAGCTGTCAGGGCCTGGCAGCACACCCCTGCCTGTGGTCAGCATCTTTTCCAGACCTCAGCCAGAATCCACCAGCCCTGGGGAGAGTCCCTGGACCCAGTATGGCTGATGGGGACTGGGAGCCCTCCTGCACCTTCCAGCCAGGCTTTCAGACATTTCTGCAGGTAAGGGAACATTATCAAAGCAGCTGCTTGTTTGGTTCTGTTCATCCTGATCCATGGATATCATGGACTGGATCCACTTCACTCAAAGGGTTGCTGTCAGCCACTGGGGCTCAGGATGTTCTATCAACTTCATTCTCCTGCTTCCTCATTCACAAAATGATGTGTGTGCCCTCAAAACTTTGACCAGCAGCACCTCAGCTCCCTGCTGGAGTGGGTGACAGTGATGTCCCCAGCACTCTGCTGGTGAGACTGTGGCCTGAGCTGTGCCTGCAAACTGCTGCACCCTCGGGGTACCTTGGGGTGTCCCCATCTTCCTGGGGTGTTACAGCCCGGGGGCCTCGCTGGGCTTTGCCCTCACCAAGGAGCAGATCTGCCTAAAGCCAGGGGGAGGAGATGCCACATCCCTCAGAGCCAGGGCAGGAGTGCCTAAAGCCAGGGGGAGCAGATTTCACATCCCTCGGAGCCAGCCCGAGCTAAGGGGAGAGCAAACGAAGAGCTGCTGCTCTCCGGACGTCAAAGCATCCCTGGAGCGCTGAGCTCTCAGCTCCCCCGTGCAGGGCCCGGGGATGTGCCCCGAGCACGGACCTGCTCCCTCCCCATCCCACTCCCGGAACCGCTCGCTGATTCATGTGAGTGGGCGGAAAGCAAAGAGGATCCTGTGGGAGGCTTTTTCCTCAGGATTAACCTCTGTCTGAGAGGGCTGATATCAAAGACAAGAAAGTGGGCAGCAGGATAGCTAATGTCCAAGATTTGCGGTGGTGGTGGAGGAGGACAAAACTCACCAAGGAGACACAGATGACTACTGGCAGTGAAAGATTTGGGGATGCTGCACCTCTGAAAGAATACAGTGGGAAAAGGAGAGAGGAGTTTTCAAAGTCTTTGCATCGTTTGTGTAGCTGTCCAGACAGGAAACAAAGAGAGCAACAGGATGTGGGGGCCTGTAGGTTCAAGAAACACAATTGAATCTCTAATATGCATCCTCATGAACAAAAGCCAAATTCCTCACAGTTTATGGCCCATGTTGGTGTTTCTTGTTTACCAAGGGCTATTTCCCAGTAGTTGCCTTGGTTATCCCACCATCTGCTGCCACAGGTCATGCAGTGGTTAGACTGGACTAGCAGTAAGACTTATCCCTAGTCATGATCTAATTCATTGAAGTTTGTGCAAACTTAAGCTAAAAATTAGGCTCGTGATGGTTTAGAAAAAGCCTAGACTGGAAGCACAAAACAAGCGTCTTGAAAGCAAAATGAGGTTTAACTACAGCTGATGATCCAACTTTCAAGCAGATAAATTACTTTGCAAAAAGACTGGTACAGCCAAGCCCCTTTTCATTTACAGAAAGCTAACTCAATCAGTTCCTATTCTTTTTAGATAGATCTGCTGGGTGTAAATGAATGTGTATAATATGTGGACCATTTATTTCCAAGAACATTGCAGTGAAAGTTTCTTTATGGATTTGCTGCAAAATCCTAAGTAAAGAAAAAAAAATCAATAGAAAGTATCCACCTTTCTTAAAAAGAAAAGCCATTTTTCACCCCAAAGTTCAATTCATTTTGCTCTTGCACTTACTGACTTTGATTAAGAACCTTTCAATGTTTGTGCAGGCTCTTTCCTCCTACCTCCCTGGCAGAAGTTTCAAGCCCTTAAGCCACAGGGTTGTCTACACAATTGGAGGGACTTTGATGGGGTATGGGGAGAAATCACAAAGCTGAAATTCCTCTCTGCAAGTGAAGGTGACAGTTGTTTTGTTGTTCTTATCTGGGGTAGGGGTGTCTGTGAGCCCTGTCTGTATTGCAGCATCAGCTCCAGAGGCTGCCCTGGCCCCAGTATGACCAGTTTACATTTGGTGTGAGACTCAGGAAGATGAACCAGCCCAGTCCAGCCTGTGCTCACCACATCCCCCTGAGCCTGCCTGCAGCACCCTGACTTTGGGACGTTGTTTGAGGGTTGGGGGCTTTGAGGGCACAGCAGAACCCATCATTGAAGTGTTGGTGCAAGTCCTGAGGCTATGAGTTCAACAAGGGTCTTGGGAGCAGAACAATCCTCTTGGTCTCGCTTACTTAAATATTGTGCCTTGCTTTGGCAAAGAAAAGTGGCCCCAAAGGTTTTGGCAGCATCTGTCACAACAGCACTGGGCAGCACGGCTGTTGTTGGAGATCTAAGCGTGAGTCACTGGCACTTTGGGAGGTGGGTGGGTACCAGCACAAAGCAGGAGGCTCTGCCAGCTCCTTTTTCTCTCTCTCAAGGACTAGCTTGGCTCAAGCACAGTTATTAGCTAGCAGAGTGGAGGGTTTTCATCACCAGGCAGCTGGAAGGAGGTGGCTGTGCTCACTTGGAAATGAGACAAGACATGGAATGGGTGGGTCTGGTGCTTCTGGGAGCTGCTCATTCCCCTGCACCTTCCACCACGCACAGCACAGCTCCTCACAAGGGCTGGGCTGCATGAAGGGGCAAGACCCTTGCCCAGAGAGGTAAAGCTCTTTCTGGGGTGCTGGGATACCTCTGCAAGACAAGGGAAGCAAGGAGTGAAAGCACCAAACAGATCCTGTGCTTGTAGTGAGCCTGACATTATCCTGTGTGTACAGAGGCAATGGAAAATGTCAGGTAAATGCAAAGGCACCTGTACATTCCCTTCATCCAAATTCAAGGCATGGCAGATGAAGCAGGTGTCTACACCTGCAGCATGCTTTGTAGAAGCCTGGCTCTTCTCAAAATGCTTCCTTTTTTTTTTTTCCAGAGAAAGTCGCAAATAACTTCAGGCTGAATAAATATTTGAGGAGAAACATTTTGCTTAATTTCTTGAGATTTTCTTGACTGGAAAAAAAAATCCACAAACTCATTAGTAAAAAGAATACATCTCACCTTTGATAAAGCATTTTTTCATTTTCTTTTGCGGGTGTTAAATAAGAGGTCAGGAGAGAAGCACAAAGGAGCAAATTATTTCCTGAGATGATTTTCAAACCTAAACGTATAACTGGAGGCACTCTAGATACTGTCTATATGGAAGTCAGTTGTCCACAAATAATATCATGTAACTAATTAAACATTGTTCCTCAGCTGTTATAAATGAAGATATAATTGTGGTTTTTAGTAACAAGTGTCTGGTATCTGATAGTTTTACCTATCTCTGGGGTTGGGGAGGATACATGTCTCAGATTAATTATCAACCAGCTTGCAGATTAATGTGGGAAAATGTCTACCCTGGCCTTAAAAATGTCTGACTACTTTACATTAATTGGCAGTCAATTAAATTGTGGTAAAAAGTGCTCAGAGTGGACACACTCAGAGGAAAAGAATTCACTCTGTGTGCTGTATATGTTAATTTAAAATCACTGTAACAGCCATTTCAAAGCTAAGTCTTTCCCAGCATGACCGAGGATTAATCTTCATTCACATTCCAAGGGGGATAAGTACACTGCTGTTAAATAAAGCCATTTTTCAGTTTCCCAAGCTAAAGGAAGAGTTACGACCTTTCTGTCAGAATATGTATCACAGTTTTGGGTTTTTAAGTGACCAGTCTTTGAAGTTCTCCTCTGGAGACTCCCCACCAGACTTCATGATGTAACTGGAAAACCCTACACAGAGAGAGGATCTCCTCTCATCCCCCACCTTACCTGTGGAAGGCAGGTGAGTTACTCAGGGTTAGGGAGGAAACTCCTCTGATGAGATGGCTCCCATGAGCTGAGCACCAAGAGTTTGTTTTTTCCCATCTTGCTCAGAAAATTGAAAAGCTCAGCAAATAAAAAGTGTGAAACAAGAATTAATAGCCAAACAGGAAACTGTGTATATTTTATTGCAAGAACTTTCATAGGGACATTAAGGGTTCTGCTTCATTGCAAATTGTTATTATGAACAATATATGAATTTCTTTTAGTCCATCTTCTTCTTTCTTTACCTCAAAAAAGAAAGGCATTAACAATGCTTTCAGCTATTAGGGAATCACTTTGTGTTGTCTGAAATTAATGTAAATTGAAATCAGAGCCTCGGGTGCTGAGGTGAAGTTTGAAGTTTCCTGTGATGTGAAGAAAAGAAAACTGAAAGATCTCAAAGATACTCATCAAAATGGGCCATTTTATCTGCATGGCTTTTTCTATTTTCAGAAGGCAGCAGAGGTGAGATTATGGCAGCAGTTAAGAGAGGAAACTGAAGTTTCATTGAGCTGGCACATCTAGATGAATTAAGTCCGGTTGTGAGATGTAAATGAATAAAGAAGACAGCAGAGATGGAAGGGAGGAAGTTGTTTCTCTCCTTCCTGCCCCTGAATCCACATCTCCTGCTTTGGCAGGCACAAGGATCACAGAATGGTGTGGGGAAGAAGGCACTTTAAAGATCCTTTAGTTACAATCCCTCAGCCATAGCACCCACCAGATCAGGCTCCTCAGGGCCCTGTTCAGCCTGGCCTTGGACACTGGGGTACCATGTCTGGATTTTGCAGCAGCTCACATCCTCTGTCCTGCAGGAGAAGCCCTGGGTCTGTCCATGTTTCCTGATGTGGTCACACCAGACTGTGCTGGAATGTCTGAAGCGTGTCCTTCAATGGGCAGCAAGGAGGTTAATAAACAAGACTGAGATTCCTCTCCAGAAGCAGCACAGGCAAGCTCCATCACACTTAGATAGTTGTCTTTTAATTAATGCTAATAGGTTCATTCTGGTCTGGAGCAGCCTGCCTTACCTACATGGACCAGCTGCTGGCAGCCCTTGGAAACCCTCTGGCAGAGCAGCACTAGCTGCATTCCTTTTTCCAGATGCTCACCAGATCCAAGAAAGTGAAATATATAAATTAAAAGGTCACTTTTCCTCATGGACAACTGCTGTCATTGCCAAGAGGGTCTTCTATCAATTCGGATAAGGAAAATGGAGAGAAGAGGTGAAGTATAGAGCTCCAAGGGAAAATAGTCCTTGCTTCCAAAGAACAGGTTGCTGTCTGCCTCTCTTTCCCACACGCAGAATTAATTCAAATGTACCACGTGGTTGTAAAACACAATAGTATAAAAAACAGTCAGGAGTTTAAATAGTGCAAATGTAATATAAGCTTTGGGGACAGAGGAAAGTAGGTGGCAGTCTGAGTTTTCAGAGAAGAAAACAGACCTTTCCAGAGGATAATCTCTATCAGATTGAGGAGGGATGTTAGAGTAAATTGCCAGTGCTAAGCAATTTTCTGATCTAAGGCATAGGAGGTTTATAACAGCCCCATGTGCTTTGGTTTAGATCACTTAGTCTCTTTTGCTAGCAAATACCAGCATGTGCTGAGCAGCTAATTCTCAGCAAACCTTGGTGGAGCCATCAGGGAGCCAGGTTTGTTCTGTGCTTTAACTTCACCAAAACGTTTTCGTTTCCCTTTTTTCTTCTTTTTTTTGTTTTTTTTCTTTTTTCTGAATGAAGCACTGCAAATACTCTGATCCCAATCTGAAGAAGCAATCTTGCACAGCAAACACAAGCTTCAGTCCCTGGAACCTGCCTTGCCCCATCCCAGGTGCCCCTTGGCAGGTGCTTTGGAGGAGTCATGATGACACATCAATCATTTCAAGCTCCCTTGGCGCCTCCTCAACATCTACATCAGCTCCTTGATACACAGTGCTTGGAGCAGAGCAAACCTAGCACTGCTACACCCTGGCTTTCCAACCTGCAGCTTCCCAGCCAGTTGTCCTTTGCTCCCACATGCTGGAGTTGGCCTTAGAAACCTGCATGTCTTAATTTCTGGGCCCCAGCCCAGCTCCTGGGGGAAGTTCTGCATGCCAAGGTCGTTCCAGCCCTCAGCATCCAGCATGGAGGAAAAGGAGGAAAGGCTCCCTTTTCTGTGGGTGTGATCATATTTCTGACACTTCCAAGTTATTCATTTGATTGGAACAGGGCAATTAACCCAGCTGTGCTGTGTCTGTTGTTTCAGGAGAGCCTCCTCCTCCTCCAGCAGCATTTTGGAGAGCCTGTGACCATCATGCAACCCAAATCCCTGGGCTCTGGCTCCTGCCCATGATCCCACCCAGCCCCTATGGACCTGGCTCACTCGGAATAATTCAGACAAACAACAGGGCATGGCTGTGCTGTGCCTAATTGATAGTAATGTTAAAAGACTGATTGTAATTTGAATGCTAATTAGGGAACATAGTTATTGATTTTAATGGGAGACAGAGCAGGCTCTTGTACATCTACCACATAATGAGGAAGTACTGGGGTTGCTGTCAGTGCCGGGGAAACAATCACAATAATAATGTGCTGGGAAAAATGCAGCTTCCTCTTGATAAACCTTTAGCAGCAGCAAGAATGGCACTGAAGAAGAAAGGATTTTCTGTTCCCAGCCCTGGGAAGTTAACTCATTTCTTTCTGTATAATTTACCATGGTTATAACAGCACCTACAAACCCCAGTAAACACAAATATGGATGTTAGGAGGCCTCTCACTACTAAGTTAAATGGACAACTGCAGCTTTTAAGATGCTTGTGTAAATGTCATTCTCTCCCCAGTCACAGCACCCAAAATTCTCAATTTTTAGCACAAAATTTTGATTTAAAAATCCTTTATTTTTAGTAGGTTTTGTGTGAGCTGAGGCCAGCCCTCCTCTGGTAGTACTAATTAATGCTTCAGCACCCAGCATCCACAAGTCAGCACTTGGTCCTTGATTTCAGGGAAATTTAGAGAGAACATTGCTTTACAGAGATATTTGGAACTAAGTATTTGGCTTACAAATATCCTTCCCCAAAATTCAATTCCACAAGGTTTTTCCTGGCTGACATTTTTACTTCTACTAATTGATCTTTGATTTATTGCTCTCTTTTTTAATAGCAGAGGGGGAGAGGAGTGGGATGTTCAAATTCCACTCTATCAAGGTCCTCACAAATAAATATGAGCTCAAAAATCCATAAAATTGGCCATTGTCTTTCAGCTGCAAAATCCACCTCCATGCCAAGAATTACCACTACAATAAAAACTTCTCCACCTTTATTGCCACAGAGCATATGATTCATTGCAAAGTTTCCCAGGAATATTTGTATTTATGCACATGACTCCATGTTGACCAGAGAGGGTGGAAAATCCCCAAGCCCCCTCTTTGATCAAATTGGATTTCTCAGCTGAATAGTTGAGATTGTAGTTCGATTTTCAATGCTGGTGCCGGCATTTTTATGACAGTGGCTCTGCCTTATTAACAGAGCATATTGAAACCAGCTTGGTGATTTTCCCCTCCTTCTTTTCACTCTGTTACACCAAAGAACATTTATTACTTCTTGATAAAAGATGCACACCCCTCCCTTAGGAGAGGGGCACTGAAGCAGCATGGGACGGCTCCTGCCTTTGTCACTGTCTCCAGAGTAACTGGGGAAGGGCAGGAACTGGAGTGTAATCATTCAACAGAGTGACAAAATATAGGGCTGAAGGAAAAAAGCTTAGATTAAATAATTCTTCGGTGTCCCTTATGTCTTCATCTATTTCTCAAAAGGCATTATGTGCAAAGCAGAAAATGGTATTACTTTTTTGTGTTAATAGCAGAGATGAATCATCTAATGCCATTCAACAGTTGGAACTAATATCAAGATTCAGGTTTCACAGCTGGCTGTAAGAGAGACAAGAAAAAGTTGCACAGATCAAGAGATGTTCATGTTTTGGGGAAGGTCCTTCTCCAGTCCCTCAGTCTGTGACTTCCTCTGATCTTGGAAACTGAAGCTCTCCCTTTAAAGCCTTCAAATTTAATTATTGTTCTCCTGAATGCTTAACATCCAGAGAGAGCATTTTCAGGATATGCAAGGAGGGCACAGTGGGCTTGCTGCCATATAGCCAACCTCCAAAACCCCAACAAAGCCTTCAGGAGGATGATGACAGGACCCTTCAGGGTGTTCAGAGCAGCTTGTCAGGCCAGCAGCATGAAGGCTCCAAAGAGCCAGGTGTTGCTAAGGGTGCAGCCCACCAGCCCAAGGACTCACCACCCAGGGACCACCTCCCACAGCCCATCGGCTCCAGGGACCTGGCAGGGTCTCCATGCACCTCTGGGAGATTTGGAGGAAGTCTGGGGTAAAAAATGACTCTGGAGCAAGGCATGAGTAGGCCTACTGATAATGTCAGATTGTTCCAAAGATCTGTGATTTCTGGGAGGTGCACTCAGGATTAGAGACTGAAGTGGCTTCACCCCATGGATCATTCTCTCTCCCCTAGAGGCTGCCTGGCCTCCATCTCTATCCATGCCCCACCAATCTCTGAATAACCACATGAAGTGGCACCAATCTTTTCGTACCAGTTTGTCTAATAAATGAGCCCATGAAGCACAGAGAAGCAGGAGCTGTTTCACATGAGGCTCAACTGTTCCTGCTGCAGAGGTGGCAGTGCAGGTACAAACTGCCACAGCCATCTGGGCTTAATCCACCTGCACAACCAGTTGGCTTTTATGGAAAAAGCCTGGATGTGAATCCACTGGGACATAATGACTAATCATGAGAGGGGAAATAGAGGGAACAGCGCACAAGAGTAGTGCTGTCTCCAGAGCAGGAAGAATTAATTGCTCATACCCCAGTTCTTTGCCAGTAGTGGGAGTCAGTGTGAGGGAAGGATGCCCACATCTTGCAGAATAAAGGTGTGTAAAGCCAGGGTCACCTTTTGCAGCAAAATTTCACAGAAATTAGATGACAGCCCAACCGTGCTAAGAGTTTCTCCACATCAGAGGTTTTGAATTGCAGCAGAATAATTCCAGCATCTGTAATTAGCGCTTCCATTAGATCCTCATTGCTCTCATATTAATTTCAGGAGTTTGGAACTGTCAGGAGCGTTATTAAGGGATGCTATCCTTGTCAGGATCTGCAAATAAAATTTGAGCTTCTGATTAAAAGTTTAGGGCAGCCCTCATTATTTCCTGCATCAGAAGAGCAGTCTTTTTTGGGCTACCCTTTCAGTCAGTAGTTTCATTACGGAGGGTCTCTAATTATTTCTGCCTCGGAGCTATTAAAAAAAATAAAAAAGATGATTTGTTTTTCACACGCTTCTTGGTGTAGCCAAATACAGAAATTCCCATTTGCTTTCAGAGCTGGAAGGACACGGTGGCACTGGGAAGGTGCTGGAAGAAGTCACTGTTGAGTTTTCCAAATTACCTGGACCAACAGAGGCAGTGGGGATTACAATTACAAATCCCCACATGAATGGGGATTGACTGTCCCTCTCATTCAGAGCCACATCCAGGATGTGGCATCCAGGAAACACACAGCAGACTGGGGGCAAACACATCCAGAACATGTGTTTCCATGGGATTCAGGACAATTATTTTGGCTATAAAAACAGACCCAACTTCCTGACTCTGGATCCAGCCATGGCCCCAGCACAGCCCCATCCATGGGGACCTGGGAGAGGGGGTTGTGGGTTTTGTATGGTGTGGAAAATCAGGTTTGGGAAATTTCTTATGGAAAACCTGGCCACCCCGTGCTACCAGGCTGCACTGCCTATATGCTGTTTGCATACACTGAAAAATAGGTGTACAGGCTGAGAGCAAGCCAGCCTGGGCTGCTCTGGGGCTGAAATCAGGGCTCAGGGCTGCACACTAGAGCAGCTGCATGGTCTTCAGCCAAATATTTGCCAGGAAATAAAGATTTGGATGGACTTAACCTCATAGCAAACTCCTGTCACACTTGTGTAATTGTTAACACTGGAAATGGAAGTTAGAAAAATTAAGATGCCTTACTTGAGAAATTACAAAGGAAGATTTCACTCCAGGAGGATGCTTTGGTTTGGAATTTATGCATTTGTTGTTTAATACAAACTGAAAACCTCTTTCAATTAAAAAAAAACCCTTGCATTTGGGGGGTTGAAAACACTTACTAAACCAAATTTTTCCATGCATACAGACAGTTGACAGCATTTTTTCCCCCATGGGCAGTAAATAAAGAAACTGCCTCAATCCAGTGAGCTGCAGATGCTTTTGACTCTGTCTGAAGCTGAACATCTCTGAAGACCGAGTTCTGTATTCCCTTGGTTACTTTTTAATTACATTGCAATAAAATTGCAAGGAATCTAATTTCACCAGACAAAACCCAGGGACTCTGTGGAAGGTGATGGGGGTCCAGCTATTTCACACACTAATTACACCAGCACAGGGCCTGAAATACTGTGCTATTTTTATTCATTCATAAAAAAAAAAAAAAAAAAAGAGCTCTCATCTAAATCAGAGCAACTGCTATTTCATTCTCAAAAATAGTCAATGCACTCTTCATTTCTCAAAAAACAGCTGCCCTCTTCTGTTTCCAGGGAATATTACCACCTTTCAAAATCCTAATGGGTGTGCTGTTGAAATCAAAATAAAATACCACCACTCTGCCTGCCTCAAAACAACAACCCAATCTCAATAAAGCACTGCCACCTTTCTTAGAACCTCTGAAAAGGGGGCAACATTAAATAAGAGCTTGAAATATGGGCCTAAGGAGGGAATTGGTCAGGATTTCTAAAAGTATGTCTGCAGTGCCATCAGGAGGTGTGATCACAGCATAGGAAGGCTGGGCTGAGGCAGTACAGCCGGCAGGACAGACGGACACTGGAGCATGGATGTGGGGAGAGGCATCCCATGTGCATTTTTCCAGGGATAACAGCATCCCGAGAGCTCCAGGCACCTGTAAGAGTCACCAAAAGGTGTTGCCACCTCTGTTGCACCTCTCTGGCTGCAGCCAGAACTTCAGAGCCTTGACCCAGCCCAGGTCTGATGGGAATTCTGCATCCAGGAGGCTCAAGCACACGGAAACACGCAGCCTTCTAAGGGGCTACAAGGCTTTTGTAACTTTTTTCCTCTTGATTTTCTGGAAGCCAATTAGAAAAGCACAGCCTGAATCTGCAGTGGGTGAGAGGCTGGTCAGTGCTGCACAAGCAGCACATCACAGCCCACAGCAAAGCTGCTGGGCCTGCAGGGAGGTGGCAAAATTGGGGCCTGGGAAGGAGGAGACCAACCAATATGAGTTATTTTTGAGTTATGATTTACTGTGACCCATTTCCTCCAAAACTGACCTCAGCTCTCTATTGTTCTCACTTTTCCAGTCACCAAAGCCATCCCTCCAGGGAATAAAGATTAAGCACTTGTTAGAGAATTTCAGGAGGGTGACTTGTCACCTCACACTATGATTGCTCACTCATCTCCTCGGCCCCATAAAATGCATCATAAAAATGCCTTCTTTACTGCCTGGCAATGAAGGTTCAAGTGTATCACTGCATTCACATGAACATTCAGGACAGTTAGATTTGCCACTTATGTATCACACCTCGAATACTATTTATTTCCTTGAAATAGGAATTAATCCAGTCATCCCACACTTGCTCTTCCCCCAGAGAGACAGGCAAGATTCCACTGAGATAGAAAAACATCATGACTTCACCAAGGCCCCATCAAAAATAAAAGCAGTTGCTCAAATAGGTGAAGGTGGAGCAAACAACTGTTCCCTGTTCCATGCTCTGAAGGAAACTTGGGCATGAGGATGCTGATTAAAACTGGCCTCTTCTTGTGCAGATGGAAATCTTTTCCAAGTAATAGAGCCTGCCTGGACTTAGGGCACCTGGCCTTGTACATGTGCCCCAAATGAACAAGGTTGCCCCCCAAAATACTGCATTTCATCACCAGTTTATCTCCACAGCAAGAACCTCCACTGCAGCTGGTGATTTGGGTTTAGAAAGGTAATAACATAAAGACGGAAAAATGGAGAGAGAAGCCAGGTGGCTGCACTCCTCCTCAGCTTGGCTCTGGACTGGCACAGCCCTGGCATCTCAGAGCCCCTGTTTCATTTTTCCTTCCATGGGCTCTCCATCCACACCACTTAACTTTCCACATTTCCCTGTCAGCAATACATTTCCATGCTTTGAGGGTGTAAAACTTAAACTCTTTGGAATGAGCCTCAAAGCACACAAAGCAGATGAAGAGCTAACACTCATTTAGCCCTTCAATAGCTTATTTTCTGGAAGGTGACAATTTGCTTTGGTCGTACAGCAAGTCTGTGGAAGCAAATGCTGCAGACAGGATTTTTTCACAGTGCTGTAGGTGGAACCAGCTGTATTGGGTTAAAGGCAGCACTTCCAACACAGATAAGTCATTTCTAATAAACAGAAATTGGAAAAGCCTCCAGCATCAAAACCATATTAAAGATTGAATCCTTCTGGGAAAGACATGTGATATTTGTCTGGTGAAATTGCCGCCAGCCATTCGACACTATAATTGTGGACCATTAAGTCTCGTCCCGAATGCCAAGCATTAAGTGATGCTCCTGCATGATGTGACACAGCTTCACTTCCTTCTGGAGGAAATCTAGATCAGCTTCAGCAGCACCTGCTGAGCACAGGGTGACCTCAACCAGCCTCCAGAAAGACATTAAAATATTTGCAGTTTGACTGTGGCACTGCAGCATTGAGATGATGGGATTCTACATGGAACATGTAGCTTGAGACTGGAAGCAGAAATGTGCCCTGGCAGCAACAGGGGACTGTAATCCTTAATTTTGGTGTAGGCAGTTCAGGCAACCCCAGCTCTGTGCTGGAGAGTTCTAGCCAGGCTCAAAGGCTACAACTGCACCCACTGCAGTTGCACAACCACATACTGAGGACTCTCCTTTCAGGGTTAAATTCTGTAAAAGACTAACTCACTTGGGAGTTTAAGCCTTGTTTTCAAAGACAGTTTGCAACCAGATTTACAAAAACACGACAGCAATTCAAAACGCCTGCTGGGGTTGATGAAAACACCTAAGCAGATTAAGGTGCCAAATGTTTTCAAATGTTACTCATAACCTATGCTGGTCTTGGGTCCCAGGGTTGGCAGGATAACCCAGGGGAATTTCAGATTTTTTCTTTGTTGCTATTCTTGTTTCTTCCACTGATTATTACTTTCCCTTCTGGGATGTGTACATAACATTCTCTTTTAAGTACAACAGCCTATGATCTGGACCCAAGGTGTTTCTTTGGGTGCTGATACTTTAGGGACACATGCTCTGATTTGGAAGACCTGTGGGAATATTATGCTGCATGCCAATGACAATAAATGCTGGCTGGCATTTTCCAGCCTCAAAGCTCTCATGAGCCATTGCAGGGAGCTTGGCTACTCATCCATTTACCATGCAGTTTGTTAAGTGGGCAGCCTGACAGTGGCAGTACCACAGCTTCATTTTCTCCTAACTGCTTTAGGACAGCATTTCTTAAATCAAGACAAAGCCTTTGAAGTCAGTGAGTGGAGAAGGCAGCGCTGGCTTTGTTACAGCAATCAGAAATGCAAGTTGAAAGCACGGATGCTAATTGCCAAGACTGCTGCCACATAATTAGCATATACAGTCTGTACCTAAATTAAGAAGAACTCCCTTGAAAGCTTATTATGCCCTGATATATCCCCAGTCTGTCTATCCATAGAGCTGTGCTCTGCCCCACCTTTGCATTTCTCAGCAGCTGTGAGGAGCTGTGTGAAGACCAATGCTAATCTATCTGAACAAGGTGTCTGCAGAAATCTGTCCCATGTGTTAGACACTGGGCAATGCATGGAAGGGCTCCAGGCTGATGTAACTGACTGTCAAGAACCTGTTCAGAGGAGAGATGCTGCTCCATGCACCCACCCTGACCTCCCAGTGCCTCTCTTTGGGTTCTGCTCACTTGCAGCCTCCAATGTTTCAGAGCTCCAGGTATGTGGCTAAATCTTATATTTTAATAATGGTTGTCATGTCTTCTGTGCTGACACCAGGCTAACAACAGCCCACCCCAAGGACAAGGGCTTTACCCAGCCTGCTGCCTTTGACCTTTGTGGGAAGAGAGTGCAGGGGAAGGAGCAGCCTGCTTGGCTCTGCAGAACATCCCCGAGCCTCCTGCATCCTGCCTCCTGTCTGGAACTGCAGATCAGCCTCGAGGAAAGGCTAATTCCAATGGTCAGCAGTGCAGCTTGGAGTTGATCAGACTTTATTTCAAGGGTATAATTGCATGTACAGCAGCTGAACCCCCAGCGTGTCTTGGGACTGTGGGATTGGCAAAAGACAGATTGGAACTATCCACTGCTGCCTCCCATTCCTTCCTCCTCACTTTTATGTGCCTAGGATCATCACAACCTTGAAAATCTCTCTTATTTATAGTCTTCTTCTAACACTTCTCTTTGCACTTTTCAATAATATCCACTAGAAATTGGGATTTGCATAACAAAAATCTGTGCTTCGCAAATTGAGATGGTGTCCTGTTAATTGCACTTCTGTGACTGTGACAAGGTAAACCAAAGATACACTGGGCAAAAACAGACCCTCGAAGACACAGTCACTGAGAACAGGCGCAACAGGAGGCATGAGAAGCATTCACCCCTCATGTATGGTGCCTTGATGCCAGCTACAGACCAGCAGAATGTATGGCAGCCCATAACCCCACCTGACACAAATAAATGCAATATCCTGGAGATTAATGGCTTTGTTCCTCTGTCTGAATCAGGACCTGCTAATCCAAACATGCTCTGAGTATCACCAGCTTTTATAAACAGAAGCTGCTTGTCCAAGATCTCATGTATTGGGTGGTTTGGCCGTTTCCTAATTAAGCTGCTGTTGAGATGCTGTGAAGTGTTAGAGGAAGCTGCAAGAAGGAGCTACTGGAAAACGATCTCTAATAATAAGTGGACAATATCAAGGAGGAAGAGTCCTTAAAGGGACATGTAAGCACAAACATGGCAGAACTTGTCCCTGGAGGCTACTGAGACCACAGCCAGCCCTGCCTTGCAAAGGAGCCTCCCCCTTTGCTGAAACAATCCCCACCTACATAAGTTCACTCAAAGGAGCTTTTGTCATAAATGATACCTGAGCCCCCAAATGCTCCAGTCAGCTGCAATCAGAGATTTTTGGCATCATGATGTTATTTTTACAAGTCCCTTAATTCTGAAATATTCTTTCCAGATGCCCCAAAATATCAGGTGTTGATCTAGATGTCATCATCTCTTCTGGTGCACAGGGATTTGGCCATTTGACTTTCTTTTTTTTCATACCTATGTTTCCACTTCTGTGTTTTTCACACTATTGGTCATGTTGCATTTAGTTAAGTACATAGTCTGCTTCTTCAGGTAACTCCTGCACAAAATTCCACCACCAAATGCAGTCTATTTTATTTCTCATGCAACTGAGTTCATTTCTTCTTAGAACCCTACACCTTGTTCTTTCACTCACAGTATTTTTGCACCTTGATACTGCAAAACATGCCTTAGATTAATACTTTTTTAACATCTTTATATGTACCTGCCACATTCCCTAGTCTCAGATAATACACTGGGGATAATCTTCGTATCTCTCTTTACCCTGATGTAATTCCAGTGACTGTATCCAGCTCTGCTCCTGTTTCACACAGGTAGAGAGGTGAAGGAAGCCCAGTGGAACAAGGCCAGTTGAGAGCACATTACTACCTGAAGGATGGGCCCATGAATCCTTGATATTATCTGTCACAGCAGCTTATTACTATTCCAAAACAAAGAAGCAGCCTTCAGTCCAAATGCTTTAGGAGAACTAGAATAAAGGGAAATTATGTGAAGGGGACATAAATGAATACAGAAGAGCCTCCAAACCTGTGCTTTGTGAACCTGCACCCTTTACAATCCTCCTAAAAGCTGTTGTTTTTCCACCTCTCCACTAAGGTTTAATGGCAGAGGCAATATTGGAAGATCTCTCTGCCAGGATTCATTATTTTTAAACCACATACTAAAGTCCTAATGCTTCATAAAGCCACTACATGAACAATGAAAATCCAACTATTATTAATCAAATTGGTTTTAAAATCCAGTCATTTTCATCATCCTGGGAGCAGGGAGGCTGTAGGGACAGCAGCTTGGTATTTAAAAGCCTTAAGTTCAATCTTCCTTTTTAGCCATAGACTTTCTGGACAATTCACTTCCCCCCCCCCCCCCCCCAAAATTTTACTTCCTCAATTGTAAAATGTTGCAGGACAGCTATGTGAAGTCCTTAGACACCAGGGTAATTGTAGAAGCAGATGGAGGGCTATTTATGCTTTCAAATTATACATTTAGTCTTTGATTTTCATCTTTTTTTATAGTGCTTTATTTGCTGAGTAATTCAGCAAATGCCTGTGACTCTGAATTAGGTTGCCCAGGTATGTGTCACTGTGGTTTTTGGCTCTACCAAATTGCTGTAGAATTGATATAAAATACAATTACCACATGGAAGAATTAAAAAGGCAGTGCTTTAACATCTGATAATGGGGATGTGCCGCTTTGTAGGAGTTTGGTTTCCAGGATGACCAAACACAACCTGAATGGACATAAACAGTGAAGGGCTGGGGTGAGATTTAACATTAAACTGCACTTAAAAGTTTTTATGACTCTATTTACTGTAAGTGAGAACACAAAGCCTCCAGCATTCCATTGTTAGCACAGAAGCAGCCACCTAAGCACAGAAGCAGCTCTCATCCCAAATAGTAAATCAGGATAATTCCATCAGTGTCAGTGTTCTCTGTAAGGGCCCAATGCCTGGAGTAAGAGAGGACAGGGGAGTGCAGGGACACATCCCTGTTCACAGCTGCTTTTATATCCAGATCTGTGCCCCAACAGCAGCCACACCCCCCAAATGTCTTCAGAGTGCCCCCCAGGACACTGCCCTTGAGGTCACAACAGCTCACTGCACCAACAGCAGGCCTGCAGCACCACTGAAGGGCTGTGCTTTGCTCTTACCCAAGTTGAACCCAAAAAAATCCAGATTTTCTCTCCTTCCAAGGCTCCACTCAGAACATCCTGTTTGGAAAGTCACTTATGCTGCACAAGCTTATGCTCCTCTGGAGCCCTCAAGTAATGAAAGGGGAACAGCATTCTGGTAAGAAAAATGTGCAGACGTAAGTATCAGGCTCAGCTTGTCCCCACCTTTTCACAGTCAGAGTTGAAAGCCAGTCCATGGTTCAGCCTGGGGCTGCTGCAGAGCTTGTGATGCCCACTCAGGGGGAAAGCACAGACAGGAACAGAGCCTTTTGTGTCCCTCCTGGCTTCTGTCCTGACAGACACTGAGCACTCCCAACCCCTCCTGAAGCCAAGACAGCTCTCAGCTGGCTTTCAGTAACAGCTGGAAGTACACTGACCCTCCTCCAGAGTAACAAATTCCACCCTGAATTATACTCCTTTATCAGTGTGTGAAAATGTGTTCACGTAGTTGCACTCAGTGCTGGGCTAAAATCAACTCAGTCATGCCCAGTCCAGCCATGAGCAGTAGCAATACCAAACATTAGGGCTGTACAGTGGTAAGAGCAAGATGGTTTATTATATAATGAAGAAGAAAAAAAATTCATTTTCATCAAGTATTCCCTCATGGGGGTCAGTACAATATAAAGGAAATAAAGAAAAATGTACAAAACAACCTGACAAGAAGGCTCTAGATGAAACATGTTCAAAGCACTTGCAAATGATGTTGCTGGACAGATGCAGAAAGAAATCAAGTAATTTTTCCCCTGCAAAATACAGACTGAAAAGTGATTTTATTTTCAAAAAGTCAATTCTGTCTTTATCTGCAGATATTTCAGGTAAGGTGACACAATTTTAGCTGTGATACAATTTTTTAAAGGAGAGATTCCCAAACTACTGTTTGAACCACATTTATTTCAAAGTGGATTTTATTTTCCCTTCCAACTTTATGCAGTTGGTAAGCCCAGCTCAAAACAAAACAAGCTTAGCCACTAACTTCAAAGAAACCAGGTCCATATTTCTCCATTTTCTGTTATCCATTGGCAACCATGGCATTTGTTCTTCCATAATCAGCAACAGATCTCCATCTCATCCAGAGCATCCTTGTATATGTGGTTGGAAAATAAAAAAAAAAATAAAATCACAAAACAAAAAACACATATAAAACATCAGCAGTGAGAAATTCCTGAAGGTTTTCAGGGCTTGCTCCTAACTCAACTAAGGTCAAACTACTTCAAACTATTTTAGCTGGAGCAAGACCAAACCCTTACAGAACCAGATACACGGTCCTCAAAAAGCAAAACCATAAGAGTGTTGTAATCCAGATGGAGGAGTAACAGACAAACTTTAGCAATGTGCCTTGCCTGGCCCCAGTCAAAATAATATCTTTGCCTTGGGTATTTCATTTACTCCTGACCCAGGCAAGATTCCCAGTGGTTACAGTGAGAGCATCACTTAAGTAATGCAGCAAAAGGACATCATGCATTAGTAAGCTAAAATATGAATCCATGCTTATGGCAATAGCTTTCCCTTCTAGTGCCCTATAATGGGCATCTTGGAAAGGAAATAAGCAGCTTTACAGAAAAAAAAAAAAATCTTTGTTTTGTTACACTGATGACCATCCTCAGCAACTCCACAGAAGTTTTCAGGGTTCCTTTCAGTGTGCATGGAGAAAGCAAAAAGTCAAAAATAGACCAATGTTAGGCAAGATTATAACAGATATACTCATTAGTGCAGAAAGCAAAACAGCTAATGCTTAATACAAACAAAATAGTATCACTTTCATACTCCTCACAAATTCATGGATTCCACATGGTTTGCTTCCTCGCCTTAAAAGAAATGTTTAAATGAAGCATGAAATTTTTGTCTCTAAAAATAACATCGCAAGTTAGCAAAGGAATCATTGGAGGAAAAAGAAGCTGGAAATGGACATTTAATAAGTTGCAAGGAAATCCCCATTTTGTTTAGCATGAAAAGAAACACAGATCCATGGGTTGGATTTGGTTGGGGAAGTTTGGAGTGAGTTTTGCTGTTTGGGTTTGGTTGGGTTTTTTGCATCAAGGGAAAGAAAACAACAGCTATGTGGGAGGAAAAATGTTTTCACAAATATAATAAATAATTGTTCTGATCCAAAAGCAAAGTGCAATGTAGAATTTTTCCACTTAAACAAAAACAACCTACAGCATAATGCCTTAAATATTAACAAATCAATTAGTGGTCAGCACAGTAAAATAAATATGAACATATTGATTTACATTTTGTTTCTAGCAGCAAAGGTCATTAACCTACTGGCCAATGTGACAGCTTCACAGAAGTCCTGTTTCTTGGGTTTGGTACTTGGTTTAACATAAGAAAAAAATTAATTGGGTCTGGAAAATGGCACTTCAGCTGTACAGTGTTCTCCCCAGCCCACCTATGTCAAAAGGGTTTGTCCAGAACGTGTTTCAAGTATTTTTTGAACAGTGATTTGGAGAAGACCTTTCACAAAAAGAAATAAAATCAGGACCTACTCAGTATCTAATGCTGACAAGTATGAGTCTGGCTTATCTTGAACCCTAAGGGTAATAGGGAGGTTGGGTGTTTTCTCTTTGCAGTCAGCACTTCCTATGCTGATGGGGGAGTGGGAAGATCACAAGCCATTGAGCAATGCTGAAGAGGGAGAGGAAAGCCTTGGTCATTTGCAGGAAGGGCCACAACAGAGCACTGGGGCAAAGTGAGTCTCAGCTGCTTCTCCCAGCAAGGTATCTTTCCTTCCAGGGAGGAAACCTGTCCTACCTTGTCACTTGAGTCCCACTGTCTGCTGTACACCTGCTGTACAAGCCACCACTCCGAAATCACCAGGATTCAGACCACATTCACTTGTACTCCCCCGAACAGAACAAAGCAGGTTCAGGCCTCTCTGTTCAGGGCAGACTGAAGCCACCACTCCAAACCAGACTCAGCCCCAAGCAGAGAGGAGCCTGCAAGAACAGACCCCTCACACACCCTCCCAAAAGCACCAGCACGTGGCTGTGCTGTGGCACGTCTGCACAGCTGCAAAAAACCAGGTTTTGACACCTTCAGCAGTCACTGGAAATGCCAAATGAAGAGCAGATGGCTGGGCTGGGAGTAGGAGCAGTAACCAAAGCTAAAAGTGGTGAACAGCTGATTTTTGGGACACATGAAAGCAAGCAAAAATGTCTCCTCATCCCTAGCTATAAGCCAGACAGCACCAGTACCTACAGCTCCTCCAGCTCATATGTCACAAAGGGTTGTTTTTCTGCTACTAATTGCAGCCTGTGGGAAATGCCATGCTTTAATTTACAGCTAGAGGGATGTTTAACCATAATGCAGGGATCACTGTGCTGAAGCACGTTGTGGTAAGGCTCATCTAACTCCCTCTGTCCCTCTGGACAGTGGTGTCAGACTGGCAAACCAAAGGACAGCACACAAAGAGAAAACCAGAGCCCTTCTGTCGATATAAACTATGAGGGGGAAAGGCTGATGAGATTTTTGGAAAGGCAAATGTTCTTCAAGGCTACACAGAGGGTGAGGCAGGGGTAGAAAAGCACAGAAGAAACAGACTTACAAAGCTGTCAGAACTATTCAGTGAGTGCTCTACAACCTGGGCACCTGCTCTACATTCTCACGTGCTCCAGGGCACAAACCCCATTTGACTAAGTTTTACACAAGGGAGGGGAAGGAATCCCATTCGTGAGGACACCTATTGCTCTGCTTCTACCTGCAGGGCAAGGATCAGCATGGAATGATCTAGGGGGTTGTTTTCAACTACTTTGCAAGCCTTGCCTGGATTTAGGAAGGCTGCATTCAGGTCGCATGGCTCCCTGATGCTCACTCAGGTAGCTGAAGAAAACAATACTCAATTTCTGAGGAGCAGCCAGGTGCAATAAACCTTTTGAAGGTGGACTAGGAAGATGAATAAAGACTATCTGGATTTTTTTGCTACTCATTCTTCATTTTTTAAGGCAAGCAGAAAGTCCTTCTGGAATGCAAGAGGCAGGATCAGAATGGCAATAAAAGGAGGTGGGGGAGCTACCTTCAACACTATGCACTAGGTACAATTTATCCCTGGTAAAATCCTACTGAAACTAATGGAGCTGCAGCTAATTCCATCTGCCTGAAGAGGGCTGAGAGATGAGCCATGGTGCTTCCTGGACCCTCTCTCTGCACCTGCCACTGAAGTCAGTGAAGCTACACCAGTGCACAGCTCCAGCAGCACAGTGAGGGATCAGTTCCAACAAAAGCCACCTACGTGCTGCACTTGTCACTGGAGACCATGTTTTAATGACACTGTGAACTGGACTCCAATCACAGCTCCTCACATCTACCCAAACAAGCAGAAGAATAATTGTCAGCCCTACTTCTGCTTTTTTATCTCCCTCCTGCTTTTGCTAAAGAATATCAAAACAAACACACACACCTTTTGAGTTTGTCTACAATTAAAAAGTAGCTTCACAAGTTTCTTGAATACTTCCATGTGGCCAAAAAGCTGTTACTAAAACAATCATCACCTCTGACATTTAAATTCTACATAACTTTGGATTTTTTGATGGTCCCTAGAACAGTCAAGTTCACATCAAGGAATGGAATTAAAACCCATCTTGAGATGGAAAAAGAAAGAGGGGGGAAAAGTCATCCAATATTGGTAGCTCTGGTTCAAAGGAGCATTTCATCTTTGCTCTATAAACACCCATTAGGCTTCACCCAGGGAATGGCACGGAAGTGGGACACACTAATATTTGCTACCAAGAGTCCAGGCAGCCCTGCTCTTCCAGAGCAAGGACTGCAGGCCAGAGACCAACTCTTGCTCTATTCTACATCAACATGTAAGGAAATTACAGCTCCTTCCATTTATTCTCAACCTGACTCAGTCTAAGGCAGAATCAGAGCACAGCACATCTCACCTGAGATGTTTGCTTTCCAGTTCACTTCATTAAGCCACTGAGATCCCCAGAGACTCTCTTCAGGGAGATGAGCTACACCCATGGTATATTAAGGTGTCCAGGCAACAATATCAAGAGTAGAAGAGTATTTCTGAATGGGTCTAATCAGCTGAAATCCATGTCAGATGTTCAGAATGGAATCTGCATCGCAGAGGAAGCAGTAAGAGGCAAGACCCTCCCAGGAGGAGAGGTATGCACAGCCTTTCTACAAGGATGTGGAAAGAACCTACTCCAGACTGTAATGGGGGCCAGAAGCAGCAAAGTGTGGACAAATACACCACCTAATTCACACATTCACAGGCCCTAGTCCTGCCCCTCTTTTACAAGCTGCCCAGAGATTCAGTCTGCTGTAGGGAGGCATTCTGGAGCACTGCTCTGTGGTGTGCCAAGAGGGGAGTGGGCTTTGCACATGGTCCACCCACGTGGTAGAACCACAGAAGTTCCCAGCACTTCTTGGGCTTTGCATACTCATGCAGAAGGCTGGGGAGAAGACACAGTTCCTCCCCGCCACTCAACACAATGAAGAGCCTTAGATAATTAGCAAACAAACACCAAAAACACTTCATGTCCTGCACAGCGTCATCCTGCCGACTATGATAGAAAAAAAATCTAACCATACCAGTAAGTTTGCAGGTGTTACATGTACAGCTCGAGAGCATACTCCTACCCAATGGAGCACAAAGCAGGGCATGTGGCAAACAGCAGGCGAGAGACAAGCTGCTCTAGTTGCAAACTACGACCGAGGGTGGCGCGTCATTGGACGTAGCCCAGTTCTCCATCTCGTTCCTGTAGCGCTGCTCGGACACTTTGCTCTTGTGCTGTTTGCTCTCCAGGTGCTGCCTGAACTCCATCTCCTCGCTGGCGCCCGCGTTGCACATGGAGCAGTAGAACTGGCCACTGGGAGTCACGCACATGGCCAGGTCACGGGGGATCCGCTGGCGCGAGCGCGGGTTGAAATACGGACCTGGGGAGGCAACAGAAAAGCCTGGTTTGTCTGTGAGAAATCAAAGCTTGAGGCAGCTCAGTGACAACGCCTAAGTCCAATGAATGATTGAAAAGCAGACAGAGATTTGCTTCTTTAACTGATTAGAGTCTGAGCCTTATTTTCCCCACAACTGCTCTGCTGATTTCCAGATTTACAGAGGTGCAGTACACAGGGCAGCACTTGGAATTTTATAAAGTAGTAGAGTGGGCTTAATCACCCAGTCTTATTGAAAATCAGGAGTCTAATCATTTAAGTAATGAAACAATTCTTTCTTTTTTCTTAACCATCCTATTCCAGAACTACAACAGTCTTTTGATTAGAATAAGCTGCCTCAGTTTAAAACTCACAAAATTGTATTTAATAGAACTTTAAAAGATTTATCTTTTCCACATGCCAGTGATTAGAATGACAAGATTAAATCAAGTTTCACCAGGAAACAGGGGTTCAGGTAACGTGTACTTGTAAAACAACTTAAAATGAAAAAGACAAATAGATGCCTGGCTGGAGACTGTAATACACTCTTTAAATCATAGTAAAGAGGCAAAGTTAGTATCTAACACCTGAGGAAGGACTCTATGCTAGGAACAGATGGTCTTAGAGGGAGGCTAACATGCTCTCTCATTCTGGTCATGGGAGTGCAAGTACAGGTTGATGTGCCACAGTAGGAGTCAAAGCACCTGGCCACCTGCCAAGAAAATAAAGCAGGAAAATTGTCACCACTTAGAGCAGCCTTAAAGACAGGCAGATGGTAAATTAAGTTACAAACTGAGAAAAAGAACTAACAAGCAGGCTGACAAAACAAAGCAACTTTAGCAGCTGGGAAAAAAAAACCACACAGACATGAAGGATCAGCAGAGCTTGGACCAGCTCCTTTCACAACCTGACTCTGCTAAAACAGATTTCAGAAGAAAAACAAGTCTGTTTATTATTAATTACTATTCCAACTACAGAACAGAGGCAAGCTCCAAGTCACCTGTGTTGTTCTGAACCGCATACGTATTTCTTCTGTTCTGCATCATCTTATATTCATTCCCTTCTTTCCTCGCCCTTCGTTTGCCTAGTTCTGAGGCATCCCTGCAGATTAAACAAATATGAACAGCTTCAATTCAGAGTTTTCTGACAAAAGGACTGCCAGAGACACTGCCACACGCTTTCAGCCTGAGCATGAGGTTGAACAATACCTACGAGAACGAGTTATTCTGTGCCTCTGCAAGACGCAGCCGCTTGGCGTGGTTTTTCCCTTGGTAGTGAGCCTGTGCCACAGCCGGAGAGCTAAATGAGGCATCACAAAGCTTGCAGTAATCATTCTCTGTAGCCAAGATCACTCGGCCACCTGGTTTACTGGATCCCATCTAGCAGCAAAGGGAGAGACAGCATGTGAAACACAAGAAGGTTAAATCGTTGAAATATTTCAATCACGGGGACTGAGACCAGTGTTGTCTTCATCAGGCAGCAGGAGAGCTGGAATTAAAGTGCATAGATTAGGACACTCTCAAGTTCTCCCTGAAGTGTTCTTATAAGAACTTCATTTTCCCTGCCTCAGCCTCCAGGAGAGCCTGCAAATTCCTGGCCTGAGGTGGGGAGAAAAGCAATCTGAACAAACAGCTCTGCAATAGCCACAGAGGCTTGTTTACATCACAGCAATGACATAACTCCTCCTAACTGCTGGGAGCTGATGAACAGTGACTTTCACACTGAGGAAGACCCACTGAAAGGCAGAGGTGCTCCTCTCTCCTATTTACAGTCCACCTAATCTCTCCTCAGTACCCTGACCACAGCAAGAGGAAAAAAAAAAACAGTAGCAAAGCTGCCAAACCTCTGATCCTTAACCTTCAGGCAGGAGGACACCTGGATCCAGACTTCAAAGGAAGGACCCAGCCTCACATGAGTACCTCCTGCTATATGAAGGACACCTTGTCTGTGGAGTCAGACCACATACTGATCCAGGCAGGAACCAGGCCTCCTCAGCACGTAGCATCCAGGGAAAAGTGTTTTGTAAACAGTGCAGCAGCAGTGATTCATGCAGCCATGTCACTGCAGCACCTGACAAGCTGACTTTCTTTCACATCTCCTTCGACACTGCTCAAACTTAGAGAGACACACACACAGAGTTCTGACTTCTAGCTTACAACGTGAACCCTCACGTAGCCCCAGAGTGGTATTTTAATTGCCATGGACAAAAAGCTCACCATCAGATACCCTGGCAGGTACAGCAGTCACATCCCAGTGCCCTTGGCTGGACCCCACCCCAACCCAGTTCACATCTAAGAGCTGCAAAGCCAATTTACACAGGACCGAGTCTCCCTCTGGAGGCTCCAGCAGTGCCAGGAACAATCTGCCACTCTGCAAATGCTCTCTGCACCCCTACAGACAACACAGGCTTATGTTGTGGGAACTGACAGGCACAGCTTCAATCCCCATGGCCCAGCTGTGCTTCCCTGCACAGTCACAGGCAAAAGCCAGGTTAGCTGTCACATCCCATGACAAACCCAAGGGATGAATTCTAGAAGGAGAAAGCAAAAACTATCTCTTTTGCCTCTAATGTGCCCAAAACAGAATTAATCTGGATTACTGAGGGAACAATCCATTCACTCTGCACGCAGAAATGAGCACTTCAAAAGGAACAACAAAAGAGGAATTAGCTAACAGCCCTAGGCAATGGGTGTAGGAGCACCAAAGCACTTTTTCCATGGAGGCTTCCCTCACACAACAGAGGGATGATTGTGCAGAGCGGATGCCACACCCTCACATCCAAATCCAGTTCCAGCAATGTTGTTTTATACCTGCTCTTAAACAGCTATAATCAGCAGCACATCAGACTTACCTAGGAATCAAAGTATTTGCCAGGCAGAAATAGAACATTTGAAGTCCAATATTGTGCTGCAAAGGCAGATCAATATCTGCATCTTCAAAGGGAAGCAAACAGCTCAAACAGGCCATTTCCACCATCCTGGGCCATCATAAGGAAAATTCTTTCCCAGCTCCCCTGGTAATTCTCAAAGCCTGAGATCTGGTTGTCCCTACTGGGGGTCAGGTGACAAGCAAGGATCAATGATCTCAGTCCCCTTCCCATGCCTTACCTGAGTTGGAAGGGAGACAACCTGAGGTGGAGCAGGCTCAACAGAATTACTCATCCTGGCAGGTGCCGGACAGCTGTTGGCAGCATAGTAATTCCGGAGTTTCTTACTGTGGTTTTTACCCTGCAAAGATAACCCAGATTAATCACTGTCCTAATAATAGTATCTTACTCTGAAAGACAAAGGATTCAGAGACTGAAATGAGAAAGTGCCTGTGAAGGTGGCAGCTCAGGTAAAGGAGCTGTCACTCAGAATATAACAGCTCTGAATTTAAGAGATGCAGGCATCCCTCCCTTTCTCCAAAATGCTCAACACCTAGAATGACTGGGCCTCATCTTCAGCTGATTTTCTTAATAAGGTTACAACTAGTTTCTCAGTCTGTTTCCATTTCACATAAAATCAGTATTTTGTGTTTTAAGCGTATCAACTGCTTTGCACAGTTTTTTGATAAGCCTGAACACACACACACATTGCGTGAAACTGCAAGCTTGAGTTAAAACATGAGATTGAACATAAAAACCCAGTTAATATTTTATTTTCTCTTGAAAAACATACACCATAGTTCTTTTAGGTGTTCTGAAAACCTGATAGAGCAACATGAGACTATGTACATGCATTGTGGATGCATAGTAAGGCACACACACAAATGCAAGTTATGTACGAATTCACTTCTGTTCCCTCATGGCAGAAACTCTGCAGAAATAAGATGTTTAAAGTATAGCACCAATTCAACCTACCCCTTCACTAGCAGGATACCACTTTTTCAGGGCCAATAGCAAATCTGAAATCTGGTGTCCTGAGGATATGGACAACCACCCTTTTGCATCCACTGGTGGATCCATTACTCTATGCAAATACAGCACAAGGCAGAGAGGGTGTAATAAAATGGGGCAATGCAAGACTGACATGTTCTATCTCTCAGCAAGAAGCATATGCAGAGTCCCTACCCTATTTCAGACAAGTCAACAAGATCAGCTCAAACAAAATTAATTTGATCTGAGCCAACCCAGCTGATGAGAGTGTTTGCATAAAAGGCCCCACCAGATCAGTGGTGTGCATAGCCTCAGAAAGGAGAGCCTGATAAACATGTGGCAACAGCCCCTTTCCTAATAGCACAGCTGGATCCAGCAGAAAACATCTGTCCAGGCCTCACAAAATCATCTCTGGAAGCAGAAGGTCAATTTTACAAAACTAGTGTAGACATAAAATACAGGTTGCATAAAACAAAGGAAAAATCACAAGTGTCTGCTTTTTCACCCATGCCATCTTGGCACCACTCCTGTCCCCGTGGACACCGGTTTTGCATAAAGCTCCAGTAATAACACCTTAAATGAAAGCACTGCAGCATGTCTGGACAACCAGCAAATCCAAGCAGGGTGAAGATTGTCTACAGAGCAGTTCCAGTCCATGGGGTGGTGCAGAGGTAGCTCCAGATGAGCAACTTGAATGCTGCTGCTGGTGTGCAGCACTCAAAACCCCCGCGAGAAGCTGAGTTAGTCCTCCTGCATTAGCCCACACTTCCCTCTGTGCTACCACAGCAACGCTGCTGGCAGTGCTCGTGCTGGCATGGGAATGTCTCCACAAGCTGCAGATGCAGCAGCCCCAAAAGCTGAGCCTCCTGCTGCTCTCCTTACCTGGTAATGAGCCTGGGCTTGCTGGGCCGAATTCAGAGTGACATTGCAAAGCTTACAGCACAGGGGCTTACATAGTTCCTCCAGCATAGGGTCCTGCTCCACCACCTTGGCAAGTTCCTCTTCTTGTGTGTGATGAAAGGAAGGCCCCAGTCCAAGAGACTTTGGTGGGGACAGTGGTGAGCTGGCTCTTGGCCTTGTAGCCACTGACATAGGAAGGGATGAAGGCTTCTCAGGATGAGGAAGAAGTCCTGCTTGCTGTAGAAGAATCATTGGCCAGGAAGACTGTGGGCATGCTACTGCTGAAGGAGAGGGAGTCTTCTTCAGATCTAGACCAGAAAGACACAAATGCTGAAATAAGCAACACGAACAGGAACATCAAAAGATCCAGGGGCAACTCCTGTAACTCCACAGCCTCTACTTCATGTCTTTTCAAAATGCCAAGCAGGATAAAGTCAGTTTGCAACACTTTACCGCCCACGGGAACAGCAGCATCCCAGACAACCAGACATCAAGATACTTGTGTAAGAAGTGGGTCCCCTGGCACCCTCGTGGCAGGTGAAGATTCCTAACACCCACAGCACCTGACAACAGCACACACTCCCCACTGCTCCATGCCCACGAGAAGCGGGGACATACAACATGCACAGCACACAAAGCTGTGTCCATGGGGGGATAAAACCCCTGCCCACATCCTCCTTTGGAAGCCCAAGGACAAGCTCACGCTCCAAGACCCAAACAAATATTACAGTGTACTACTGCAATGAACACTTACAAAGAATCCAAACACTTCAAAGCAGATTTATTGTATATAGGTAGATGCAAAATACATAAACACATCTATCCCTCAAATACTCACAAAGACTTTCCTGAGAAAAAGCTTTTCTCCAGTAAGTCAACAAAAGAGAGAGTGGGAATGAGCTGGAGCACACCTTGTTGTACACAGTCAGCTCCCAAGGGCTCTCTCTCATGGTCTTCTTGAATGACCTTGAGCTATTTTTCACATTTCCATTACTAACTACAACCAATGCAACATTTAAAGCTACATCTTCTTCTGCAAAATGGAGAACTTATCTCATATTAACCTTTATTCAATTATTTCTCAGTTAATTCAAGTTATTAGAACTAGCTCTACATTTCCAACAAGAGGTTCTGAGAGATTTATTTAATTAAGGTTTATAAATCACATCTACAGCCCAGATGAACATCCCTCAAATAATACAGAGCAGTCACATTATGAATTAAGGCACAGCTACTTTTGTTAATGTCTTATTAGCTTCTTATCATAACAAATCCTGTTCAGTGCCACACTGGGATCAAGAGAAGCATTATCTTGGCCTTTGCAGATCATTCCCAGCTAGGGCTGCATTGGTAGCAACCATGTTTATGCTCTGGGCTTTGTTCATTTGTTTAAGCAAATAATGAGACACGTCTGCATTTTAAAACAACACTTGTGGAAAATTAGGGAAAAGTAAATTAAATGCCACCAAGGAATTTTGTTCCTGAGTTGCTTTTGAAAATAGGGACTTCAAAGGCAATTAGGAACCTGGAGAAGCAGATAGCATTTATCTAGGATAACTTCCGGGATTTTCAATCTGCTAAAATTAGCTGAAGATAAATACCTTCTACACTCAAGCTATGGAAAATCCCAGCTGATGCCTGCAATTTTAGGTACTGTATTATCTTTGGATCTCTCTTCCCAGAGAGATCTATGTTCTATTAGGGAAAAAAAAAAAAAAAAAGTGTAATTTAAAAAGAAAGTCAGTGGGACTAAAGCATTCAAGTGACAGAAACATTTCTGCAATGTTTATCTCAAACCCAAACTTACACTAATACAAGACTGGAGGCAGTTCACTTATTACTAATAACTACAGGTAAGGAAAAAATTAAAAATTATTAAAAAAAAAGGGCAGGATGCACTGGCTTGGGGACAATGTTTCAAGTCAGTAACAGAGCCACCAAGAGTTTGCACGTGTATATTACTCCTCCACCACCAAGGCTCTGCAAAATTTCAGAGCTGGAAGCCACCACAAAGAAGGAAGAGGACACACAGGAATGGTGCTGCAAATCATCCATCAGCAGTGTAAATTCCGTAGTGTTACCTAACCCCTCTCCTATTTTCAGCACACATGTTCCTGGTTAAACAGAAGAGAAGACAACTTTTTAATCTTTATTTTCCTCAACTAGTACTCTGTAGACAGTCTAATTAATTTCTGTGGGACTACATATGGAACAAGTTCATATTCATGTTGGTTAAATACATCATAACATAGGCCTATCAAGGCAGTTTAATTCAACTACGCAAGCAGGTAAGCATGCCAGCTAATTTCAGTGTTTTATTACACGAGTATAATGGGCCTCTTACCTTAAAATGAGAGTAAATTACAGCCAAATACTTCATAGAGCAACATAAAGAGACGTACAGTAAATGGCAATTGAGATTCATCTGCTTAATTTTGCATGAGCATTTGTTGCATCACATTTTCTTGCAACTGTCACAAATGGGATTTGTCATTTTCAAGACGACACAGTGCTTAAAGGATCTATATCTACATGGGAAAAGGTATAATGTAATATTCTTAGAAAATCTTTAGCTGTACGGTCATTTAGTGTTTCCTAAAGTAAGCAGTTGTCTGAAGATAAAATTGAGGCTGCATGAGCAATTTCAACAGTAGGACTTCTTGATTTGGCTTATGCAATATACGTAATACTGATTTTCCTCTGGCAGTGACCTTTAATCACTGAAATTGCTCAAATTATGTTAATTTCTCTCTTATTTATAAGAAAAAAATCACGCAAATTCAGCTTATTTACAGGTCCCTTTAATCCTCCACTGTTGGTTATTACAGATACCCTGCCCAGCAGAAGGAAAAAGGACATTTTTAACTCCTCCTTTCCCTTCACATGAGAAGCTGTACAATCTTTACCCTACAACACAGCAAAGGAATAAGGCACCTCCGTCACAAAACCAACCAGCACAGCCCGAGGCAGGGTAAGGACCTGCAGCTCTCCAGGGTGAGCTGAGGAGCCATTCTGCCCCAAGACAGCAACTCCCAGAGCTCAGCCATGCCAGGACACACATCCACCCCATGCCAGCTGTCCTTGAGTGGAGGAAAGGGGCACAGGTGCACAGCCCTTCTCTCTCCTTTCATTTGGGGCATCCCAAGGGCAGTACTGAAGGAGACCCAGCCTCCATGCCTGGGTACCACAGCCTGATGCTGCCCAGGAGCAAACTCCCCAGCTGACAACAGCACAGAGCTGGGAAGGAGCTGGTCTGGCCTCAAATCTAAGGATGGGGACGGCACAATGTGACTTTCCTTGGTGAAAAGCATAAACCACAGTGAGAAACCCACCAGAATTGTTTTATAAATGTAGCTGAAACAACTAACAACAGTGATGAAACCTGTAGAAAAGGTGAACGAGCTGAGAGTTTCACTGCTCTATCTTCAAGACAAGAAAGCGTTTCTTCTCAAGTTCACTTGTCTCTAACTACGTGGACATCCCTTAAAGTAATTGTGCTAGAAAGTTTCCTTTAGCCAAGGACTGGGCCTACAGCCTTCGCCCTGGAAGGCAGGTTGTTTTATAACGCTGCAGGGACTGAAGGCAGCGCCAAACAAATACACATCGTGCACAGCTCTACCTTAAGGTGCGCTGACCCTCCGCTGATGAGGATACACATTTAGCAACTCAGAACCATCCCTTACGTCAGCGGGGGTATCAGAAACCACGGTGTAAATCCCGACTTCTCGCAGGCATTCCTGCAGAGCTGCTTGCCTTGCAGCCTGGGGGATGGACAGCAAGGGAAAAAAACAAGCCCTGCTACCTTGCCGCCTGGGAACCACCGCAGCCCCCCGGCACCGCCGCACCATTCCGGGAAGCACAGAGCACAGCCGAGAGGCAGCGACAGGCACCCGCATCTCCCGAGCGGCTCGGAACGCGGCGGCGGCAGCAGGGCGAGATCCCCCAGCACCGCCCCGACCCCCCAGCCCCGCCAGCCCCCCTGCACACCCCGCACCTACCGCGGAGCCGGGGCGAGCAGGGCCGGGCCCGGGCTCGGGCTCGCTCTCAGCTGCGGGAAGTGACGGCGGCGGGGGCGGGCCGGGCCGGGCCGGGCCGGGGCGGGGCCGCCGCTCCGAACAGCCCCGCACCGACGCGCTCCGGGCACCGCCGGGCAAGCACCCTCGAGGAGATGCTTCAAATACCCTGCCCATCCTGACCGTGGCTCTGCACAAGGACATTTGGTCTGTTTTCTCTCTTTTTTTTTTTTTTTTTTTTTTTCCCCACAGCAGACGTTCCAATGAACTTGATTTGCATATATAAACATCTTATTCATGCTGCTCGTCGCCAATGAGTAATGATTTCCCCTCGAGCCACCAAGGCCTCACCCGCGTGGTTGGGCCACCCTGTTTCAAAGCATACGGAGTTTCTGTTGATTTTCCTCCCCTTCTGTTGGAACAGGAAAGTGCTGAGAAGTCACTACAGGCTGAAACCATCACCCAGATTTCACAGCAGCCATCAGTCAGCCCACTTGACAATCCATTCGTTAGATACACTGTTACTAATTTTTCTTAGATCTTTGAAAAAAAAAAAACATTTATCAGATTGATAGAATCATAGAACAGTTTGGTTTGGAAGGGACCTTAAAGATCATCTTGTTCCCACCACGGGCAGGGACACCTTCCACTAGCCCAGTTGGCTCCAAGCCCCATCCGGCCTGGCCTTAACAATTCCAGGGATGGGGCAGCCACAGCTTCTCTGGGCAAACTGTGCCAGGGCCTCACCACCCTCACAGCCAATAATTTCTTCCTAATATCTCATATAAATCTGCCCTCTGCCAGTTTAAAGCCATTCCCCTTTGTCCTATCACTACCTGCCCTTGTCAAAAGTCCCTCTCTGGCTCTCTCGTAGGCTCCCTTTGGGGAGGATGCTACAGGTCGGAATCAGGAGCCGTGCGATGTGCAGCAGAAGCAGCAAAGGGGCAGTTTGCCAGCAGGAATGCTCACGGACACTGCTCTGCCCTGAGTTTGCTGGGTGTGCTCTGCCATGCCCTGCAAGGCTGCTGCTCCCACCTCCTGCAGTGTCACCTGCAGCGTCTCAGCCTGGCCACGGCTGTGGATAGGGTCCCTTGCTAGGAGATCTGCGGCTTGGAGAAGCAATCCGAGGAAGGGAATTCACCAACGCCCTCACTACGTTCACACCTGGCTCCAAAACTTGCTTATGCCATCTCTCTTGTTGAAAGGATAAATATCCCTTGACAATAGAGTGATTTGCCAAAACGCCTTAATAATTAATGACCCGGCTTATCCCTGTCCCTCCTATCACCACCTCAGAGCCACCCTCACTTGTTGCATCTTGTTTGCTTTCACCAAGGTCCCCAGGCCGGCGCTCTCATCCCAGACCCTGAAAACCCACACCACCAGGGAGTGTGTATTGACAGTGTCATTTCTCTTCCACTTCTAATTTGTACGGGCATTCACTTGGCGGGCCACTCTTTCAACAAAACACCGGCCTCACGTACAGCGACTTGATCGCAGTGGCAGCTGATTGTAAAGAAACCTGGTGATCCAGCTGGGAAAAGGGCCAACAGTGGGCCAAACCCGCTGCCACCGCGGGGCACGGGGGTGTCAGTGACTTTCGGGCACCACCCGGGGCGGGACGAGCCCGCGATTCCCCCGCACACCCCATTCCCCGAGCCCGCTCGCCGCCACCGCCGGCCCCGCGCCCGCCTCCCCCCGCCGCGGTTCCCGTTCCGGCGGGCGGTGCCTTCCCCATCCGGGGTCAGCCCCGCTCCCTTCCTGTTATTCCCGTGCGGGAGGCGGCGGCTGTCGGGGAGCGGCTCCGGCGCCGCTGCCGCCCGCGCCCGGGGCACAGGCACCGGCCGAGGCGAGCGGGGCGGCCGCACGGCGGGAGGCGGCGGGCGCGGCCCGGGGCGCGGCCGGCCCGGGGAGGCCGCGGCGGGCGGGTGAGTGGGTGAGGGAGTGAGGCGGGCGGGGGTCGTGTGGGGCTGGGGCCGCTCCCGGAGCGCCGCTCGCTGAGGGGGCTCCGGCAGCAGCCTCCGGCGGGGCTGAGGGGCCGCGGGGCCGCGCTCGGCCGGGAGAGCTCCCCCGCCGCATCCCGCGCTCTGGGCAGGGACGGGAGCTGGGAGAGGAAGAATAGCGGGTTGTTGTTTTCCAGTGTGGGTGCCTCCACCCCTGGAGTGGAGCTGTTGGCTGTAAGCGTGCTCCGGCGGTGCTGGCGGTGGGGATGGGGCTGGGTGATGCCGCTGGGAGCAGAGCCTCTCCCGATGGGTGTGTGTGTGTGTGGATCCTGGCACAGCAGCTCCTGCTGCCAGATGCGCTCGGCTGACAGGAGCAGTGCCTCATCCCTGCTACCTGGAAAACCTTCTTTCCTATTGCATGCTGCCCACAGACCGGTTTGTACTGATGTGAAGTATGAAATTGCTGTTTCTTACCAGTATTTGTGTGTTTTCTGGTAGACTCTATGTTAGCAAAACTTTGGCCAAACTAACACAAACTGCCTGTTTGTTTTTTCTTTGAGGATTTTATGGCTGTTTTCAGTGTTCCTTAATTTATTAAGATATCTGGCCAATTACTTCTGTTACTGTTATGGATATGTCTCTAATTTTTATATTTTTGTCTGTATTTCTTTTCTTTTTGACTAAAGATCTGATTGAACAAAGGTTACTTCATAAGCAGTGCATGTTCAGAGCAAGCAGGAGGCAAGTAGATATACTTTAAAAATAGACAGTAGGGAGTATGAAGCTTTTCTTGATTTAATTCTGCAGCAGACTTTTAAAGGAGTGGTAAATTGGGTTCTGAGTCTGGATTTTGTAGAACTTAACAGAAAAAAATCTATTCTATTCTGTTAGTTATTTGTACCTTCACATCCCTGCTTTGAGCTATACCAGGCATTCAGATTTCTCACACTGGATAAAGTTAGAAACTTTCCCATAATGATCTGACTCATTCTTTAGTTTCTTCTACCTCACAGTTAGTTTATAGAGGTGTACTCATACTTGTTGCTTCCATGCTGCAGTTCTATAATGCAATGTAATAATCAAAGTCCACTTCTTGTGTGTAAACTTTGTTAGTTCCTAGGAATATTCCAGTACTCAGGGTGATGGGATTGAATAGTGTGTCTGCTATGAGGAACTGACTGGATAAGCTGTTCTAAAATAAAGTTCCATGTGAACTTAAAGCTTCACAATAAATAACTTTATTCTCAAAGAATAGCATTGGGAAACTTTTTTCAGAGTTGTTACTTATTTAGAAGCATATTTTAGCCAATGTAGACAAACGACACATCAACCAAGCTCACAGTGTTCACAGAGGAATTTATGAAACCACACAATTCCTATAGGATCTATGAAATATTCCACTTTTTCATTAGGACAATAAATTCAGCAACTCCAGAGCTGCAGATGAAATTTGACTGGTGAGATGCTCTGCATTTCTTAGGTGTTAACTTGGTGCCATTCTTAGCAACCTGGAGACAGCATTTTGTGTTTTCTCAGGGCAGGCGAATCCCAGCCTACAAATCCATGCCAAGTGCTTTAATTGTTTGGCTGCTCCAAATTGTCATTTTGTATCAATGAGAAGTTTGTTCTGCTTCTTGTTGCAGTTTACTGAGGGACCGATGGCTCTGAGAGGGGTTTTTTGAGTGTTGTTCCTTTTTATTTCCCCTTCTTTCTGGAGTATTCTTTCGGAAAAGGGGTGTAGCTGATTTGTTTACAGAGCAATTGTGCTTTATTGGAAGTCATAAAGTGGTTCAATACTTAGTTAACTGTTTATCTGATAATCAGGCTACTCCTGCTTTCTGTGAGCAAATGGGGATTACTTTTTCCCAGATAACTCACTTTTTAAAAGTTGCTGAAAGCTTTAGATTATGAATTTCTACAACCAGCAAGGAGTTCATGCTTCATGCTCATGCTGTCTCACAAGACTGACTGAGTAACCTCACAAGAGGTTTCCAGTTGTTGGAAGAAAATGACACCTTTAAAAGGTGTTGTGACATAAGGAATGGACTTCCTGATCCACAGCTCCTCAGATTCTAGTGTGTGGTGTGCTTTTTAACGACTCGCTCATGCATAATACAGCTTGGAAAAACCTTGATGTTCATCATAACTTTAATTTCTTTCTGGGTTAAAACTATCTATAAATGCCTAGACAGCAAGTCTGCAAAAACTGCATTCTTACATTTTGTACATAAAAAGTCAACTCATTATGTAATCTTCTGGTGCAGATTCTGTGGGCTTCAGGAATATCCTGAACACCTTACAAATATCCCTCACTTCCAAACAGAGGATTGTTGCTATTGGTTTTGTTTGCCTGTTAGAGGGGAGAGGAAATTAGGATGATGATACATTAGTTCCAAATCACGCAAGAAATAATAGCACCTCTAGATTGGCATCATGTAGCTTTGCTTTGCCTAGTTGAGTACATGAATGAAGGTTAACAAAGATTGTAGTTAATAGGACATTTGAGGAGTGTTGTGTTTGGCTGAGGGGAAGCTAAGATACTTTAACTTCAATACGGATGCAGAAACTGATTTTGTTATTTGTAACTGGACAAAAATAATACTGCAAAACTAGTCTTTCTAGTTCAGTCTTCAAATACCATTATAAAAGTAAGTTTTGTCTTACTTACTGGTTTGTAATTACTGAAAAATATGTGAGATCTAGTAAATCTTCCCCACTGAGAAAAACTGCACCATATGTGCATTTTTTGTGTGTGTGATGGAGTTGGAGGGGGAGCACTTGGAGGGAAAGGAGAAGAGTTTGCACTTTGGCTAATTGGGGAACAGATGTGGCTTCTAGTGTGAGCTAAGGTTTGGGGGTTTTGCAGCTTTTTATGCAGTGCATTCCATGCTTGTGGGAGTTTTGTCTCGTCCTTTTCAAAAGCCAGACATTCAGCTGCTCCAAGGGGATGATGCCTGTCTGTAGCCATGACTAGAAGAGGCCACAAAAATATTTACGCTAAAACTGGATGGGAATTTTCTTTTGCTCTTGAAGTTGTATGTGTCATAGCAAAGAATTCTGTTACAATTGTCTCTCTGTAGTATCCTAATCCAAATGGGAGCAGTGGAGAGAATAGATTTGTTTCTTTCTATATTTAATTGGACAACAAATGTATGTGATTTGTTTTGATTACGGAGTTGGTCAGGATAACCTCCAGAGATTCCTCCCAACTGAATTTGTTCTACAGATCTATTTCTGAATGGTTAATGAAGTGTTAAATGAACCAGAAATAATACTCTGAGTATTAACTGGTGGGGTTTTTTTTTGCTCTTGCAGCACTGGTATAGTATTAGCTTTAACAAAATCAAAACAAACAAACCCACACAATCAATCAAACAAGCAAACAAAATACCCAGCACAAAACCAAGCCCAGCTAGGGGGCAGAGAGAATTAAACTGGCTTAAAAAAGGAAAAGAGGCATTTTTGTAAATCCTGTACATTAACTTGTAGTCATCTGGAAATGCAGCAGACTGAGTACAGTTTATGTAATTCTGGATCTGAGTTCTCAGTCTAAGCAATACTTAATGGTTTTGCAGCACATATGTTGTTTTATATGGCATGTATCTATACTTGAATTCTAGAAAAGTATTTTTCTAGTTAACTCCAGGCACAAATTTTGTACAAGGCAGCCTAAGATGCCTGTGTATTTCAAAGAAGAAACGTGAGGGACAGAAGACATCATCACTTGTTCTCTATTTTCAGTATTCTTAAAGCCAGCAAAGCAGGGGATAAAAGCACTTGGTCAATTGTGCCTGCTAAGTGAACTCCCTGGGAATGTTTATAGTCTGTCTTTGGAAAATGCTGCTCGCATACCTGAGCTCCAGAAATGTAAAAGTAAATTCTAAGGGGCCATCTTACCTTTGTCAAGTTGAACAGGACAAATGATGGAGCAGTGGTGAAGCTTTTGCTTGCCTACAGCAATAGAAGTGGCTACTTCAGTGGAGTTTAAGAACAAACAGTTGGGTCAAACACACAGCTTTAGGTTCAGTGATCTCTTGTTTCATGCCCTGTTGCTTTTTGCCAGTAGAGAGTTAGATAAATCCCAAAGAGACTGGGGTTTGTTGTTTGGGGTTTTTGTCTACTCATTAACACATTTGCTTCATAGATTTTTATGCAGAGAAGCCTTGACAGTTTTGCCTCCACCTTCTGATTAAAGAAACACTTGCAAATGTAGCTTTTGAGGGTTGTGAGCCACAAAGCATATTTGTTGAACACAGGAGACTTATTGAATTGACTAAGACTGACTGTAAATTCCCTAAAATTTTGAGACAGCTGAGTCACATTTATTGACTGTATATTCTGACTCTTTTCTAAGCCAGAGAAATGTAGAGAAACACCCCTTGGGTTGTTTTCTCTCCAACAGAAAAGAGAGAAAGCTGGATGGTTGCCTCCTAGATTGTATAACATGTCGAAAAACTTATCTGTCATTAAGACTTCACTGTTTTTCTTTTTTTCATACTCGTTAGTCAGTCTTTTGCCAATACTTAATCTAGCAGTTAATGGTGATGAATGACTCTTGCCCAATATGTTCCAAGACTGTTCCTGATTTTTAACCCTTGGTGTTAAATTGGGTCCCGCTCCTTCCAGAAACATGAATTTTCTGGTGAAATTGCATTTGTTGTCTTGGAAGAACGTCCTTACCTGTCAGCTCTTTAGCTGTGGATCCTTGCATAGGAAACTGAATTGTTGAATAAAAAATTGGTCCCTGTTGCAGCCTTATTCCTTCTCTTAGCTATTAGCAATCGACACAGAAACAAATTCTTGAACATCCTCAAAATGCAAGAACTTTGGACATTACTGAAAGGAAAATATTCAAGATTCAGCATTTCATCTGAGACTAATCAGCCATATGTAGAAATACATGTTTGTTCTGTGATCTGAATCTAATGGAACAAAATTTCCTGTACCTTGGGACTTTGGCATCTGACTTGCTGGAAAAGTGAGGAGATTGATCTCTGCAAAGACATTGGCAAACTAAATATGGAATACTTGAAAATACAAGTGCAAAAGATGGAGAATGAGCAGAGGGTAAGGGCTTGTTTACCAGGCAAGCAGAGTGGAGAGGGATTGTTTCTTTCTCAAACTATTCAGTTTCAGTTCTGACAAAACTCAATACATATGCTTTCTGTGATGAGGAATGTTATGATCCAGCTTTAGTGCTTGTGCCATTAAGATACTTTTAATTAAAGCTGGTAAACACTTCAGGCACAGTTTGAAAGATTGAAGTTAATAGTGCTAACATAAGAAGTTTCTAGACAGAGCTAACTTCCTTTGGGAAAAGGGAAGTCAAAACTATCATTCCAAATCCTCCAAAATACGCTTGTGGTGTCATTTAACTGCTTAGACTCTAAAACATACCACTTACTGTTGATTTTTTTATTTATATTCCCAGCTCGTTACAGAATAATCAGGAAATGCTGTGACTGGAAAATAAAAGTGGAAGTGATACTAATAACACTGAAAATTGCTCTTCTGCCTTTGTGGATGTTGAACAACCAGTTCCACTTACTAGTTTATCAAGGCAGTCTCTGCTGGTGGGAGGGAAGTGATAAATATATTGTGTTTTATCTTCTTGCAGTTTCATGCTGTCACCTCTGAAATCTTCAATTTTAAGGTGTTAAGTACTATAAAAGAGCACTTGTCCCAAGAAAGCCTGTGATGTTTAAGAGCTAGTTTTTCAGCAATAACCAGACATCTGGAATAGTCTTGATTGTGGTGTATAATTGAGGATGTGCTTTTGAGTTCCACTGCCAGTCTAGCAAGGTTTTTACAAAAATTGCTTTATGATAAATTGCATTTGTATTTTAGTGTAAAATGGTAATATATGAAATTGTAATGCTTTCATTGAAGAGGATAAACTTATACAGTTGCATGAAGTTTTGGATAAGTGATTGCTAGTTAAAAGGAAAGGTTTAAATTGATTTTAACATTTTATTTGAGAAGGTAGAGATTAACTCTATTGCTTGTGTTCAACCAAGGTTGAACATCTGAAATTCTAATAACTTGTCTTCCTCTTCAGCTTGCTCTGAAATGGAAGATAAAGCACTAATGTTGTTATCACTGCTGAGCAGCACTCCCTTGATCTTAGATAGCTCCAACTTGGAATGTTTTGACGTTTCAGGAGCAATGGCAAAAACTACCACCAAGAGATAAAGATGAAAACAGAAGTCAACGAACAATAAAACGACAGAGTTTATACATGAAGGAAAGGATAGCAAGACCCACTCCTGACTATGGAAACTTTTCTTAAATATGTTGTCAAATTGCTTTGTAATCCAGCTCTTCAAGTCTTCTTTCATCACCTCTTTTCCAGGCTTTTCATTGTACATCAGCAGATAGCACAGTATCACAAACAGCTTCGGGGTGATATGGGAAGTGTAACCATGATTACAGATTCCAGTCTCTTGTTGTCCTGGTATGTGAGCAGGTTATTTATTTAAACAGGAAAAATGATGCTTTGCAAGATAGATACGCTTCCCTAATTGGTGTTTTTTTTATGAGTGGAAATTAAATCCAAAACACTGGAGCTTTTGTGGTCTTCAGTTCTGTTCCAGGGTTAAACTTCACCAGGCTGAAAACTGATTTCAGTCTTTTTGAATATACACACCTACGAAAACATTAATGAAATGTTTCCAAAGAACCATCCATGTATTTAAAAAATATTTCCTTGTTAGTGCAGATGTGTAAAATGCTCTCAATAGCAGTGACTGATTACTACTAATATCTTTTCTGGCTTTTTTAAAATAAAGGCCTTTCAATTTAATATATCCTTCTTACCGAACTGTGATTGTAGTAGAAGGCTGCATATGCCTTAGTCTCAAGCCATTTAATCTGGATATGAAAGTGACTTTCAAAACTGGGAAGCTGGGAAGTCTTTAAACTACTGCAGTCATAGTCACTGCTCAAATACCTATGAGCTTATGTCACTTCTTTGGGAAGTTCATGTTCGCTACAAACATTATCTCTGTAGACAAACACTGGCCATTTCTTTCTGATGCATCCACCACAAATTGCTGGTACACTGACCTTGTTAGAGAAACAAATATGGTTACAGTTTGAAGTAGAGGAAAAAGAGATGAACCACTCACATCTTCATGTCTCAGTAGCCCCATGCTTACTGTACTTGTGTTGCATAACATGGTTTGCAAAGCAGATGCTCTAAAGAAAGGGTTAATAGCACTTGGAGCATCTGACTTAACCACTTGTTCAGTGGTGAAACTTGTTGCAGAAACACCAAAGCTGCCTCTACGGGAGCCGCAAAAAGGAACAGTTTCAGTTCTAACCAAAGATGATGCTTTTCATGGCAATTCACACCATTGGGGTGTGTTACAGAACGAGTGTGTGACTGCGCAAGCCAGGGAGTGGGGTCACAGAAAGGACACTTGCTTTTGGGGGATGTGTGCCTTGTGTGACCCCCAGAGCAGACCCTTAATGACCACCAAAATAAGACCTGACCATGTGCAGTGGTGAGACCACACCCACTCTCACCTCTCATGGTGAGGAGGATCCGGAAAACCACACCCATTCTCACCTCTCATGGTGATGAGGAACCAAAAACCACTGAAGCTTCTCATGCTAATGAGGGATGGTATAAAGTGACTCTGAGTGAAGCACGTGGGGTTCTTCTACCACTTCGAAGAAGCCCAGGGCACTGGAGGACCAGCAGGACACCGCAGGATCCATGGTGGTGACTATCTCCTGCTTGCACTCTCTTCTCTTTCCCTTATACACTTAATGTGCCAGAATAACGTTGGTATTGTTGATCAGGCATTTGGTCTCCTTTGCAGCCTAATTTGTGCAGGGGACTTAAACATCAAGTCATAACAGATACTTCTGACAGCCATGTACAGGAATGATAAATGTTTGATTAAGGATGCTGAAGAACCATGTCCCAGTTTACCAGAGCTGGTTTTGTGCTTCAGGCTGGAGCAGGCAGGGCCTGCTGACACACAGAGTCACAGTGAATCATGGTTGTTTGCACTTGTTGAACACAAATGCAAATGTATTGGCATCTTGAGCATCACGATTGTGGTATCCAACCTGTAAGTGTAGAGAAAAGTGCTGTTCAACCAGGGCCAGCAACTAGAACAGGAATAAACAGTCCTTAAGGTTTCAGAGAAACTTTGGTTTCTTTGTAACTTACATGGAACAGTCGGGTAAGTTTACAAAATTGGGAATTTAGTCTTTCAGTGTTGTTTCACATAAAAGGTCCAGTTTTCCAGTGTGCTTAGGTGCAATACACCAATGTGATCTGTGACCTTTAGGGAGATGAAGCCTGATGGCAGCAATTAGTGGTGCCAAATTCTTTGTAGATGATTATTATCCCCACTTTTGGGGGGGGGGTGGGTAGGCAGGACAGTCTTGATCTGTTGAAAATATTTTCAAAAAACTGTTGCTGTTTACCTCTCGGCAGGGTTATCATCTACTGCTGAACAAATATTTAGTTAATCACCACTGACTGTATTGCAAACAAGTGAAAAGGAGTAGGACTTCATTTCTGACTGACCCTTGAAAAGCTGTGGTATTTTCCTGTTGTGATTGTAGACAACAGCTTCCACAGGGCAGGGTTTGCACAGAACTGGATTTGTTTGCTGCTGTCTTATTCCATGTGTCTTTGTATAGGATAACCTGCTAAGAGCTCTGTGAATTTCAGCTGTTTATAGTTAGCTGCAGAATTGAATATTTTCATTACAGCGGCTGTGTCTTTGTGTTAACTCTGCTACAAACTTCCTTTGCTCAACAAATGGTTTTGAAAAGGGAGCTAAGGAGTAGCTCAGTGGAGAAAGCATTGTTTTAGTTTTTCAGTTGAGGAGTTCAAACAAAGAGAAAAATAAAACAACCTACTTCCATGGCTTTTGCTGAGGCATGTGGTTCCTTACAAATCCTCTGACAAAAATGAAGTTGCATGCTATCCTCTGTTTGCCAGTAAATAAAAGATAATGATTTCTGCTAACTGAATTCAGTAAGTCCGTGCAGACTAAACCCATATTCCCGTTAAGTACTACTTGGCTACAGAAGTCTGTAAAGATAGAATTAATGGAAGGCTAATTTATATTTGGATTACAGAACTGAAACTTCCGTTTTCAGTTCACTGTTCTGGGCTTACTGTTAAAAATCTGTGAAGATGCAAGAATGGTGCTATCCACTGCCACTGCTTTTTCTGGTTTTACACATTAGTTGCCTTCAGTGTCTGGAGTTACTTAGTACAGCAGAAACACTTTATCTCAATTTAAAGTTGCTGCCAGACTGCATCCTAAGAAATGTCACATGGGAAGTAAACAAGATACTGTAAGTCAGTCTGAGTCTGATGTCTTTTTCAGCTGCTTCTTAGTAAAGAAAGGGCTCACAGGATAACTATTCTATGCAAAGATTAATGTAAATTAATAATTGAACCCTCCTGATACCATTGCTTGTGTTAGAGAGGCAAGTGTAGCTGTGTGAGGTCTGCAGCACCTCCAGAGTTTTATTGCAGTTCTTTCCCTGCCTTTCTGGGTAGGGCCAGTGGGAGAGGAAATCTTTCCTCTTCCTCACTGCAACTGGAGGTTCATCATGCTGCAGCAGAGTTCCTTCTAAAAGCCAGGGTGACAAACCTGGGGAGATCAGCCCTAGGAAAGGCCCTGGATCTGAGTTACAGGTCTGCTACACAGCTGCTCGGTTGGGTGGGGATTCAGACTGGACTGGAGCGCAGAACACCTGGATTAACTCTGCTCTGGTTCCTTGTCTGTGTGCCAGCACTTCCTGTTTTTAAAGATCCTGTTTACTGTCTGCATTCCAAATATCCCAGGAAGGTGGGAGGATGGGAAGAAACATGGAAAGAAAAGTAAACAGCATTATTTAAGGTGGAATTTTTATCTTTTTTTAGTTATGCAACCAGCATTTGTTACTTTTCAAACCTGGTTTCATTAGCTACATTCTAGAGTAAGCTTTTGTTTACATCGTCTGGCACTGATTTCCAAAAGCAGAACTGCTTGTGAAAGCTGACATTGAAACCATTAATATTTGCAGCAAGGAGCAGAGTAAGGTTCTGTGGTGTGCTTTGGCTTTGTCTGCTTCCTGATGTTCACATAAAACAATGTTTGTCAGCCATATGAAATGGAGTATTAAACAAAAATGTGTAATCGGAGGAAAACCTTATTTCTGTGGGTACAAAATGGCATGTTACTCTGATTTTGCTGCCAGAACTTAAAGCTTTTGATTTAAACAGCTTGAAAGAATTTGGGTGCTGCTCACTGACCTTCAGAGGAACAGCACAGAGCCAGGTGGAAAGGTAATTCTCATCTTGCTACACAGCAAGCCAAGCTAATTGCTGAAATAATGAGTAAGCAGATATGTGAAGCATAAATAGATGATATGGTGCTTTTCTAATTATTTGTTGTGCTTTATGACTACTAGTCCTCTATAAATAACAAAATCCTGTCCTTTGAGGTGGAGCTACAGATGGAATTACTGAATGATTTTAGACTAAAAAGGAAAATTTAATTCTGGGCTTTCCTTTGTTTAACAAAGAGAAGAAATTCTGCCTTTAGCTGGAAGAAAATGTTCTAGGACAGATATTCTGCCTTTGGTATGTCGTGGGATCCCCAGGGAGAAGGTACAGTCGTAGTGGGAGTTCTGGAGGTCACCAGCAACTTGAAAATGCTTCTTTCTCGTGATCCTGTTTTCATGGCTCCCAGACAGTGAGGGAAGCTATAAACACTGTGCCTGCATGGATGGGGGAGGGTGAGCAAGGGGATTTGAGAATAAGAATTCACAAAGGTCTTTTGGTTCACTTGGAGAGGAAAAAAATACTCCAGCAATAGTAAATCTTTTTAAACTGATCGTCTTGGGTTTTTTTCAACTGTTTGATCCTGTGTTTTTTTTCAACAGCATAACACACATAGTTCCTCTTGGGCAATACTTTGTAGTGAGTTCTTCTTTTTTCAGGATGACCTCACCATTAGTTTTATTCATAGTATCTGAAAGTCACTAGGAGAATATTGTATTCTTAAAAAAAAAACCGCAATGTAAGATAACTTTAAAGAGAACAGCTCTGAAACATAGCCAACCCATATTCTCATATCTAACTGAAGTGAAACAGCTTTTCATTAATTTCTAGTGAGGTTTTGCATTCACAGGAAAGGATGATTTTGTATTTCTGCTATCTGTTATTCTACAGATGTTGCCAGTAATTTTAGGGGGCTTTAGCTCTGTCTAGAACAAGGCAAATGCTCTCAGCACTGTTTTTGAAGGGTGGAAGAAATGTGTAACTACAAATAAAATTGGTAGTGTTTGGAAATACTTGCCTGTTTCAGAAGGAAACCAAATGCTAAGATGTTTTTGACAGTGTTAAATCCTCCTGTTTGCTTCCCTTGGGCTGCTGTTTGTGATCAGATAAGCAGTTCCGGGTATCTGCACGTTTTCTGAGAAACAAGGATACAGGCAATACGTATGAAATAAGACACGACTGCAATGCAACAGTCTGCTGCTTTCTATTCTGAACAAAACAATATTTTTACCAGTGAAATCAGTGTATAATAATGTTTTCATGGAGAACAGTTTCAGACATCTTTGTGCTAGTCTTCCTGGATTCTGGAAGAGTGCCAGCTTGGCAAACAGGAAGAACAAAAGGACAGTACTGAAAATATCTAGTCTGGGGCAGTCTTACTGTCACCACACAGCAGGTTTGGACAGCAGCAAAATTAGACAGACAACTCTGCCCGGTTCTCCTCATGTTTTAGAGTGCTTGATTTGTCTTTGATGGTGAGAATAAAACATTTTGGCATTTAGAAAGGTTGAAATGTCCCTTGCATTCTGAAAAGTGTTGTTCTTGTTCCAGGAACTCTGTTTGCACAAACTCACAGCTTGTTTTGGGGATTCTGCAGTACTTTATTAAAACTTACTTGGGGTCACACCAGTAATTGATACTTCTGTCAGTGTGATAGAGAATCAGGAAAATCATTTAACTGACACATGAGCACATAGTAAATCAGAATCATAAACAGTTGGATTGTTTAATGAACAGAAGGCAATGCTAGGAGTCTAAAGGAAACTTCTACCTGGAAAAGAAATCAAATCCAGACACAAATCCTCGTGAGCAGCTCTCTGATACTGAAGATGCCACAAATTATTATAAAACATTGCTACATCCTGTCTGTAAAAACAGTGTAATGGGATTTGTCTTGTGACTGGAAAAACTAATGGACTTCAATTAAAGTGTAGCAGTTTACTGAATGACTCATTCAGTATCAAATGTGGGCTGATAAAATTGTATTGAGTGTTTAGTCTGTCCTTTTGAATGGGTTTTGGAACACTGGCTGATGAGTATAGCAGTGCAGATTATTCAGTTCTCAATGTGTACCACTTCATACTTTAATATAATATTACAGCACAGTGCACTTCTTGCTTCCTTGTATGCTTGCTACATTTCTTGCTAGTAGGTACTTTAGAAACGGAAGAACTTCCTTGCAGAGCCTCAAGAGTAAATGTAGGTGCTCATGACAGACAGGCTTAACTATGTCTGCTAAAATGAACAATAATATTAGTATTTTAAAATAATATTATTAAAGTAATTAATATTAAAATATTAATAATATTTTCCCCTCTAGTTTGCCCCCCTGACATGCAGAGTGTATCTTCATCTGTGAGGCAATAAAACTGTCATAGTTCACTGAAACCAAGTTTTCTACACTTGGCATCTCATATTCTTAATAAGGGACTATATCAGGTGATAGCTCATTTCTATCCTATAAGAAAATAGGTTATGTAAATTAGCATTCATATGGTAAGTGTATCTGGAAGCAAGTAGGAATCTGTATTATGGAAGGTATGTTGTTTATCTTCCTGCTGTCTTCCCTCATGTATGTTTATTCTTTTTGAATGGAATCTCAAAACTAGAGATTGTTTTGCACTAGTCCAGGTGTCCCAAAGCTTTTGGCACAGGAAAAATGTTTAAGGTGCTTTAGTAAGGTCAGGGATTGCAGGTGTGATGAAGTGTTCATTTGAAGTGTTTGCATGTCCCCTTAGTTTGATTTAAATAACATCTCTCTAGAATTCCCTTAAAATTACAGTCCTTTTACTGTCGAAGAACATAATTGATTCTATTTATTCCAGGCAGCCTTCCAGATTTGAAAGTGTACACAGAAACACAAGCTGCCAGCTATACTTCAGAACTGTTTCTGTTTACATTCTTGCTTTCCAAATCCAAACCCTGGAGGCGTGCTTACATGTGCAAGTGCAATGAATGTGCACACAGGGTGACTGCATGCACCATTCCAGCACACGCCTGTATCCCAGCTTAAAACAAATGCTGCATGTCATGGTGCAGTTGCTCTAAAAATTGTATGTTTTGGACTGTTTGCAACTTTTTAAAGAAAAGGTATTGAGTTGCCATTTAACATTTGAATTCTTTAAAGAAGCCAAGGCTGGTGTTTATTTTGAAGAGATGCTTGGCTAAAAGGATTTACATTTTTGATGTGTATGACCCCCACTCCTGCCTGTGTTTCTTTGTTGGCAGCTGCTGGTGGGGAGGGAGGAAAACTTGCAGTGGAACGAGGCACCATCCTTGCAGCTGCTCTTGCCCAGCACTGCTACAGTCAGGCAGCCCCAGTGCAGACCTGCATTAGGCTGACTCCATGGGGATCTCAGGAAGGAGCTAAAGTGACAGAAGGCAGCACGAGAAAGGGAAAGTGAGTTGTTCTCTGCCTCTTCCATCCATCTGACCTGTAACCAGCTGGCTCAGGGAGCCCCAGTGCCAGCAGGATGAGGAGTGAGAGCACACGCACCTTGGCCAGAGCAAAAATGGGCTCCCAGTTCAGAGGAGCCTCAGCAGGATGGTGGAACTGAAATTAAAAGGCTGCTGGTATAAACCCAGTCTGTGTTGAGAATATTTAATTTAGTTGTGGTCCATCTGTACTATAATTCTGTGTGTGAGGACAGGAAAGCTCATATGACTGCATTTTCTTGTTTGTTTGGGGGCTTTGTGCTGGTCTGTAACAGTGATGTGCTTCTGCCTGTGTTTGCAGTTAAGAAATGTAAATAGGCATGTGATTCAGTGATGTGGAGAGGGAGCCTTGCTCAGGCTTTGCCTGATGAAAAAGATGCCATTTAACTTGTGTATTTCTTTTTATCTGTGAGCTGAGGGTAGTTATCAGTGGTTTGGAACCCTCCAAGTTACTCTGAATGGTGTTATTTGGGTTCACTGGTAATGTTTTGTAATTGGTAAGCTTCCCAAGTTTGTCTCTGTAAATAGACTGTGTGTGCTGAGAGCTTTCCATTTCAGCATCCGCTCACTGAGGCTATTACAGTGATGAGGGAAATAAAACAGCTTCTTTAAGCTCTTTCTTAAAAAGAAGTCAGTTGCAAAGCATTTCTAAATATGCATGAGGTGTTAGTGGAAAAGCATTTTTCTAAATCTGCAGCGGCACTTCAGTACTTTCATGGATATTTTTAGAAGTCCAAAATACAACTACAAAGGAGGGATTAAAAAAGACAACCCTATTGCTACTCAGAGTTGCTTAGGAAGCAGTGGATTTGGGAAAACATCATTTTCATTCTAATGTTTCTTTGTAAGAACTGAAGTGTGGCAAGAGCAGGTACTGGATGTACTTGGAAGAAAACCTTTCAGAAGAGAAATGCTAATGCAGCAAGGATGATCACTTTATTTTTTTACTTATATATAAAATGTTATATATTAATTTTATGCACACATAATTTAATATATACAGAAATATATTTTAATATAAATACATATCTTTAAAATTTGCTGAGCAAAGGGCAAGCATTGCAACCATTGCTTTTCCACAGGGAGAGCTTTCAGGAAGTTGATCTAACAGAAGAGATGTGAAGCAGTTGGTTTGTGGGTTTCCCTTCCTTTCTGCTGTTAAGAAAATTGAGATACAGGGGTTTGTGACTGTAGTGATAAGACAAGCAGTAGTGGGTACAAACTGAATGAGGGTAAATTTAGGCTAGGTAGATATTCCAGGATACTGGGTGAAATATCAGGATTCCAGTAAAAGAAGACCAAATACTTGGTAACGTGTTCTTCAGTCTTGTCACAGGATGCCAGCAGTTTGTGTGTGAAAACATTCTGAACAAACTGGGTTTCTTTTGCAAATACACAAATATTGCCTCTGGTTAAAGAAATCAAAAATAGGTAGGGATTAGGAGTGTTTATTGGTGAAGTATCACTGTGTGCCTGCTGGGTAGTTCTGCTCTCTTTTTGGCGTCTCCCCTCACCCACTGGGCTATAAAACATCTCTGCTCTGTCCAGATTCTGGTTTTCTCATCCTCTGTCCCATTCTCATTTTCTCTTCTTTCTCATGCTCACTTCCTCTGCTCTAAGATGGCCTGAGCAGCACAGATAGAAGGTCACACGTGTTCCCCTCCTTTCCTTTGGCTTGGCAGGGACATTCATGCAGCTGCCAAAGGGAACTGGAGCAGGGCATTGGCGCTAAATAAAACGAGCCCAGCTACAAAGTGTTAGAGGGGCTCAATTCTTCTGTCTCATTCATGGAAAAAAGGGTTTGTTGTTGGTGTAAGTAGCTTATACTGATCTGAAGCAGCTACAGCCAAGTCTTGTGTGTACATGGATTCTTAAAATCAAGTTTAGAACTTTTAGTGAATGTTTATAACTACTGTGTAAGTGTTGTTCGAATGCTTTAGAAGTTTGAGATGAGAAAAAAAAATTAAATGTGGAAGATATGATTCAGCTAAGGTTGAAAGAGCTGATGGTTTGTATCATCCAAATGATAAATGCTTCACTTTTCAAACTAAAACTGTGGAGAACTTGGCTTGAAATTTGGTTAAAAATTTCTATCAAAATTTGAGTATTAGATATTTTCATACCCCCACTATTGAAGTGTTCTATTAATGAATTAAAAGTTCAGATTAAAAAAAAACCCTGTATTTTTAAGACTATATGTATATTGGCATTTTTCCAAACTAGTGTGATTCTATTAACTATTTTATTTGAGTAGATATTTATATTCAAATACAAGTTCTTAGACTTATTTTTATCAAGTCTTTTTTATGGATGTAAAATATAGCCATGAATATTCATCTGCAGTTATAGGCGGCATTTGAACCGTTTTATCTGAAATTCCTGGTGATGCTTGTATTTTAAATTTTGACGTTTAAATTTCTGATTTTTACTCAGGTTTACACATACAAATCACTGCTTGAAAAGTTTGAAGTACAGAGTTATCCCAAGACTTAAAAATGCCTCCGCGGCCATCGTCTGGAGAACTATGGGGCATCCACTTGATGCCCCCCAGGATCCTGGTGGAGTGTCTCCTCCCAAATGGAATGATAGTGACTCTGGAATGCCTCCGTGAGGCCACCTTACTGACTATTAAACATGAACTCTTTAAAGAAGCAAGGAAGTACCCTCTCTATCAGCTCCTTCAAGATGAATCTTCTTACATTTTTGTAAGTGTTACACAAGAAGCAGAGAGAGAAGAGTTTTTCGATGAAACACGGAGACTTTGTGACCTGCGACTTTTTCAGCCTTTCCTAAAAGTTATTGAACCAGTAGGTAACAGAGAAGAAAAGATTCTTAATAGAGAAATAGGTGAGATTATTTTTTTTTTTAAACATAATCTGTGTAACTGATTATCCTCTTCAAAACATAAAGAACTGAAGTGGGTTGTGTTTGTCACCTGTATCCATCATGTTTCATGACTGCCAGTTGTTGCATCAAATGTCCCCAGATGCTGATCATAGTAAAGCCAATATTTATAGTTAGTGAGTTAAACTTTTTTTCTGATCTGTTTCATTCACCTTGACTTTGTAAAATGTATTTGTAGTTGCCTGTGGGTTAGAGGGTATCTTTTTGCTTGTCCCTTATTATCAGGATTTCACATTATTACAGAGCAACACCTGCCCTATTGTATGGGAAGTCAGTTATCATTTATTTTGGAGTTTACAGAATTGTAAATTCCAGATTTAACTACAAGCCCTACACCACACTTGTGGACACACATTTTAATACTGCGCTAACTTGCTTAGAAAGTAAAATTTCAGAAATTAGTTTTTTTCACCTTTCCTCTTCACCCTTCTGACAAAAGAGCATAGGGAGAGGAGGGGAAAAACCACTTGTGGTTGGAGATGCGGAGGGGAGACAAATAGTGATGTTTTGAATCATCTGTGGAGTAGCTTATCATTTTCCATGATCCACTGAGGAAGCACAGGGAATCTGGCATTTGTTCCAACATCCTGGTTAAGTATTAAATTGAGGCAGTACAAACATATCCACTCCTGTTTCGTTGCTAACAAATAAGTACTGCAGTGGCAGAGACTTGTCCACTGGAAATACTTGTCTGAGGTACTACTAATTGTTAAATGATTTAATTGTGACGAATGCATCATAAGTAAATTACTTCTGTTTTGTAAAGCTCAACGTGTTCAGGACTTGGGGAGAACAGTGGTTAGGTAACCATGCAACACGACAATTGAAAGTTTCCATTTGAACACTCATGCATAAATGATGATTTATCCAAGTAATCTCATTAAAGTAAATGGAATTACATCTGAGACTGAGGACCTGAAAGAAATGCACTGTTATTATATGAATCTGTGTCAAAGAGCTTAAGTTCAGTGTCTCTTGGAGTGCTTGTTGCAGTTCTTAAATAGTGTGGGTCATTTAAGAAAAGTTAATAGCCGTTGTTCAGTTGTAAGCAAAGTTGATTATGGTCCTAGTAGCTACCAATAATCCTGCCAGGGTTTGAGAAAACAGATTTCACAGCTCCTCTGGTCCCCTTAGGAAACTCTGTGCTGACTTCAGAGGAAGTTGAGCCCTGGTCCTTTTCCTCCAGGAGGAATATTGGCTGTGAGAGCTGTGATTTAAGGCTTCCAGGATCTTCAGGGAATGTACACCTGTTTTCTAACCTTTTCTGTGTCTGCTGAGTGTGCTTAACTTTAGAACTGTGTAGTTCTTGAATGATATAAAACAATTGTGTATACAAGTAGACGCTGGCACATATTTTAGGCTGTGTTTTGCTTTAGGTCGGCTTTTTTTTTGACTGATTGAAGAAATTTTTAGGTCTACTTGTCAGTTGCAATTATATCCTCATGCTGCTCCAATGCTTTAGGTTTTGCTATTGGCATGCCTGTCTGTGAGTTTGACATGGTCAAGGATCCAGAAGTACAAGACTTCAGAAGAAACATTCTTAATGTCTGTAAGGAAGCCGTGGATCTGCGAGATGCCAATGCCCCACACAGCAGAGCACTGTATGTCTACCCTCCAAATGTAGAGTCCTCAGCTGAACTCCCCAAACACATATACAATAAACTAGACAAAGGTAAGGGCAATATTTACAGCAGAAACATAATATATTTTCAGTGTTTGAAGTCAGAGCACAGCTGTTGACTTAGGCAGATCACTGTTTTATGTGCTGTGTTTAGTATACTCCAGCAATATCTTACACCTTAAGTTATTCAGGATAATTTTCTTGATGGGCTCTGCATTCAAAAGGATATTTAAAATTGCACTGTTCTAACTGAATCTTGAAATATAACTCAGTAAATAGAGGTGACTTTTTTAGTGGGTGGGAACAGCTTGTTGGCTTTGCAGTTTTGTATGGCATTCCAGATATCTGGAATTAAATGATGCTGAATCACTGAGTTACCTTGCAGTCCTTAAATATGAGTTACTGCTGTTTTCTTGAAGTCCAAATAATTAGTAATATTCAGTTAATAAAAATATTCTTAACCTCAGGGCTCAAAGTTTGAATTTCCACTAGAGTCAAAAATAACCTTAATGCATCTAGTTACTTGCAGGAGTTATAAACCCTCTCTCAGTTTGGGCAGTGATTCTTGTTTACATCTTCTTTTAATACTAAAAGCAAATCTCTGTGTTGAGGAGGTTTGGGAGTTGTTTGGTTTGGGGGTTATTTTGGGTTTGTGCTTTTTGTTTGGAAACTGCATTGAAAATGATAGGCCTGACACTATTTTACATTTATTCCAGGGCAAATCATAGTGGTGATCTGGGTAATAGTCTCACCAAACAATGATAAGCAGAAATACACCTTAAAAATCAATCATGACTGTGTGCCTGAGCAAGTTATTGCTGAAGCAATTAGGAAGAAAACTCGAAGTATGTTGCTGTCATCTGAACAACTGAAACTTTGTGTCTTGGAGTACCAGGGCAAATACATTCTAAAAGTCTGTGGCTGTGATGAATACTTGCTAGAAAAATGTCCACTGAGCCAGTATAAGGTGAGTAGCATAAAGGATTTCTTTTGAACCACACTAAAATAATCCAAATTTGTGGGGAAAAAATGATCAGAATTAGGTCTGGCTTTTTAGTTAAATTAATCCTAAACATAGGAAGTGACAGTGTGTGCACCTTTAAACACATTGGCTAATCCATGTGCTTCAGAAGGGCGAGGGGGGAGAAAAGGTAGTTTGAACTAGAATTTGTATCACTAGTGTAATTTTTCTTCTTTGAATGTTTCCCCCTAATGTTAGTGCTTAATCAGAGGTAGGTACTTTCAGAAATATCCTAGATTTTTGATGGCAAGAGATGAGCTATATTTGAATGGTGCTGATGTAAAAAACAGGAAATTTGATCAGATTGTAAATTATAAAACAACCCGTGATGCTGTAAATCTGTCCTGGAGGGGTGGTAATAGAGAAAACAGTTTTCCTGTTACAGCTTTATCATTACTTTAATGGATAAAAAATGTAGACTTCCATCACTACAGAAATCATTGCTTCCTTGTGTTTGTCTGTCCTTCATTGCTTGAGTTTGTTAGTGCTGGGAGTGTGAGACAGAACATGGGACAGAGGAGCATCTGAGCAGCCCTCTCTGGAGCACACAACAAAGTTACCCCGTAGATTTCCTGACAGGCTGCTGCTGCTTCCTCTGCATTGTTGTGATAAACTGCTCTCATTCCTTTGCTGAAATGGTGACAGCCTGATCTTCAGAGCAGTGGAGGAGAGAAGGAGGGGTGGGGGATCCTGAATAATGGGAAAAGTATCTCTGTGCTCTGGGAGCTGAGGAACAAGTGCAGGCATACATGAATAATTTTGCAGAGTCATCTGAAGATCAAACACCAGACCTATTTGATCTAGCGTGGTTTCTTCAGAAGCATCTGGTCTGCCTTTGCTGTGCCCCAGCAGAGCTTGCTCATTAACTCCAGGCTGGACCTGTCCTAACACACTGTGTTTTGTGGTAGTGTTGCCAGACTAAATGCTCTCAGCACTCAGACCTGAATGGACAGGTGAAGTGTGTCAGGATCAGTGTTGAGCATAAGGTAATGAGCACAGCTGAACCAAAGCTGAGCGTGTCTGCTGCTTACCTTGTGCTCCCTGCCTGGGACAGGCAGGATTAGTCACCTGTGTTGCACTGCAGGCTGCTACAGCCCTTGCTGTTCCAAAACAGCTCAGTGCTTCCAGGAACAGCCCAACTCCATCTGCTCTGTGCTGCACTGTGCTGGGGCTGAGGAGCTCTACAAGAAACCTGGCTGGTGTTTTTGTCAGCCCCCTTCTCTCTCTCCAGTTCAGCCTTCCATTGCTGTAGATGTTCGCATCTCAAAACCATGAAGTGTGGCTGTGTGACCCTACCCAGCCACATGTTCACACTGCAGGATGCTATACCTGCTATCACTCTACAGGGTGTGCATGCAGGACATGATAAACTCTTTCACTTTTCTGTCTTCCTGAGTATCTTCAGGTTTACCTTTCCAAGAGTGTAGGCTTTGAAAAGACACAGCATTTTGGTTGTTCCCTTGCAGTACATAAGGAGCTGTATCATGCTTGGCCGCATGCCCAACCTGATGCTGATGGCCAAGGAGAGCCTGTACACCCAGCTGCCCCTGGACACCTTCACCATGCCCTCCTACTCCAGGAGGATCTCCACAGCCACACCCTACATGAATGGAGAGGCTACAACCAAATCCCTCTGGACTATAAACAGTGCTCTCAGAATAAGGATCCTCTGTGCAACATATGTAAATGTGAACATTAGAGACATAGACAAGGTATGGCATCTCGTGTGGCTTTTCAGCAGCTCGTGGTTTCCCTCCTGAGTGTTCTGTGCTGTGTTGACCTTGGAAAAGAATTATTTAACACGTTAGAAAATGATACCACTCTTTTACATGAATTGGAGTATTTAATTCTAGAGAACACACCCATGTTTTAGCATCTGGAAACTTTTGTATACTGCTTGAAAAGTGTGAGTCATGGTAATAAGCTAAATACTCAGGCTGGTAGGAGCAGGACTCGGTTTGCATAGCACTTCAGCAGAGTTTGTAATGGATAGAAAAACAAAACGCATGTTGTTATCTGTCTCCTAAGTAATTACGTTTAAGAATGTAGTACAGTAATTGAGAGTGCTTTTGATGAGGGGATGCTATCTTTGTTTATGAAAATAAAGGTGTGGGGTGATAGGGGGCAAAAGGCAGGTGTAGGGTTCAATCCCACTGAAGACATCTACAACCCTGGCTCTCTTTCCTTGAAATTCCTTTCACAATACCTTGGCACAGGAAGAATTGAGAATAAATTGCAGGGGTGTTTTTTAGTGTTCATTTCAAGTTTGGTACTGTATTTCTTAAGAACTAGTTTTGCAATTAATGAGGAGAAAGACCAAAACACTTTCTGGAATGGATATGCTTATAAACTGTGCTTCATGCCTGACACAGCATGAATTAATTTGGGCTGGGGAGTTGTGGGGCAGTTTGGTTTTCAGTTTTGCTTTTGTTTTTCACTCACTGAAAATGAAAGGATAAAGTGTTGTAATCATGGCGTGTGTTGATTGCAATGAAAAAATTTGTTTGTAGTAATGTTTCAACAACTAATATGGATGTTGTTTTCAGATCTATGTTAGGACAGGTATCTACCATGGAGGGGAACCTTTGTGTGACAATGTGAATACTCAGAGGGTACCTTGTTCTAATCCCAGGTAAGAGTGATTGCAGAGAACCTGACTTTCAGGGCATCATAAATGATAGCACTGAAGGAGTAAAGGCTTGACTTAGCCATTACTCAGGTAGAGCTCCTTGCTGGGAATCCTTTACCTTCAGTTTTGTAAAAATATATTACATAACTCTGCATATATAAGCAGCATGAATTTAATTCAAACACAAGCATTCTGTCTTGCACATAATAGTATAGTATAGAATATATTTTCAGGATGTTTGACAAACCATCACTATTACCTGGAAAAAATAAATCTCCTGAACTTAGAAGTGTAAAAAGAAGTTTTATTATGAGCATATATAAACATTGAGGACATCTTTTAGCCACCTGTTCTCATAACTTTAACTAATGAAGAGGTGTGAAATTTCAGCACCTGCTAAGATTGGATGCAAAGTATGTGTGCAGCAGTAATTCTTTGCTTGCGTTTTCTGACTTCATGTCTTCAATAATGCTTTTTGAAACTCTTATTTTTATCTGTACGTTTTCTATGAATATGATTAGGTTTTATAATTAAAGGACTAATAATATACATAGTTGGTGAAAAATAGGCTCTCCTCCTGAGTTGCCCCGAATACAGCTGTACTTGAACTGATAGTTTAAACTATTTTAGAGAGAAAATCTTGGAAAGGTGGTGAAGGTTATGCCTTGAAATCATGGATATGGTCACACAGATCTGTATTATATGAAATGAACACATAAGAAAAGTGTATTAAAGTTTATCTGCCAATTTCTTTATTCTCAGAGAAGGGCTTTCACAGTTATTTCTTTGTGAAATTGCTTTCAGTAGCTACAGATATACTGAAAAATTAATGCTGTGCTTGGAAGCTGCTGTCTGTTTCAACTGAGAAAATTCTGTATGACAATCCGCTTAGGGGAAGAAACTGGATTCAGAAGTTCCTCATCAAAAGCAGAGTTCTGCCAACTGAGAGCTAAATTCTACTTAGAGAAGTTCATGAAAACAAAATCAAACTATTCCTGTAAAACCAATCTGTGCTATTATTACTATAGTAAATAGAAAAATATTTGACTTAGGAATATTGCTTTGGATTTCCACATTCTATCCCCATCTGGCAGATATCTTTTTATGTTCCAGCAGTTCAAGTTTAGTTTGGTTCTGAAAGCTATTTTTCCCAGTTTCCTTTTTCCCCTGAAGGGACAACTGTTTCACAAGCTAGACCTTACATCAGTGTAGAATATTTGCAAATCCATTATCTTTAGGTTGCAGGAATTGTACTTAACATGGCTTTTTAAACAGTGCTGGGGCTAGAGAGCTACTGGGGAAGTTTCCATTCCCAAAAGCAGTGAATGTGGTCAAATGCATACATGGAGACCCTTTTTCAGTAAGAAAGCGTGCTCTGCATGCAAATACACAGTTTAGGAATATAACAAATGCCTTTTGGTTGAGTGAGTGATGCTGTCTCCTTTAACCTGGTTTAATTCTGCCTTTTGAATCCTGCAGATGGAATGAGTGGCTGTTGTATGACATGTACATTCCTGATCTCCCCCGTGCTGCTCGGCTCTGCCTTTCCATCTGCTCTGTTAAAGGCCGCAAGGGTGCTAAGGAGGTAAAACACCTCATGGATTTATTGCACTAATGAGCCAAAGCTACTTAAATCAAGTTTGGGAAGATATTTGGTAAATGCTGTCCTGGCAATGAGTCTTAGTGCAGTGATTGATTTGAGTCTGATTAAAATAGGGGCATTTCTTTTCTTGTGGTTTTTTTTTGTTTTGTTTTGTTTTGTTTTGGTTTTTTTTTTGTGTTTGGAAATTAAACAACACAGAAAAAAGATTATCACTTCAGCACTGTAAATCGTGCCTATGCTGCATTGTCAGACATGAACACCGGTTAGTGTTCTGAGGTGGAAGTGCTTTTAAAATTAATTTTCAAAACCCATGTTACTAACCTATTTATTTTTAAAGGACAATATTTGTACTTTAGAGTTGAATTTTCAAGTGAAGAAAATTTGTATTCCTTTAGCATTTGATGCAAGATCTCAAATAGTATTTTTTAAGAATCTACATGCAGCATTTAATTTTAGCCAGGAGAATCATTACATTGTGGGTTTGAGTGTGTGTCACAGGTAATATATAGGGTGTTTGTCTATGAGCAGGTTTGTGAACCTTACAGAATGGTTTTGGTTAGAAGGCATCCTTAAAGATTATCCAATTCCATCCCCCTTCCACTGTCCCAGGTTGCTCCAAGCCCCATCCAACCTGGCCTTGAACACTTCCCGAGATGGGGCAGCCACAGCTGCTCTGGGCCTCCTGTGCCAGTGTCTGACTACCCTTACCATAAAAAAACCTGTTTCTTTTGTCCAATCTAAAAATATTGGCCTCAAGTCTAAAACTGCTGCCCCTTGTTCTGTCGCTACAGGACTTGTTAAAAAGTCTTTGTCAGAAAAACTCATTCCATCATCCTGACTTTTTCTGGTGTGAGGAAGATGTGTGCATGTGTTTACAATTCTTTTAGTATCATATAAAGGACTGCCATGACAGCCATTTGTAGAAAAACATGGTACAGCTTCCACAACTTGCTTTCTGCTAATCTGGGAATGTAACAACTTGATCTGGGCTGAAAATGTTGTTTCTCCTGACTCGCTCTGCAGTAATCCATAGATGACACTGAAAAAAATCATATTTTAATCTCTTTAAGGAGCACTGTCCATTGGCTTGGGGAAATATAAACATGTTCGATTACACAGACACTCTTGTATCTGGGAAAATGGCTTTGAATCTTTGGGCAGTACCTCATGGGCTGGAGGATTTGTTGAATCCTATTGGTGTTACTGGATCAAATCCAAATAAGGTATTTGCATGGCAGCTTCCCCCTTAAGAGTACATTTTCAAAATACGCTGTTTTCTGGTTGCTATCATTCAGCAGAAAAAGTAATTTGAATTCCCTTGACCTAGGAAACTCCATGCTTAGAGCTGGAATTTGATTGGTTTAGCAACCCTGTAAAGTTTCCAGATATGACAGTGATTGAAGAACATGCAAATTGGACAATTTCACGGGAACTGGGATTCAACTACAGCTATGCAGGGCAGGTAAGGCAAACTCCCCCTCCAGGATTAGCTCTTCATATATGAAAGTATTATTTACTACTTTATTTTACTCAGTGTGCCAATGACAAAGATTTTTTTTACATCCTTGTTTATTGTAAAATCAAAAAATCAGTGTTTTGTTTTGTGTTTGGGAAAATGGGCAATATATTCTCCTTTCTTTATACTACCAGTAAAGTGAACTCATGCTTCACTGACCAACCAAAACGTTCCAAAGAGAAACTGTTTCACTGTGATTTTGACATTTTTCTATCAGTAATTTGGGTGTTGAACTTCTGAGTTTAACTTTTCAAAAGTTGCAGTTCTCCTTCAATGATACTGTTTTTCTTTGTTGCAGTTTCATGTTTATACGTGGGCTTTGCAGTGTAACCCAGAGGTGCTTTGAACTCTTTCCTGCCTCTTTTATGGGCTAGTCATGACCACAAGTACAGGGAATTTTAAGGGAATTGATGGACATACACATGGGTGCAGTTCTTTGCCTCCCTTCTTCCACAAACAGAACTTGTGCATTACAATTGGCTTTTTGGTGAGGCTTGGTGCTTTCTTCAAAACACTTGTCTGGACAATTAAAAGAAGTAAAAACAGAAAAGCAGTAAAGCTAAAAATGCTCTGTATTTAAAGCCAAGGCTGTGAAATTGGCTAGTGTGTTTTACATTTACTTCTGGAGGCTGGTTCAAAGCCTTGAGTTTGCCCAGGAGAGCTCCGTGGTCTGTGTGAAGAGGAGCCCTGTGGTGGGAGTTTGGCTGTGCCAGAGAGAGTGTAGGTGGCAGGGAGCTTCCAGAGTGGGAATTCTGGGGTTATTTATAGCAGTCCTGTCCCAGTGCATCCTGAACAGGTTGTGGGCATTTGATTTCTGTTAATACTCAGCAGGATGTCCATCACAGAGTAGCATTTCTGCTGTTTATGCTGAGACTGAGCAGGGCTCTCAGTAAATGCTTAAGGACAGCTGTCTTCGTGGTAAATAACATTCCCCAGCCTGGGCTTCTGTACTCTCAGCTCATTGTTTTGTCCCATCTGACACGGAGAAAAAATGGTGAGGAGATTAAACTCACTTCACTGACAACGTAGTTAATTTCTGTTTGTAGCAGTTCTGTTTTCTGTGCTCTTTGGGGAATGTCTTACACTAATTGTGGTTTAATATTTTCCTGTTTTCCTGTTACCCAGGCTTTCCTACAGCATTTTACCCCTTATGTACCTATTTTCATCCCCCATGTTCTGCTTTTTCAGTTCTGAATCTTTTTCACTCCTTTCAGCAGCCCTCAGCAATCTCAAGCTGGGGTCAGAAATGACCAGTTTCACTTTATGCTGCATTGTGTCATTCATCAGACGTCAACTACTGCTATTTCTCCACACAGCTGATTTAGTTGAAATGTACCTCTTCTGTCCCAGCAGTGACTAAAAGCAGTTGTAGAGATCAAAAGCTTAGTCTTTCATCTTCTTTCTAAATTTTAAGCTCTCAGTTATAACAAGTGGATACAGCAGGATAGTATTGTGTGACACAGGCTGTAGTGGCTGCTGTGCTGTTAAAATACTGTATTTCATGTGTGTGGTTTGGCAGTAGAAGGAGTTGTGTGGAGGGCTAATGTGCCACTGTCTCTGCAGAGTAACAGAATAGCTCGGGATAGTGAATTAACAGAGAGTGACAAGGAGCAACTGCGAGCCATTTGTACCCGAGACCCTCTGTCTGAAATCACTGAGCAAGAGAAGGACTTCCTCTGGAGACACAGGTATTGCAAATCAAAAACCAAACCAAAGAAAAACCCTTCTTGGCATAAGCAAACTTCACCCCATTCATTCCAAGTTTGTCATGGGTTTTGCTCCCTTTTCTTCCATGCTGTGGAGTTGGTGTTGTAGACAAGGCTTATAAAACATTCTGCATTGTGTGGTTTGGTTATAATCCTGTAGAGAACAGCAAGTTGTTGAAAGAGTTCCCATTTTCCTTATTACTGCAGTTTTGCCCACATGGATGGATCCTGACACCACCTTCCTGACAAAGGAAGAAAAAGGTGCAAGGCTATGGGAACATTATTGATGGTTATCAAAGTGTTGTTTTGTACATGCAACTTTTCCCTCTTTTGCAGGCACTATTGTGTGAATACTCCAGAAATTCTACCCAAATTACTTTTGTCTGTCAAGTGGAATTCTAGAGATGAAGTGGCCCAGGTAACATAAAGCACTGAAGATGTGTTAAGTTTTGAAGAAGCTTTAAAAGATGCAATTTTAAAGAAAACTTCTGAAAGTTAAGAACATGTTATGTGTGCATGATACATTGAATGAATAGTTGGAGTTGCCACTATGACTGACAGGTGTCTCTGGTCCATAGTTTCTGTTCTTTAGCTCAGTCTGGTCTTAAGATTTCCTCTTGCTGGCATTACTTGAATCCCTCTTATGTTGCCAACTGGTCAATTGCAGTTAAATGTGAGGTTTTGTTTTCATTCTTTTTAGAGTGGATAAAACAACAAAGTCAACTGGCAACTAATACCAGACTGCTGATTGAGAGGACCAGCAAGTAAACTACTCAGATGTAGTTTGTGTCTGACAATGCCTGCTAATGGCTGTGTGTTACAGCTTCCTCCTAACCAGTGCAAAGGTGTAACCTGCTTGGCCTTGTTGCCCACAGATGTACTGTTTGGTCAAGGACTGGCCCTCAATCAAGCCTGAGCAAGCCATGGAGCTGCTGGACTGCAATTACCCAGACCCAATGGTGCGAGCTTTCGCAGTTCGGTGTCTGGAGAAGTCCCTGACAGATGACAAACTGTCCCAGTACCTGATCCAGCTGGTACAGGTACAGAACATACTTTAGCATGTTTGTTGTCTTGTGTGTATTCAGTGATCACAAAGGCTTAAAATACAGTAAAAGTTAGGTTGTTGTGAAGAAGAGGCCGTCAAAAGTGCGTTTGCTTTGCAGATTATTTAGCAGGAGAGGAAATGTTAATTTTTCTGTATTGCTGTGGTTTTGCTTGTTGGTACTAAATGCCAGAATTCCGCAGAGATGCAAAACTGTGCTACCAACTGGAAAAAGCAGCTATTTCAGCTGTCCTAGCATATGGGAAAGGATGAGCAGAAGCATCTTCTGAAAATTCTGGGCAAGTTGAGGCTAAAATATTTGGTAACAGTAAAGCAAGCATCAGATGGTAAGTTCCTGAAATAGAGGCAGCCAGTGCACAGTTGGCATATACTGTTCAAAACCTAACACATGCAAGTATTAATACCAAGATCAGTCATTCCAGAAAAAATAATGTAAAATATAGATGGCTTTTTATTTAACTGCCTTTAATCTGTATACTGTTCATAGAAATAATAACTGCAGCTGATTTTTTTAATCTTCTCTTTATCCTTAACTAGGTTCTGAAATATGAGCAGTATTTAGATAATCAACTTGTGAGATTTTTACTCAAGAAGGCACTGACCAATCAAAGGATAGGACACTTCTTCTTTTGGCATTTAAAGTAAGTTTAGTGTCGTTTTAAGGGGTGGTGGGCTTCCTATTAGCTGTAAACAATTAGTTGTTCTAAAGGTTTGACATACTAAATGTGCTTTTTTAGAAAAATATTATCACTTGAAATAAAGATTGGATTATATTGGTTATGAGTTTGAGGACACAGTTTGGTGATAGAAATCATGCCTTGCAGTTTCAAAAGCTACTTAATAGTACTTAGACTTGTACTTCTTTTTATCTAATGATGACTATTCTAAAAACAAGGTAGTCTGAGACTGCTGAAAGCCTCCCATATTGTTAGCTGCCTGATGCATGATCAGTTTTTCCAGGAAACTTTATAAATATATGAGGCCTAAAGAAAGCCACCCAATTCAACAAGGTGCAGCTTTGAAAAAGACTGGTGAAAACTTTTACTTCCTTATTAAAGGCTTTTTATAGACCTCGATAGCTCAGTCTATAACATACTGGGTTGTAGCTAGAGGTCACCTAAAAATGCTGTTCTAAGCTGGTGTAATCAGACACAGAAATAGAAGCAAAGCATCTTTTTTGTGCTCTCAGTTTTCTACTTGCCTTGGTGTCATCAAGGATAAGGGAGGGGATTGTTTGAGGGGATGTATTTTAGGACTGTATGAAGATGTCACAAGTATAGCTTCATTTTTGGCACCTGTGAGTGGTCTTGTCTCTGAGCTGTAACTGTTGTTCCTCCCTGTGTAGGTCTGAAATGCACAACAAAACTGTCAGTCAGAGGTTTGGTTTGCTTCTGGAGTCCTACTGTCGAGCGTGTGGAATGTACCTGAAGCACCTGAGCAGGCAGGTGGAGGCCATGGAGAAGTTGATTAACCTGACAGATATTCTCAAGCAGGAAAAAAAGGATGAGACCCAGAAGGTATCAAAACTGTTGCTGTTGAGTCACAGGAATTACTTAGAACTGTTCTATTTGATCAATGAGGAAAGTGTTAATGCTAATTTCAGTAGGTGGTGTGTTGTCCTAGGAGCTGCAGTGTTTTCTGTGCAATGATTGTCGAGCTCTCAAGGCAATAGAACTAACACTTAAGGTTTCAATTTGTGCAATAGGTAGCTGAGCAAAGTTACATTAGAACCCTGCAAAACCATGCTTGAAAACTAAAGCTAAAATCCGATACCTTCACGTACTTGTAAATAGTGTTCTCAAGACCTGAATGTGCTTATTTATCAGGTACAGATGAAGTTCCTTGTTGAACAAATGAGACGGCCAGATTTTATGGATGCCTTGCAAGGTTTTATCTCTCCTCTAAATCCTGCACATCAGCTGGGAAACCTTCGGTATTGTATCCAGTTTTGATACTTAAGTAAATGTTTAGGAATGGTAACAATAACAGTGTTGAGGTTGAGTGCTGACGTATTCAATGTTATTATCTTCAAAGTTCACTGAACAGAATTTGTAGCAGAGTAATCCATAAAGAGTACAGTCATTTCAATCTAATGGTTTAACAAATCAGGGAACAACATGACCTTTAGCTGTTCCTTGAAGGTGCCAGGAACTGCAGTCTTTTCTCCAGTTGTCAGGAGCTCATACTGCCAAAGGAATATTTACAATATTCCCTTACAATACAACTTTTCTGTTGGTCTTAGCCAATTGTTAACATAACACTTACTAATTTAAGTTTGAGTCTGAAAGTAAAAATGGTGGAATGTCAGTTAACTTTGCATCTTTAACTTGGTGCTAGTTCAGAGTTTGACCAAAACACGGAAAACTTAGCGGTATTAGAGAAACATGGTATAAGAATCAAATTATGCCTATTTCATAGAAATCTTATCTCTTTTAGGCTTGAGGAGTGCAGGATAATGTCATCTGCAAAAAGGCCGCTGTGGTTGAACTGGGAAAACCCAGATATTATGTCTGAATTGTTATTTCAGAACAATGAGATAATATTTAAAAATGGAGATGGTAAGGAAAGATAAGTCTAATCCAAAAGCTTCATACCTGTTTATTTTCCTAACCTTTTATTTAGTGTTTTTATAAGCATATAGAGTACATATATTAAAAAAAAATCGGCTGAGCGAAGCCATTTTCTTTTCCAGAAAAATTAAGCGTAGACTAATAAGTATTTATCTCAGTCAAGTACAAATTTTATATGTTCTAAGATGCTCACTCTGTCAAGGTGGAACATGATACTATTTAATATTTGTTCTTTTTGCTTGACAATGTCTTCAAGATACTATAGGTGTGTAATTTGTGATTCCATTGTCCTAGTTTTAGTGTATGTTTTTAAAATCACCACCACAAGTTTATATTAGTTTTTTACTATTTAAAAGCTGCTTTTCTCTAATGAGGGAACAAAACCTACACTAAACTATGTAAACCTCATTACTTTTAAATGTATGTAGATGTAGTTTTGGGGGGAAAAGTAACGTAAGGTCTAACCAAGGGTTCTGGTGTTGCAAAATATGCAATTTTTATGTATTTGACTGTTTCAGACTTGCGTCAGGACATGCTGACACTTCAGATAATTCGAATTATGGAAAACATCTGGCAAAATCAGGGTCTTGATCTTCGGTAAGCATTGGAGGTCATTCCCAAGCAATACAGATACTAACAGTTCTGGCACTGGTTTGTTCCCAGAGATTGCTTCTGCTTTCCTAAGGGTAATAAATGAAATGCTATAAATAGACATTTTTGTGCATGTTAGCAATACTTAAATTTTTCAGTTAACTAAACTACTGGATTTTATAAACATAAATCGTATTTGAAAAATACTGAAGTCTCATTCAAGTGAGCCTGAGTGAGCTACGTACCAGGAATGGATACAAAAGCTAAGGTGCAGTAGCCACACTGTGGCCAAGTGATTGTGTCTGCAGGTTTGGCTTTGAACAAGGTGCCAAACCCTCAGCCCTGCTGAGCAGTGACTCTTTGTAGTTGGTGTCTTCACTTCATTGCACACAGTAGACATTGCCCAGTCTGCCTGAGCTTCTCCACCTCCAGGCAGTCTGTAGGTGCAGCAGCTTCTGCAGAGCATTCAGGATAAACTGTTCTGCTTCTGGAAAACTGATCCTAGACAGGTTACACCTTCAAATTTGTGTTTGCTGTGTGGTACCTTTTTAGGTGGGGACAAAGGAGCTGCCTCTGCACTGTCAAGAAACCCCCAGTTTTCGTTTCCTTATCTAGACAAAAGGACCTCTTGGTCCATGCTGTCTCTCATGGGTCACAGTTTTGTCTCCAGCACTGTAATGAGCGGCAGAATTAAGCCTTTGTCCATGAATGGTTTGCAGAGTTACAGTTCCCCATGTCTCAAAGAGTAGCCAGATTCAGGAATCTGCACAAATACATCCTCTCCCACCTCTTGCCACCGTTCCCTATAAAGGAAGGAAAAAACTCCCAATGAACCTTTGTCTTTCAGGATGTTGCCTTATGGTTGTTTGTCGATCGGTGACTGTGTGGGACTCATCGAGGTTGTGAGGAGCTCTCACACCATCATGCAGATTCAGTGTAAAGGAGGCTTGAAAGGAGCACTGCAGTTCAACAGCCACACGTTGCACCAGTGGCTCAAGGACAAGAACAAAGGAGACATGTGAGATTTCCTGTTGCCTGTTTTTCTTGGCCATATGCTTTTTTTTGATGGAAACTTCAAGAGAACTGAAGTTCATCAAGTGGGAGATTATGTCCATAATTATGTCCATCTGGTTTTGGTTTTGTTTTCTTTTTTACCTGTGCTTGTTTGCCTGGTAGCTCTTCTGCAGAAGAAAAATTTGCAGTTCTGTGTTATTAGAATATCTGAGGAAAATGTCTTGTTTTGTGTTTGAATAGGTATGATGCAGCTATTGACCTGTTTACGCGTTCCTGTGCTGGCTACTGTGTTGCCACCTTTATCCTGGGCATTGGTGATCGCCACAACAGCAACATCATGGTCAAAGATGATGGACAAGTAAGAGATGTTTTTCTAAAACCATTCGCTAAGGTCATCCTCACTTTAGGATGAGTTTGTTTGAGGAAAAAAAAAACGTTAGCAGAACTATAAGTAAACGATTAATTTTATTGTGACTTCATTGTAAAAAGGAATTACTAATTTTAAAATACCTTTCTGTCTTTCCAAGCTGTTTCACATTGACTTCGGGCACTTCCTCGATCACAAGAAGAAGAAATTTGGTTACAAAAGAGAGCGTGTGCCATTTGTCTTAACGCAAGACTTCTTAATAGTGATTAGTAAAGGAGCCCAGGAATGTACCAAAACGAGGGAGTTTGAAAGGTGAGCTTTCTTTTAAGCATTTAATCTCCAGAGTATCTTTTACCTAAAATGCACTTTACTACTGGTGACCTTTAATAACTAGACCTTGTAACTGAAAAGTAGTATTTTAATTGGCTTGCAGTGGGTATGTTCTAGTCCTTCAGCTGAAGATCAGCCATGCATTTGTAAATCAATGGGTGATCTTAGCACTTACATGACCTTTGGTCCATGAAATCTCACTTGAGATTTGCAGGGTCAGCATACATGTGAATAAAGATAGTAATTTTTCAAACATCTGAAATTTCTTTGACTTCACACTTAAAATCCTCTTGAGATGGCAAAACTGCAGCTACTGAGAATTCTTAAATGTTGGGTGTTGTGTGCATCAGAGCCCTGCTGGTCATTCAGCCATATTTCCCTCTCCTACAGCTGCTCTGATATCAGCTCTTCAGCTGGCCTGTGTAGTTTGTGACAATGGCCAGAACCTGCTGAGAAAGAACTTTAAAATAATAACAGTAAAGAAATAAATTTGTTGCTGTAGTCTTTCTTAATATCTCTTTCCAGCAATCCAGTTTTTGAGAGGTCTCAATTTTAATCTTAATTTCATTATGTTGATGGCAAGGGAAGACAGATTTTGAATTATAGTGTCTGTCTGAACACTGCAGTGAAGCTTTTTTGCATTTTTTTCCTTAACCTGGGTATTTCTTATCCAGTGTGATATAGTTAATGCCCCTGTTTTCAGTGCATTCTTCAGAGTATCAAAGGAGCAACAGCTGCTGCCCTCATAAAACTACAGGAGAAATGCAACTCTGAAGATAACCAGGAAAGCACTGATTTTAGCGGTGTATCAGAAGTATTATTTGAAATCTGAAATGTCAGTAGCAGTGACAAAAATGGCCCTGTGAGCTCACATAAAGTCATGTTGAACAGTTGTACGAATTGCAGATGAGGTTTAAGACTAGAAAGCCTGACTTTGGATGTTGTGTTAGTCTGACCACTATTAATTCTTGCACAAATGAAGATAACCTAAGTAGGAAAATGAGTGCTTCTCAGCAGCATTTTGGTGTTCTCACTAGACTAAGACTGTCTGCTTTTTTAGTGTCTGGTTACCTGTGAAACTGTTCTGGAGGTGAAGCAGTAATATGCATCCATTAGAGAAACACACTGAGATTTTTTTCCCCTGGTCTCTTGCAGGTTTCAGGAGATGTGCTATAAGGCTTACCTAGCAATTCGGCAGCATGCCAATCTCTTCATCAATCTTTTCTCCATGATGCTTGGCTCAGGAATGCCAGAACTGCAGTCCTTTGATGACATTGCCTACATTCGAAAGACCCTTGCATTGGACAAAACTGAGCAGGAGGCTCTTGAGTACTTCATGAAGCAAATGAATGATGCTCACCATGGTGGCTGGACAACAAAAATGGACTGGATCTTCCACACAATAAAGCAACACGCTTTGAACTGAACTGACAGCAAAGAAAACAAGAACTGATACCCTGCTTTGTGGGTACTGCACTGTTAATACCTGTTAGCAGCAAAGACTGGTTGCATAGGAATTGCACAAACCATGAACAACATTAGAATTTATGGCAAGAAAAGAGATTAATTGTTCAGACAACTGTTGGAAAATAATGTAAAACAGGGTTTCAGATAGCACTAAAATTATACACTTCAAAAATTAAGCTTTAGTATGATGTGTGCAGAGAGACCTCGACAAATTAGAGAGATGGGCAATCACCAAGTGTGTGAAGTTTAACACGGGCAAGTGCCAGATTCTGCACCTGGAATGGGGCAATCCTGGTTGTGTGTATGAACTGGGGAATGAGAGGCTGGACAGCAGCTGCGGAAAGGGGCCTGGGGGTCCTGGTTGATGGCAAGCTGAACATGAGCCAGCAGTGCCCTGCAGCCAGGAGGCCACCCTGGGGACATGAGGCACAGTGTCACCAGCCGGGCAAGGGAGGGGATGGTCCTGCTCTGCTCTGCAATGGGGTGGCCTCACCTTGAAAATTGTGGGCAGTTTTAGGTGCCATAATCTAAAAAAAACCATTAAGTTATTAGAGAGTGTCCAGAGGAGGGCCGTGAGGATGGTGAAGGGTCTGGAGGGGAAGCCGTATGAGGAGCAGCTGAGGTCACTTGGTCTGTTCAGCCTGCAGAAGAGGAGACTGAGCTCAGACTCATCGGGGTCTGCAGCTTCCTCACGAGGGGAAGTGGAGGGGCAGGTACTGATCTCTTCTCTCTGGTGGCTGGTGACAGGACCTGAGGGAATGGCATGGAGCTGAGTCAGGGGAGGTTTAGATTGGATGTTATGAAAAGGTTTTTCACCCAGAGGGTGGTTGGGCACTGGACAGGCTCCCAGGGAAGTCGTCACAGCCCCAAGCCTGGCAGAGTTCAAGGCGTGTTTGGACAAGGCTCTCAGGCACACGGTGGGATTCCTGGGGTGTCCTGTGCAGGGCCAGGAGTTGGACTCGATGATCCTTGTGGATCCCTTCCAACTCAGCATATTCTATGATTTGATGATTCATGTTATGCCTTAAGCTCAAAAAGGTAAACTTGGAAGAATGTTTCCTTTTCTCATTTGATAGGATAAATCAGAAGGACAAAGAAAATAGTGCTAGTGTGAAAGTAAGAGTCCATCACGTATTACCTTAGATCTGGTACAGCAGGTAGAGACTATGCTGGGTTGTGAAGAGAATTCAAGTGATAGCAAATACTTAAATGCAGCATAGTTTAAAGGGAAGGAGTTTGAAGCTCAAAGATCTAAAAACAGTAGTGAGAGGACAGTGCCTTTTAACTGTGCTCAGAGGCATTAACATTTGCGGGGTTTGGGTGATGCTTCGATTTCTGGGTCCGTCATCTGCACAGTTCCTGAAAGCAGTAGGAAATAGGCCCACTCAGTATGGTGTTTCTTCTGCTCAGTATTTTTAGGGGTGCAATTCATACTTTCACAAAGAAACTCCCTATCATCCCCAAAAACTGACTAACCTGGAAATTGAATGGTCAGAATTGGGTTTAGTGCAACAGAGAGCTGTAGTGTTCATCTTAGGTTTGCTTTAATCTAACTTGAACTGAATAGATTTTTTTCATACATGTTTTCCAGAACCTAAAGAAAGGTGAGTTATTAAAATTATTGAAAGATTATTTTTTTATAAAGGCTATTTATATAATAGGAACTATTATTAATATATATTCTTTATTTACATGATTTGTCCAATATTAACTCTCTTAATTTTGCAACCCAGTTCTATCTGTCCAAGACTCCCGTTTTCATTAACGTCACTGAAGGTGACCAGACATACTCCTAGGACCAAATTCAGCCCTAGTGAAAGAGGACACAAGTACCAGTGAAGTAGTGGGGATATACCCACGAAAGCCAGAAGTGAACTTGGCCTAAGTCTCTAAAAATATTTTGGGAATCACTCTTCACATTAGTGAAATGATATGCTGGCTATTCCAAGAATGCTCATTAAACCCTCAAAATTTGGGTCTACCATTTCTCCTCTTTCTTCCTCCTTTGGAAGTGGTTGTTGAATCCAGTAAGATACATCAGAAATAGCAATTTAGATTTTCAATATGATCAATAATTAGCAGTTCAGCAGACAGATATGTTGGCTAGCTCAAAGCATGTGGAGTTACCAAACATTTTATAGCTTTGTCTGTTTTGTGCGTGTGTGTAATATATATTTGTAAATCTAGTTGTTGTCCTTTAACACAATTACGATGTGTGCAATCAATGAAATTGGCACCATGTTTTGAAACTGTTCAGAGTACCGAGGATTTCAGATTGACCTTATGCACAACTTCAGGTAGGACTGTTTTTCTAATTCCTAAACAGGTTTTTTTAAAGTTAGTGAAGCCCATAATAGTTCTGCGGGTGATGTTCACCCTAACATTTTAAACTTGCTAGATTGGCAGCACTTGAATTCCAAAGGTTTGGGGCTTTTGGGGGTTCAGCTTGTTCACTTGCAAACACGCACCGAGGTGCCACTCAGAAAGTGCAATACCACGTGTAATATAAAATATGCTGACAGTTGGTGTTAGATTAGAATATAAGCATATAAATAAAACTGTACTTCGTGCAGGCTGTACTGATGAGGTAATGAGTGGTTGGCTTCATTTAGCAAATTGTAATATATTAAAAATGTGCAATCAATTACCTTATGAAAGACTCTGGGGATTGTAAAGACAAGGCTTTGGTGTTTCAAGACATTTTCAAAGTCAGGATGTTGCAGCTGATTACTGCACGCATGGATACTTGATGTGGGGGGAAACCTGGTTTTGTGGAAACTACAGAAGCTCTGAGAATAGTATGGGAAATGTGAAGTTTTATATCCTCAGTTCTACGAAATATTTTGGAGTAGTTCAATAGACTTCCCATTGCTCTTTTTAATGACTGTTACATATTCCTTTTTGTTCAAATGAATATTTTAACTCCTGCTAAGCTTGGTTGTACTTTCTAGAGCAAAGTTACCCATGTATCTATTACTTTGCAGTCAATACACAATAATGGTCTAGCTCTTAAAAAGGGTTAGTTTCAGTTTAAGTTTAGTTCACAAAATCTGAAACCCTGTTGGCTATAATTCTTAATTTAACTGAGTAAAACTGTTGCACAAACATCACATTAGGTGCTACATTATCCGTATTTATCTGGTGTTGAAACAATGCTTTACCTCGTTTATCCAAGAAATGGTCAGCCTTTTCCAGCCCGGGTGAAAAGATCAACTCAAATTTATTGGATGTTATAAGCCCAGATTTGTTTGTACTTTGCCCCTTCCTAGCCCTTCTGTAAATATGATTATAAATGTCTTTCAGTCCAAGCACAGTGTTCTGCACCCTTTTTGCCCAGACAGAGGTTTGAGGAATCAGGCTCTGTTTCCAGAAGTTACTGCAATTAAATGTTGTGCATAAGCTGTAAAAGTCATTATGAGAATCAAATAGTAAGAGAAAGGAAACTTCAGAGTGGTACAGGCATAATACATTTCAGTGTAATTTAAACAAAATTTTTTTAAAAGTTGGAGAAGCTCCTGGGCTTTAAGCAGTTCTTTGCATAACCAGGATGGGCATTTGAAAAACACTCTGCCAGTGTTTCACAGAAAACAACAATCCTTTTCTCAGCTTCAAAGTGTTGAACCCTAATTACCGTATCCTGTCACGGCAGTTCCGTGCTGATGTAACTGCACTGAGGATAGTGGAGGCACTGTTTGCTTACCCTGGTGGAAATAAAAAGATGTCATCTGCTCTCAGTATCAGAATGAAGATCTGCTTACAGACCATGGAAGCACTTGTAACTGAGCCCTAGATTTTTACAGAAGTAGCTTGGAATTTGGCTTATTTTTAACTATTCCCACTTCACGGAGATTTGAAAACGCTCCCTTTGTTCTGGGAATCAGCTGCACAAAATACTAAAGTAGTTTATTTGGGGCTTGAATTTGGGCACCTTGCTCCTGCAGAACTTCCATGTAAGACTGCCAGAGCAAGGATCCCAGGACTGGGCCATGTGGTTTATCATAAAGCATTAGGAAATGGTGTTTTAGTGACATAAAATTTAAAACCAGTAACTTTTTCAGCTGTGAAACTGTGTTTGATATAATGACAGAACAGGCTGCTGCTGCTTAGTTTTACTTAGAATTACATTCATTGCTTTCCTGATCGTAGCAGAAAAAGTACCTGTACTGATTTTATATGCATACTTCTTTGTCTGAAAGGGTGCATTAGTAGTTTTTTCATAGGTGAAACAGACTTCCAGTATAAGTTTTAAATTTTTTTTTAAAAGGCTTTTAAATAAAACCAAAATTGTAAGTGATCTGGCATCTTGTGGAAAAGATATGAGCCTGCATATTAAGGACAATACAGAAATTAACAGGTTTGTAATAACTTTGTATGTGATGACCCTGCTGTTGGTGGTTTGGCAAGTTGTTTGTGGGTTTTTTATGCCAACTCTCCTTTTTCTGTAAAGTATTAAATGCCCTTCAGTGGTCAGTAGCCCATGTTTGTTGACAATTTGAAGGTATTGTCTTTGCTTTTTCATTATATAACTGGCATGTTCAAGTGTCTGTTCTTAATAGTAATTATGAATTCTTCCTGTTTTGCATGTCTGTACAGGTTGCAGACCTGGGCTGGACCCATTCAAAAAATATCAGAAAAGCCACTTGAAATTACTACTTTTGTTGATGTCTTTGGCATCTTGAAAATACTTCAAGTTAATGAAAATGGTGTGGTATTACAGAAAGAATTGTAACTTGCTGCTTCTAGGATTTTTTTTTTAACTTCTTTCACTTGTTTTAGTTTTACTTGAATGAAAGAACCACACTTGTTTTTTAAAAACACTATATAGCTGTGGATGTTGTTGCAGATTGTTGAATCCCAATTTAATTTTGCAATACATGTTTCATACAAATAATGAATTTGCATCTTTTTATTTTGCGCTGGAAGTTGTCTCAGTTTAGGTAAGACTCTATCTGTCCAAAATGATGTGTAGCTTACCACCCCTGCAGCTGATGTTGGTCTGGGGTTTTTCTTTGTTTAGTTTTACTTTTTCTTACATTTGTGTTAATGAAGGGAAGCCAACTGGAAACTGGCTATAGAAGTTCTCTATTTGCACACACTAACTAGGTGCTCTGCTCTTTGCGAAATTCTGATTTCACTTTATGCTGATACAACACTGACTTCATCAGAATCACTCTGGATTCACAACAGCATATGAAATAAGAATCAGGCTACATGTATATCAAAGTTCCAGATTATTTATTGCTATGATTCAGTATGAAAGGTTCTCATAAAGAGAAGAATGTTTACTAGCAGCCCAGTTAAACACTTAATAATTCTACTTTGAAATAGTCTTTATTAACAAAGTAGCCTTTTCAGCTCTCCAAAAGTACCATAGTCTTGTCTACAGTTTGTTTCATTCTTGACACTTCCACTATTTTTGTTCCTTGCTAACTTACAATGTTTCCTCTTCCTACTCTTTTGTAGCATACGGACTTGTTGAACCCACGCTCAGGAAAAATCATTGTTCTTCATTTGCCATACAGTGTTCTGGACTTCTGAGCTTTATGGGATAGACTGAAAAGTCTGAGGTCTTGCTGTGTCAGTGCTCCTGACTCTAAGCCAGAGGTGAATCCCTCTGTCTCTTCTCTCCGACACCCCTCTGGGACATGCCCAGAGCATAAGAACATCATAAAATATTTGTAAGAGAAGATCAATTGAAGCAATGTTCTGCCTGTACTTTGAAGTTAGTGTCCCCACTGATTTGTGTGTGTTTTAAGTGTCCTTACTGTCACTTCTGTATGTGATGCAATATTCCTGCAGCAGAAGGAAGGCAAAAAATACACTATTCTGTCTTGGTTCTTTCTGAAATTCTGGTGCCTGATTCCCAGTAGTTATTAAACTGCTTCAGGAGCCATTCAGTTCAGTGTAACTGCATCCATTTTGTTAGGCTCCTGTTCCAGTAATAAAATTAATCACAGCTAAACCTGACTTAATTGTATTGCTGAAGTTACTGAAAGCCTAATTCAGGCAGAAGCTGTTTTTTTTTCAAGAATCTTTACGTCTGTTGTATTTTAGTTAGTTCTTGTGAGCCAAAATATGGATATTCATAGTTGGAATCTCATTCTGCCTTGTTTCTTTAACTATTTTTAATCTATTTTCAGGCTTTATTAATAATGTTCTATATCTGGAATTATCAACTGCCCCAGGCTGTCCAAAATTCTTTACTGTTTCATTTGGGGCTCAGAAAAGAAAAGGAATAGATTAATCTTCTTGTCTTATAGCAGCTGTGGTCCAAATTCTTCATTTCTCTTGTGAAGATAAATGTGTAATTCATTATCTGGGAGTATCATCCTTTCTCTTTGCCCCCTTGCACATCTTCAAGTTTTAACTGTGAATATCTACTATACTATCAAAATCTACTTCCCTGGTGGAGAAAAGGGCTGTAAATATATATAGCTGTAGTTTTGTGTCCTGGATTCTCGGGTTTAAAATTGTTGTCATTGTAAATGGCAACACAACTGCAGAATTTTCACAGAACCACTGAGGTTTGCAAAGACCTTTAGAGATCATTTAGCCCAGGCACTCTGTTCAAAGCAGGGTCAGCAATAGCACAGGATGCCCAGGACATTGTCCAGCTGGGTTTAGAGTCTGTCTGAGAAAGAGGAATCCACAGTCAATTTTTTTTTTTCATAACGAAACATCTTCTATTTCATTGCCTGATGTCAGCAATGCCTGATGGGCAGCACTGAGAAAAGCCTTGTCTGTCTTTATTCCTCCGTATCGAGTATTTATGTACATTGGCCAGATCCCTCTGGGCTTTCTCTTTGACCAGGATACCAATTCCAGCTCTCTCAGCCTCCTCTCCTATCCATCACCTTTACAGCCCCTAAAGGACCCATCCCAGTACCTTCATGTCAGGTTTGTACTGGGAACCCCAGTGCTGCAGGTGTGGCCTCACCAGTGCTGAGCAGAGGGGCTGGGTGAAGGCTCACCTCACCTTTCCTGCTCCTCCTAAGGCAGCCCAGGATCCTGTTGGCATTTTGGGTAAACAGAGCCCAGGAGGGTGTCAGCTCTTGATGCTTCTGTGTAACTTCATTGAAGCTGGGAGCAGTTCCGTGTCTGCATCAAAGGGAGAGTAAAAACACGCACCACTGCTTCAAATACCTTCTAAAAATGAGACTATTACCTTTGAAATAACCACTACTGGGGCAGGGGGGGATGTTGCCATGTGTGTGTCATTCTGTGATAAAGGTCTGTGGTAAAGTAGGTAGAAAGCAAGACATTTTTAGTAATGGGCCAAAAAGTATTTAAGATGCAGCAAGATGCATGTGTTGTCATACTGAGAATAGTCTTGCAGTACTTTAAATAAAAAAACCACAACCCCTTTTTTAACCCTTCTGCTGTGCTACTTGAGTAACAAAAGTTTGGCCTATGATACTTATTGTAGTTCATGTTCATGGGAAACTGTAAAAAGTCTGCTTTTTATTTATCTTCGCGATCTGTATCATGCTGTTTATTAAAAAAAAACTACTTTTGTTTGGTTTTTATCACACTTTTGAGTGTTAATATATATACTAACAACTAAATTAAAATGATATGGTTGGTACACTTGTGAATTCTGAAGCTAGAATTTAAGGAATATTCAATCTTGGTGTGTGATTTGGTGTTGCAGCTCTGCCTTTGAAAAAGGCTAGAAGAAAGGAGATGGAAATTGCATACCTTGGTTAATTCGGGGGGAGCAAAAATAGAATCTGCATTATTTATGGGTGAAAAGTCCAATATGCATGTGGCATTTGTTCTTGTAAATGCTGATCCTCAAAATAAGTAATTTTATTTTAGTTTTAGACGTGGGCTGTAAAAAGCTTTGACAAGAGAAATGATGTTATTGAAGTGTTTCAGCTGCATGGTTTACAGTCCCTGCTAAATCAATCTGGTTTTGAAAAATATGCTTCATGCTTTCATTACCAAAATTATAATTTAAACAAACAAACAGAAGTTATATTTTTGTATCAAATGCTAATTTTGAAAGAGTGACAAACATATTTGGGGAAATTGCTTACTGGCAGTATAAGAGCATGAGGCTGCAAAGGAATTCCTTCTGTGGATATGTTGACCTACTTTGGACTCCAGTTGATAACAAACTGGGAGGAATTGGAGTTCTCTTGCTGAGGATTTCATTTTTTTTTGGAGGGATGAGGCAAGGTTTTAATCGGGCCCCTTCAAAACATTTTCATCCCCAGTCAGCTCTAAACTTTGTACAGTGGTCAGTTCTGTTTCAGGTCACACTGCCCAGTTTTGAGAAGTGCTGTATTCCAGCAGGTGCTCAGTCTGTGCTGGATCAACTCCGTTATAAAAGATGGACATCATCATCCTTACATTTATTTTGAATCTTCAGCAGAGCTCTGGTCTGAAAAGTATGGCTGGGGCTTTGGAAGCAGCTACTTCAGTAACCTGAGCTAACAGGTTAAACTTGTGTTTATTATACATAAGGTGAATTTTACCTTTCCTAATAACTATGAAATGGTTGTGAGTAGCTACAACTGCGTGTTAGTTGTATGGGATGGGTCAGGAAAAGGGATCATCAGTTCTTGCTCAAATACAAGTTTTAGACTTTACTGCCATTTAGTGCCAGGGTGTGATTTTTGTGGTAGTTCTAAATCTAAGTGTGAAAAAAATCACAGAAAATTTGCAAAATAATGCAAAATTAGTTTTGCAATGTGGGCAGTTTGCTTTAGCATGGGAATCTCAGTGAGCCCTTCTGATTTTATGCTTAGAAATCAGTCTGTTTTCCAACCTGCCTTGGAAAGACTCAATCTAAAGTCTGAACCCATGTAACAAAAGAGTCAAGAAACTGATGCTAGACAAGATATCTCAGGTAACCTCCTCCATGTCCTTTTAAACACTAACAAATCTTTCTCCAGTGAAGGATATCCTCATGAGCTGTGCTAACTGCATTCATTGAAGAAAGGGTTTGCCCCATGCTTATTTTGGTCAGGATACATCCCCACTAATTGAAATGAGCATCATCTATGTTGCCCATTTAAACAAGAATGTGAATATCACATAGACTTTTCTGAATTTTCAGCTGGAATCTGTTCTGAGTGATGAAAACCTCACCCAGAGCTCTCTCAACATCCCAAGCACGTGGTGGTTTAGAAAACAAGACTCATTTAGGCTCTTCTGTCTAAAGCATTGATAGCTCTGTTTGATGCATGTAACTTTGAACTGGATCTGCAGCTTCAAAGGGGATCCTCCTCAGATGTTTTTCTTTCACTTAAAGCCTTGTCTTTTTATCTGACACGAGTGGCATTGAGCTGTGTTGCTTTGGGTGGAGTATAAATCAGTCAAAAGGTACAGAAGATGCTTTGGTCTGCCTGAGTTTGCCTCACAAACAGGACTGAATTCAAAACAAAGGCTCGGGCTTGGGTTTGGTTTTTTTTTTCCTCTCTCTTTGCAAACTGTGGATTTTAGGTTCTCATCACTGCCCTCCGCTGGGAACTGGGGAAAGTGCTTTTCTGGAACAATTGTACGGAAAACATTTTGGTGAATAGAGGGAGAAGTATGTGAGCATCCACCCCTTTGGGTGGCTATAGCCAATTTATGAGAGCTTTAACACAAGCTGTCCTGAGGAAACCTCAGCAGCCATGCCTGGAATAAAAAGCAGAGAACAAACTGAACTGGGATACCAGGATCTTATTTGATTGCTAGCTCAGCACAGGAGATCATAGACATACATTTATTTAATTTCTGAGCGCTCAGCAGTGTGCCAGTAAAAGGACAACTTCAGTTCTGTTTTGCTGTTTATCACCAGAACTGCTGTGTGATCATAGCAAGCTCTTTCCATCTGGCTCTGTGCAAATCACATTACCCTAAAGGCGTGTTTCCAGCCTCAGGACAAAGGCTAAAGGTAGGGTTTTATAGACAGAGTAAGCCCAGTTTCATCTGCCAGCTAATGAATGAAACTAAGGCCAGAAGCACGGTATAATTTCTTTTTTTTTACTAATCAGTGGAGCAACACCATTAGCGACATTGTGGATTCTCTGCTAACTCAAAACTTTTTCTTAGAACAAGGTAAATTCAGGCTAATCTAGGGCAAAACAATTCAATGAATGAAACGCTTAGCAAAATTCCATACACTCTTATAAGTCACAGAAATAAGGGACTGTAGTGGCCTCTTCCACGTCTTCAAAATGAATGAGGAATTTTTCAAAATGGTAAGATGCTGTTTGAAATGTTCTGCTTTGTGAACCAATACACCTTGGTGCTTTTTCCTGTGGCATGATAAAAAATGAAGATGAAATCAGCAAAAAAGGGATGTGATCACAAATTTGGAAAAGGGAGAGTTGCTTATTTTAATTTCCAAACCCTTATTTATACATATTTCAGAGAATCACGGAGTTGTTCGTTTTTGAAGGGACCTCGGGAGATCATCCTGTCCAAGGCAGGGTCACCTGGAGCAGGTAACACAGGAATATGTCCAGGTGGGTTTGGAATGTCTCCAGAGAGGGAGAATCCACAACCTCCCTGGGCAGCTGTTCCAGTGCTCTGCCACCCTCAGTACGAAGTTTTTCCTCGTTCTGAGGTGAAACTTCTTGTGTTTTAGTTTATGGCCTTTGCTCCGTATGCTGTTGCTGGAAACCACCAAAAAGAGTCTGGCACCATCTTCTGGCCCTGCCTTTGAAATATTTATGCACATTGATGAGGTTCCCTCTCAGACTTCCCAGACTGACCAGGCCCAGCCCCACAGCCTCTCCTCACGAGAGATGCTCCAGACCCCTCCTCACTTTGTGCCTGCACTGGACCCTCTCCAATAACTCCTTGTCTTTCATGTATGTATGCATTTCTTTCTTGTGCTGTATATATGTATAATACAGAGGGATAATATATTTATCCCCCTGTACAGTACCTCTAAGGAACAGCTTCTACATTGACACAAAAAGTAAAGCTGAGCTTTATGAGGTTACGGCTTTGACATCATCCTGTCATTTGTGCGAAATCTGAGCGCCTGTGTGCTGACAGTGCTGTGAAGCAGGGTTCCATGCTGGCAGCTGCCTTGCAGGCTGGCCGAGGCGTGTGGCGGGGATGGCGGCGGTGCTGCCGGTGCCGGTGCCGGTGCCGGTGCCGGTGCCGGTGCGCTCCGCACTCGGGCTCCATTCGGGCCCCTCGCCGTTGCTGTGGCGACGGGCAGTGTGCAGAGGCGCTCGCGGCCGGCAGGGGGCGCTGCGGGCGGCGGCCGCTCGCGCCTTTCCCGCCGCTTGCCCGCGGAGCGGCCGGGCCGGGCCGAGCCGGGCCCAAGCGGGGCGGAGCGGGGCGGGCGGAGCGGCCGCGCCGGGCCCCGGAGCAGCGGAGCGGTGCCGGCGGCCGGCAGGTGAGCAGTCCCGGCGGCAGCGCCCGGTGAGCCGCGGGGCGGGAGCCGCCCGTGCCCCGGCCCCGCCGGGGAGGTGAGCCGTGACTCACGGCCTGGCCCGCGGCTCTCCCGGTGCGGCCCCGGGCCGGAACCTCTCCCGCCGCCCCAGCGGGGTCGCGGCCTCGCCGCTGCCCGCGGCTCCGCGGCTGCCGCCGGGGCGGAGCGGCGCCTTTGCCACGCTCCCGCCACAGGGTCCCCGTGCGGCCTCCGCGCAGGCCGCGCCGCCCCGGGGCCGCTCGCGATCCCGGTTCTCGGGACCTGGGCCCCGCTTTTCAGGGCCAGGGAAAGCCGATGGAATAGAACAGCCCGCCTTGCTGCCCCGCGGTCCGAACCGTGCAGAAATGGTTGAGCTTTTCAAGCGCGTTACCTGGGGTGAGACTTGCGGTGCCATGCGCTGTCTGTTCTTCCCTTGCAATCACAGAAAATGGTGAGGGTACTGATACTTCTAGATCTTGATATAACGTTAAAATCAATGATTTTTTCCATCCCGTGAAATAAAATTTTAGTAAAGTGAATATTTCATTTTAGGAGAACACAGTTGACTTGATCAGGGCCCTTCTTTCCCTCCTTTCACCCCCAGTGCACGGCACTGACTACAGAAGATCCTGGGCCCTCAAGTGCTCTGCAGTTATGGCAGCCCACATCACATTCCTTACTTGCAGCCTCTTCTTCTTCAAGACTGTCCCGTATATAGATCAAGTCTTTTTGTTTCGTCTCCAAATACTTTTCTGCTCTCAGGAGCTGCCAAGTGCAGGGAAAACCAACTATTTGGAGACAAAAGAAAAAGAAATACACCAGTGCAACCACCTTACTAATTTTGATGCTCTAATCCAAAATTAATATCAACTTCCAATGTTGGTTTCTAGCTTCAATTTCCATAGATTCATCTTTGCAGTACTTGTATCACTTGTATCTGATTCTGTGTTTTTTCTATTTTGTGCTAAAGTTTTGAGTTGTTTAAAATGCTGTCACCATAGGTGAAAATCTTCTTGAGCTGATGCGTTCACTACATTTGGAAGCTGTGCAGCCATCATCTTCTTAGCTGCTCTACTTCCTGATACTGAAGAGTCTAGGATTTTTGGTAAGAAAGCATGACTGTGTTAGTATTTTAAACATTAAAACTTCTTTCTGAAGGGCTGGGCCTCAGATTGCCCTATCTCTGACACAAAGGGTGCTGGAGAGCAGGCTTCTGTGACCCTGAGTATTGGAGTACCTGGAAATCTGACTTGTGTGTCTGCTTGGTGAACTTTCTTTTGCTGCAGGGCAGGAATGTGAAACTGAGCAGTTGTGTGCACTTAATGGGTTCTTAACTGTATCAAAATGGGCTGGGGGACAAGAAGGGGGAGTGTTTTGTGTTTGATATGCAGGTTTTCAAAGTGCTTGTATTGTTCCATGAGGTCCTGAAAGGTAAACTAGATACAAACAAGTCTAATTCTTTTTACTTTACAGTTCATTTAGACTGTTAAAAATGAACGAACATCCTAAAAAGAGGAAAAGGAAGACTCTGCATCCTTCTCGTTACTCAGGTCAGTGTAGAGCTTGAGTTATGTACACTTTAGTAAGTTAAACAGGTCAGTCTAGAGCTTGGGCTGTATACACTTTAGTAAGTTAATCGTTTTTTGTGGAAGAACAGTGACTTAAAGGGTGGGATAAGAAATCTTGGCTAGAATGGGCAGCACCCACTCTGTGGGCTCCCTTGTTGGGCACTTTGAGCCAATGCACCTGAACGGTTTGTTCTGTACTCCCTGCACAAGGGGAACTGGCTCAAGCTGCAAATGAAAATGATTCTGCTTCCACAGAGGAGAGGAATTCTGTAAAAGTTGGGGTGGGGTGGACAGAAGTGTTCAGCACTGAATGCTCAATGCACTTGTCAATGTCCTCAGTGGGAGCAGAGAGCTGGTACTCCAAACATCAGGGCAGCAGCTGGAAGGTGTAATGCACAACAGGAATTTTCGCAAAATAACAAGTAAAAATGTGAAAAGAATTTTGATGAACATGAAACGCATCTGTAACTACAACAAGACATTAGTATTTAAACTTTTTTTGTTGGTGTTTTGGTTTAGATTCTTCAGGTGCAAGCAGATACATAGACAACAGTGGGATTTTTTCTGACCACTGCTATAGTGTCTGTTCCATGAGACAGCCAGATGTCAACAGAGGTAAGATTATGTTTGGGGTCTCGTTCTGCAATTCTCTAATGTGTCATGCTCCTATTCATAGAAGCAATAGAATACACAATGTATAGCAGGTGATGTCTGAGCGTTCTTGTGATCTGATGGGCCTTAGACTGGTGGAACATTGTTCAATTGTTACAATTGAAATACAGTTTTCAAAGTAGAAACAATGACAACAAAAAGACCCTTCAATTTTACATTTATAATGGTGATTAAACTACTACAAACACTCACTACCTAGGTAACAAATTGATGAGTTCAGATGGAAGTTACCAACAATTGCATTGAATTGTACCTGGGAAAACAAAATGCCTTTTTATAAAACATCCAATAGTGGGTGGAAAGTTAGCAGAGCAAATGTGATGGTGGATTTTTAGTCTACTTATTTTTCTTCTCATTTTAATAACTTAGCCAAAAAGTCTGCAGAAGTCTTAGAAAATGTAATATTTTAAAATGCGATGTTCAGAAACATTGAAAAATATATTTTTAAGTAGTGTCTTTTAAATGTAACATTTCATTTAAGGATTTTAAGGTTTTTTCCGTATAATCAGCTGACTGTTTTCTTCTGAAATCTTATAGACAGAGTTGCTACTTTTTGAATTGTTTTTCTCTGCATATATGGAAATAATTTTCAAGGTATTTATTGTTACTTATTTTTCAATGTAGGTTATGATGTGCTTAAAGATAAATTTGTGCAAGTAGAATAAATAAAAAGTAAATAAGAGCTATGACTAAATCAAGGAACAAGGATGATGAGAAGGAAATGCTTCCCCTCCCTTTGCAGGCAGATTCCACAGTCCTGTGCAGAGCCTGGACACGGATGATGATGGGAGCCCGGTGCATGCTGGGAGCTCTCACTGGAGCGGGGCACACTCCAGCATTGGGATGCACTGTACAGACCCCAGAAGGAAGGATAAAGGTAAAGGTCAGTGTGTTTGCTCATGAGGGGCTGGGAGGCTGGAGAGCACAGCTGCTGCTGGCTTTGCATGTAACTTCTTGCTTTGACAGAAGAGGTGAAGGATTTGTAGTTTCTGGTATTGCTTTGTTAGCTGAAAATACAGCATAGTCTGGCAGGGGGAAAATAACTGGTTTTTGCATTTGAAAGCTGCTGCAGCTGACTGAAAAGCTAAAAATGGACCCAGGTGTTCTGTAGTGGTTTTTCTTCAGCCTTCTACTGTGTATTTCCTCCTGCAGATAAAGGTACTAACAATGGAATGTGCAGAGACTTATGTGACTCACCTATATTCAGTGACAGCCCCACAGAAGAAGAGAAACCTCTAGATATCCAAACTGTAGAAATTTCTACAACAGAAGTGAATGCTGTAGAAGTTCACGATATAGAAACACAGACTGTGTCACCTGAGAAGCTGGAAGCTGAGGACCTTGAGGAAATCCCTCTGGAGACCTGTAAAATCTTTGAGAAGAACCAGGCTTTGAATATCACAGCTCAACAGAAATGGCCCTTGCTGAGAGCCAACAGCAGCGGCTTGTACAAGTGTGAGCTCTGTGAGTTCAACAGCAAGTACTTCTCTGACCTAAAGCAGCACATGATCCTGAAGCATAAGACATGTACAGACACTCATGTCTGTAAAGTTTGCAAAGAAAGCTTCTCCAGCAAAGTGCAGCTCATTGAACACGTAAAACTACACGAGGAGGATCCATACATCTGTAAATACTGCGATTACAAAACGGTGATTTTTGAGAATCTGAGTCAGCACATAGCAGACACTCACTTCAACGACCACCTTTACTGGTGTGAGCAGTGTGATGTGCAGTTCTCTTCCAGCAGCGAGCTGTACCTGCACTTCCAGGAGCACAGCTGTGACGAGCAGTACCTGTGCCAGTTCTGTGAGCATGAGACAAACGACCCCGAGGACCTGCACAGCCACGTGGTGAACGAGCACGCGTGCCGGCTCATCGAGCTGAGCGACAGCTACAACAACAAGGAGCGTGGCCAGTACAGCCTCATCAACAAAATCAGTTTTGACAAATGCAAAAACTTCTTTGTGTGCCAGGTGTGCGGCTTTAGGAGCAGGCTGCACACAAATGTCAACAGGCATGTAGCTATTGAGCACACCAAAATATTCCCTCATGTTTGTGATGACTGTGGGAAGGGATTTTCAGGTATGTTGGAATATTGCAAGCACCTAAGCTCTCATTTATCTGAAGGGATTTATTTGTGTCAGTACTGTGAATACTCAACGGGACAGATTGAAGACCTTAAAACTCATTTGGATTTCAGGCATTCAGCAGATTTGCCTCATAAATGTACTGATTGTTTAATGAGGTTTGGGAATGAAAAAGATCTTTTAAGTCATCTTCAGATACATGAGACGGTGTGATTGCTTTCTTTTCCTGTAATCAATTTGTTAGAATTGGAATTAATTTCCAATCACTGGAATGTGATATTAAATACAATTTTAACAGCAATTGTACACTTCTAATGTTTTCATCTTTATATCAGCAAAGCATGTATAGCACTTGGTGTTGTGATTTTCCTTGTCTAGGGGTTTCAGTAGGAATAATCACATTTACAGTGTGATGGATCAGATTTTGGGGGTAGGGTCAGTGGGAGTAATTGCATGTTGTGATACCAGTTCTGATGGTTATCCTGCTCTTTCATGTCTAGTGTACAGGACCAGCTCTCTTGAGTTTAAAAAGGCACAAAAACAAAGCAAATACCTGATTCCATGCTTAAATAACCCAATACTGGTCTCAGTTCCACATCCAGCTCATGTTACCCTGTGTGGCCACAGGTCATTGCACTGGTGTTTAGCAATAGCACTGGCCTGCCAAAGATAAGGGTGTTCCAAAAGTTCCCAGGCATCTCCAAATTCACATACCAACTTTCACTTCCCACCTCATGCTCCTGATAAGCTTTTTCAGTTGTCCTATTTTTCTCCTGGAGTACCTTTCTGACTTCACTGTTCACTTTGTTCCGTGTTTAAATCCCATCTGTGTGACTGTCCAACCCATGTACTTCCACACACGTACTACACAACTCCCACATGATATTCCCTTTATTTGCCTGAAGTTCTTGTCTTTTAATGCATGGAGGAGACACACATTGCTTGGGTTTAGATTGGATCATGTTCTAAAGAGTGATTGCAAAAGGAATTTGCAGTGATCCTGCTGAGTATGTACAAAATTAATTTCTTATATAAAATCCTAATTTAGCTCTCACTGAAATTATGTATGTCACCAACCTCTGACTTGAGCAAACTTCTAGTAGCCTATATTATTATAATAATTCTGTATATTTATCATTATCTTTCCACCACTAGTAACTTGAGGAATGTTATTTTAACTCTGTAAATTTTAAACTTTCATATACAGGCTTAAAAGACCGGTACATTACAAAATTTGTACTAATCACTCTCAAGTTATTTCACACATTTGTTTATATTATATATAGCACTATCCTGCCATTGTAATCATTGGACGTGAATTTTTACAGTTCATTCTGTAGCTCTATTTCTGAGTGGACACTTGGACAGATAAAAAACAAGAGTGAGGTCACTTAGATTATGCTAAATACTAGGGTGAAAATACCCATAAATTACTGGTGGAGTTCACATTTCTTTCTGCATTGATTGTAAATTTGTAATGTAAGATTGTCTGATGCAAGCTTTGTATAGAGATAATTAATGTATCAAACATTTCTTTATCAGTGAGATTTGGTGTTATCAGCTTCAAGGCATGCAAGGGTCTTTGGATTTGATTTTTAAAGCTAAGGATAAAACTTGGCTGAATGTTACCACTTAATGGAAGTTCTGATTTTCAGAGAAGTATTTCTTGAAAGTCTATGAACCATTTAGTGTTTATTTTGTTGTGGGAGGCAAGACTATTTCTGTCACTTTGAAATGCTGATTTACCACAAAATCTTGTGTTTTGTCATTGAAAAGGGCAACCTGAGGGTGTCCTGCTGTATTTTATTAGTCCCTTGTATAGAGAATGACAGTATCTGTGATAGAATTGCTGATTTCCTATTTTGAACACATTCTCCCTGTCTGGCTTAAAATGGTAGCAATAATATAGTTAACAAAACACTATGATGAATTATTTTATATCTGGAAAGTTAACTTTGCTCATATATCTGAAAGGGGGAATGCTGGTTCTCTGGAAACTGTTCCTGGTGATGGTACAGAAGTGGAATGGCACATCTGAGCTCTGGAGAGAAAACTGCTCCAGGAGACAGTGATAAGAAGTGGAAAAAAGGCATTTAAAATCCCCCAAAATAAACAAGGGGGCTTAAGAAGTGTGTGTATTTGTGTAGACCAGCATTGTGTCCCCAGCTGGAAAGCTGGTGTTGTGTGCCAGCACAGAAGCCTGTAACACAGCACACTTACTTGTTGGCCTGAATAACTTCACGGCTGTCTTTGAGTTTGGTTATTTCTCACCTCTAAACTGGGAATCAAAACAATACCCACAGGAATGTTGTGAAGCCAAATCATTCCAAACTAAAACACAGCGTCTAAACAGGAAATGTATCCAAGATCATCTTAGGTTGGATTTTATAAATGAGGGAGTAATGTTTGTATTTTCTTTTTTAACATCTATCAGGGAGCAAATGGAAGTGTACAGGAGTAGCATGTCTCATTTTAAAATTTTAAAAGGGAGCACAAGTACACTGCTGGCTTCCACACAATCTGCATGTTAAAGCAAGAAAGTTAGGAAGTAGTTGGAAGAATAGGTAATGAGTGTGCCTAGAATCTGGAAGGCTGAAAGGCACGGCTGAGCATGCCAAGGACAGGGCAGACATCTGGGTTATTTGGGAGGAGCACAGTGGAAGGTGAGTGCTGTGACCTGGGTGCACAGCTCTGTCACCCTGGAGCCGGAGCAGCTCATCTCGCTCTGGAATGGCAGAAATAAACTCCAGGAACCAGGGCTGTGCCAGTATTCACTATTTTTTCCAAGGCAGTAAGTATCATATTCTGGTTGTTCACGGGTACCTGCAAGGTTCAGCTGTTTCAGGAACAGCATTCCAAGCAGAAGCTATGCAAAATAATGAAATTGGTTTTGATAGTGTTCCGTGTTTGTGAGAAGTCTGTATTTGGTTATTCTTTTCAAACTTTTGAACCCTTCGTTTTGATGTGTGACTCGATTTTAGGGCTATTTTCCAACATTAACAAATCTCTGCCTGTCAGATGCCTGGATCATGTTTCTTACTGAGCAAAAGAACTTTCTTTACGTGAAAGATTGCTGACTTCAAAACAAAGTTTACATCCCACAGATTATTGCAAGAGTTTAAAATACAGCGGATTAGTAATCCTCAAATAACTTGTTCTCTGAAATGCTGCTGTCGCTGATTTTCGCTGTGGTTCTCATTCCTAATGCTCCTGTATCAAATGCATGAGGAGGCAGTGCTCTGCCTCCCGGAAGGCCCCAGCGTTGTCAGTTCGCAGGCTTTGACTGAGCCGTGGTGCTGTGGAGCAGCCCCGGGTGATGCTCCGGGTGATGCCCCGGGTGATGCTCCGGGTGATGCCCCGGGTGATGCTCCGGGTGATGCTCCGGGTGATGCCCCGGGTGATGCCCCGGGTGATGCTCCGGGTGATGCCCCGGGTGATGCCCCGGGTGATGCTCCGGGTGATGCTCCGGGTGATGCCCCGGGTGATGCTCCGGGTGATGCTCCCGGTGCCTCCCGCGCTCTGCCCGCCTCCATTTCGCGACTGCCCGCGCCCAAGATGGCGGCGGCCGCCCTCAGCCCGCACTGAGCATGGCGGTGCCCGGGTGCGCCGAGCGGGGTCACAGGAGCAGGAAAGGGAAGTGACGCCCCCCGTCCCGGCGGCGGCGGTGACGGGCACGGCCGGGGCCGGCGGGGCTCCGTGAGGGACAGGGGCCGGGACCGGGAGCTTCGTGAGAGACCGGGGGCAGCGGGGCTCCGTGAGGGACAGGAGCCAGGACCGGGAGCTCTGTGAGAGACTGGGGCGAGCGGGGGTTCCGTGAGGGACCGGGGCGAGTGGGGGTTCTGTGAGGGACCGGGGCTGTGCCAGAGCTCCGTGAGAGACCGGGACGAACGGCGGTTCCGTGAGGGACCGGGGTTGAGCCCGGGTTCTGTGACCGGGGCCCGGGCTCCGTCTGTGAGGCACCCGCCCGGGCTGAGGCACCGGGGCTGAGCCGGGGCTGTGAGGGACCGCGGCTGAGCCGGGGCTCGGTTAGGGAGCACGGTCGAGTGAGGGAGGCTCCGTGAGGCACCGGGGCCGCCGCGGCCCCTCGGCCTGACCCCGCCGGGCCGGGGCTCCGGGAGGGAGCGGGGCCCGTCCTCTCCTCGCTGGCCGGCAGGACAGCGCTGACCCGCGGGCGGTGGGGAGGCGGGAGCCGTGTTTGGTGAGGGGAAAGTCTCGTGTTTCCGGGACAGATCGCACCAGGTCCCTTCGAACCGGTCCCCGAGTTTCGCCAGCCATTCTTGGCGCTTGTGAGGAGAGGAGATCAGAGTAAACAGCGCAAACTGAGTTTACTGCCGTTGGGAGTTTAGAGCTTTGGTTTGAGGCTTTGGGCGGGTTTGGTTTGGTTTTTAATGGCTGTGTGAGCAGTGTATGAGTTTTAATTAGCTGGGTGTACCGAGTGTTTGGTCACTTCTTTGCACCTTCCCTTGCAGCTGCAGCATGGCAGAACCCTCTGTCTCTCCACTGAAGCACTTTGTGCTGGCCAAAAAGACCATCACGGCCATCTTCGACCGGCTACTGGACTATGTCACTGAGGGAGCAGCGTTTGTGGAAGGTGAGCTTTCCCCTTAAACACGAGGGCCTTGTCCTTTGCTTTGAGTATGTTTTAAAGCAGCATAATGTACCTTATGTAATATGTTACTGTGCTGTTTGTATAAACATGTACCTTCAGAAATAGTCACATTTTTCATTTGACACTGGGGTTTTTTTTCAGCTTGTGCTGGAAAGAATGTCTGGCATGGCTATATACCTGAAAAGCTGATTAAGTCACTTGGATTGGCAGCCTGGTCTCCTTTCCATGAGGGTGAAAGTTTAACCACTCTGGCTTTATTGTTCTGTGACAGTTCCTTTTGCGTAGAAGGAAGGACAAACAGGTTCTCCCATTTTTCAGCAGAAAGGTGCATCAGTGACACAATGCAGGGAAACACTGGTCACACCCTCAGAGGTTTTAGCAGTGTGGAGTGTGTGTGGCCACACAGAGTTGGTTGCACGTCACCCCAGTGAGCTCTGCGGGGGGAAGACAGCCCAGCTTAGCTGGTGTATCCATGAGAGATCCTGGCTTTCCTTTCTGAAGGAAGCAGGTGTCCCAAGGAGCTGGGCACGTGAGCCCATCAGGCTGTGCTCGCAGGGTTAGTGGATCATGGTTGGATTTGCAATTGCTCTGAAGTGATTTATGTCATGATTTCATCAGCACTTGTGGCAGAGCTGTCGAATGATAAGGGCTGGTATCAGTGTTGGTAGTGGGGTTTTGCTTGTTTTGTTTCACCGCTGTAATTAAAATTTGCAGTTGGCATGTTAAGTACTGGTTACTTACACCTTGTATCACAGAGCACGTTCTCTGTATGTGATCGCTTTTATGGTTTTTTTTTTTCTGTGTGTAGCCACATACAAGAACCCAGAGCTCGATCACATAGCAACAGAAGATGAACTAGCAAAAATACAAGCATATAAAAATAAGTTGGCAGTCATTGGAGAGGTGCTTTCACGGAGACACATGAAAGTGGCATTTTTTGGCAGGTAATGAACGAAATTACCAGTACTTAATTTCATTTGTTTTTTGGCTTGGGAAGGTCAGAGGTTGTCATGTTCTCCAGAATGGATTTTGGGGTTTTTTTAGGGTGGTGGTTCTGTTTATTTAACAAATATATTTTTTTTTTCCTCTGGACTGTTCCCGCTGAGGACTTGTTTCTGTATTTGATCAGGAGTGCTGAAGAACTAAACTTGGAGCTGTTCATGTTTCTGTCTATAAGCAGCTGAAGCAAAACAGAGACAGTTGCCTGGTTGGTTGTAACATGAGTCTGATACATCTATGTGATGATTTTAAGGATAGCAGTAACAATGTTGTCTGCTGGTCCACTTTGCTTCAGGGAGATTGATTTTTATGTGCTTACTTTTAGCATGTGGTTATATATTTTTGGAGTATGAATCTTTCTTCATGGTTCTAAAAATTCTGTAGTAGTTTTGGAAAAAGCGTGTACAACGGTGGTCTTGCCTTCATTTTGCTAAAAGTAGTTAAGTTATTTAAAGAAAAACTATAAAAAGTTCTGGAATAAAGAAATTGGTTATATCTTGGCCTTGATATTTCAAAAAGTTTAAAGTTGAATAGAAGCTGTGATGTGTGATAAAAGTTGCTTTTGCAAAGGGAAAAAGTTCTGAGCAGGAAAAAGAGAACTCAACTCTCCCTGGCATTTTGAATAAATTTGTGAACTGTTGTATAATGAACACTGAACTTTTTCTGGAAGCAGCTCAAAAACGAGTTATAGTCTATGTAACTTCATGCTGTTGTGTAATAGTTAAACCTCAAATATTTATGGGTGAAGGGTAGAGGGCTAGTGCAAAGTAGGACACTGCTGAGGACTTCAGCTTGTTGCAGAATGTGTAGTTGGTGACCAGCTCCTCTGAATGAGCACTCCTCACTCTCTTCTGGCTGGAGCTCTGTACCCAAACCAGCTTGTGCTCTGTGGGGCTAATGCACTCCAGTGGGGGTGCATTCAGTTCAGTACAAAGGTGTGTTTAATGCTGCTGTGCTCTGCTCAAAGTGCTTTTGTTTTCATTCCCTCTAGAACAAGTAGTGGGAAGAGTTCAGTCATTAATGCAATGCTATGGGATAAGGTACTTCCCAGTGGGATTGGCCATACAACAAACTGCTTCCTCAGTGTGGAAGGGACTGATGGAGATAAGGCTTATCTCATGACAGAAGGATCAGATGAAAAGAAGAGCATCAAGGTACATTTCTTGGATGATTTCATGCCAGTTTTCACAGGAACTGATTCTCAAAGGGTCTCTTTTAACAACAGTTTGAAGTCCAGCAGAAGTATAAGGCTCATGCATTCTGCATTTGTAAGTTCTTATTTAGGAGGGAAGAACAAACTAATGAAAGTGCTCTGCTCTGCAATTTTTCTTCACTGTTCCAGAGAAACCAGTAACATGTGTCTCGTTGTAGCAGAGCATATATTGAGTGATTTATTTTTATAGGACTAAGTAAGTTTTGTTACTGATTAAGGATTTGGAATGTGCCCCTCATTTGGACTTACGTCGCTCATCTTATTGAACTGCTTGCACTCAGAGATGTTAAATCTCTGAGGCAAATTCATGGTGATGCTCAGTAGCACACAGTCCAGCCCTGTAGGGAATATTTGTGGCTCAAAAGAAACTCTTGTCTGAGTTTCAAGGCACAACTTGTACTTTAGATGCTGGTGAGTCGAAGAGCTTAAAAAAAAAAATCACAGCTATTCACCAGAACAAAGTATGAACTCTGTTACCCTCTTCAAGATAGATCCTGTCCAAGTTTGCTTGAGAACTGAATGAGGCTGGTTTACAGACTTGTTTGAGGTGCATGTTCATGTTTGTCTTCTCTTTATGCTCTCTCTAGACAGTCAATCAGCTGGCTCATGCACTTCACATGGATAAAGATTTGAAGGCTGGCTGTCTCGTCCATGTCTTTTGGCCCAAGTCAAAGTGTGCCCTGCTGAGAGATGATTTGGTTTTAGTGGACAGGTATCTTTCCTGTTTTAGTAGATGTTTTCTTAAGAATATTAGCCATTATAGTGTTTAGAAAAAAGGTTGGTTTAGATTCAAAATTATTGAAAGGTTTTTTGTTTGAAAGGACAGAGTTTGTTCTTTTATATGTACTGTTTGTCATCACCCTCCTGATTTCTGCCCTTGCAGCAGCTGGAGCAGACAAGTGTCTTGTGACTGAGCTGAATAAGGGAATAGCTTTTGGCTGAGGATACTCTACCTTTAAAACAAACACTATGGAAGTGTGAATAGGGTTGTTGCAGCAACAACCTTTTGCCCATTTCCTTTCTTGAAGTGCTTCAGACTGATCATGTGAAGTATGAAAAACATGGACTTCATTTTTAAAAGCTTCTGATAAGAGATGCAGTGCCTGCATACCAGAGTAATGGGTGACCTCAAAATGACTATGTCAGCTGTGTGTGCTCTGTGTAGGGCTGGCATTTCCTATGTGTTGGTGTATTTAAAGAATTCTGAAAGTGGTTGTTTTGTCCATGCCAAATGCCCTTACTTCTGGCCACTGCCTTATAACCTGGTAGTAGCTTTTCAGACCTTCAGGTGATCTGTACCTGATGTGTAAATTAATAAATGCTGAGTTGTAGAGTAATTCACACAGGTGTCAGTGAATTTTTAAGTATGATTTCTTCAAGAAAACAACACTCAGAATGTATTCTAATGCATTGCAGTGGTTTTTATTCCATCTCTGTCTTGTACTTTGAAATCACTGGGAGTTTGTTGTTATTTTCTTGGGTGCATGATTTAATCTGCACAGCCTCAATTGCTAAAGGTAAAAAGTAAAGAAAAGCATAGATTCGGAGGGAGCAGGTACTTGAAAAAAGCAAATCATCTTTTTACCATTAAATTGAGAAAATTTGAACCAGCAATAATTTAGGAGTTGCAAACATGATTTAGTGCTCATATTCCATTTTATGGGGTTTTTTAAACTGACAGCACTATAGTTTTAAATTCATTTTGGTTTCTTATTAAATCTGTGCACAGCTTGTGCAGCATATTGCTTTAAACTTGGACTTCATTAATGAAAAAATATTTTATGAACAACTGTCTCTTCTGATTAAAATTAGGATCCGAGGAGGGGAACCGCTGTGTGAGGCTGTCTGGGTTTCTGATGGACTGCCTGTCACTTCACTTGGCAATTAATTATTGTGCATACTTACTAATCAGAAATTGCGTTTTGGAATGAGTAGGTAGCCTAATGATCAAGTGAGTGATAAATTCTACATGGTAATTGGCTTTTGCAATGTTTACCTTAAGTTTGAGGTATCAACTTTGAGGCATCAGCCTCAAGTTACAAACCTCTGTAACTTCTTGCAAGGCCCTTATGCATTTCCACTTTATTTTTATCAGTTTATAAAAATCAACTACTTCTTTGCTGTGTAAATAGGAGTTTTTGGTTTTTGTTCTCAACAGCCCTGGCACAGATGTCACTACAGAACTGGACAGCTGGATTGATAAATTCTGCTTAGATGCTGATGTGTTTGTCTTGGTTGCCAATTCTGAATCAACTCTCATGAACACGGTATGATGTGCAATGATTTTCTGCTACTTCTTCATTTAAATATTCAGCAGTTCCATAACCAGAATAGCTGAGACCTTTATGGAAAGTGAGTCACTGCACTCAGATCTTGTGAACAGGATTTGGGGGTGGGAGGCAAGAAATAATGTATATCCCTCACTAGGAAAAGGAGAAGGAAATTTAAATTTCTTACTGGCTTGACTTTCTTTGCCTTGAGCATCATAGTTGTCCTTTCCAGTTCACTTGGGTTTTTGATAAACATGATGGAGTGCTTGTCTTGCCTTGCAATTTGTTGGTATTTGCTACCTGAAGACACTTGTACTACCAAAGAAATTACGGAGTATTTCATAGCCAGAAATACTGCATAAGTTCAGTAAAATACACAAAAGAGGTGAAGGGAGTTGAGTTCCTGTCTTGTTTCTCTCTCAAGAGAGGGTGAATTCCCTTGACACACCTTGTGTTGGGGATGACTGCTGCAGGTTCCCCTCAGTGAGCTGTATTTTTTCTGAAGGTGTTAGCAATAAGCATTCATGTTGCAGGGTTCTGTGCAGTGTGGAGAGCTGAAGATATTTTAATGTCTTTGTTCTGTAAAAACCTTGTTTCAGGAGAGAGAAGAGTTCTCTGAACCTTGCAGCCTAAATATTGTAGGACTTGTAAGAGGAGAACGTTTAAGGTGGCCAGAGGAGCTGTTGCAATAATTAAAGTACAAGACCAGAAAATAGGTGTAATTTTGTAGTAATTTCCAGTTTTGACTAAACTAAGGATTGTGAATGCAGACAATAAAAGATTTCTAAGTTATTGGAAGTGTGACTGCCAGAATGCAGAGTAATGCTACTGAGAAAATTCTTGATGATTTTTATTAAGCCTACTGCAGACAAATAATATACTTTGGTTGTTTTGAGCATAGTTCTGACCTGAAAGTTCTGAGCTTTCTAACTGTTGAGACAATTTTTAATACAATAAAGAACTGAATGTGCAAAGATGGTATTTCTTTGCATTCTAGCAAATTAGAATAGTTTGGTAGAAGTCTGAGAAGAATATGGGTTTAAAAACATTGCAGTCCATCTTCTGAGCTGAGTCCACAAAGAGTCAAATACAAGAGATGTGATTTAGAAGAAAAAGAAAATTCTTAAAACATTCAAGGCAAAGAGGATTTGGCACCACTGTGGCCGTGTCTTCTCTATTGTCACATGAGTGACACTTTTTGGCTTTTAGTATGGAAAAACTCTTTGAGTTGTTTACATTATGTATATAATACAGTTGTTGGGTTCTTTTAATAAAAGGAAAAAGAAAAAATTATTTCAGTGAACATCCCATTGCTATATAGGTAACATAAGTTATCCTGCAAATAAAGCATATGACAACTATGTTCTCATCCTCCTTAAGCATTGTTTTGCCTCTTACCATAACAGGTTTGAGAATAGTTGGCTTTATTCTGCCACACTACCGGAGGCTTTTTTTTGTGAAAATGTGATTCTTCTACTATTCCCTCATGAATACTCTTCAGACAAAGTTCTGATTTCTGCAGTGGTGATCTGGTTTGCACATGCTTATTCCCAGCTGATGGAGAATAATGGATCTCCAGTGCTGTGTCCAGGATATGTTGTGGTGTCCTGCTGCAATCTGGAGAAGTTTATGGCAGCCCAGAGATCTCTTCTGTTTCAGCTTTGCTGAGGGGGGACTCACTCCATCACGACTTACCCATTATGACTCTGTAAACAGCAATAATGGGTGGTAGGTGCAGGCAAGAGACATAAATCCATTTAATTTTGTTAAATTAAGACATTCGTCAGTGACTTTTTTTGCTGTGTCTCAACCGTACATCCTCATGCAGCAAATATTACTTCTCTGTGGTTCAAGCTGATGTTGCCTAGCTAAGGAAAAGTTAGATGATGTATTTTCTGGATATAAAATCAGATTTGACAGGGTTAGCAGGAGCATCTTGGTAGTTCAGATAAGTGAAACTTCATTGTTTTAGTCAGGCATCAGTGTTTTTTGAACTTTTTTTTGGAAGTTTTCTTAGTTTGTATCTGTACCAATTTTTAGAGAAAGTTGCAGTGTCTTTGGCTTTTAGCACTGGCATCAATTTTAAGACATTTGATGACTTTTGAACTACCCTAAGCCTGTTATGTGCTGGTTATCTGTGGGTTTTAATACAGATGAATCCTTTTTAGCAAACTTTTAAAAAGCTGGATAAACTTCAGAATCTGTTACAGAAGAATGCGTGACTCTGGTTTGGATGTCTGGGGAATTTTCTGTTTGTGCTTTAATTCTTAGGAGAAACATTTTTTCCATAAAGTGAATGAACGACTTTCCAAGCCAAACATCTTCATCCTCAATAATAGATGGGATGCCTCTGCATCAGAACCAGAATACATGGAAGATGTGAGTGAATTGATGGCTGTTACATGCATTGAGAACTAATTAATACATATTAGTATGGAAACACCAGCTTTGTCTTATTAATAAAAGGCAGAGCTACATGGTCAGAAAATGGAAATAATCTCTTCCTTGTTTGGAGCAAAAAGCAACTTGCAATTCAAATGACAATATATGTGGACAAGTAATAAAATGGGAGCCTTCTTTAGAACCTTTTTCTTCCACAGTTTTTTTAAAAATCTTACTTGTATTACCTTTTATTTCTGCAGTGATAGTGCAGCCCGAGGGCACAGTTTGTACATTTATACCTGCATAGAGTAGCTGGTAAAGTGCAGCATTAGGTGGGAACAGTTTGGATCTTCAGATCTTCCCAACAGCAGCCAACTTGCAGTGAGAATTATTTCTCTGGGTTTGGGGAATGAAGGGTTTAGCCCAGTAACTGGCTGAGATCTCTGACTTACATAAATACAGTTGTAGAAGGAAGTATTGCTGTGCCCAGATCTGTTTAAAGGACTAAAAGCAGCTGCTGCCTCTGTAGGATTGGCAGGCATCTGCTGTCAGAGGGGTGGCTCAGCATCTGTTTCTGACTCTGATGTTGGGATTTGTTGAAGGGTCAGTTTTTGCCTTTTTTTCATGAGCTTTTTACCTTTTCCTTAGGTGCGTAGGCAGCACATGGAGCGCTGCCTGACTTTCCTGGTCGATGAGCTCAAAGTTATTGATCCTGTAGAAGCAAGGAATCGCATCTTTTTTGTTTCAGCAAAAGAAGTTCTGAGTGCCAGGACACAAAAGGCTCAAGGAATGCCAGAGGGTGGTGTGTAGGAACTCCTGCTTTTCCTCAAATACAGAAAAACACTATAGAACCCCATAAATATGTTTAAGATGCAGTCCCTGCTGTGAGGTACTGCTCTCCCCCTTATGATCTGTTGTTTCACAGGTGGAGCACTTGCTGATGGATTTCAAACAAGATTCCAGGAATTTCAGCATTTTGAGCAGATATTTGAGGTATTTATGATGGGCTTTTTACACTGCCTATTTCTTATGCTTAGCCTAATTTTACTGAGCATTACTCACATTAGCAAGTGGAAGAGTGGAAGATATTTAAAGTATCTGCAGCTTTGCCTTTCCTGTGGGTTCTGTTCAGATCTTCTCACCTTGAGCATCAGGTACTTGTTGGAAAAGAGTGTTATATCAATGAGGGAAGGGACCAAAACTCTTAGCTCATATTTTGAGATCTCAATACCAATAAAGTCTGTATTAGAAGAAATTATGGTCTTGAAATGTGTGTATCACTTAACAGCCGTATGCTGGTGAATGTTTGCAGTAAGAAATTCAGTTTCATCAATGTAAATCTAAAAATTTACTTTCATTTCTAAAGCCAGAGTTTTGAATCTATCACCATTATGTACCTCTTAGCTCTGTACTGTGAGCATTAACACTCTCTTTGCATCCTTTGTGCTGTACAGAATCCATCCATCCACCTCAGTTTAGCCATATTCATAGCTGGAGTTCACAGTTTCTACTGAAGCAGAAATGGCTAGATAGTTGAGTGGTTTCTTTGTGATAGGATCCATTTGACTTGCTAAATTTGATAACTTGAATTAATTAAAGCCATTCTTGGATAGCTTAAGGAGGCCTCTTGGGTATCCCTCAATGGTTTAGTGTGTGAGTATTTTTTAAAAAAATCGAACTGCCTCTGAAAAGTATTTGTTCTGGCATTAAAACAAACCCATTTAACCTTAGCAAAACTGAATTATATAATGATGTGTATATATCAGAAAGGCTTTAAAATAATAGCTTGATTCGGTCTTGCATAAGCGAGAAAATGTCAGACTAAATTTAATCCTTATCCACACTCCTACGATAGGTGTCTGAAGTGTTGGAGTGATGGGTTCAGGGTACTGGCAGGGCCTGGCTTCATGAGACATGACACTTCTGCTGTCACTAGCTGCAGTCAAACGTGCATGTTCGTTTGCAACTTTCATCCTCAGAACTACAATAGGAAACTTTGAGCCAGCAGGAAAAAAGTGGAAATTGAGCTTCTAAATCAGTTTTTGTTCTTTATTTTATTTTGCCACCTGCTGTACCCAAAGCTTTTTTCATGAGATCTCTTATAATTACAGTTAAACACTTAATGCTTAGAATATTTCAATATGAAGGTGGATGATGACTTATTAAATGATGTGATGGTGTGAGTGCTCAGCACATCTGTAAATCAGATGTCACAGACTCAAGTTGGCCACCACAATGAGAAGTATCTGTCACAGGATCACAACCATGACAACTTTCTGTGGCAGAGGCTGGGACAAGGAACAATTCTGTGACAGCACTGCATGGCCTTAAATCAACCCTTTTTCTTCCTTCACAATGTGTTACATTTGCTGTGCACCTGACTCCAGCAGTGAGAGTGGATTCTGTCGTGTTTTTCCCTGCTCAGCTGTGTTTCATCCTGAAATCATTATTAATGGCTTTAAATAGGAGCATGATCCCATCATTTAAAGAGAATGACAACTGTGCTGAATTAAGATTGCCAAAGCAATTTAAATTTTGAGCGCTTGCTGTTGCAGTCTCTTTCACATTCAGGTTTTCTGGCAGTTTCCTAAGTTACAGTGGCAGTTTATGTGCTTTTACAGCAAGGCTGAGACTGAAATGGTTCACCTGATCTGAAGTCTTCAGACCTAATACTCCAATTACTGTCACCTGATCTGATAAAGTAGCTGACATCAGCGTACTGTTGTCATCAGTTCTATTTGCCACCTCTAGGCTCTGTATTATGAGGAATCTCAGACTGCAGGGAGAACTTTCTGAGTGAAATCCTCACTGATACCGTGCCTTGTGCACTGCCAGACCAAACTCAGATGCTGCACAGCCCTGAGTACAGCCTAAGCATTTCTGCCTAAAGCACATTGCATTTACTGTTTCCTGACAGAGGAGCTGCAAGTCCCAAGACTCTTGGATTACACTCCAGTGTGTCAAAAAGAAGGGATGAGAGCACAGATGATTCTGTCTGTCCTCATCAAACACTGACTCCTCCCCTGCCTCAGTCTGTCTTGCCTTTAGCTCCTTGTCCTGTGCAGGTGCCCTCCTCAGACTTCCCAAACATCTCTCACTTTTTTGTCTAGCTCACGTCTCTCCGTAATCTGTCACCTCACAGACCTGTCCACGTATGCCTTGTTCCCTTTGGCTGCAACTGCTGGGTTTGCTCCTCCTGGATTCTCTCACCCTGCATTTTGTCTTCACTAAAATTGGACAGCTTTTTCCTCTTCTCCATATGGGCTGAGAAGAGGAACTGTTACTTCTCCAGTACTTCCACATTCCTGGTTTTAGTGTCAGTTCCCTGATATATTGGGAAAGCCTGTTCATTCTGGGACTGATATGAGCTCAGTATAGATAGAATATTTTCTAAAAAATTATCTAGAAACAACCCACTAGTGCTAGTTAGTTGTGATATGAGAAAAATTTGGATTATTTTTGAAAGGCTTGTAAGACTGGTGTAGGCTTTTGTGTGAGGACAAAAATCATTCCAAAACTAGATGAAACATGTTTGTCTGCAAAACACAGGGTGGTTGAAGTTGCTAAAAGAAAAACTGGTGCAGGCATTACTAAAAAAACTCGTAAGCAATGGGGAAATTGAGATTTTAGAGATTCATGTAGTAGCTTTAAAAAGTGATGCTGCTATGTATGTCAGCTGTATTGCAACAAAGGAAAGGAGAGAGGCAGTCTTAAAGCATTGAATTCTTGGGTCAGTTCTGAGTATTTATACTGGGCAATAACAGCAAGTAGTCTGTATTTCCTGAAATTTTACAGTGAGGTCCTTAGAACGCCTTGTTAAAACAGCAAAGAAATGCCTCTAGTCTGCACTGTGTGCAGTTGTGCCGAGTGGATATCCTACATAAAACCAACCCCACTATGCCTTAGGTTGGGCTGCTGCTCAAGTTTGTCAAAAACACTGGCAGCAAGAGTGGTGTGGGAAGCAGTGAAGAAGCGAGGCAGGGTGGAAGAGCACTCCTGGCTGTAGAGGGAGTGAAGGCAGGCCCAGAATGAGGCAGCTACTGTAGGGCCCTTCCCCAGCACTGCCTAGGGATGGAATATGGAACATGCTGGGCACTTAACAACTGTCCTGTGGTACTACAGTGGGCTGGAAGGTAACTGGTTTTGGTTAGACTGTTGAAACACTTGATCTTTGTTTCAATAAATACTTGCATAAAGACTAACAGCAAAACTGCTGCTGTCCCCCTCTTATCTTTCCCCATCGTTTTAACTAACCTTTGTGTTTTTCCTAGTGCCCTAACTTGGATTTTCTGATTGTATTGTGAGTGATTGTCATCCTTTTATCTACCACATACTAATGTTGGGAAGACTCTGCTCTGTGCCTAGTCTAGCTCTTACAATGTGCTGATATTTAAGAAACTCTGGCCTTTCATTGCTGATTTCTAGATCTGCTTCGTCGAGGAACAGGGACTGTTTTACCCATTTCGTTTATTTTGTTTTCATCTATTATTTTTAGATAGCTGAAATTTGTTATTACAGCATATTCTAAGGTCATAGGCAAGTCTTCTAAAAGCAATCCAAACCTGTGCCATGAAAGGTGAATCCACAGATGGAGAACAGTGTAAAAATCCCACAGATCTGATTTAAGGAAATCAGCTGCTTGCTTTCTTCCCCTCAAACACAAGATCTCTTCAGTCACTGTTCTGTATTTCTGAATTGCTATTCAATATTGAAGATTGATTAGAAATTGTATCATTAGAGCATTTTCTACGTACTCATTTAACACTTCAGTAATATGCAAACAAGCTGGTATTTTATGGACTACTTAACTTCTGTTTATCCCATGAGAAAACCCTTGTTTCTTATTCCTAATTGTATATTTTGTTCCTGGATGGTCAGTATTGATGTGATAATGTCAAATTTTATTGACAGAATCGCCTTTTGAAAGTAAGACTGTGTAGTGCAACAAAGAAAACTCAAGCCAGGCCATATTGCCAACATTAATATTTGACCTTTGTAGTTCCAGATAGATGGTTTTGAAAATTTCCTGAAGAGATAGATTTATCTCACGTATTCATCTGAGTTTTCTTTTTTCTTTACATTATTAATTTATTTTAAAAGAATGAAAACCTATGCACATTACTGTGAATGGACACGAAGGCAGAGTTGCTGCCATAGACTCATTTGAGATTTCAGTTTCTGTTGTCTTTTAATTTCTTTATGCTTTCTCCCTTTTTACTTCCCACTGGTTTAAGTTCATGGTAAAATTGGCAGCACGTGCTTTCTGACAGTGAAATTCCTGATTGTGTTGGCATGGAATTGCAGTAATGTGTTGTGGCTTGGGCCCCTCGCAGGAGTGTATCTCGCAGTCAGCCGTGAAAACCAAGTTTGAACAGCACACTATCAGAGCTAAACAGATAATAGATACTGTGAAAAACATTATGGACTCCATAAACGTGGCAGCAGCAGAGAAAAGGTAGGTGGGTTGGAGGGCTGGTTGGCTTTGGTTTGTCCAGATCATCTGAGGAGCCATTTCTGTGCTGGTGATTTTCTTGGGCCATTATGGACTTTAAAATTCACTTTTTCTGCTTGGTAAGAAACAGACAATTTCCCTGGTGTGTCAATATGTCAGTCTTACCATTGTTCACTTGCCCACTCAGTTGTGTTCTTGGTCTGTGACTTCTGTACAGGGATCTTGGTTTACTTTGTTGTTCTTCATTACTGACTTGCGTTCTGTGTGTTTTCAAACCTTTTTTCAGAAATATTTAAAATGTGAAGTTTTTCTAGCAGTATCCAGCATTTCAGAGGTGATGTTTGGGCCTGCTCTACTTTCATTAACAGTCATAGTGAAGAAAAAAAATGGAAGTATGTAGATGCTCTAATTTGCAAGTCATTAGAATACTGTAAGGAATTAGATGAGTCCAAGCCAACAGAGTCTTGGCCTCTGGCCCTTTCCAGATTGCATCCTTAAATATCTTTATTCTGTCTTTGCTCATGTAATCCTTTAGTGCTAATGATAGCAGCTCATCTGCTGTGTCTGGTAGCTTCATGTATCCCTTGAGGTTTGCATATGTGTGCAGTTTTTCCTGACTTTTGTTGCCACCTTGTGTCTCTTGTACACAGTGAACTCGCTGTCACACTTAATCCTTCCCATCCATCTCCTTCCTGGCTGTCAATAATGTGTCTTTGTGTTTCAACAGACTTCACAGTGCTGTCAAACACACAGCCCCCTGAATATGTCAGTTTTTACAGACTGCCTGTTTACATACTGACTTGTCTTACATTGTCAGATCCCATGAAAACATGCTGTGAAATGTTTGAAAATATTCTGATATTCTACTTCCTTCTGTCAATTGACTTAACCAAAATGTCTATGGTGACCCCTCCTAGTCTGAAATGCTATTTGTTGTTTCTGCTGGCCCTTCAAGATGAAATTGCTCTAGGTTTTTGGGAATTTTTGCTTAAATGATAGGTCAGGGAATTCTAAAGAGACTTGTTTGTGACAGGGTTGGTTTCTGCCACGTCCCCTTTGCTTTGCAGGGTCATCAGACCCATGTCACTGTTAAGGAGTAGTTGAGTGCTGTTTGTGAGCAGCAGTTTGATCAGATTTACCGTTTGTTTAAATCAGGGTAGATGAGTTATTTAAGACCTCTGATTCCCCACACCTTTTTTAGTTATGTGATAATACAGTGGTAACAATTCTGACTTGAAATGCTGGTTTTGAGCTGTGTTTGCTCAGCACAGCCTTTAAATGTTCGTGCACATGGAACTGTCATGTGCTGCCCTTCTGGAGCAGTGCCTCTGCTTTGGGCAGTGTCACTTGGGATTCCCCCTGGCTGCTCAGAAACCATCAGCTGCATGGGCCATGCCTGCTTAAGGGCTCGTTTCTTTCCTGGGGGAATACATGGTGGTGATGGTGATTTCCTTTCTGCTGGGTTAGAGTCCATTCTATGGAAGAACGAGAAGATCAGAAGGACAGGCTGGACTTCGTTCGAAATCAACTGAACATACTGACAGAAGACACCAAGGAAAAGATCAAACAAGTTACTGAAGAAGTCGAAAGCAAAGTAAGTAAAGGCAGTGGGAACAACTTCTCAGATCCAAGTGTTGCCTCCTCTCTCAGGCAGCTCCTTTTGGAGCCCACCCATCTCAGGAAGTATATTTGAAATGCCTAGAACGTTCCTTTTTCAAGACACAAAAAAAATAAAAAACTTAAAATGGCAATCTTTCCTGACTGCCTGGTGATTGAATCATTTCTTGGGACAGTTCATGCAGTAGTCTGTTCTCACTCTGTCTGGAAAAGGTAGCAGAAACATTCTGGTTATTTCCTGTGTTCTTACAGGTCTCCTCTGCCATGACTGATGAGATTTGCCGGCTTTCAGTTTTAGTTGATGAATTTTATTCTGATTTTCACCCTTCTCCTCAAGTATTGAAGCTCTATAAGACAGTAAGTTTTTTTGAATGATTTGAAGCCAGGCTCTTTGTCTTTCCCTTAATTTCTACTTCTGTATTTTCATAAATCGCATGGATGTTATGTGAGTTTGTCTGAGCATTGCAGGATTTTTGCTTGCTGATATGTGCATATTTCTACCCAAAACTGAAAATGGTTGAAAATACTTCCTGCTTTGTTTTTGGAAAGAAATTAATTTTTGTTTGAACCATCTTTCTAGTAGTAGAGTGATTCCTAATTTCAAGTCTTCATTTCCAATAAATAAGACTTTGCACAGTTTTCACTACTCCTAAAATCAAGTAGATCCAAAATTAAATGAGCTTACCAGTACTCAACACTTTTAATAAAAAATGGTTTGGGCTTTTTTAACTTTTACAATTTCCTTCTCCAACTTAGTGCTTTAAATTAAGGCATGTGTGTTTGCCTCTTACACTCAGAATTTGCTGATAATGATGACTGTCGTAGCTCCCACCTGGAATCACAGAATGCTCTGAGTTGGAAGGGACCCTCAAGGATCACCAAGTCCAGCTCTTAAACAATTGGCCCATATGGGGATCAAGCCCACAACCTTGGTGTTAACAGCACCACATTCCAACCAGCTGAGCTCATCTCAGGCTATTCCAGCCTGGTTGATCACCTCAGAGCGCTGCATTTTCAGGACAATCTGTGCTGTTTCATCTCAACAGAGTATCCTGAGATCGGGTGGGATGGGTTTGTCCCTCTGCAGAGCAGTGGAATTGGCTCCCATCAAATGACACACTAAGGGCTTTGCAGGGCAGTAGGTAATGGTTTGCTTTTCACTGTCACAGGTTATTGAAAGTACGGACTTTTCCATATGGAAATCTATCCTTTGTCACCTTAGTTATGTTTTTAGTCCCAGTGTGTGGTTGGAAAGCATGGTATTTCCGTGGAAACATGTTTTTCTTCCCACTGTAAACAACAGTGCTTAGTATGTAACTGCTCCATTTCCTGCTCCATACAATGTAAGTGATCAACTTAATACAAATTGATGAGCTTGTGTTCTTTGTAACACTTCAGGAATTGAACAAACACATAGAAGACGGTTTGGGAAAGAACCTGGCTGAGCGCTGCTCCAGTGAAGTCAACCAGTCAATGCACCAGTCCCAGCAGGAGATTATTGGTAAGAGGAGGGAGCAGGAATGTTCAACACCACACATTTAAAGGAAGACAATCTAAGAAAATTCAGTTTTAAAAGAATTTTCCTTCTGATCATGCTTAACATTGATGCTATAAATGATAAAGGAAAAGCCATGATAGAGCAGGACTCAGTGTTCGGCTCAGTCTCGTTTCTGATACTAACCAGTAACAGATGCTGGGGCAGAAGAATAAAGAACCAGAGTAAATATAGCAATCCCTCTCCATTTTAGGGACTTCTGAGCTGATACACTGCACCTGGATTAATGGCTTAAGCAAGTAGTAATGGACCTGTCCTCTGGAAAGTCATCTAATCCTTTTATAAACCCATTTAAAATTTGGCTTCCACAAGAGATGCACCAAATACACTAAGTATTAGAAAATGTTTCTGCAGTATAATGCTATCCCTTGGTCCCTCCAGAACATTTCATTTCACAAAGGATTTGTGCACTGCCCCTTTTTTTTTACTTTATAAGTAGTAACTTTGTTGCACATCCATCTCTATTGGTCAGTTCCTGGTAATAAAAGATTCAGAGCAAGATCATGAAATTACATGAACCCTTCTGTTCTCTTCTGTAAGAATGTTGCCTTTTCTGTGTGGCAGCAGAGAACTGATGGGTAAATAAATTTTTTTCTTACTCCATCCTTATCTTTTGACCACTGATAGAGGTCTTTCAGTTAATTTGAGTCTCATTTCCCGCATTGCTTCCTTGGTGAGTTGATTTTCATGACTGTTTTCTTGTATCAGAGCAATAAATTCCCTGCTCTGTTAGGGTCAATCCTGCTGAAATGCCACTGATGTTACAAACAAATAAATAATGAACTGGTCAGTTTAGATTCTCTAAATTGACAAAGCTGGTCAGCAGTGCAGGGATGCTGCTTGTGAATATGCTCTTTGTCTGATGTTAACTCATCTTTACTGTTTGTTCTTATTTCTAGAAAATCTGAAACCATTGTTGCCTTCTAATGTTCAGGATCAGCTCCACTTGCTAATTCCATGCAGGAAGTTTGACCTTAGCTATGATCTAAACTGTCATAGCCTGTGTGCAGATTTTCAAGAGGATATCATGTTCCACTTTTCTTTGGGATGGACTTCTCTTGTAAACCGTTTTTTGGGTCCTAAACAGGCTCAGAAGGTACTCCTGGGATTAGCAGATCCAAACCTACACGTGAGTCCTTTGGAGCTTGCACTGCCATTGAGTGCCTTGTTTTACCTTGATGAGGATATATTTTCTTTTACTCTGTGCCAGTGCTATTTACATGCTTCCTGCTACCATTCCCTAGACCCGCTGTGTGAAATATTTTTGGTGAGGGTTGTTTTTATTGAATTATATTCAGGCTAACAATGGAACTAATTACCTCTCCTAAACTCTTCTGCAGCTGTTACACAAGTTGATTTTCTTTTGGATTACCAAAGGAAATCCTTTGAGTAGCCTATTCATTTGTAACATTTGGATCCTTGGGTCAGAAGCAGCCCTATGCAGACCCTTATTCTCTGTTCGAAGAACTGTTAAAGGCTCCACTGCTCCTCAGGAGTCTTGTTCAGATTTCTCTGCTGAAGGGTTTCCTTCAAGTAAACGAAAGCCTGAATATATGAAAATAAAACCCATCTTTGTAGTTCCTTAATGCTTCTGACTCAGGCTGCCATGTTCCCATCTTCTAGATCCCTCGTCCTTTAGCCAGCACCCCGTCTGCCGCCAGCCTTCCCGCCATAACTCCCAAGAGCGTGCCCCAGGATGACTTTATGGTTCCTTTGGTGTTGAGTTTAGCCTCGCTGACATCCCGGACCTCCATGAGCATCATCGTTGTTGGCGGAGTGGCAAGTAGCACCAGCAGCATTCCCTGCTGGAAGGGATGGCAGAGCCTGAGCTGCTCTGTTCTGCTTGGGGTGTAACACAGAGCGTGCCATGGACTTGACACTGGGCCAGATGAGCACGTGCAGTGCCCTGGATACCCACAGTCAGTTCATAGTGAGAAGGCAGGCTAATCACTCTGAGAATAGCTGGGCATATTCTCTGTGCCATAAGTCTGTGTTCAGTGCCTGAATTAAATGGTGATCTGATGGTACCTTCTTCAGCTGGAATTTAGTTGGAACTTTGCTTCTTCCTTCATCAAAGAGCAGCAAGGCTTCTGTAACCTGCACATTCTCTGTGCCTTTGGGGACCAGCTCCTGTGAATGTAGCTGTATTGCTCTGCAGTAACATTATGGGAAAAATTCATTTTCTTAAATAAATCCAGTGGAGGGGCTGTGGAGGTGATTTTTAAAAAATGGGTGGAATCAGCTTTTATTCTTTAGGGCAATTTATTTAAGCTAATAAAGATTTTGTTTTTCAGATTTGGAAAACTGTAGGCTGGAAACTGATCTCGTTCTCACTGAGCATGTATGGGCTGCTGTACCTGTATGAGAGGCTGACCTGGACCACGCGGGCCAAGGAGAGAGCCTTCAAGCAGCAGTTTGTGAACTACGCCACCGAGAAGCTGCAGATGATCGTCAGCCTCACCAGCGCCAACTGCAGCCACCAGGTGCAGCAGTAAGTGTCACTGGGACAGCCCATTGTCACTGGCCCTGCATGATGGCACCTCCAGTGTCCCTTGGCACTTAGCAGAAGGGGTTCGAAGAGAGTTTAAAATGCCCACCTGAAACGGCCAATACCTGCATCTGTGTGTGGCTGTGAGGTGCTCTGAAGATGATGGTGACTCTCTTTGTCCAGCACCTTATGGTAGAGACGTGAGAGATCATTCTAGAGGAGGCTGAATTGCTCTGCCCTTGGAGTCCCAGTAAGAACGAGCAGAGCTCCTGCCCCAGGGGCTGCTATGGGCAAGTTCTGAGCAGCCAATCCTGACTCTTCTACACTGCAGGAAATGAGATTGATAGCTTTCTCAACTGTTCCCTGAGCTACACAGGAGAGGTGTTCTGTACCCTGGGGGATAGAGGGTGCATTAGCAGCCCTAATTTTCTGAAATAATAATTCAATCAAAACACACAGATTCACGAAGAGGCTAAGGAAGACAATCAGCTGGACATTACTTGGCAAAGACAGGTGGGAAAGTGTTTTGGAAAGAGAAAACAAAAAGAAATAGTAAAAAATTAAGCTTCAGTAAAGAAAAACTCTGTGAGGACATGGAAGAGCTGGACTCAAACCAGTGCTCCAGTAGAGAGAATAGGGTGCATCCTCTCCTGCATGAGAGCTTGCACACTGGCCCAGGCTGTTTGCTGGGGTTGTTTTCCCTCTATGTAAGGAGGAATCTTGGAACAGGTTGGGAGCACATGGCTAAGGAAGGACAAGGATGGGGTGCCCCAGTGGGCAGGTCTGGGCACTCCTCACCCTGCACAGGGCTCATGTTCCTGCAAGCAGAGCACTGAGTGCTGTGCAGGGCACTGAGCCTTGGGGGGTGTGGGGCTGCTCTGGCACCTCCTGCCACAGAGGAGGTGCCACAGAGCCCCACCTCAGACTTGGACCTGTTAATGTTCTATGAAAATGGCCAGGCACGATGCTGGCATAGACTGAGGTACATTTGGTGTGTTGAGGGTTTCTTTTTCTAATTTAAAAAGTACCCAATTCTCCTGCTTTCTGTTGTTCTGTAATCCCATAGCAGCTGGAGGCTTTGATTGCTGTGTTCCACACACTACAGTGCCATGAGATTTAATTTCTTACTCTTTTTTTTTTTAGCATAAACTTCTGTAAATCGTGATTATAAATTTGGTTTTTCTTTAGGGAAATGGCCACTACTTTTGCTCGGCTCTGTCAGCAGGTGGATATTACTGAGAAAAACCTGGAAGAAGAAATAGCTAGGCTTTCCAAAGAAATAGATCAGCTGGAGAACATACAGAGCAGCTCCAAGCAGCTGAGGTAAGTCTTGGTGTGACTGGCCACAAGCATCTCTTAGCCCTGCTGACTTCAGAGTGATCAGTGCTTACTGTTACTCTGGAGTTGAACTAGGTTAGCTCAGGTGCAGAAAGACATGCAAAGATACCCTGAACAACTCTGTGAAGTTAAATATATGTATGCTGCTGCCTCAGTGAATTGGCTAACCTCCAAAAATATTATTTCTTAGATCATCTTTACCCTTGTCTCACTTTAGTGTATGGGAGACAGACCTTTGACCACAATTTTAGTCTCCTGTCAGTAATTTGAGGGTGGCACCTTCCCAAAGCCCCCTCCCCAGAGCAGAGCAAGAGAGCAGCTGTGCTGTGTTGAGTCATCCAGTGCAGTACTGGTGGTGCTGGTTGTAGGTGTTCGCAGAGGAGGAACTTCAAGCAGTTGGTGGTTCAGGGACTTGGAAGCAGCCTCAGCCATATTTTCCTGTTCTTTTCCCCTGCTGAGAGGCTGCCCTGGCTCTGGGCTGCTGCCTCCTGGCCTTGGGCATCCACCACCACTGTCAGGGGAACATCTGCTCCCACCCCCCCTACACCCCTTCTACAAACCTGCATTTACATTTTCTTAGTGCTGGGGGATGTCAGTAGAGGAATAGAAATGAAACACTGATGTCAGTCGTGCCTTTGGGATTTTTGGCACTGAAGTAAATCCTTTGCTTTTGTTTGTTTTACAGAAATAAAGCCATTCTCCTTGAGAACGAACTAGATTGCTTCACAAAACATTTTCTTCAAAAGAGTAAATAAAATGTCATTGTGAACCTTCCCGGTGCTCCTTTGTAGGGCAAAGTAGAAATTTTACAGGTGACACTTCTATTCTGTGGAGTCACTTGAAATTATTTATATTTCTAATGTTACTCTGGTGACACTTGTTCTAAAACTTGGACTCAGATGGTGAACCAAACTGAAGAGCTGTGGTACTCCTGAGTGTTATGTTCATTTTGCAGATTTTGGGTTAAAAATTACCTTTAATCACTAAATTTTTTGGGCACTTGACAATAAAACCCCAAATCCTCACTGGTTTTCATGAGTATGTAGCAGTGGCAAGTCTCACTTCCTGGCATCCAGGACCTTAGGCAGGGAGAGAGCTTAGCCCAGTCTCCTGCTTTCAGCTGCTTAGGAAATTGTCCAGGGATGGAGGGTGCTGGTTTTCCATGTGGGTGTGATTTTGTTTAGTGAAGGGCAGTACAAACTGCGGCATGGGAAAGGACTCCTGACACGTTTGGAAAGCAGGTTCCGGTGTGTTGGGCAGCAGTTCCTCTTAAAGAGCAGCAAAAGGTGAGGGTGAACTGCACAAAGGAAATGCAGTGGGCTCAAGGCCCCTCTGGCCACCTTGAGCTGAGAGGGCACTGGTTAAGTAAAAGTGAACCCATTTCTTGCAGTTGGTGGAGCAGTGAAGTGGTCCTCTGCAGGTGAGCACAGGGCTAGAATGAGTCAGGTAAGCTGAGGTGTCACCACCCCAAGCTCACAGCCAGGCACATCAGGGCTTGCTGAGATGGTTGGGGCACGACTGGTGCAGGTTGGGTGGGGAAGATCAGGGTGTCAGGAGGGACCTGGAGCTCCTGCTGCTGGATTCAGGGAGCAGGACATGGTGAAACCCCATCTCTCCCTGACCAGTCCCTCTGTAGGGGGTTCTGCTGTAGAGCAGGTCTCCTTTAGGTCAGGCTCTAGGCAGCTGTGCTGGAATCCTGTACCTTTGCTCACCTCCAGCAAAGCCCCTTTAAAAAGCTGCTGCTGTTGCTCTCTGCAGTCATTCAACATCTACTTTTTTCTAACTAGACTTTTTAAAATGATTTTAAAGAAAAGCCTTTCCAGAGTATTTATATATTTTTATGGCAGTGTTAACGTTGACTAAATTAAAGGTTCAGCTCTAAGGTGTAGGAATTTGCTATTTTCCAGTAACTAAGGGCTGTCTCATCAGGAAATAGATGTAATGCTAGGGGTGTTAAGGGAAGACAACTGTTCCACCAGTGTGTTCAGGTGTTTGTTCTGACTGTGCATGGGAACTCCTGGGGGTTTGAGGGAAACTCTGGTATCTGCCTGTGAGTAACAGTCCAGCCTTGGCCTAGGTGAGGGCACAGCTGTGTATCAATGCTCTGTTTGTGGAGCATTTGTATTGACATTGTATCAAGCTGAAACTTCCAATGCATGTGTTCTACATTTATTTATTAAAATAAGTCCTATCCCTGTGCTCTAGTAAGTTCTTTGGCAGCTCTGTCCCAGGTGGAGACCTGCACATCACTCCCACTGGGAATGCAGATCCAGGTCAGGTCCCAGCTGCTGCTGTGCTCCATCCCCACGCCAGGGACACTTTCAGGCCAGGGACTGCTCTAATACAACACAGACAAGCTGAGCCATGTTGGTTAAAAGCACTTGTTTATTGGTTACAATATCAACTCATGGCAACATCTTTCACTGAGCCACTGTACAAATACAAAGAAAAAGATCCATCGTGGAAAAAAACAAAAAAAGCTATAAACAAAGTTCATAGCAAGTGATTTTTTTGTCACAGGGAAGTCTTTTTACAATAGCACTGTTAAAGAACAAATGGCACAAGTCCCTGGTTTTTTGATAGCTTAAATAAAAGCTTTAAGACTGTTTCTGAATACATACACAATCCAAAGGCAGTGCAGAATCACTTCATAATTGGTAACATTACCAAAGTTTTTCAAAGTAGTCAGCAACAAGTAAAAACAAAAGAAGATGATGAGAGATGCTGGGAACTAAAGGAAAAGTAAAATTAAGCATGTTTAGAAGCACTTTGCTTTGGACTCCTTTGGATGTAATATGTACTACAAGTGTTCAGATGCTTTTATTTAAAAAAAAAAAAAAAGAAAAACACAAAGAGAGCACCATTGTGTAAGTAAAACAAAGGCTTGAAATACCTAAGACTATTCCACCGAAGTCCATATTAGTTAAAACCTAAACATACTGTGTGGTATAAGAATGTCAGGCACATGTAATCTGTTATCAGTTATATCAATTAGTAACACTGTTCACACATTTACCATAACAACACTGCATTAACATTCTGCATGTATTTTACATAACCAGCAATTGGATAAAAGGCTCTGGTGCCTCTGAAGTGTAGGAGGAGTGTGACCAGCATGCATGCCAGAGTACTGGATATACAGTGCACCATCAACCCATGCTAAGTACTTGTACAGGAAATGCTATCTCAAAACCAGCCATTCTGCTACACAACCATTGATACCAACTAGTCCAATTAGCCAAAACTCTCACCAACATCTTAAGCACAGCACTAAACCTAGTGGAGGTGACAGTGTCCCCAGAGAGGACAGACTACAACTCTTGGAATGTTTTCACAATGTTTTGATTCCACCTGAAAGTAATGTGAACTTCATCGTGGGATTAAGTGGTTACACAACTGAAGGAGTCAGCTACTTCCACCCCATGCATTACAGTGAGGACACACTGGGACCTGCTGCTGCTCCAGCTCAGCTTTGCCAAGGCAAGGGCAGGCCCTGTCCTGCGGCAGGAAAAGCCTCTTTAATACACGTTCCCTGTGGAGTGGCACAAATCCTGTCAATACAGGGAGCTATTGGCTCTACCAGCACTGCTGTGGATGTGCAGTTCAGCACAGCAGAGGACAGCAGTGTCTGCAAGGAAAAGGGCTGGAGGCAGATGGAACCAGGCCACGTTTCTGAAGTACAGAGCAAACGTCGGCACGAAGCTGCAGCAGCTTTCTGTGGTGTCCAGAATCTCAAACTGCTTTCTCCACCAACAAACAGCCATCCAAGGCTACATGGGAACAAGCCCAGGCTGGGCACTTGCCTGAAGGGAGAACTCTCTATTGCCAAGTTAAATCACATTAGAAAATGTTGACAAACTCTACCAGAATAAAATAAATCTTGTTACACCAAGCACATGGTTCTGCTTCCCGAGCCATAACCGAATGCCTTTAGAGAGAGGCTGGGCAAGAGTTACTCTGCCACTGTTTGGCACAATGCTCTTGGTTATTCCAGTTCTGTAATGACACAACTTACTTGAAATTCAGCTAAGGATGTAGTCTGGCTACAAACTTTTAAAGCCAGTGAAGATGTGCCCGCTCGCGCTGTGAGACCTGCTGCGAGTGAGTTTGCTGTCATGGTGCAGAGTCAGAAATCACAAGCTGCACACTTGGGCCCACATCCACTGCAGGCACACACCAGTCCTTTTATTAGCATCCTTCTTTTACGAGGAGTTTGAGTTTTTACCATAAAAGCCACCTCCACTTTAGCTGGGGCACCAACCTCGAGAAGTCCCTGCCAGCTGTTTGAAGAAGGGAATGCCACAGCCTGACTCGTTCTGTGGCATTACACAGTAGCTGTGGTACTGGAATCTGCAGGCTTGAAAAATAATAACCCACAGCCAGGGCAGTAATGGAACAGCAAATATCACCTGAATCTACTACAGGCTTCCTACAGGCTCCAAAGACACACCAGACGCCGATTCCCCGTTGTGCTCAGGCTTCTCCCAGGTCTCTCATGTGCTGACACCGGAGGCCTCAGACCTGGGATGACCGAGGAGCAGAGGCAGGCAGAGCTCTCTGATGCCATTGGACACCTCAGCAAGTAGTTGGCATTCCTTAGTATTTATTTTAAAAGCAGCTGAATCCAAGAGGCAACAGCCATCCAACAATGACAGTGAAGTTATTTGCAGTAATACCTGTACAAGAGCCATTACCACTGTTGCAGGCTACCTGAACTGGTAAGAAAAGTTATATACAGCTGTAAAATTGGTTTTGGAGTTTCACAAGTAGAAACCAGTTTTAATACCAGAATGTAAAAATGGCACCTGTCTTGGCAAAAGTGTTGACTAGGAAATTGGTTCAAAACACACTTCTATGGAAAATTTTTTTTTTTTTAGAAAAAGAATATTTTGTTAAAATTCCTTAGTAACAAATTTCCAGAATGATTCACTCAAGGCAGCTGTGAGTTAAAAAAAAATAATCAAGTGCACCACTGAAAAATAAACTGAGTCTGCAAGATCCCAAAGAGCTGCTCACTTAAGAGAGTTACAAGAATTCCATAATAGTTCTGTTAATGCAGACAGATCACAAAGCAAAACACTGAGGAATTCCTGTGAGACACAATACAGTGGGATTTTGGTCCTACACCACAGGCTGCTGTTAGGAAATGTTCCTTCTCCAGTATAAGAAGTGCCTCTTTCTTATTTCAAAAGTGAATTCACCGTGATTGACTGGTACATTTATTGGCACCTTCACCATTATAGACATGGCGAGTTTACAGGCACAGTCTGGAAGTACTGAAATTTAGGATTAAAAAATGTCAGAAACTTGACAAAAGCCATCTCAGCCAGAAATCCATTTGGATATACTACAGGATTCCAGGCCCTTCTCTTTACTACCTGACCCAGAGATATCCAGACTCCCCATCAGTTCCAATGAATGATAACTAACATCACCTTCCAACCTGGTGACTTAAAATTCACGTTATCTTTAAAATAAGTCATTTAAGAGAAGCCAATAGACTTAATCCCCCATTCCAAAATAGCCACAGATGTTCAGATTCCCAAGGGAACATCCACTGTGAGTGCAGCCACGCTGCCAGGCACCAAAAAATTAAGCAACCTCCCTGGGCAGTTTCAAATGGGCATCAGTCATGTGATTTTCCTGTCTCTGCACTCAACTGTACTTGGTGGGATTTCTAAGCAACTCACATCAAAATCAGAATCAGGAAAGGAGCAGAAATGGCTATTCACAGTGCTGGAGCTGCAGAACAGCTGGCATCCAGAAACCCCCATGGCACAGCCCTCAGTGACCACACAGAACAAGCACATTATTCAGGTTATCCAGGGAAGTTTTCAGGGGTCACACAGCTGCAGTTAAGTTACACAATTCCTTTGGTAATTCACACTGCACAGAACTGACAACAAGCACTTTTGGCTGTGGTGTGCTTTGGCAACCCCTGAATGTGGAGGGGAATTACAAGCAATTAACTGCACAGTTAAATCCTCTTTAGGAATTTCAGCAAAGTCCTCCTGAATTTCGCAGTGGTGTGGAACGAGCAAGCTCTGCAGAGACACTGCTCTGGGCTCTGAGCAGCAGCCAAGTCCCTGTGAGTGCACATCAGCTGGGGCTTGTGAGGGGCCAAACCCACCCGTTTGGCCAGAGCTGAGCTGGCCAAAGGGAAAGCACTCAGCCACCTGGCCTCTGTACCCACAGACTGCGTGGGATAACTGAGGCAAAAACCTGCAGGGAGGAAGCTAAAACATCTGGAACTGGATTTATTTTATTACCCAATTATTTCTGCTGTTGGTACAAGTCTACCTGGCGTTAACTCCTTGGTGTTTGGAGGTCATGACTGCCAATGGATGGACCAGGAACCACTGGCTTGAAGGAAGAACCCCCCCCAATCAAAAATAGGCAGGTCAAGAAGTGAGTGAATAAGGCGGTAGGTATTAACTGGGAGTCTCCAGGGCCTTTAAAAAAATTTCAAATGCCTTCCATTATAAAAAACACGTACATACCATTGGCTTCACTTATCTACAGTAAATTCACAAAAACATTTAAAACAGCAATCTAGTTCACCCACTACAAAACTCAGAAGTGACATCTCAGGTTAAAAGCAAAGCTATAAATGTAGTTCCTTAAAAAACGCGAACATATTTCTTTACATACAGACAAATGTTACATGATTGGCTGCTATAATGTGTATATTCTGTTATGTACAAAAGAAAGTACAGGATTAGCAGACTGAGCACAAGCAAAACCCTTCAAGGACAATCTAACCAAACCACCAAAAACAAAAAGACTGGCTCTTAGTTTGTCGGTCACCATGATTATGTGTGCTGGCCCCTTTTAAAAAGTCAATGATTTCTTCCCCCCTCCCCTGTTTCTTCACTTGATTTTTTTTCTAGTTTACAGAAAGCCTTTTTGTGTAATAATCAGTGAATAGAAAAACTTCACCTGCAAATACAAGGTAGAAATGTTATTTCACAGCTATAGGCTGCAGCATTGATCTCTCCAGATCTCAAATGGAGAATGTACATGTTTGGCTCCCAGTTAATTCCAGATTCTGAGAAAACTGTCCCAAGACCCTGTAGCTACAGCCATGCCGTCATCAGTAACACCTAAACAGCTGACACGGTTGTCATGGCCAGCCAGGACACCTGGAAAAGAAGAAGCAATGCAAGTTTAGTGTCTGCAAGATGACAAGGACTTCAGTTGTTACTCTGCTCTCCCAGCTAAGTCTTAAATTTACTGAAAAAGATGCAATGCAAGATCCTAATTCTGCTTTTTGTCTTTACCCTGAAGAACCACACAGACCATAACAGCTTTATCAAGAAACCCAACAATAAGGTACGTAAAAATATGTACACACAATACTGCCTCCATTTTTTCTCTGCCCTTATGATTTCTCCTTCCTGTCCCACAGATGTCCTCCTCCCTATTTAGGCTCTCTTCTGGTTTTCCCCCATTTTCTGCCATGCTGTCCACAATTTCAGACACCAAGCACTTCCAAAATCCAATGTGATGTCTCTGTGATGTCTCCTGACAGAGGCCTGGATACATTAACTACCTTGAGTTTCCCAAGTTTTGCAAACCCTAGGGATTACAAATCCCCTGTATATTGTATCAGAAAAGCACCACTATCCTGCCTCTTTCCTGCTTTGGTTCTGCTTTCCCTCTACCCTTTCTTGCCCTTGTCTGCTCTCCCAAAGCTCCCCATCCAGTTCTAGCAGAACTCAGGAAAAGGATCTATTTTCAGTCTGAGCAGCAGAACTGAACCAGGCCCCAGCATTTAAGTTACTGTAAGAAGCGAGAAAGAAATAGCTGTGCTATAAACATGCTGTGTCCTGACAAAAGTGACTGATTCAAGGACCAGAAGTTTCCCCTTTCCCTGTCTCCCAAAAGTAGGGATTGCAAAGGAAAAAGACTCCTGTAGCTACATCTGAATTACTGCCGCTCATGGGTGCAGAAGTCAATGCAAACATGTAATTTTGCATTACTTAATTCCATACACTTCAGTGAAATACATTTTCTGCAGATGCAATTTTGGAGGGCATTCCTCAGCCTCAAGAACTGGAATCTCCCAGCACACAGATCCGTAAAGCCCAAGAGCAGGCCTGTTCTCCTGACTCATTTATTGCTCACAGTAAAAGGATACCGTTCCAAGAGAAAACAGCATTAGAAGGAATCAAGCAGATTGCACACCATCAGCACTGGCAGTGCCCTGGCTCTGCAGGGCTGCCGAGGCTCACAACAGCTGCCAGCAGCCGTGTCCTCACCTGCCCTCTCCCCTTTGAGGGTGTCCCACACGTTGCAGTTGAAGTCGTCGTAGCCGGCGAGCAGCAGGCGGCCGCTCTTGGAGAAGGCGACGGAGGTGATGCCGCAGATGATGTTGTCGTGGGAATACATCATCAGCTCCTGGTCGGCGCGCAGGTCGAACAGCCGGCACGTGGCATCGTCCGAGCCCGTGGCGAACGCGTGGCCGTTGGGGAAGAACTGCAGAGTTCAGTGAGACACGAGTGTGACACCACAGAAATACTCTGGTCACGTGTTAGTTTGACGACATCACAGGATTATTAGACCAGGGTGACCAGGCAAAGGCAGAATGTTTTACGTTAAAGAAATACCTGCAGGTTAGAAAATGCAGGCACACAGCTATGCAAGGGAACACCTCTGGAACAGTACTGGGGACACCGGAGTGACTGGAACTATACCCAGGCAGTTCTTGTGTGTGCTGTAACAAGAGTCACAGGGGATGCCACTGACTCCTACAACATGAAGCAAACCCCAGCTCTGCACATCCTGGCTGAAGTGGAACACAATGTTCCATCCTGAGCTGGTCAGCCAGGTTGGCTCAGCCAAGACAGAAGACTGCAAACAAGCAATTCAATTTCCTGAAAAAAATCTACTCCAAATCCCAGTTACTCTCTCAACAACAATATTGATTGAAATGGGAATGGAGAGAGCCCAGCACATCTCAGGGTCCAGGTCTAAGTATAGGAACTGCATTTTTGTACTGGTCATGTGTTTGGTATTTTCTCAGCCTTAACAATTTTTCATATTTATCAAAAACAGATGCAGCTTCCACTTAGATTTCTTTCCCTATTTACCACAGCTTGGATCTTGCAGATCAGAACATAGTGTTACTATGACAGTGAGGAAATATAATCCAGTTTCTAAATATTACCAAATTATTCCAGGGAATATTCAACATCAATACTGATTTTAACTGCCTCCTACAACATTTAACTGAAAACTCTTTTTGTTCAACAAAAAAACTTTAAGATGCTTGTCTGTGTTGCACCCTCTCAGTATATTGCATTTATCAACAATTTTCAGTTTTCAACATACTGCTATGCTTAAAGAAGTTTCCTCAGTACATTCTTTACTTCTTAAAAAAATGATGTCTTAGTTACTGAATAAAAACACAGGTGGAACTATTCCAGGAACAGCACAGTGCATCACAGATAATGGCAGTAATAATTCAGTTACAAAGTAGATTGTAAGTTATTACACAACCTTCCCCATTACATACAATTTAACATTCTCTGCCAGAACTAATTGATTTTAAATCAAGGTAGCTCAGTAGACTCGAAGCTGAATTCATGCAAATGTAGCCTTTATCCTCCCCCTTCCTTCCCACCTGGGAAGAGGAGGATCACTTACACAAACTGCATTGATGTCTGACACGTGCCCCGTGAAGGACTGCCTGCACATTCCATCACGGATATCCCAGAGCTTCGAGGAGGCATCGCAGGCGCCCGAGACAAAAGTCCTCATGTCCGGACTCAGAGAGAGGCTCATCACATCTCCAGTGTGCCCAGTGAACGTGGTGGTCTGCTGGCCAGTTTCAATATCCCACAAAGCACTGCAGATAAAGTTAACACAATATCTGTTATTATTTCAGAGTTCCAGTTTTAAATACAAATTAAAGCACTGGAGAGTAAAAAAAAAAAAAAAGAAGAAAGAGGGGGTGGGGGAAGGCCAACAGAGCTCAAAAACTCACCAAGTGGTGTCTCCTGAGCTAGTGACAATTTGGTTGTCATCTAGGAAGCGACAACAGGACAGGTATCCTAAAAACAGAACAGCTGTGTAAGGTTTTGACCCAGCAGTAATGACTGAAGGTGAAAATGCAAGAACAGCATCCAAGTTCCCCCGCAGGCAGCCCACAGGCAGCACGAGCACTGCCCAGCTCTCAGCAGGACTGTTTCCCTGGGTGCAGTAGGGCAGCAGGTGAAGCACGGCTGACCTGTGTGCCCCGGCAGCTCCCGGCTCACGCGCACGTTGCCCTCCCTGGTTTTCAGGTTGTAGATGGAGCAGATGTTGTCCAGGCCTCCGCAGGCCACGTAGTTGCCAGAGGGAGCATAGGCACAGGTCATCACCCAGGAGGACCTCAGGGGGATGGCGTGCATCTGCAGGGACACAGCTGGGCATGAGGGCACAAGCTCAGCCGCGGGGCAGAGCACACAAACACCAAGTGCCAGTATTTGGGTTTACAACATACCACATCACCTCATTGCATTTTACACACCCACACCTCCTGGGGTGACAGATAGCAGCAGTATCTGCAGGGCAGATCTACAGACCTTCAGTACATTATTTCACAGCAAAGTTATCGTAAACTTAAACATTTACAACGTTTGTTTATTCTAGTTAAGATTTCTAGTTACTCTAGTTGAGATTTCTCTGTCCAGCTTTTACATCTTTGAACTACAGGCTGAAAGACAGGATGGTTGTCCCCATGGAGACCGGACAGTTTACAGAAGCACAGCTCCACTCCACACCACCTAAGCTTTTCCCTAACAGCTGTTTTTCTTCCTTCTCCTTTCTCTGCCTTCCAACCCAAAGCACTCTTGTAAATTCTGAGGTAGTGCATTTCTACAATTCAAAACCAAATTAGTTTCAGAAGCAACACCACACAGGCAGAGAGCTACAGCACCAGCAAAGTAAGAGTGAAAATGTTACACATTATTATGTAATTAACTATTGCTTCAGAGACACAACCTACAGCACATCACTAGTGTTCACCTGTCCATGAAAGGAACAAAAAGAGATTTTGTCTGAATGACAAATATTGCTTTTGATTTTTCATTTGCAACCATGGTAAAAAACAGACACAAGCCCGCTCAAACACACAACTTATACATGAATTATTGATAAATATTAAAAATAACTACCTTATTTGTTGTATAACTATCCCAAATAATTAATTTTCCATCTTGAGAAGCACTGACTAGTAGCCTAAATATGAACACAAAATAAAGTATGTTAATATAAAACAAACAAAAAGATCTCAAAACAGACATACATCATGTATGATCAACAAGTGATTCAGAAGTTTAATAATTTCTTTATTACCCTCTGCTTTTTCATTTTTATTGGAGGGGTGCATTTGTTGGAAGAAGTCTGCAAAGATCTAGATCTCCATATTACCTGACTGAGCCATCACATGGGGACTCATGATTAAAAATGAACACAAGCAAACAACTTGCTGCAAACACATTTTATAAATTCTCTCCACAACTGCTTTCATTATTTATGTAACTACACAGTTACACAAAAGCAAATAAGGAATTTAGGCAAAAATAAAATTTGAGAATAGATTCTAGATTAATTCCTCTCTGGAGAACATGATACAGAACAGAGCATGAGGCACCTCACCATCAGCTGCTCTAAAGGCAGCAAAACAAAACTCTTTTTCCCACTATGTACGAAATTAATTTTTTTTTAATGAAATAAAAATTTGTCCGTAAAGTTTTTAAATCCTTACCATGGAAGTTACAAAATTATTCAACATCTTGGAAACTACAATATCCAACATTCCAAAAAATACGCCTCATCACATACTCTCTCTTGCTTAAACAGACACAAAAACTTAAGTTAAAACTGAAAGAAGGAGAAGGCAAAATATCGATGGCAAGAACAGGCAAAGCACCTCTTCTCTGAACCCCCACCGGTGTGGTCTGTCATCCCCTGCAAGGGCACCAACACCACTCCAAGAGGCTCCCAGGCCCTGACACTGCACTGAAGGTGCCAGTGTGATCTCAGCCCTAAACTGGCAGGTCCAAGGCTCCCTTACACACCTGGAGTCAGATCCCCAGTGCATGGCATAGATTTTGGCTAAGTGACCTCTGAGCGTGCGCCGGGTTCGCATCTGGATTCGACCCACAGAGTCCAGACTTGTTGTGATCTAAAAATAAACAAAACAAACCCCTGAGATACTGGGAACTATTTTTAATGTACAAGATAACAAAAATACATTTGAACTTTGATAGAATATTATCTATCTTGGCACACAAAAAAAAAAACATAAAAAAAAATAGGATACTGGTGTACACCCAGCAACACCGACACAAACAGATTTTACACAAGACAGACATAACACACTTCACAATGGCTACAATGAAACTTCAGGAAGCTCTTTTAAAATACTTGTATGTTATATTAGACTATTTCAGATTATTAAATCTCAAAGTTTTCAATTTAAACCAATGAAAGAAAATGCTCCAGTATTTACTGCACTGTTACTTTTTAAAGCATGGCAGAACTTTACATGCAAAATAATTCTGTTTCCAAAAAACTGCTAAAAGATGTTTATTTAAGTCTTTCTAAATATATTTAACACAATAAACATACTGTACTTAAAAGGTAAACTGGAAACAGGATCCATTAAGATGGTGTGAGGGTCTTGACTGGTTGGGTTCTTTTGCTGTTTTGTTTATTTGGGGTTTTTTGTGAGGCTTTGTTTAGTTTTAAATAACTGTATAAATACACTGTACATTTCCAAAGGCTTCTTTCACTTTATTCTTTCAGTTACTGAACAGAAACATGCTAGAGTCACAACTTTTTATTTTTTTGTCTCTCAAGTAACAGCCTACACAAAGAACAGGAACTCACCTGAGCCAGAGTTGTGTCACTACAGGCTTTCCTGGCATCCTGAAACAAAAAATGGAACAGGCTGAATTTGAAAGGCAACACTGAGCCTCAGCTGAGAAGGTCTAAAGGAAAAGTAACTCTTGAGCTAAATTTCAACACACTCAAAGCCACACACCACCACCAACTGACATGCCAATATTCCTTCTGTCACCCTAATTTGTTTTATTGTTCAAGAAATCTAAAAAGCAATGGCACACAACAAGGGGTAGTGGAGGAAGAGGGACTTAAGAAGGGCCATGCCCCAGCAGCCTTTGAATCTCCCTTTCTACAGACTATGGGATTCAAAGGCATTTGGAGTCATCCTGAAGTCCCAGTGCCTACCCTTTTCCCTGTATTCCTTCCCTGGGGTGGATGTGCTTGCTCAGGGTGTGCTGAGCACAAGGGAAGAACTGATCCACCTGGAAAAGCAACCACATATTACACAGGATTAGCAAGCTCTGTGCCACACGAGGCTCTTGCATAAATTAACCCCTTTGCTGCTTTGGAGAGGCAGGGTGAAAACCAGCAGGCAGGATCTGGGGAGCAGGACAGACTGCAGAATTACCAAAGCTCAGTGATGATGTACTTGATACAAATTGAAAGAAAAAAAACGGCCCAGTAACACCCTCACCCATTTCATGGAACGGGTGGTGCTCAGATCTCCACACAGACTTCTTCCTCATCTCAGACTCTACGGACACAGGAGTTGTTTCCTGCATATGATTCACCCTGACCTAGAAAACAGACTTGACTTTCATTTGCATAATTCAGAGTCCCAGACAGAACCTCTGACACAGGTGAGCTCCACTGAGCCTCACCTGCAACACTCATTGTGCAAGACCTGGTTTTGGTCACAGCTGTGACTGCACCGCTCTCCTGCAGCTCAGGGCCTGCCCCCAGAACACAGAAAAAGGCACATGGCCAGAACCTCCTTCTGAGAAAATGGTTTAAACTGGCCTGAAGTTAGACAGGAACTGTGCTGCACAAGTTAAACGAGGTTTAAACTGCCTTAAAATTAGACAGGAACTATGCAGCACAAAGTTGAAGTTAAAACTATCAACAGCCATATTGAAGGAGCAGCCACAGAAGCCTCTCGGCTCCTGGCAACTTCTCCAACTTGTGCAAGCACCGAAGCAGCCACCCAAAAGCGATGGTGCCTCTTCACCAGCACTTGGTGTGTCCCTCCAAAGCTCAGTCTGTGCAGAAATGTCAGTGTCCCCTTTGAGAGCAGGAACAGAAACATTTGCTTGCACACTTTGGAACTGCCTCAACACATTCAGGCTGGGATCTTCAATTTTTTCCAAGCTCTTGCTTGAGAGTTACTTGACATTGCAACTTTAACATTTCTTAAGTGCATGTTTATTTTGACCACCCTTTATAGCTCTCCTCCCAAAAAGCAAGCCTGAGAGTGGATTAAGTCATCTCAACTTATTTTTATAATGTCTGAACTGTAGAAATATTTATAAAATGTTGACGTCTGGAATCAGGAGGGGTTTAAAATACCAGAGCAGCAAATCCCTTAGCACTCAGGACTTATTTCATCCACAGGAAGAAACACACTGGATTTTAAATGACTACTTGTTTGATTGTCCTGAAATACTTGAAAATGTTCAACATAAAATGAATTCTGAATGCAGGCTGAATGACACAAAGCATTTTTTCTCTTTAAGAGCGAGCTATTAGCAACTCCTATATTTGAGGCTGTCTAATACTTGCCATACAATTGGTAAAATTGCAGGAAAAGGAGAGTTTCAACAGGCTATTTTAATTCTTACATTAAAACTGTATTTCTACATATGCATCATCATAAGAGAATCATTAGTGTCGAAACATAAAAAAGCTCCTCTATGTAATTGCAGATGTTTCTCAGCTCATGCAGCAGACAATGCAAAATTTGTGAGAAAAATTTAACTGCTTGATCAGTGTGCAGCCCCCCCACTTTCCTAGCACACACTTCAGATTGCAGTTTTTTCCCCAAAATACATGTATTTTAAAAAAATATAGTGTGTTATTTGTCCAAAATGTCTGGATTGAATGACACAGTGCCAAGTAAGAAACATTTCTAAAAATCATTATCCTCAATTTCAGTTCTCACAGTGAGGGCACACATCTCACATGGGAACTTCATTACAGACAGAACTAGGAATTAACTTTAACCATCAAGTCATCTGCCAGATCTCTGACAATTCATTGTTCAGTGTTCCAACTTCCTGCACTAAAAATTCCTGCAGTCTTAGGCTGTACATTGTCTGTGCACAGACCAGAGCTCCAGCTGCAGTAACTGCATGGGGAGACACAGGTACCCACATCACCTAGATACTGCAAAAATAAAATTAAAAGTCATGAAACACTTCTAAAATATTGCAGACTGAAGTCCATTGGGGAATCACCTCTGCATTGCAGTTTCTACACCTTAGGATGCTGCTTGGTACAATCTTATCTGGACCTCACTTCTAGGCACAAAGCTGATTTTCTGTGATTATATTGTTAGAGGAAATAACAAACAAAACCTAAGAGTTGTCAACAACTAAGACAGCAAAATGCTAGCTATACATAAAACATCAAATGCTGTTAGTGACTTCATCTCTTTTTAGGGGTGCATCAAAAATAATTCCTGAGAATTACCAGCCCAGTAGATACTCCTGACACCTAAACCCCCTATTTTTTCAGATCCTGCGTCTATCCTCTTACCCATCCCAAACAAAAACTGTGCAATGATTTAATAAGCAAGGTAAATACTCATCTCTACAAATATGAAACTGAATTATCTGGTCAGAAAGTTTCATGGACATTAAGTCATCAGGAGCATTTTTAATTGCCAATTACTCTTAAGTCAGAATTAAGCACAGGGTATCCAAGCCTGCACTCAGATGCCAATCACCAGTTGCCACTGCTGAGCCAAGGGACTCCAAAGGCAACATAACCATGGTTACTCAGCTACATCTCATAGATACAGTTACAAGTTTGGGTGGTAGAGTCGCAAAGGAAATGTTAAATCGACCTCAAGCCACAAAATGGAGCCATTACCAAAGAGCCAATCAGATTTTTATGCTCTAAAATTTAAAAAAGAAGCAAATGTTCCTGCAGCACAGTCTAAGCCCTCTAACTTGCATGGTAGAGCTTTCTTCCCACAATTTTGCATGAAACCAGATTCACTGATTACCAAGACTGAGCAAAGACTTAATTGGCTCCACTCCACGTAACATAATGATAAAGTCTTTACAGAGCATGCAGAGAAAGAACTGAAAAATTATGTACCCCTTTTAGCAGTGTAATTCCGTAATAAAGCTTAAATTGGAAAAAAAGAGAAGCATTTTAAGCTAAAATGATTTGGTGAGAGCTGGTGGAAGGGGCACCCAAGTGCCACAGCACTGACTGACCCCCACATTGTCTTTCCACAGGGTATGAAGTGAGAACAGGACACAGAGCCCTCCTTGGATGGCATTTAACGAGCAGAATTTGCCCCCAGCATATGAAGTGTGTTCAGCACAGGGCTGACACCACCCAGCAGCCTCACACCTCACAGGAGACACCACAGAACAACTGCTGCCAGCAGATGCCACGCTAAAAAAAGCCTGTGTGCAACATATTCCAAGAAATCCATACTCTTCACTGATAGGAATGTTTGCAAATAAGGCATTCCCATATAAATCAGATTTATGAATGCTTCATGCTTTGAAAATTTTGATGACAAATAAACAGACTTTGAAGTTCCTTATTATACTTTACTGAAAACTGCATCACTGAAATATAAAGGCATGTTGCAAAAGATTCCTGGAAAACTGACTTTGGGCATGACAGCTCATACTTGGTTTATCTTCACTCACTAAATACAACAAAAAATAGCCTGTATGGGGGCATCAGCATTTAATAAAAATAAACTCAACAGGAAGCCAAGAAACAGTGCTTGTAAAAATGACATCCATCCTGGAAGGCTCTCTCACACTCTCTGCTTTGACCTCAGGTTTCTCAGGGGTCACTTTTAGTCCAGGACCAAGCTTTTCTATGACCCTTATACCCAACTTGTCATGGCTAGGTTCTAGAAGTTTGCTGCTCCCTTCTGTTTTTACAAACCCAGAACATAAAACTTGCAGAAACACATATACCCCTAGCACCAAAACTCAGCAAACTTCCATAAAACGTTTTGTTCAAGAAATATTACAAATCTACTTCATTATACCAGTGGCTTTTCTGATTTTTACTCAAATATTCTGAAGATATTTTAAGCTCTGCACAAGTTAAACAGGAACAACTGGTAAATCTTTACAGTTTATTCCCTTAAAGGAGGAACTTTATCATGGAAAATAAGCAATTCACAATTCTTACTCTGATTTGGTTTCGCAGCTGCTCTGCCTCCTGCCGTAACTGCTCCAGCTCACTCATCTTCTTCAGCCTCTATTTCTCACACTCCACTGGTGAAGGAAACCTGCCACGAAGAGGAAAGAAAGAGATACTGAAAGTTATTTTTCTCCTCTTTAAAAAACAGAACAAAAAACCTAAGAACCTGCATATATATATATTTTTTTTTATTCTGCTTTTAGAAAAGCTTTCAAATAGACATTCCCTTTAGTACACCATGTTAATGAATTTGGCAAGACCGAAGTGATTTCAATTCCTGAATTACCACGAAAAGCAGAATTAAGTGAAGCCTATTTTGAATATAAAAGCAACTGTCAACAGAACCACCCACTGTACTTTATAAACCTGTTTTGTAGCAGCTCTCTGCTCCCCCGCCCAGAACTCTCTGTCAGTCTGTGCCCCAGGACAGCAACCCAGAGCAGAGGCTGCAGATCCCACCAGTATTTTACTCAACAGGACTGTGATACAGGCACCTTGCACAGGACATCCAGGGCAGACTTTGTCTTAATTAAAGATGAAATTTTTGAATGCTAGACTACAGCTGAAATAGCAGGTTTTCTCCACTTTTTTCTCGTATTTTTCTAGGGCAAGGCACAACAATCTTTTAACTTCAAAAGCACCGACAGAGTGAGAAGGGACAGCAAAGACCAAACCCTCCCTAAAGGCATCCTTGTGCTGATAGAGCCCTCAGCTTCCTAAAGCAGTTGTCATCTGAATGAGGACTCAGAGCAAACTTAATAAAAAGAACAATTAACAGTAAGACCACATGCAGGCACACTTTAAGGTTAGTAATTTTTTTTTTCAAATCAGATTTTTGCATCCGACTTTTTTCAGTGCGTTGAACAAAGTTTCCTCAGATCAATTTTCAATTTTGTCATCCCCAGCACAGCAGTGCAGCCAAACACCACTAGAGACCTCTTAAGTCTCTTCACACACATGGAGACTCCAATATCCTTGCAGTGAAAGCAACATCAGCAAGTAAATTGCTCACAAACAAGCCAGGCACTTCTTTGTAATTTTTTCACGACAGAAAAAGCACACCAGAAAGGTGATGATGGTGACATTATCTAAAAAGCCACCACACTTCTAGCTTGTAGAAGACGACAGGCAAGTCAGACTACTACTCACAAAATGAAAATTGAGGAAGGAAGGAAAAGAAGCAGGAAGAAGAGCTATTCAAAGCGTTAGTCTACGTTTCCTATTTAGTCCACTGAAAAAATGGCCAAAAAACAGAGGAAAAAAGGTCACAGTGTGTCTGGTAAGTTGTAGACCTCTAGAAACCCCTTTATTTGGTCTGGCTACTGGCTCTCTACAGTTCAGTAGTGATATGCTCTAAAAGACTGACTCAGGAAAGCTTTTTCCCATCTATAAAACACAACACTCAGATTAAAAGAGTGAAAAGTTTTGGTTCAAAGCAATTTGTAATGAAATAATCATTCTTGGACTAACAGTTTATACAAGTGTTTGAGAGCTACAAAGTTTATTGCTGCTCAAGAAGAAAATTATCCATCTACTTCCTTGCAATCCCAGCCTCTGTGCTTCCCACAGGTATCACTTCAAGTCCATTTCAGAACCAACTCACAAATATACATTAAGCTGGATCATCTCCAAATCAAAATACATCATCATCAGTAAGGCTGATGATGACTGAGGTCTAACTAGTATTTCCAGCTATGTGTAAGCCAACTGTGAGGTTCACACCTTTGCCTTGCTTAAACCTGTGCTCTGTTCAACCCCAAAGATGATGTCATTCATATGGGAATTCTCTAGGAGACCATTCCATTTCCTACCATGTTCCTTTTTCAGAAGCCCAGACTATTTAACACTGCTGAATGCACAGCAGGCATAACATACAAGTCATCAACACTCGTGTCCAATATTAAAGACTAAGCATTAAAAACATGACTTTAGCACACACATTAATCACGTACCTTTATAGGCTACCGAGTTTAATTATAACCTTAATGCCTTTAACAGGGATACCTCCATGAAATATAGCCCCTCTTTCAGTTCTGACAGTGTCAAATTAACCTTTTCAGTATGATTTTCCTTATTTATTCCAGAACCTACTCAAAGGTAACACAGACAAAACAATGGTCTCAAGGGTCTAAACCATGCTGCCTGTCAATGTTTAGTAGTCTTGTGTGCTATTTTTAACAGGAGATAAAAGATTCCCAGCAGGGAAGTTGATGTATCTCTAATTTTCTGAGAAGGGAAGTCAGCTTCTGCCCTGTGATGTGCCACACACTTCAGTGCTCTGCAGACAGACACGGCAAATTCTCACAGAGAATTACTGATCATAAAGAAAGTGACAGTATTCACAACTGGAAGCATGCATGGCCAGTCACAGGCACACAAAGTGAGGGCATTTTTCTATTCATAGGTAAAGCTGTGAGCAGATTTGAGAATGAGCTGCAGCACTGCACTGGCATTCAAAGACCATCAGTGACCATTCTGCACATAAAGTTAATGTTAATTAATGTCACTCGTATCAGGACTGTTCACCAAGCTGCACCAGCAGCTGCACAGCTGTTAAATTTCACAGCTTTAAATCGTGTTACACTTCCCCAAGTTCCTACATGGACAAACTCCAGAAGCCTTCTCACTCACCCACATGTCTAGTTTAAAAATAATTCTGAAGCGAATAAAAGGACAATGATCCTTCATATTTTTGAAAGAAACTTTTTTAGCAGTGGAAAAGCCCCAGCAGCACCAGCATGTTCTAAATCTGCAAAGCCTTAAGCATCACTGCTCAGTAGAAATGTGTCAGTGGTTCAAGGTCAAGCTATACCTCAATGAGCAGAACTGCCTTCAAACCAACACACACTTCCACAAAATCCAGGTTCACTCTAGAACTGGATCACTCCAGCTTTAAGCATTAAAGTTCCTTTCCACTACACAGCATATGAAGAGCAAACTCTGAGATATTAAGCTATGTATAAACACCAAGATACTACAGTAAACAAAGTGCAGTTCAGCTGTGAAATTGAAGGGTAGCCAACAGTGCTGCACGGTCTGGCAGCTGCTCCCAATGCAATGGCCTGTGTGTTCACATCATCATCCACCACTGAGTATTCAGCAGAACTGGGAGAAAGATGCTTCCACTTGGGACTTTTTTTCAAGCACTATTTTCATGTGCCCACAGGAAGCTACAGAAATTGAGTGGGTAGGGAGGAAGCTCTCATGGATGCATTTTCAGATTCACACTAACTCTGCAAGCAGCATCTCTGAACTCCTGTCGAACTCCTGTGGGAAGATCTTACTGATGTCACCAGACTCACAACAGCAACACAGGAAGATAGGCACATGCTTGGAAGCTTGGAACTCATGGGTGCATCTGTGTCTGTTTTCATACTTCTGATGCTCCAGCAGTATGGTTAAAGAGAGGTAATTATGTGCAAAGACCATTACCCAGACTATACTTGCTGTGATATTGTTCCTAAGCCTATCAGTGAGGTGGCCAGAGAAGCACAGAAGAGCACAGAACTGAGATGCTTGGCAGCACTGGCAAAGCAGAGGCTGCATCCTACAAACCTGTCCTCACTGCAGAGAAGCAAGACACCACCACAACCCTGAAGCGTGCTGCCAGGCATCAGGTAAACTACCTGGGCTTTATCAGATTAAATGCTGGGACTGCTTCAGCAGGGCTTACAAGGATTGCCAAGAACAGAGGTGATCTCTGTGCTGCAGATTTTTCCTCATACAAATTACTGAAAACCTCAGTGGATTCATCACCAACCCATACAAGGTTACAAAGGACACACAACGCCTGTTCACTCCCCCCTCCAAGATCAAAATACTACAGGAAGGAGCGCAGCTTTACAGCCTGGAAAAATCTTTATTCCAAATTTAAATTTCCCCAGGAGCCCAGCTGCACCATGCTCAGTCATATGTACAGCAAAGCCTGTATGGGCAGAGTGAGTGAGGATTCCTCCTGCCATCTCAGGACAATGGGGGTAACATAATGTCTATTTCCCTGATTCATATTTTTAGTAAATGCTGAATCAGAGAAAAAATATTCTGAGTTCAGTCAGATGCAGAATACTCACGATATTTGCTTTTCAGCATTAAGAGGTAGCACCTTGATGAAAGAGGTCAGGTGCTTCTCTTCAAATACAACTCATGATGTGCACGATGTACTATGAACAGTTTCACCTGCTGAGGCCTTGAGGGGAAGAGCAACAGGATGGGGAACGGCCTTTTAGTACCTTTGGTAGCCCAGGGTGTGCCACTGCAGGACACCCAAACCAGTAGGAAATGAGGTCAAGGACACGAGATGCTTCCATCAGAAGCACCTGCACAGGGAGCTCGTTGTGAGCACTGCCTCCATAGCCAGGCACATCCTTGCCCTCAGCCATCTGAACTGCACCTCAGTGCAACTTCTCCCCAGTGGACTTGTACAAGTGAATTTATTGATACCAAAATAAAGTGCCTCCCCAGGCAAAATAATTAACTAAGTCAGATTCCACAGTGTATCTAGTGCCAAGAAAGCCACTGCCAGGCTTGAGTGCTCCACAGATAAATTACTCCTTACACTATTCCTGATGCAGTAGCAGCATCACTTGCTAAGAGTTTAATTCTTCATTATACAGGCAGGCAGTGACAAATTACCCCAGGGTCTTGTCTCCAAAGTACTCTCTCTGCAATCTGTGGACTCAAAACTTTGTGGCTGTAAAAACAACCTTTTCTCTGCAAGAGTGACTAGAGAAGTGTAAATACACCCCTCCCCACAACAAAGCATTGCTATTTTTGTGCCAAATATATAGAGATTAAAGGGACTGCAGAAATAACAGTGTGTTTGACTGGATTCTTAAGAGCTATCAACCAGAGAGTTATTTAGGTAAGAATTTCATTTTGTATCAAAAAATCAGTCCTTGGGAACTGAAATAAGGGCTTACCTACATGTATCAACCTCAGGTTTTCAACTCCTATGTAGCAAGATCTCAAAGTGATCAGCAGACAGCAGGAGAAAGGAGGTTCCACATGGCTTTGATCCCTACCAGTGATCACACAGGTGGCTAAACATAAGGAATGCTAACTATAGCACTTTACTAAATATAGGGGAAAGACACCAAGGAATAATCCAGCTCTCTCCAGGGAGATACACTGGGAATTCACAGACACTCAGGCTGTGGACAAAGGGTTCTGGCTCTGAAGCTGAGCCCTGCCAGAACACACAGACCAGCACTTTACATATTCAGGATGTGCCAGAGAAGATTTTGATAAAACATTTTTTCATTTAGTGACACTAAACAAGACTTTGGCAGCTTTGCCCAGTCATTTATGTCTTCCAAAAGCCATGAATAGAGAAGAAGAACAGAGAGAGGTTTTATTTCTTACAGCCTGAAGAGAATGGATTTGACATATTCAAAATCTACAAACTTGGACACGGTGGACAAAGCCTTACATCAAGTGAAATCTCTGCCTGCATGACAGTCATTTCAAGTAAATGCATTAATGCTGTGTTGCAGTTACATACCTTCATATACAGAAACTATCACGGCTGGAATTTTACATAATGTATTTTCTATGGTAGAGCTGTTTGAGAAACACACTCAAGCTCTCTGCCGAGGAAAATGAAACAGTTAATGGCTTTTTTACTGTACCTTGGCCCTATGCTGCCTCCCCTTTGTTTCTCAGAGACCTTTCCAGCTATCCATTCTCCCAAGCCTTCTTTGTTCTGACTTGCAGCAGTACTGCATCAATAAACAAAGACAACAAAGCAAGGAGCTTTTATACTGGTCAACTAATACTTGAATGCCAAGAGAATAATGCTGGGATGAGCTGAAATAACTGTATATAAGGGCTGTAATTGCCCCATTGCATACCTTGGTCTTTCTCCTCTCAAACCTCTTCAGTGCATCTCCCTCCTTTTTTTGTCTTTAATGTATACTTTTGAGGAGTGCACTAACTGCAGAATATCTTACACACAGCAGTTAAGAAAGAGAATAACGGTTATTCCCTCAAAAAATGGTTACCATTTAGAAAATAAACCTGGAAATCCTAACTGAATCTTCTCCTAAAGATTTTTAAATGTTCATTTTGTCAGAAGGCATTAATTGCAACTCCGATCCCCAGGCAGATGCAAAGGGGAGCTCTCCCATGCTCAGGGCCTCTGGTCTCCCCAAGAAGAAAACAGGAAGCAGCCTGGGTGTGACCTCGCTCGCTGAGGTCAGTGCTATTGTTGCACTTCTGCACATTTTGGAAGGGTTTTAAAGTGATATGTCTCCATTATAGCCTTGGTACAAAAACAGGAAATAATCAACCAACGCCTCTCAAGAGGAAGGGTATGAGCAGAACTTACTTAAACACCCATTCCTCTAAGAGATACCATCCCCAGATTTAAGGGACCGATGAATGTGTGTGCTCAAAACTGCATGGACGGCTGGAATGGAGAGGTCACAAGAGAGACTCAAACTGCAAATGGGTGGTGTTCAAGTTTGGCCTCTTGGTGCGCCCACATGCCCTGAGCAGTCACATCAGGAACACAACCCCACCCGCCAACTGGGTGGCACCAGCAGCTTCAAGGCAACAATATTGCTCCTTCCTCCCTTCGCCAAAACACCTGGGACCTACTCATCATGAAGAACAGAAATATGAGCCGTTTCATTTATACACACATACACACTCGGCTGGGGATCTTAATAGGGCTTTGAAATAACGCCTGCCACATCAAAACACTTCTATTCAGCACAATAACTACTTGGAGTTATGAACAGAATATAAACCTCTGCGCTTGCCTTCAGACTCGAGCACTGTAAACATCACCCTCGAGTGTTTTTCAGCCACAGAGGGGAGCAGAGGAAGCAGAAGCTCCAGCACGTCCCGCGGTGCTGCCGCGTCTCAAAGCCATCGCTCGGCTCACAGAGTGAACCCACACGGGCTGGGCTGAACTGGGTCATCCTCAAGGTCCCCTTCCAACCCAAACCACTCTGTGGTTCCACAGGGACCAGCCCCAACGCATGGCCCACATTGGGTTTGGTGACTGGTTTGATTATGGTTTCCATGGAGGACAAACAGACCAACAAACACTGACCTTGCTGAGAGCAGTCGCAAAACAGACAAAGGAAGTCAGTTTAGAAATTAAAGTGAAGTGATTCTTAAGTTTATTAGTAAAAAAACAGCGCTGACTTTGGACTGTTACCCTTCACTTGGCTGACAGCTCATCAGACTGCCGTCTTAAACTCAGAAATATGGGAATTTATTTCTAAGACCCAGCTAAAGCCTAAGCCAAGTACATTCATAAAACACATACAGAAAGGCCTTACTCTTCTTAGCCCACACACACTAGATTCTAGAAAAAAAACTTCAAGAAATTCAGTGTTAAACATAAGGCTGAGAAAAGCACAGGAAGGAAGAAATTTATTCAAGTCTTGAATATTTCACAGTCCAACAGTGATTCTTCCAAAATTAACATTCTTGCATCTTATATTCAGTATGTTCGTTTCCAGGTCAAAATGTTTCGGTACATAAGCACAGATTTATTTTTATCACACTCCCTGCAAACAGAACTTCATGTGAAAACCGAATTATCTTGTCTTCAGTGACTATAATAATTATTCCCCAGTAAAAACTTGGTTCACTGACCTCAGGCCACTTCATCACTGAACAAATTATTACTGGTTTTGCAATTCAAAACATGTAAGAAATGGCAAGAAAGATTTTAATGAAGCAGAAAGATATAACCCTAAGTAAGAAGAAAGAGATGGTTCCAGTCCAATTTCTTCCTTGGGGACAGACAGGTGGACACACATAAGGAGTGAACTGAGGGCTTTTGTCTCTTCAAATACCCAGCCATACCCAGAAGCTATTTTAACATTTTAGTAGGAAAAGTGTACTGCAGAGTGACAATTCAAAGTCATTTTGGAAGACCCTCATTTACATTTAAATCCATCTCTAAGCAAGTTTGTCTTTGGACTTTTTGAAGGGGCTAATGCATTGGTATTTACTGAAGTGGCATCATGTAGGGCCAAGCAGTGCTACGCATATAAAATCTGGTCTGGCACCTACAGGCACAAAAGATTATGGAAGCAGCCTCCTGTTATCTCAGAGTGAGCAGACTGCACAGTGTGCATAGAAAGCACCAAGTGCACAGAAAATTTTAGGTTTAAAGTCGGCGGAGAAGATGCACATTAAGAGAAACCATAGTGTCTATAGGAAAAGTGCCTCCATTCAGCTCAGAGGACTGCTCACTCGCCTGCAATAATTCCTGGCTGACAGTTTTTGAAAGTGGAGCATTCTCACTCTTGAGGAGCAGAACGCCCAGCAGTACCAGTTACACACACACACACTGCATCCTTTCAAATGCACCATCAGCTCGGGAGAAGCCGTGCATTTGCTGCATACAGGGTCCCCAGCACCCTTCCCTCCTCCCCATGCAGCACCCTCGGTACTGCAGTCACAGCCAGGCATTATGTGCTGCACATCCCCACGCAGCTGAGCACAGCCTGCAGCTGCACCCTTTCACAGCAAAACAAGGAACATTTACGCTTTAATACCAATTATCCAAAGGTCAGATAAAACTACTGCCCTCAGGTCTAATTTTAATTTTTGCTTTTGGTTCACAATGCATTTCTGGTCAATTACTTGTGATTTGAAGGCACGAAAATTAAGTTCTCTTCCAAGCTAGAGTTCAGGCTACTTTAACAGGCTTTTCTAAAAAAAAATTTTTTTTGAGACTTGCATTTTTATGAGATGCATATAAGGTAAAAAAATCTATCAAAAACTTCACACTACAGAATGATCAGAAACCCAATGCTAGAAAGTAAAAGCTCTATGTACTGTTCTTTTCACTCCTATTACTGCAAGTATGGGATTAGGAGTACATGGGCTGTGTAGCTACTTCTGGTCCCACTTGAGATGAGACTGATATATCTAACCTATCCTCCTTGGAATTGCTTCTTATGTTTCTCAAGCAGTAATTCTGCTTTCAAACAGTCGCTTACTAAAGAAGATACAACATTCAACATTGAAGAAAAAAGTTATGTTAAGGACATCAGTAGCACTGTGTTCTTAACTATCTCCACACTTGCAAGGTTCTCAAAATAAAGGCTGCCTTTGTACAATTCATTTTAAACTGGTCCAAAGTCAGAATTTACCTATCTGCCTGAAAGAAAATGGCCCTAGATGAAGTTTCCAACAGAAGAGGATAAAAGAGAAACAAACTGCTGCTGCAAAGAAGTACAATATTCCCCTCAAAGTAGTCTTCCACAAAGTATAACTTTATTTTTTATATGAAAACTTTTTTATGAACACATGATGTTCACTAGGCTACAAATAGCAGAATTCCCCTGTGGAGACAGCCTAAGGTTATAGACAGGAATAATCGGTCAGGCCAGGAGAGAGCCCATTGCTCCACAACCTGCTTTGCTCAAGGGTCTTTCCAATCCACTGAACTTCTGTTCCTGTCAATGCTCCCCACATGTCTCAGCCACGGTGAGCCAGGAGAGCAGCTCAGCTAAGTCCCTGCCTGTTCCAGCCCTCACCACAGAGCACACACTGCTCTTGGAAGTCTTTTGGGATTAATGTTTGAGATCTACATTCCACCATTTGAGTTTTTCTCAGCAATGGCGACTGACAGATTGGTAAGAATGGCTAAAGATTCTTAAGCTCCCGCTTCCAGAAGCTACACCCAAAGCACAGCAATGCCTGATTCAGTGAAAAGGCAAACACCTGCAGAGTTTCAGGCCCCAGCTCTGAAACTCTGCAGCAATTCAACTGTTTGCCAAGGCTGCTGGCCTTTCAGCTCTCATCCTGTTACAGTTACCAAAACCCTACAATTCAGGGCCATGAGGTTTCTGTAGAGATTGAGAACAGAGAATTCCTTGAGCTTCTGAAGCAGCACCACCAGGAAAAATCAACTTTCTTCACTCCATCCCTTTCCAAAGTGCATGTTTGGCTTTTGATGCCCATCTATCTGCATTTGTGAGAAAGTCTAACAAATAAGCAGGAAAAAAATGCCTTAATGACTTCCCATCTCCAGCTACCTGACCTTCCAAATTAGCTGCAACTGCAGTGAAGCGCTCACATCATTAAATACTCATTTACAAGACATTTACTTTGGACTAGTATTTTATTTTTATTCTGCTGTATAAAAATAAATAAATAATCCAGCTCCCTCTTTTGGGATGCCTCCAAGACAAAAGAGGAGCTTGCCCTTTTCTAGTGAATATCTTAGAAATTAAGGTTGTGTTTGCAGCACCAAAGCCATAGTTTTACTTCTGGGTCATCTCAGTCTCCACACTTTCAATTAATTTTGTATTTAGACACCTTATATTAAAACTACTTGAAAAACCAATTAAGAAGTTTCTTTTCCAACAAGAGTCAGTCAGACTGAAAACTGGCATTCAGTGTCCTATAAAAAGCTGTAACACTTCCCTGTGGACCACTGCTCTTCTCTCCTGAGACTGTCAGGAGCACCCAACCCCCCTGCTGTGTCCTTCCTACCATTCAATGGGAGGAAAATGGTACTAACGTCATGATTAATTTCTTGAAATTCTAGGGCATCTGGGCTTAATGCTGTCATGGAAACTTTGCTGTGCTGGTTTTTTTAACTCTGCTTAATCGTGCCTAATGTTGAGATTGCAACAAAACTTGATCAGGTCTTCCCATCACAGTGCACAAGCTAAGGGAAGGGCTCCAGTCTGCCTCCTCAACAGTAACACAAGAAAAATACAGAGACCTAAACCTAATTCATATTTCTGGGGGAGGGAGAATGATTTTATAAAATTTAACTACCTAAAACTTGGTGCATTCCAATTTACTAATTTTTAGTACCATGACATTACATTGCACTGTCAAAATCTTTAAGTCAAATCATCAAAACTGATCAAAATCACCAGGTACACACTAAATTTAGTGTGTGAAATCAGATTTTGACAAGCATAACATCTACACATGGAATCTGAATTCTTTTTTCAGCTCAGTAACAACTAAGCTCAACTTAAATCAAAAACTGAAAGAAGAAAAATGTGTTCCTTTTCCAAGCTAGGAATAAAACTGTTTTCTATGAACAATCACCTAAAGCAATCAATTATAACACAAAGGGTCATGAGAAAAATACTCAGATCAAATATTTCTTTTAAACAGACTAACTGCAAATATCACATTTAAACAACAGATCATAAAAGAGCATCTATAATTTTAAGTACAATTTCAAGTACACACAAATACCATTTCAATATATAAACATAAAATTACACAAGTGCAATTTATGATAGATATAATTACTACATTTATATTTTTATATACAAGGGCAGGAAAAACACATACAGAAAATAATCCAACAAGAATTAAATCATCAGGTTATTCTGAAACTGCTTGGATGCTCTGTGCTAGACTAGATGCTGACCACCTGAATTAATACCTGCCTGATGAAAACAAACCAGGCAGGTCCAAGAGTTCCCACTCCTGATTGCAATGAGGTGATTTGTTCTTGTAAAGCTGCCAAGACAGTCACTGAAAGCAGCTCCAAGACCAATCTCATTTAAGAAGCACATTCAATCCTGAGATTGATGATTCCATTTTGTTCTCCTCCCCACCCCATTTGAAAATTAAAACCTTATAAAATAATTTCAATCTTAACATTACTCAGCTCTTTTAATGTTTCAAAACACTGAGATTCACAATGACTCAAACATTTGGCTTACACTGCAAATCCATATGATTAATATTGTCTGAGACCTAACGTATGAAGGGGGGAAAACAGTTTCTGCAAACTGTCAAACCTGTTTTTCCCCAAACAATAATTTTATGTAATAGGTGGCACTTGAGAGTGCCTTTTGCTCTACAACACAATCAGCCACTTCCATCTTTCCCCCTTCTTTCTAGTTTAAGTCCTTTTAGAAGGCAAGAGACTGCAGGAGTTTCAGTAACTGAACCAAAATTTGGCTTAGTGCATGTCAGCATTTCACAAACTTTTGGAAGCCGAGACATCTTAAAGGAAATGAAACCATCTCCAATGAACAGCACAACTATTTGCCAGACAATGTCCATCGATACTTGTGTTAACCTGGCTTTCATAAACCCTCAGCCCAGCCCCACAGTAACTCCAGCGACCCACACTGATCAGCACATGGAGTGTCACTGGTGGCACCCTAGCTGACATTCACTCACAGCTCTTCTGTTCCAGGCTCTCTGCAAAGATAGTTCTGTGGTTCAAACACTGTTGAAGACATGACCCCAAGCCTGAACAGTGCCATCCTCCCAGTTAAAGCTGCAGCTCTGCACAGCCCTGCCTCCCCTTACCCAGAAAGCTCCATGAAGCCAACTGCACTAGTATCAGGTACCAAAGCACAGCCCTAAGGGAACAGCACACATTCTGTGTTTCGCAGGAGCATTTGCTTTTGTTCTGTTTCAGATCTTTCACGTAAATTCTATTACAAAACTCCGGGTTGCAAAATACAGAAGTTTCATACAAGAACAAAACAATAACAACTAAATTTAATTACACACATCAGAAAATGAAGTAAGTGACAGGTCTGCATCCAATTAGAGACGAGAAAAATTTTGGCGGAACTTAAAAAATGTTTTCTTGATTAGCAATACTATGCATACTTTCTAAACAGCCAGTTCCAAGCACTTGGGAGCTGCATTAATCTGAGCATTGATACTTCCAGACAGTATTAAGTACAAAACACAATCACTGCATTATCACTGTCCCAAGTATTTACATTCTAGGAGCATGCACTGCACGTCAAGCTCAGAGACTCTGAATTTCTTATGATTTCGATAAGACATTTCAAAGTGACTTCTGAGATAGAAAAAAAATATAAATGACTGCCTTCAGTAACACAACAGTGATAAATTACAAGACTCTGGCAGAAATGAGAGTAACTGAGGGAGATCAGTTCTCTACATACTGTGGGGATATCTTTATCTGTATTTCTTATTCACCCTCAAAATCTTATATTCATAAATTTTGTGCCGGTGTTTTCAAGTTCCACAATGGTTCAGGATAGAAATACGTATTTCTGTATTCAAATATATCTCTACAAGGTTTTCTAATGAGGTTTTTGAGTCCCACGTTTTTCTTTAGAAACTGGAAAATTAAAACACTTGTACAAATTAAACACTAGATGTATTAGTCCTTAACTAAGCAACATGAAAATCCAGTTGAAACTTCCATTATCTAACATAACACATGACATTTGTAGCCAACAATTTTTTAGTTAAGATTTAAATGACCTGAGCAGGTAATCAAGACCTACTTTCCAAGCACTCAGGAAAGGGCTGAAGTAGAGATAGAGCAGCAGATACTTGTTGTAGCAGTTTAACAACACTGAAGAGAGAAGGAAGAGAGAAAAAGAGATATCTGTAACCTGAAACTCAATTTTTTCATGATTAACAGATGAAATGTATTACTATACACTATTACAGCAGGCTTAGTTCTCAGCCTGTTAAATCTGTATAACCTGTCTACATTATCCACTGTAAAAACTGCTCATTTTAGAGAAATAACAATTCAAAATATAGTTTGCCAGGGCAGACACACAGCGAGACACAGCCATGTATTTACGATCTCCCTCATTTCCCTAGCCCCCTTCTTCCCAGATAACATCAGCCTGTTCTTTGGAAGCACAAATTAACTTCACCACAGCTATCGTGCTTAAGAATCACAAACAAACACTGCAAAAACCCACTGAAGATTCCCATCCCATTAAGAGACTTTCAGGACTGTGTGTGCTTGTCATGTGGTTTGTTTCATCTTAATTTGTTGATATAGTTCTGACTCCTGTTAGCACAGCTTCAGACTTCCCCCAGCTCTAACCAGCAATTACATCTCCTGCAGCTGACACTTCATTGTTGGGTCAGTGACCATCTTTTACATCACTTCCCAGATTTCTAACAGCAGTCAGGAAGCAGCTTCAGGTTTTCCTCTGAACACTCCCATGACTTTGCAGACTGGTGTCCCCGCTATTCCTACAGGAACAGCTTTCATCTCTCCCAGTGCTTTCACGATGGCTTTTAGAGGCTGGTACCTGTCTCCTCTCTCTGCACCATTTTGCCATTCTTTCCCCCTCCTTCCCCAGTACTCTCCACCCAGCAGAGAGCATCTACTCGTCTGCTGCTTCAGAAACTGATTACACCTAATTAAATTAAGCACTTTTTTCCTCAGTTCACGCTTAGCTTCGAGACTTACCCTGCTTCTATTTCAGAACTGAAAACCATCCTGGAAAATCATGTACTTTCCAAGCTACAACAACCAGTCTAATAAGAGACAACATTCTCAACTGTGTAATTAACAGGAGGGAATGGATCAGAGGCTTATTTTGCACTACTTCAGATAATATTAAACGTAACTTGTCTACCACATCTACAGCTGGTAGCAATTTGGATGCTTTTCACAATTTCCAACAGAAATCAAACGAAAAATTAAAGGTGGTGAAAATCTCAGCAACAAGTGCAAAAATAAAAAAGCATATTTAACAGAAAAGTAAAATAAACCTGGGTGGAGAAACCAGCAATACTCACGAAGTACGACACGAAAAGCACCTAATGACTTTGCACTTTTCCTAAAGACGGGGAGCACCTTCCGAGTCACCTTTGCCACAACAGCCACGCAAGGCATGCAAGTCACAGCCCCTCGCCACAAAGCCGATTTATGGAATGCTGAATCGCAGATGAGGGTTGGGTTGCTCAGACCAGGTACCGAACCGGGAGCGGGAGCTTCCCCAGCTGCTCCCCAAGCCCGGGAGCCGCCTGTTGCTGCCCCGGTACAGACTGAACCCCCAGTGCCGGTGCTGCTGGGGTGGCCGGAGCGCTCAGCACGGCCCTGACCCAGCCGGCACTGCCAGCCCGGGCTGTCCCTGACCTCCAGCAGCTCCTCCCCGGCCGGAGGGACCCGCGGGACCCCGCACCCCCGGCTGTGTCCCCGCCAGACCCGGCGGCACCGGGGGTCGCTGCCCCGCCCCGCCCGCTCCTCACTCCCAGCCCGGGGTACCGAGCCTCTCCCTCCCTTCCGCACCCCCAGTCTCCGGCTCCACCTCGGGGACCCTGCACGGCTCTGCCCCGGCCCCTCCCTTCCCCGCGGGGCCCGGGCGCTGTGCCCGCGCTCCGGGGCGGGCGGGACGGCACCGGGTGATGCCGCCGCCCCTCCCGCCGCTCCGGGCGGACCCCGGGACCGCGCCCTCGCCCCGCGGCCCGCGGCCGCCCCGGCACCGCTCCCGCGGGGCTCTCGCTGCCGGGGCTTCACCTGCACGGGTCTCACGGCGCTGGGGCCGCTGCCGGCGGCGCCGCCCGAGCGCTGCCTCCCTCCCGCCCCACCAGCGCTGCGGTGGTGCCGCCCATGCCCCCCCCAGCGCCGCGGATGGAGCCGCCCAAGGGGCGGAGCGGGCGCGGCGCTCCCGGGCGGCCCCGCGGGGGCAGCGCCGGACGCGGCACCGGGACCTCCCCGGGACCCTCCTGGGACCGGCGAGCCCGAGCCCGCCCCGCTGGGGCCGAGCCCACCCCAAGGCTCCGCAGCCCGGGCGGGAAGCGCGCTGGAGCCTCCTGCCCGCCCACAGCCCCGCGGGAGCGGCCGGCGCTGCCGCCGCGGAGGGAAGCGCGGCCCGCGGCCCCGCGCGGCCCCGCCCGGCCGAGGCTCCGCGGCCCCAGCGCGGCGAGCGGAGCCGCGGGGGGACCGGGCACCGCCCTGGGGCGGCCGCGCGGAGCCGCGGGGGTCGGGCAGAGCCGCCCGCTGGCAGAGCCCCGGTGCGCGGGCATCCCCCGGGCGGAGGTACCTGCGGTGTCCGGGCGGCCGCGGAGCGCGGTGTCACCGAGCCGCCGCCATGGCGCTGCTGGGGCGGGAGCGGCTCCGCCCCGCCCGCATGGACCGGACAACGTGACGGGCCGTTGCCATGGCAGCGCCGCGTGACGTCAGAGCGCGCGCAGCGCCACGCCCGCTGCGGGCGGTGCTTCTGTCAGCGCGCGTGTGGCACCGTGAGGGACGGACCGGGCCGGGGACACGGGGACTTGGGGAATAGGGGCGCCGGGGAATGGGGGCCGTTTGGGTGACAGCTCTGAGTGGTGGTGGGACCCCAGGGCATGGGGACCCGGAGGGTGAGGTCATTAGGGAATAGAGAGCTGGTGTGGGGACCCAGAGATTTCACCTGAGGGTAGGACCCTGGGGATGGGGACTTGGCGGTGGGGACAGTGATTCCGTGATCAGTTAAAGTCCTCCGTCCCCCTCAGCACGCAGCAGGTGTGGTGTTTCTCTTTGGTTAGCAGCAAGCACTGACTCCACTGTGCAGATCAGTAAAGTGGGGGGGAAAAGTGAAGTGCTGAATGGGTACTGGAATCCTGTGTATTCCTCACGAAGCTGCACTCCCACATCCCACGGTGCTGCCCTCCTTACACCATGGGGCTGACTGCCAGCGCTTTGCCAGTCATCTTGTGGGTCTGTCTGGCCATTCCACATCTGATGCTTCTATTGAGTCAAATTGCCAAACTACGACCACAGCCAGCCACAGACCTGGGAACATGGGATGGCTGATTTCTGGGATGCTCCGGCCACACTTCCGAGTCTCTCGTGCTCCACTGACCCCGGTGCCACAGAGACACCTGTGCAGAAGTCAGAGCCATTGTAAGGCAGCCCTGCTCAGCCCTCCAGCACCAACCATGGCACACTTGCACCATTTGTCTTCTCAGCACGGGTCTGCTACACCCTCAGCAACACAAACTGTTAAATTTTAGCAAAATATTTTAGTGGAGTACCAAAACTTCTGTGAGTAAAGCAATCTTTGACCTATTAGCGTGTTACTGATGCATGGCTCAATATTAATGACAGCACATGCTGGAACATACAGCCCATACTGTAACGAGACAGCTCAGTGCTTACCCTAAATTGGCCTTAAAAAATAGGCACGTCCCTAAAATCAAGCCTATGATTTTAATAGCTCTGTCCTGGTTGCAAAGTCTGTGTTGTGCTCCCCTGCACTGCAATACATCTGTCTTCTGTTTATCCAAAGGACAGATGCCACTCAGCAATGCGTTTACTTTGCATTTCATGAGTGATCACACAGCAAAAATCAACAAGGAATGGGTTTGATTTTGTCAGACCATACCTGAGAGGAATACACTTGTCTCAGAGTCACTGTATCACCATATAAGGAACTTAAATTTTTACAGAAGGGAGAAACTGGCACAAGGATAGTTCTCCCTTAAGATATGCTTGTTCCCTTACATTTTTCCTATACAATCTTCAGAACCTTGAACAGTGATTACAGACAAGATACCATCCCAGAATGAGCACACCATTTCTCATCTTCTGTTTTCAAGCAACTCTGGAAAATAACAGGCAGCAAGGAAAGCCCTAGAAAAGTTCAGATGGTATTTGGGTAGTTACATATTATTCAATTATCAGATTTTGTCCTTCCAGTGCTAATTAAAACATTTAAAATTACATAATTTATCCTTATGACTCATTTGGGAGACAGGGAAGATTCTTCAGTTGCAGGCAGTGAGAATGAAGCACACGGGACAAGGTTCTCCACAGGGGAACTCATCCTGCAGGGGTGGCATTGCTGTGGCTGTGGTGGTCCAAGGCAAAAAGGAATATCTTGTCTTGGACCAACTAAATAGCAGAAACTGCCCCTCCTTACAAAACTCATCTCACCCACTGGGTAGTTAGTTTAGTCATTTATTAGAGGAAGTTAAGAATTCCTAATGAAATACAAATCCCCAGTTCTGCTGGCAGTGTTTTACCACCAGCTTTTATCCTGTTCTGCTTCTGATCACTGGTTTCAGATGCCAAACCCCACTCTGCAAAATCAGAGCTATTCCTAATGGAGCCATTCTTACGCCAGTTCTGCAATATGCTTTGTATTGTTTTAGAATTTATATAAGGAATCAATTTGTCCTGCAGTGAAAGAGAAATCTTGGGATATGGTGCCAGATTAGTTTTTAAAATCAATATCCAGATCAGTTTCTCTAACATGTTCCCTTTGAATTATGAGCTACTACAGCCAACACAGCAACTTTGGTTTCTGATAGATTAAATGCTGCTGGAGGCCTACGGTGCTTGGATTCCTGCCCGATGAGTCTGAAACCCCTCCAGAGGGAAGGCAGAGGAAGGGAACCTGTTTGGAGATTGTGCTGATGCAGCTGTAACTGAAAACCTCGGCCAGGACAGCTCTAGCAGCACCCTGAACACCCTTTTGGTGGAAATTTGTGAAACACCATGTTAGAACAGTGAGTGGGTATGAGGAAGCAATGAGACATTTTCTAAAAAACTTCCCAGTCTCGGCAGGGCTGAGGTTGAAAGGCACAAAGATGGACAGGCACACGTATAATCTAAATGACTAAAAATACCACCAGTCTATGCATGTCTTTTCTTGGTTCCAGAGAAATGCAGGGTTCACTGTCAGCCTGGTACTTTCCCTGTACCAGAAAGCCCCCACATTTCATTAGCCCATTATCTAATTGCTTCCCAAAACACTTCAGGATACACGTGAAGGAGTCATGTTTGCTCAGGAGGCAAACCAAAGGAAAAAAACCCCAATTCATAGCTAAGAGACACAGATCCAGAGGGAATCCCCTGCTCTGATGTGACTGAATCACACAACCCCTTTGACTGACTTCAGGAAAACAAAAGAAAAAATAAATTGCTCATTCAGACTTCAGAATTAATTTATCGAAGTCCACTTCCTTGACAGCTCTACAGTGGCAAGGCTGGTTTCCTTTCAGGGTTGTTTGTGTCACTGGTTAAATCAGGCCACCCCACTGCTGCACTGTTGCCTTTTGCTTTATCCTCTTTCTTTGTTAATGTCTGACAGCTCTTCTGCTGCTGCAGTCTGCAGCTCTTCAGGTGAGATGTGCTAATCTACATCTCTTCTGCCTCACTTTGCATCTTTCTTTCCAGATCTAGGAACTAAAATGGCACTCAATTTTATTCAAGCCTTATGAACAGCACAAGACTTAATTAATCTGTTAAGCAGGATTAACACATACTATCATTATATTCTATAGACACGATGGAAAACATATCCTCCTTCAGATATCCCCTCCTCAGTTAATTCCTAAATATGACAACAAAGGTTTCACTGCTTTACCTTCAATCTCCTGGTTTTATCTCACTGTAGTCTAACATTCACTCCTTCCTTCCAGACCCCTCTGCTTGCTCAGGGCACAGCTGGAGTGGGACAGATGCTCTTCTCTCACACAACTCTTCTGTCACCCCACAGCCTACAGCTGGGGCAGGGTGGCCTTTCACAGCACCAGGGAGTGGTGATCTCTCTGCACAGCAGGTGATGCTCCATGTGAAAAGCATCTGAGGTGGGAGTTCAGGTCACATTGTGTCCACGTCTCTCTAGAATTTCCAGAAGGAATGTGTAAGGCACCTGCACTGGCTGCTCACCACCAGCTCTGGTCCTTGGATCACTGTTTCATGGGGCAGGTGGAGGGGAATGTCCTTGCTATGTTTTACAAGTGTCCCTGTGCTACCAAGAAACAGGGAACCTCAATTTCTAGGGCTGCCAATCCAGCAGTTCCTTTTCTATCCTTGTGCTAATTCGCTAATATTTAATTCAAATTAAAAATTAAGGAAAAATAATAAAAGCACAAACCAAAATAATGACATCAGATGTTAGTATATTTACTTTCTGAGGTCCAGTAAAATAATTTAGCAAGCTACACAGCTGGATCATTGTGCAGCTACAGGTGACTCATCTTTTCAAGAGAACTGAATAATCACTGAACACTATTTAAATAGAAGAAAGGGGAGTGGGCATATATGGATAGATGCTTTACGTACAGCCTACATATATGCATGTACTTCTGAATATATTAATATTTCTTTCAGATAAAATGATGAAGGATACCCGTGGAACCTCTGAAAGTGCTCATTGTAAAAGAACAGTGGCAGAAATCAAATGGGCTGAAAAAGCCATTTGATCTGTAGTGTTTCCTTCTAAGATCAGTGTGACACTGGGATCAGTCGTGGGTTTCACGTGCTTGCTGTACTTTGCAGGGTATTTCACTGATGTACTTTGCAGGGTATTTCACTGATGTAATTTGCAGGGTATTTCACTGATGTAATTTGCAGAGTATCTCACCGATGTCTGAGATGACTCGGTGAGGCAGAGGCAAAGCTCATCTCAATCACGGTGCTTCTGCACGTTCTCTGCTGCTGCAGCCCAGCCCACTGGCAAGGATGGCATGGGAGGGCTGAGAAAACTCCACAGTGTGTTTTAGAAATCCTCTGATTCCTTCTGGAGGAGGAGAGGAGTAAGCAAGCAGAGGAAGGGGAATCTTATTTAAATCCCACACAGAAAAATGTACGAGTCTGCCTACAAATGCCAGACTCGGGGAAAGAAGCCTCACATCAGCTGTAGCTCTGGCAGCACCTTTGCTTGCCCTGGCCAGGGAGAAGGAAAGGCTCCTTTCTACCATGGGTGTGGGTGTGGACTTGTAATAGACACTTCCATAAAGTGCTGTCCCATCAAATGTCACGATGTTGGCTTTCTGCCCCATTTTCAGCTGCAGAGAACAGCAGATGGGAGGGGCAGAAACAACGAAGATCCCTTTTTAACTCTCAGTTTGAAAAATCTCCCAGCCCTTTTCAGCCAAGTAGCTCTTCTCCCACCTGTTCTGAGCACAGCATTTTCTACATCCTGCTTTGGAAATTACGTTTACTTTACCACATACCAAACCTAATCCTAACCCCCCAGAATTTTACAGTGTGTGCAGTAGGGAACAAACAAGGACTAATGTGCTGCACAGAGAACAGCAAGTGATCACTTTTTGTGACTTTTCAGTTACTTCCTCAACAAATGAAGAGTATAAAGTACATTAAAGTTTTGTGCCAGGTATAAAGTAATGAGTGGAGACAAAAGAGTAAATGAATAGTCGTGAAAGGACCATAACAAAGCATCCAGTAACAGACATGGGTAGTAAAAGTGTGGAATTAGGAAGAAAAGAGTATTAAAGAACTATTATTTTGTTCAAAAATTGTTTGGCCTTTTCATGGAACAAGACGGAAGCCAACTAAATAAGCATGATCAGGTCCATTAATTACCTTTAGAAATTCTTACAAATATAAGCCACTTTCTAACCACAACAAAACCAAACTGTTTTTCACATTTTTAATGAAAGATTCTTGCATTCCACTGCTCCTCAGTCCTAGGAAATCACAGATGTAGGATTTTTTAGTGTGTGTATCCACACAGTGCCACCCACAAACACATTCACATCTGAAGCCCTGCTGCACATAACGTCAACACTGTCCCCTTGAGCACAGCTCATGGCAGCTTCCTGCAGGCTGCAGAACACCAAGCTCCCAGGTGCCACACTGGCAAATGCTTTGGTGAAGATGAGTAAAATGCACCAAGAATTTAACTCTGTGAGTTGCAGTTGCATTACCGTAAAGATGGCAAATTCACCTTTGGAATCTAAGCTAACCCTCGGGTGCAGTGCAGCAAGAAATACTCCCTGCAGTCAAGGGTTGCATTCAGTCTAAATACAGATGGATTTCATCTTCCCCTGGACTTTGAGGCTGAGCTTACAGCCAGTTGTCAGCAGTGGTACTCAAGCTTGTAGTTTTGAATTTTTACCATTTAACTTACAAAACTTTTGGTACCCGAAGAGTTTTATGGTCATGAATGAGGAAATCTGATACAACAGGCTGGGTTTCCGGATCAGCAAAGGAGACAGAGACCATTTTTAGGAAGCTTTTCAGCATAATGCTGCTGCTGGCTCTTTAGCTCCATCAGCATCAACAGTGGCGCTCTGATCCAGCCATTCCTGAGGGAAAAGAAAAATTAATGACACTGGCAATGGCCCCGTGGAGGAACAAGGTAAGGGAATGACCCTGTCTCTGGTGTTATCTGCAACACTTTTATAGGGCTGTAAGTAATATAAAGTTATGTAACAACTGTGCCCTTAACAAACTGCTGTGCCTTGCTGGTGAACACTTTATCCAAATTAAACTGGGGAGGGAGGGAATAGAGAGAACATTAAAGTTTAAGGAGAGAGCAGTTCATATCCTCTGCAGTGCCAGTGCAGGTCTGTACTGTAGCTGTGTCTCAGTAGTTACTAGGATTTGCTACTTGCATATCACACCTGTTAAATTGGCTGAAGAGTCCAGAACATTTGGGATATTTTGCAGGTTGAAGGATGAGATGTCGGTGGTGGTTTGGATGTGTGCATCAATGATGATGACTCACCATTTAGAACTAATTCAGAAAGGAAAATGAAGAACAGAGGCTTACTGGGCTGAACTAATAAGACATTTTAAGGAGCACATGGAATAAAATACCTGGTTTTATGCGTGTTTTCTTTCAGTAAATAGCACTAAGTAGTTGCATGGTTGTTTTTTGTCAAAGATTTTGAACTGTTCTTTAACTATGAATCTCTTTCTCTGGGAAAGTAAGACACAGAGTGGTGTAAACAGCTTGCCAAGCAACCCATGGCAGAGCCAAAATCAGAATTCAGATTGCCTGCCCACCTGTTTTCTTCTATCCTTGCTGCTGAGCAAATTACCCAATACGAGAGCTTTTCAGATGGAAGAACAAGCCAGCAAACAAAGGAGTGAAATTAAACATAAGCAGAGTGAAAATGACCAGTATGATAATCTTAATAAGCAAACTGCAAAGAAGAGATAGTAAAAACATCATAAAATAAAATCAGAGATTACAATAAAGAAATAATTTCCATTTTAACGCATGAGAGCTAATGGTGTGCTAATGATTTTCCTCACATACAGAGGGCTTTGGTCCAAAACTCTGAATGAAACCATTCATGCTCTTCTGTGTATCTTTTACCAGAAGATATCCATAGTCCTAACCCAAGATGCTCCTGATTTCTGTTCCCCAGCCTGTTTTCACTGCATGTCATCCCAGCACTGGGGAAAGCATCAGCCTGACAGCTCCACAAGCTGGAGTTCCCCCTCTGAGCGCAGGGAAGGATGCAGGGCAGGAGGCAGCTGCTCCCCCAGAGCCTCTGCCCTGCCCCAAAACAGCCCTGGCTTGCGAGAGTCACTTGGGGACAAGGGCAGTGCTGGCTTTTGTGCTGCTCCTTCTGCTGGAACTGGAGCAAGGCACAGCTCACATCATCCATCAGCTGTGCTGACACGGGAACAGCTCCTGGTCACTCGTGGCCTGGGCTGGGTTGCACTGGGCACCAGGCCATGAACAAAAAGCTTCTGTGAGCCATTCCCAGCTCCTCTGAGCCATTCAAGCCCCTGTAATGCAGCGAAAGAAGAGGCACTTTTTAAAATGAAGCTTCTCACAAGTGACAGGGAAGCAGCCGCCCCCGCACACACCTTATTCACTCACGGCTCTGAACTGGCATTCCTTCAAGAGCTGGGAAGCGCCCAGAGCTGCTGATTCAAAGACACTTGGAACAAGAACTCAAGATTGAAAGGTTTTTGTTCCTTCCTGGCTAGTTGCTTTTTTCCGTGCCCTGCTCTGCCTGTCCATGCTGAATGTCAATCAGCAGAGCAGGAGCACCTTTGCAAAGAAGCCCCAAGTATCTTGGCAAGTACATTAAGAATCAAGTGGAAAAATCCCAAGGTTTCCACTACTCCAAAGAAGAAAAAGCTGGAGTAGGGTGGTGGAGCTGAATGCTGGACAGGGACAAAGGGTCAGAAATCAATACATCTGTACATTCTTGTTCAAAATACAGCAGAAACAGAGGTCTCTTTTCCAGAAAAGGTTTCTAAATGATCCTCATAGTGTGTCCACAGCTGATTCTCAGACATTTGCATCAAATATCCCTGGTAAAATTCCCATAAGGAAACTGCCAGAATGAGTTGCTAATTGCACATGCAGAGAATATTACGTCAAAGTGGCTGTGATCAACCCAAAGGATTTCTCAAAAAAGGCAGTTGCATTTTTATTCAAGTCTCTGCCACCTTATAATTGACAGCTATTTGATGTTCTTGGAATGAGTAACAGCTCAGTTTATTACGAATTTCTTACAATCCTGCAGTTAGGACCAGCCTAAGTGAGCAAACAGAGAAAACTGATTTGAATTCAACGAATTCAAGTCTCCCTCTTTGATGGTCTGATGAAACTGGATCATCTTGATCTTTTGTTAATACTGAATAGCTGGGAATAGGTTTCTTTTGCAACCTGTCAGTTTGACAGCTCCATTTAGAACAGGAGCTGTTTGCCTGATGATTTCCATGTGAAGCTCTAAGTGACAGAGCATTTCATCTTTTAATTTTAGGAGGCAAATGTTTTCTATTTACTATGTTTAACAACATTTTCAAGGTCAATATAACAGGATATTCCCTACAATTGTTTAAATTATTAATATAACATTTTGAATCTTTGAAATGGTTTTAAGATGACTGATTAAATGCTGCAGCTCCATTGATTGAAATCCTAAATAATCCCATTCATTTCATGAAATTCACTGCAGTTTCAAGCACCCGTAACAGGGAAGAAAATTTACCTAATTTTTTTTGCAATGCTAAAAGAGAAAGAACAAATGAGCATCCAGGAGTGCTAATATGAGCCCCAATATTGTGTCCATTGGGATGCAACAAAAAGATATTGAACCTTTTAAGGCTAAATCCTGTTAAACAGTGCCTATTACACAGGCAGGGTAGGCTTCTCAGAGCAAGTATGAGAAGAGGTTTGGCTGTTCTTTGGATTTCTTCAAGTTTCCTGCAAGATCCCACCACAGCAGGGAAGTGGGGGGATGAGCAATAGACCTGGCACAGTAACCTCATTGATCCTTCAATTATTTCTGCTAAAAGAAAGACAAATAAGTATAGCAAGAGGAATTGGAGAAGTCGGGCCGTGCTGGCTTGTGTATGCACTGCAGAAATGAATAGCTAAGGCAGAAATGGGATAATGTCCCTGCACGATTATCTTCAGACTACCCTGATTAGTGACAAATAGTAGAGAGCTGGAGATCTATACAAATGTCATTAGAGTGAGGGTTGTAATGTGATTTAGTGACGTGGCTGTGGTGATGGCCGGTTCCCTTGACACAGCAAAACAGATGGTGTTTTAGCACTGTTGGTTCACCACTGTGTTAAAAATCAAGAACCCAGCAGAAATGTGTGTCTGTGTGAGGAGGGAAGCACGGGGTTCATGCTTATTGGCATCACTGTGAATCCAGCTGGTGCCTTAAACTGGCTGGGGGAGAGTCAGGTCCTGAGACAAAACATCCTTCAAAACCCTGCACCAGTGCAATGTGGTTTGATCTTTCCAGCACACAAAGTAAAGAATATCTCCTTTTCCCACTGTTCCCCTGCCTTTTTTACTTTCATTCCAGTTCACTTTGCTTAATCTTGGACTCCCACAGGCCAGGCTGTCCAGCTTCTCCAAGTGGCACCTGCCAGGGAAGCTCTGCAGCAGCTTCTGCTGCACAGTTTTGTTTCAGAGGCTCACCAATCCCAGGCTCCAGCCGGCCCTGCCCATGCTCAGATTGCTTTTTCTGGTGATTTGTTGGGCAGTTGTCTTCCCATAAAAGGGCAATTTTTAACTCTTCTCTCAAGGGAGCTGGAGAGAAATAAACTTTCTTTGGGATAACAAGAGAATGATGTTTGCAACTCCGTAAAACTTTTGGGTTGTTTTTATACTCTTAATTATATCCTAGTTAATTTAACTTGGTGGTCTCTGTGATACAGCAGCATCATCTACTTCAAAGCACCAGGAGAGCCAGAAGAAAGTCTGTAGGGAATTGCCCCACTCCTTTTCTACCCTTCAGCCAATTAAGAGTGACCAGGCCTCTCTCTGATGATTGCCAGAGTCTGGATATGCCCAGTACAGCAATCTCAATGCATTCATAAGCAAATGGATTTCTGTCATTAAATGATAAAAGTTTTAGGAATAACTGGATCTTAGTATATTTATTTCCAAATAGTTTCCATACATAAAAAGCAAAACAAAACCACAAAAAAAACCCCCAAACCACACAACAGAAAAAGACAGTGAGCATATAGGACAGAAGGAGGTTAACTGTTTGAAATCTTGGTTGTCATTTCATATTGGGGATTAGGTTCTTTAAAGACTAATTGCAACTGATCTCTTTTTTAGCATTTTATGCTACATCTGCCATCAATCTACAAAGCACATAAATACGGTTTTCTGGTTTACAACCTTGATTTAATTCCATTTGTAAACACTGGGAAACAAATGCAGCAGTGTCGTGCAACTGATGAGCAAGGCCCTGAAACACAGCTTACAAAACCATATTCCCTGTCACTCCCATCCATCTTCTGGAGGAGATAATGCAGTTACTGTTCATCTTCCTCCGTGGTCATATTGTTCATACCAGTGGGAGGACGCTCCCTCCTGACATATGACTGGGCAAAAACATCAGTGTGCATTGAAAATATCCCCTGCCACAGTGCTCAGGCACTCTGTGTCCAGGCAGAGATGCATGGACTGAAAATACTCGAGGATGGGAAGGGGGGGAGATGGTTCATAGGTTTTGGCACTTCTTTGGAGCCTCGGCGAGGTAAACAGTAAACGATGTCACGGATATGCCTGAGCTCCCTGACAAGGCAGGGAACCTCAGCACTGAGGGATCTTCCACCACAGCTATTTCTGTGATCATTCTGTTTTTCTACAGTATTTGTAAATTCGCAGGGGAAGGAGAGGGATTATGCACAGAAGACAGTGCTGTGCTTTCTGTTTATTCTGGACACGGAATAATACCCAGAGCTTCCTCTGAAAGCCTGCAGAGGACATGGGCTAAAAGAAAGCCTCCGAAAGGAAGTGCTGAAAAGTAAATAGGGAGCACAGGCAATGCTGCTGAGACACTGCAGAAGTCAGGCAGCGCATCAGAGTTTTGGTCTGCACCCTGAACGTAAACCTGGGAGACAGAAATTGCCATATAATTCTTTCTGAGGCATATAATTACATTCTTAACCTCTTTGTCTTTTTTTCCTTTTTTGATAAAGAGGAAATAATTCATTTCCAGGAATATAAGTGGCTTTAATTCACTTGGATCAAGCCTCTTTCTTTTTCTTTTTTCTTTTTTTTTTTTTTTTTTCTGATTCAGTGCCTGACTCAGAACCATCATTCTTACTGCTTCTGTCAGACTATCCCACATTTCCCAGTGGTTTTTACTACTGCAGTTTGGAAGCACTCTTTGTTCTTATAGTCCCAGTGCCTACCAAGGCTTTTCTTTTCATGTTCTTTGACGTTTATTCCCTAGGAGCCGGATCCTTGTGTCCTTACATGTGAGCCAAATCTCCTAACGAATTTGCAAACATGCAGGATCAGCAACTTAAACAGTTTATTTGTTCTTCAGGGTTTTGTGTGTTCGCAGGAAAAAGGGCGCCTATAGGCAAACACTGCATCACCAGGTTTCATCTACACAAAAGGGAAGCTTAGAGAGGAAGGAAGGCACAGCAGTGCAGAGTTAACGATTGAAAAACAAAAACAGTCTTCTCAGGTTTTTTTTTCTGAGATGATGGTGGTGGCAGATGCAGTTACAGGACGCTGAACTTAACATGTTTCTTGAAATACATCAAAAGTCTCCTTCACTGGGTTTGGCTCAGTGTCAGCAGTAATAGCTGATTCCAGTGTGTTGTCAGAATAATATAAATCTTTGGCTATATTTTTGAGACATCTTTCAGCTTGGGTATCTATACTACACATTTAGGAACCTGGAATTTCTAATGGCTTGGGACCTCAGGTTGAGAACTGCCTGCTCCCACTCAGCTTTGGTGTTTGTGCCAGAGAATTCTGTTAGAAAATGTGATATATTCAGTTTATGTGCTACATCTAAGTTGAGATCAACAACACCGACCAGATCTAACCTGCAGCATTAATTCAAACCAACAGCACTGCTGACAACATGACTGTGGTGGATAAAGACTCCGTCTCACAAACTTACATATTAGAGAATCTTCAAATTTCACTTTAATACAGGTGTCCCCTCTTCTGATGTCAGAAATTTTATGGCAAGTGGTCTTGGTGATGAGCCAAGATTTGACACAATCCAACTATCTAATTTTGTGAAAATTTCTGGTGAGACAGGACTATTAATATTTTCTTCTGCAGTAAAATGAAACCTTTTCTTGCTCTCTGCTTTGCACACACAGAACAGAGCTATTGCTATGGATCAGTGGATTTTCCAGCTAGAGAGATTATTCTGATCCCTCAGTCTGGCATTTTACAGCAGCAGTCAACAGTATTCCCTGATGAGTTTGTGCAACAGATCCCTTAACTTGCTGAGATTAATTCAGATTATATGTGTGCAGTCTTACGTGGACAAACCCTCAGCTAACTCTGCATGTGAAGCATCACATTTCTTCTCCAGATATGCCACTAATGGACACATACGCCTCATTTCCAGTCTGACTCTGTCTGGACTCAGCTTCCTGCTATTGGATCTAAGTACATTCCAGGAATGTACTTTGTTTAATTGTTCTTCATTTCAACGGGACAGAGTTTGGGACCTGTAAAACTGATTAATAACACTTCCACAAGTGTTTTACAAAGACTTTTACCCGAATTCTGCTGATTATTTAGGTCGACCATTCTTACATTTTCTATAAAAATCAAGTAGATCTATTCACAGTAATTTACCCAGTTTTGTTTTCTACACTGCTTCGATTTCAGCTGAGATAGTTTCCATTCACAGCAGGTCCATTTGCACACTAAAAAGCAAAGGACAGGGGTCTGGCTGCTCAGCTGAAGGCAGAGGGCACGAGGCTCAGGTACTTCTGCCTCTTGCTGGGAGTGTTTTGTACACCTCTGTATTTAACCTTGAAAACAGAACATACGAGAGTGCCACCACCTACAGAAGTTTATGCCATATCAGCACTACTTTGCCAGCGTTCCAACAGAAAATCACATTTTGCAGAGGCTGGTTTACCCTACTGACATTATAATTGGTGTCAAGGCCATCAGGGAAAGCATCAAGCGGACAAAGTCTGGCGTAAGATCTCAGCTGTTTATGCTCCTGCACGTGCCTTCAGCCCTGATGGCATCCCCCAAACCAGACAGAATCATCTTTTTGTGAGAGAATTCAGATAAACCCATGCTAGAACAACGCAATGCTCTGGAACACTGAAACAGCTTGTGAATGTAAAAATCATTCACCAGTACAAAACCAGGGCGTTGCTGCATTGTCTGCAGGAGACAGCGACGCTCAGCCCTCGGGGGATACAGCAAGGAAAAATGAATGCAGCAGGAAATCTTTCTAAACAAGAAGTTGGCCACATGCTAAGAGCCATATGCACTTTATGTCCTAAAAGCTTCCCTGTATTTCTATTTTGTATTATAATTCTCTTAAAAGATGCTGCTCCTTCAGGTAAGAGTCACCTAAACAGAGTCCTCTTCCTAATAAAAAAAAAAAAAACAAACAACAACTCACAAACCCTTGGAATGAGGAAAAATTCTTCAATTTTTTTAATTATATATTTAACCTCTCTGGGCACTAACACTGAATATAGAATTTCTTACATCTTATTTTTTCTTTTTTTTGGTGACTGTTTCACAGACCGAAGAAAATGACCCTAAATCAGTTTGCATTCAAAACACCACACTTGCACCTAAAAGAACAGGATATTATACCTTTAAAAATAAGACTCAGTGTAATGGAAAAATTTTCTGACTGACAGAGTAGCACCTTTTGAGTCATAAATTCTCATTTTTAAAGGACAAAAGGGACTATCACAAGCACTGTCTGAATTCCTACAGAACAGTCAATGTAATTTCAGACAACAATTCCTACGTCAATCCTGCCTTCTGATCTGCAAGAAAAACTTCTACTTTACATGTCACACCCTGCAAGCAGAATACCCAAGGATTCTTCATCTTTATCCATAACAATTATCAAACAGATCTACAAAAAACTGATAAGCAACAGGGCAGAATCAAATCCAAGTTCTAAACAAATTGGAACACAGATGAATCAGCACATGGAAATAATGATGGGATGTGAGTATCTTTTATAGACATCATCTTTTACAGTCTAAGAGTAAAGGTAAAATCAAACTATTTTATACTCCACAAAGTTCCTGTAATTGGATCTTGCAAAATGGCTAAATGCTGTAATGGATCTATTGCTTCATTAGCACGCTGACATCCTGCAGCAGCACATCCATCAAGCCCCTCATTCCCTCTGGGAAGGCTCCTGCAAGGGGCTGGCACAGACATGAGTCAGGTTCTGTAGGATCAGCAGACTTGTGGGTTTTGCTGTGCACTGGCTGAAAACCAGGGAGTCTGGGGCCAGGGTGGCACACTTGGAGGGAGAACAGGTTGTTCTCCCTGCTAAGGGGACCAGTGATAGATACAAGTGATTTCTGATGGTTTTCAGTCACCATGAAGCTGCTGTGGGCGAGTACAAAGGGGTGAGACTAAGGTTACACTTTGGCCAAGGGAGCTTCAGGCCAATTTGTAACTAGTGATGAGAAGAATCTCTGGTGTTTGTCTGGGAGAGTCACAGCTTTATATTTCTACCCTTGCCTGCCTTTATACAGTAAGTTAAGAAGTGTAAAAAATATTGTTAGGAATAGCTCAGGTTAGAAGATCTCCTGAGAGCACTGATAAACTTAGTTGAACATTTCTGTCCATGGCCTAACTAGCATAAAAAAAGCCAAGATGAGATTTTCAAAGGTTGTGAGACACCCAGTCCTCTGTTAATCTTAACTTTCATCTCATATTGCTTCTGTATTTATATGTGGGGTTTTTTTTATCAGATCGACTTTAATTTGGAACCGTTTCATATCTGAAACACCTTATTAATACCACAGAAACGTTAAACAAAAGTCTGTATTACAAAACTGGAAATAAGTTAAAGCCTGAAAATGTGACCTCCGTCTTCAAGCTTGTCTTAGCTCATAAACCTGTAATCAAGGCCTAAAGGTTGTAACATTTATGCCAAATAGCCCCAAAACACAGGATGAACAGGATACTTTCCTGAACTTGGAAACTGGAGGCACCGCCTATGCCCACATGTAGTTTTTACTGTATGTTATTTCTTAACCTTGAACACTTCATTTTGCAAAATGAGTACTGCTTTGTGTTTTATCTCTTAATAGAACTGTGATTATACTGGCAGTAACACTGACATGGTTCTCGTGCTGGGAATCCCACAGTTACATTAAGGACTGCAAAATACACAGATCACTCAGATCAGATAACCTCAACAGTGGGAAATAAACACCAAAAGCTCACTTACCATGACAGTTCTGGAACTGCACCAGGGATGAACTTGTTTCTGTGGGCTCTCCCAGCTCACGAATCCTAAAGCATCACCTGCACCAGGGTGATGCCCAACGTTGTTGCCCGTGCATTTAAACAGAAAGCCCCTCAGCTGAGCTCAAGCTCTTTGCCTTCCCATCCACTGGTGGTTTAAGCAGACATTTGATTTTTCTATTCCGTGTTCGCCTGTAACTATTCTTAGCAGCTAATAGCTGACACCCTCGGGAGTGTGATGTCAGCACACTCCGCACTCACAGAGCTCTCCCAAGTCACACCAATCTCAGCACGGTGAGCTGACTCCTCAGGCAGGGCTGAGGGACTGACACCACCACAGCCCAGCTCAAACACACCAAACAGGACCAAGTGCATCTCAGTTAAAGAAATCTCTTCCCCTTGTAAGTAATCTGCAGACAACATCTGAAAAATGGTGTTTGTTTTTTGAGGCTGCCGAGTACTTTTTGCAGTACTATAAAAACACAGCCTTACTGACCATCCTCTTGTCAGTGTCACATGCAAAAGTGTTGTGGACTTTTGGAATTAACACCAGTCCACTACCCACATCCCAAAGAAAGCTACTGAACAGGCAATGAGTGGCAGCTTTGTTGTGATCTCAGCAGACAGGCTAGAGTGATCATGGACACTGAACTTTTCCACTCACCAGTATTTTCTCCCAGTGTATTTAATGATTCATCACCCTAGAAACCTCCATTTGCTTGAGTACATGAGGCATTTCTAATATCCCTTCAAAAGATGAAGCTCCATTCCCTTGCTCATCCTGTATCTCCTTTTTACACATCTCACAGGTTAATTTTTCTGAAAATAGCTACATCCAACTGTAGAAATACTCTAGAGAAGTTAATATTCCTTGTAAGATGGTACCAGTATTTCCTTCAAATTGTTAATAAACTCTCACCTTCCTGGACTACATTCTCTTTTCTACCCCAATTATATTCCAATGTTTTATCACAGTCATCCTTCCACTGATAAGTGCACTCAGGTTTGTTTCCACCTCTCCTACTTGCAGTTCACAAAGCCTCAGGTTACAGATGAGGTTATTATTGATCCCAGAGTATCTGGTTTGTACAGTATGAGACTTACTTATATGACATCACCAGCAAGCTGGTAAAAAAGTTAGCCTAATCCTTTCTGAACATCAACCCAGTCTTCCTCAACATTGGCAATGCCTCCCAATGTGTCTTATCTAGGAATTTCACCTCATCACACTGGTAAATATTTTAAATAGACCAGGTCCCAAGACTAACACTCGAGAAACACCACCAGCAACATTTCTCCATCCTTACCACTTTCTTTGGAATAGACCTTTAGCCAGCTCACAGTTCTTGTGTTCACCACCTTCACTTCCAAATTCAAGAACAACTTCCTGTAGGATATCAGTTGCTGGGATCTAAATGGAGGAAGATCACCCTGGATTATGTTTTCCCAGGTGCAAGAGTGTACATTTGTCCTTGTTGAACTTCATAAGGAAGGAACAGTGGTTTCAACTGTGGGGTGAGTGCCCACCACTGCGTGAGACCCAGAGCAGTGCCTGGGTGGGTGCCCTGTGAGCAGTGCCCTACTCTGCAAACTGCCCCCTCCATCCCTGCCCACAGCATTCCTGGGCACTCCCAGCGTAGCTGCAACCTCCTAGGGTTGCTCACCAGAGCTGCCAGAGCTCTCTGCTCTTCCCTGGGTTTCCCTGGCTCTGGGATTCCCCCCTCGCACCTCAACCCAGTGCTCATCCACAGGAGGTGTCCCTGCCACAGCTGCCTCAGTGACTGAGTATTTACACTGTCAACCGGATTTTAAACATTGCACACACTTCCTGGTGACACTATCAGCTGAATTTGATCTCCTCTGTGTAAAGGACCACTTAACAGGAGGAGGAAGTTTCTTCTTACTGCTTTATTTAGGGATGGTGAATGCTGATGCAAGATCTGCTGATGAATGTCAGCCAATGTCAGCTTTCTTGTACCATGAAACATATTATTGTCATTGTTCCCCTGCTTCATTTGGTCTAAAAATAGCTTCCTATTACTATTATGTTACATCAGATCATGCTTTTTTATGGATATATCTATACAAGAAAAGAGTTGGTGATGGTATTTTTAATTCCTGGTTGCAGCACTAAGTAAAACATACAGTGAGTATCAGGATCAAATCATAGCATCTGTCTGTTAGGGTTTGTTGGTATAGAGCTGTCACCCACACGGCTCCTTGTCTGGTATTAAACAAGACAAGTGCAACAGAGAAACATGAGAAGTGTTAATAGTGCTGCAAGTCAGCTGCAAAGAACTTCCAAAGCTAGGCCCTGGATTGAAAATTTTCAGCAATTAAATTGAAAACTGTATTTTTAATCATAAATTTAAAAAAGAAGAATTCTCTTTTGAGTTAAAAAATTATCTGTTTTAATGAAAAGCCAAATTTTACATATCTTCCATTCCAAGTAAATACTGCTTTCTTATTAAATAAGATACGGCACAAGAACTATTGCTCTTGGTTTGGTTATGAACCTTGCTCTGTTTTTCAGAGATCTTATGGAACTAAACAACACAAGTTATGATTTTGCCAGGGAATTTTATGAAAGTTAACCCTGATTAGAAAAATAACCTCCCATCTCTAGGTAGGAACATAGAAGAAAGTCTCTGACTTGTTAAAACTGCAATGCACAGACCTAAGATCAGCTCTGTCCTTCACACAAACAATTCAGCCTCCACAGACGAGACCTGTGTGTCACATAAAGAGCAGAAAGAGAAGGCTGAGGGGAAAAGGGAAGTTTCCCAAGGAAAGAAAATTATCAATTTGGGTACAAAGTTGCCTTTGCAGGGGCCCTGCATGGGCTATGTTTAACACCAACCCGGGGGCTTAGGGCAGGCAATTTACCCAAGTCTCCCACAAAATCATTGAAGACTGTCAGCCTCCTCCACAGATGCTTCAGAGCTGAAGCTGTACTTGTGGACTCTGAATTACTTTCTGAAATAACATCCTCTGTATTTCACCTTTCCATAGTTCAGGAAAAATTGCCTTCCTCATTTAGGCAGCTGTGTTAGGCATGCAAGCTTAGGCAATAGGAATTGCCTTACACACCTTTTTCCCTGTGCCTCTACACCCCATTTCTGTTATTATCATAAATTTGGCTGAAGCTATAGTAGCAGATTTTATCAGAGCATTAACTGGTTCAAACACACTCTTCCTGCTCTGATACTTCTGGTTGTTTGCATGTCTAAACAGCATCTCAGTCTTTGAACCCCTCTCAGGAGCATGCGCTCTTAAATGGGACTATTTTTAGTTCCTCGTCTGTGACCATCTCCTCCAAGATGAAAGAGCACGGGATGACGATGCCTACTATGTTTGAGAACTGCTTTCATCCTGATTTGTGGAAATCCTTATACAGGAATAGCACCCTGCATTTTTACAGACACACAGCGACTGTTAGTCTCCCGTACTTCACGTGAATATCAATTTATTTACTTCTTGTAATCTGTCACACTTTGATAAAATCATTTCCCATTTCTGAGAAGACAATGCACTGATTAATAAAAACTCCAGTCCACTGCTTGTCCGCCCTGCTGTGATTTGTGGGCATAGAAAACATTGACACATTCTCCTGTAACAAGTGACATAGAAGAGATGGCTTCATCTTTTTGAAGACAAAAATTATAATAAAATTCTTATGAAAGAGTCAGTACATTATGCACGTGATTGACCTTCATCATAAAACACATTGAGATCTGTGGATGAAAACTACTAAATAAAAACTAATTATTATCATTTAGGTTGGAAAACACCTCTAAGATCATTGAGTGTAACCTTTAACTTGCCACTGCCAAGCCCACCACTGACCCATGTCCCCAGGTGCCACATCTACACATCTTTTAAATTCCTCCAGGGTGGTGACACATCCACTGCCCTGGGCAGCTGTGCCAAGGCTTGACAGTCCTTTCCATGAGGAAACTCTTTCTAATATCCAATTTAAACCTCCCCTGGTGCAACTTGAGGCCATTTCCTCTTTTATTACCACTCATTATTTGGGAGAAAAGACCAACACCCACCTCGATACAACCTCCTTTTATGTCACTGAGTACTTTAGTACTGTTCTGTGACAAATCTGAGCTTTATTTGAAACTCAAGACTCCAAGTCCAGCCTTACCAAAGTCTCATCATCTCTGTGTTACCATATTTCTTCAAAGAAATTTGCTATTTAAGAGTCTGAATGCCTGAAAATAGAATAACTATTTGCTCTCACACCAGTTGTTTTCCTCTGTACTACAAACTGAATGAAAACAAAGCAGATCCAAATGGACAGTTTTATTTTCAAGCTAATTAGATTTTATAAAGCCATTCAGAAATTCATTTTGAGTATACCCTGTGCTTCTTTAAGACAAAAAATATTGCCCTCAATTCAGTAAGATTCAGCTTTTTATTGACAACCCCCCTGCTCCTTTTGGATGGTTTTTAGGCTTTTTTTAAACCTCTTTAACAGGCAAACTGAATCCTGCCTCTTGACAGCACACCAACATACCTAAAACAAGAAAGCGTATGTGCTGAATGCTTCTTTTGCTACAAGCTTCAAATCAAGTCTTTGATGAGAAAAACACATTCTCTTTTGAAAGCTGAAACACTTCAGCAAATACTGCTACAATATATCTGCTTTTTTAAAAAGAAAAGCCTCCTTAAGAAAAGGCTGTGAATTCACATTCCCAATCCAAACTGTGCGTCAAAGTCTGAATTTCCTGGTCTGATAGCACTATTAAAATGCCTCCCAGAGACTAAATTCAGCCTTAGTTCAGGTTTGTGTGGCCAGCAGAGAATTAAGGAAACTCCAAAGTAGGGTCTAATGGCTCTAAAGCTTCTGTGCTAACTCCCATATTCCCTCCACACAGCCAGGGAAAGAAACATTCCTCAAACACAAATGTTTCAGAGGGAAGGTGAAAGAATCCCCATCCAAAGCAGGCAATTCAGAAGTAGTCCAGCCTCTAAATGATATTTCCCTTTAGCCTCCATTAAACATTAGTGATTATAACTCTAAATTTCTAACTTGTTTTATGATGTTCTTTCTACATTATATCACACTACACAGTGTATAAAAACAATGGAATGAAAGCCTCTAATTTTAGCTGTCATAAGTTAAAGAACAAATGGCACCAGAAGCTTTCACATATAATTGCAGGATTTTAGGTGACTACAGAAAAAGTTCTCTTTTCTGTACATGCACAAATGCTCAACCCTTGAAGCAAAATTTCAGGAACTGTACGAAGTGTGTGCTTAGGAGTTAATGGTGAAGGTGTCACTATGCTCAGAAATAGAGCCAACTTTCCCATGTCACATTCAGCTTATTAATAACCCCATTATTTCTGTCACAATGGCACATGTCTCTCCACTCCTTGTTATTGTTATGCAACTGGAAGAGCTTTCAGAATCGCTTCTGGCTGAGCTTGAACAGGTAAACTATAAAATCCTGCTTGAATTGAGCTTTATGCTGAAATGCTACTGCAATTCACCAGATGAATGCTGAGTGACATAGAGTATGCAATTATGCAAGAAGAGTGTTTGCAACAAGCCATCTTGGAAGTACTTCCATTTGTGAGAGGACTTTTTCATATTCTGAGTCTGAATACATTTAAAAGCCTGTAATCACTTAATAGAGTCAAATCTGCAATTCTTAATTCTGAATATCTTCTATAACGAAATGAGCTTCTCAATTCTTGTGATTAACTTGCAAACAAAGCCAAATACAAGAAGCTGGCTCAGAAAAATCAGTGCAGGAAATCACTGCCAGATTTCTCATAAATATTTCTGCCTTAGAAACCATTGGAATTTACACTCTCTTTATCACACATTGTATAGGACTATATGCAATTACAGCACTTCCTACACAAAATAGTACAGATCTGGGTAAGATCTTGCATAAATGAATATGAAAATTGTATGCAGCCTCCTGGCAAATTGCCAAAGTGGCCCTTATGCTTAGAAAACAGTGCATCGATCTCATCTGATCTCTGTGTTTACACCTGTATGCCAATATTGCCACAAAGCTGCTTTGTTTAGATGTGCATTCTCATGACCTTGAAGCTCAGGATAATGTATTTCTTATTCTATTCAGCATCTTCACACAAGGGTATCTACAATCATTATAAAAAATCTCCAGTCGGAGAAGTGGGGAAAAAAAAGGTACTTGGACTGCTCAGTTTCTAAATTAAGCTACATCTGAAGTTAAAAATAGCCCTTCCAACTGAAGATGCTATGCTGCCTGAATTTAAATAGCCTGCTGCTTCTTTCCCTGACAGATAACGTTTATTGTGTTCTCTGCTGCAAAAAAAAAAAATGCCTTCCATAAGAAGGCTACCTATATTTTTATGTCCAATTTCATTTCACCTGCCACAACAGAATTAAAGTCAGTGTTCTACCTGGGAATTGTATCAATTTTGCCACAGATATATTTCTCCAGTTTTGCTAAAACAGATGTAAAACCATGCACGTTACATATGTGTGACTTCTCCTAGCTCTTTCTGCAGATTTTTCTGGGAAGATCCACAGTAAGAATATATTGCCTGAAATGCAATCAGATTTCAACCATACATGTCCTAAAACTGCTTGTGCCATCTTTTGTTTTCATTTACTTACATATAAATACATGCACATACATACATATATATTTATTTACATATTTATAGATGTTTCATTGCTTCAAAAAGAAGTATGAAAGGCAATTACCCACAGTATATGTGAAATGCCTTACTCACCACTTTTCCCCAGAGCACTGAATGAAAAGAAGGAGAAGCTGTATCCCTTTTCTCTCCAGGCCTAACACAGAGCAAGCACAAGAATTTCTATATTATCCATATTCCTGCTGCAGTCAGAGGCTGAGAGGTCAGAATTAAGCTACACAGGGTCCACTTGTGCTACCCACATAGTAACTCCAATATTGGTTTTATAGCACATGTAGATTAGAAAGTTAAAAATTCTTTCAAGCCACCCTGACCCTTCTCACCAGTTTGAGTTCTTTTTGTCAGAATTTCTGGTGCTCCAATCTGCATAGTTTTAAATTCCAGTCTGTGTTCATGCTCACCCTTGGGAAACTGTTAATTTTCCTCAATATTCATTCTAAATTTACTATGCATTAATTACGACATTTTGTGCGATTAAAATTAATCAGATTCACTTTTACCTTTTAGGCAAGAAAATAAGTAAGGTGCACTTCTAATGTTCAAAGTGAAACTTGAATCTTGCTGTATTGAGACAATTCTGCTTTCCCCCTCTTTGTTAAATTGCAGATTTTACAAGAGTGTTCCCAAAGGAATAACACAGAGAGACTCAGGAATAAGTAAATGAAAGATGAGATGGATATAAATACTCCTCTTACCCCTGAGCAAGACTTTCACATTAGTCACTTTGTGGACTAAAAGCCTGAAAGATCCCCAAAAGCTTTATAAGCATCAATAATATTTGCAATGATGTAAGCCAGAGGCAATGATGTAAATTCTGCAGTCCCTAATTGAATAAAACACCCATCAAAGTCAATAGGAACTGCAGTCAATTAAGCCGTAAATATTTCAGGTCCTGAGCTTTTTACATAATGTTACTACATGACATCCGTGAGTACTTTTGTCCAGGGCAATGCTTGCTCAGAAGCCTCTGTGAAAGCAGAAAGGGCTGGAGCAGCCACACCAGGGCAGGGGTGTAGTGCCAGTTACCAGTTCCCACCACGTTCTGGCAGGGGACCTGTTCACTTACGCAGGTGAATATACGAGGCTGCTGCCACGGGAAGGCCTCAATAAGCAAGGGCAGTTGTATGGACAGGGGCTGAATTTGGCTCAAATTTTAGATAAAATGGTAAATAAAATTAAATCTTCATGAAGTTTGATCTGCATGTCCAGAGCCCATTGGAGGAATGTAATTTCTCTGAACAACTGAACGCAAGCTATAGTCACAGCTGTTAATTACTTGCCAGTAAATGGGTAGGTGTGTGGCAGAGTCCTGTCATGCACAGAATGGTTTAGAGTGATCTTCACTGTTACCCCCTTCCTCTGCTTCATCCCCAGCTGTGAGAAATGAGAGCCACATGTGCTGGCCTGAGGAAGGGCAGAGGAAGGAGGCTCTGTGTGCAGCCCTGGCTCTGTGGATGGTTCAGGATCACTCCTGCTGCTGGAAGACAGGGCTGCGGCTGCCAGAAACCGCTCACATCGCGCTGTGTCAGGAGCTTCACAAAAGCACACAATAATGCATGTAATGAGTCTCCAGAATCACATTTGTGAGGCCTGGAGAATGTTTCCCTTTCCCAATGTGAATTACTGAGTCATCCTGTTCATGTGAGACAGACTGAATTCTCTTCCCAAAGAGCTCCTTTGAATCACTGTTACCACCAGATAACAGATGTTGCTCTCCAGGAAAGTTTTTCATACAAGCTCTTGTAATCAGGGGGATTATTTCAACTTGACCTTGTAACTACAACAGAAAAACAGGATGAACTGGGGGGTCTCAGAGGGCTGTGTGCTGCAGCACTTTGCATATCTAAGTATCTAGGCTATGAACAACAGCTACTCAAAACACTACACAAAGAATAACAGGAACACCCATACTCTTATAAGGTAAATACCACTCATCCCCAGCTTACATAGGGGGAGAAACAAGCCCTGAAGTGTTTAATGGACTTGTTTTACATCACATAGCATATACACAACAATTCAGCAATAAGTGATGTAATGCTCAAAAGTATCTCTCTTTGAAGCTTAGAGCCTATGGATGTGCAATGAAACTCAAGCTAAATACTTTGAAAATAGGACTAAAAGTATAAATTGGAATCTTTTAGTAAAGTGCTCTAAAATGCCCATCTTCTGTCAACCACTTCTGTTTTAAACCACAAGACATTTTCTCTCTAATTACTTGCTCGAAGTGAATCTTACCACACACTTTAAAAGAGACACTGGAAATGCTGTAACACTTTCAAATTTCAGCCTTTCCTAACTATGCCTATTGCTGCTCGAGCAGCAGTAACTTTCCTTCTGCATGCATTTGTTGTGTTCCCGAATTACAGTTTTGGATGATAAAGCACATTTTCCCCACTCTTTTTTTCAAAAATGCCAGCAACTGACAGTTTAAAATCAGACATTTACATTGCAACTATTCCTGTGCCTTCTGGGGCCACTTTAACTAAGTTCATGCAATTAAATTACTCTCTAATGCTCTGAATACACACATACCACGATTTCACACCAGAGTTTTGGAGTTACATCACCATATGCCAGAAGTAACAGAGCTATGCTTACTCACAGCAGTGGACAGTCAGGTCCAGGTAACGAAATAACAGCCTGGATTCCAAACAGTGGTAACAAAATAAAGAACCATGAGGCTTTGATAAAAATGAATTAGTAAGTTTTCATCTGATGGTCTCATTAATCACTACAGTCACAAATTAAAACTCACAGTATTCCTTTGAGATATAGATCCAGGGAGACACTGTTCATTAAAAAAACCTACAAACCAACCAACCAAAAAAGTAATCTATGCCAGATCATGGATAGATGATGTCTACCAGATAAAATAATCCATAAGGTCAGGAGAACTGACCTCCAACAGCAAAGGCCACAGTCCAGGCTGAGCTGTCCAGTCCATGTTATCAATAGTGATTTGCTTTGTCATACACTATGTTTAGAAACTATTGTTCACTCGATGATTATTCACCTTCATTTATTTTTTGCCTTGTGTTTCTCAAGGGATGAGGAGTTTGGGCTACTGAATGTTTTTGGACATTCTCGCACTTATCCAGCCTGTCTCTGTCTCTCCTCTTTTGGCTTCTCTTTTGCCATCCTGACATGTCCCCTCTTTCATGAGCATCTCCTTGGTTTTCAGCCTGTGCCCTATTCCCCATCCTGGTCTGAAGCCTGACTTTTTGTCAGTGGATCAGTTTGTGCTGTTAATTATTCCTCTTCTTTCCTACATGTTCAAAAGTACAAGATAAAGAAACAATCTGAATTCACCACTCCAAAGTTTCCGGCATTAGACTCGGCACTAAAACGGTCAGATTGCTGACCAGCACTTTGTGTCATGGGCAAACCCTGGATCTCAAGCTTTAATTCTCTATCCAACCCCTGCTCCCTGCTCACCACCCCAAACCCTGCACGCAGGCTTCACCAAGATGCTCCATCTCTCCCTGGCCTGCTCCCTGCAGCTCTCTGCTGCTTAGTGCACTGCACTCCCAGTGCAAGCACCGCCAAATCCCCTTGGTTCCACCCAGCCCTACAGCTCTCCTGCATTCCTCTCTGCCCTTTGCCTCATGCCTTCTCAGACATGAGAAGCTGCTGTAGAATTAGAATTGCCAATCTCCTGCCTCTCTCCTCAGGGCCACAGGCACCTTGCCCTAATTATTGGCAGTTGCACTGTGAACAATTCACAGTGCAGGCTGATTCCCTTCTCCTCCTTGCAGCTTCCCTCTCTCTGCCCCACTGTCTAGAAGTAAATGCTGTTCTCTGCATAATACAGCCATAGAGCATTTTCAAGTCAGAAAGAGATGGTGAAGCAGATAGACAAGGAAAAGGTGGACAGAAAGATATAGACTGAGGCTTGCTACCCACCATCTTCTCCAGGAAGGTTTACCTCTGAAACTCTCATTTGAAAATCTACTAATTACCTGCCTTATCTAAATGTCATCATATTATTTCTCTGTCAAAAGACACCACCTCGAATAATACAAAAGTATCATTTTGAGGTTCTGCTTTCCAGATTACTGTAAATAGTGGAACTATATGGAATGCTGATAAGCATTAGATAATGATAAATTTTCTTTAAGCTTGTTGATGATTTTTCCCCTACAGTGCAAGCATTTAATATTATTTATATCCTAAACTGCTTAAAAGTGATGCCCAGCACACAGATGTCAAAAAACAGTAACAATTTTTAGAAAGAGGAAACTTTCTGAACAAACATATTTTGTCAACAGCCTGATGAAAAGATCGTTTTCATCTCAGACTTTTAAAATTGTCACTCTCAATTCTCTTCTCTCTCACGTATACCCATCCAGACTCACTGCTGTGCTCCAGTTGTTTTGATAATGCAAAGCTATCATAAACACATCTGAATACATAGCAACATCTAAAACTTAGCAACTGAAATTTACCACGCTAAATTAATTGCCCCAATATATTTTTCTACTGGGGAAACGTGTGAGCCAAAATTACACTCTGTGTGTATTTGCAGTAAGCAGAAAATACAGTGAAATAAATATATGCTTTATTCTGGTTAATTTATACCATGCCCATCACCAGGACAGGTGAGATTGCCAGGATGTGAAGCACATGTGTAGATGTACATATATTAAGCAGCAAACAGTAACTCTCATGAGACAGTTACTAATTTGAACTTTGAGGTACTGGCAATTCTGCAGAAGAACAGTACAATCACCTCATCAATTGTCCCTCTCTCCCAGGCAGTCATCTCACAAACAAGGAACAATTAATTCTAAGGGGGTCATTTAAAACATCAACAAAAACCAAACAAAACCATCCCAAACCAACCACTTCAGTCACATCTGTAATAACCCAGATTATACGTAAATACTTCATATAAACTTCTGAGGTAATTGGGAATGTCTGCATGGATTATTTTTGCCTCCTTTTTCATGTATTATTTAGGTGCCCTCCCATGCAAAAGAACAAAATCTGGGCCTATTCTGCACGGCAGTGACCACCACCAGCTTACACTCCTGATCCCAGTGCCAGAAAAAAATGTGTGCAGCCTGAAGGCTCTATTTTCTCATCGTCCATAGGTGAGCAAAGAGCCACCTGTGAGCCTGCAAGTGGCTGTTCAATAGACAACATTTAAAAACAACAGAGTGCAACATCTTCAGCATCCGATGGGACAGGACTCCCTTCTGGATATTCAGTTTCCAGCTGACGTGGCCTAATGTATACATACAGCACAATGAAGAGCATTCAGAACTTCCCATTTGCCTTAAGGGCAACCATGCTTCATGCTCTGAAATCTGCATTACAACACTCTGCGGGTTTCTTATTTTTAATTAATTCTTCTGAAAATATTTTGGGCGTGAGTGGATGTATATGGTGATTGCAGTGGTGAGAGAGGCTGTGGAGTTCATAATCACAAAGAGAATAAAATCCTGCCCTCCTGTATATGCAGCACTATTAAAATTTCATTGTTCACATTAGGCAAAACCTCTCTGATTTCAAGGTCAGCTTAATGTATAACAACAACAATAACAACAATAACAACAAAATAAAGTAACGATGCTCAATGTTTTGAATAAATCCAAACAGGACAGTTAATAAAACAGAAACATCCTCACTTACCTCAACAGTTGTAAGCTGCTATTTCATACTCTGTAAACTTTCCCTCCCTGCTAACTAAACAAAAGTTCTGCAATCTTGATGCTAGAATAGCTCTCAAATACATACTGCAGAATACCAAAAAAGAGAAAGCCTATGTTGTCCTTACTAGCAGGCATCTCTCCAGGGATGATTGGTCATTACCCTGGCAACCCTCACAAATGGCAAATGACGTAAAGAGAGTGGGAAAAAAAGCCACTGAGAGCAGAAAGCACTATATGCATTATAGATAGTTCTGGGAATCCATGCTCACATATGCATTAAATGGCTTCAGAGGAGCACAGGGACCTTCCATTTTGCAGAGCTGCCTGCTGAGGTGAATAAGGAACTTTCTAATTTTTTTCTTAATCAAAACACTGGGAGCATCTCTAAGTTTTAATTGAAGCAAATTGGGGGTTGATTATTTTAATAATTCAGATACTGGGTTTATTCTCTTTTTTTTAAATTATTAAAATTTCCCATTAACATAGCTCACAGTCATATTCAGACAAACGTGGATGCATTTTTCATTATTCCTTTTCACCTTATTTATTGCTACATAAAGTTACCTATTACTATATTTATTCCCATTATGTCTCATACCCTCATTTTTCCCTAACAATTCATTTGTACAAATTGTACAAGAGTTCTCATGTTTATGTCATTAAAAACATTAGCAGTTGCATTTAGTGTTACTGATAATTATGCCTAAAGAAGATGTGGCTCTAACCAAACACCAGGGGACAAAATAAAAAGCATTTTGCTGTTTCTGCACAGAATGATCACAGTGAATTTGATCATACTATGATCTGTCTGTCACAGAACAAGATGAATTTGGGTGTGGTTAATTCTTCCATAATTAGATTTAAAAAGCACAAGTAATAAAAAGGAAATCTGCTTTGAGATTGTTTAGCATTTGCACCACTCTACAACTCAGTAACACTGAAGGAGTTCTGGGTACAAAACCCAAGAAAAGCATTTTTCACCCCTGCTTGTATGAGTTACCGATTACAATCCAGGATCAGGCATCCTTTTCCTTGCTCTTCTTTAGACCTCAGGATTTCTGGATTCCTAAATGCGCAAAAAACAACTTTCAAAGAGCATACTGGAGAGCACTAGCACTCAGATAATTTTATAACCTAAAGGAAAGGGCACAATTCTCTGAAATAAGAACTGAAGAAGTAAGTGAGGTGAGGTGAGGTGAGGTGGCTGCTCTAACCACTTAGCTATTATGTAAAAGTTGGATGGAAATGGCTCTACCATGACATCTGAGTTTCCTGTTGAACTGATGAAAACTTGTTAGATGTGTTTGAACTCTGCCCCACTCCAAACCTGAATTGAAAGGGAAGTAACCATCAGGTTCCACGAGGATATTTCTGTCCCTGGCTGCCTAAATTTAATTAGTTACAGCTTTATGGAGTAAAAGATAGCACTCACTGAAATTCAGATTTTTGTTATTTTCCAGATCTACTACTCCATTGCAATCAGGGGGAAGGTGTTACACTTGTATCATGACAATTTTCCAAAAAGCCTAAATGAGCCATTGGAAATGACTGAGTTTTATGACCAAAGAAGTAATAAACAGAAAGGATATTTCATAATGCTCCATTAGGTGTACTTTATTTATTTGCTGAAGACAACTCATTTTTAATTATTTAAACTCTGGCAACATCATACTAGCAAATGTTCTGCTGGGTTATAATTGACAAATATCTTGGCCTGAGCAAAGCAAAATCTCAGTATAACATTACCTCTGATATTACATCTTTTTCCTGACAGGAGGACAAGGATGACTTCGTGTTTAGAAACCACAGAAAGCGAAGTTTAGCAATTTGTGTATGGCCAATGCAAGCTCTGTACTCCCACAAATCTTCTCTCTGATGGTCCAAATCTAAGCTTCCCATTTTTTTTACAATTACTCTTTGCAGAAATTTAGATCCAACTACAAACTTTCCACCAACCTCCCACTTATTACCAAAACTAAACAAAACCCTTACCATTGGTGTTCCCAAAGTTGCTTTTGTAAGAACAAATGTGGTCTGTCATGGAAATGTTTTGTATGAAATGTTAGTAGATGTAAGACCAAAAGGTATTGAAATATACAAAAAGTTGGTGTGTTTCTGCAACACAGATTGCACAGATTTCTGTGTTTTGTGGTCTTAACAAAACCTTCATATTTTTAGACCTTATCCAGGCCTGTCAACTTGCCTTTGTCTGAGCATGTGAGACTGACTCATGTGAATGTTCTGGGCAGCACAACAGGGACAAATCCAGTCAGTGAGTGGGGAGAGGGGGAAGACACTAGTGCAGAGTAGCACTCAGGAAACAAAGTTTTTAATGCAGTCTTACGAAGAGGCACAAAGGAAAATAGGGTTGCCAGTCCTTAAAGGATCCTATCTATACACTGGTATAATTTGCCAACACATTAGCAGATTAAATTAAAAATTCACCAGTATGTTAAAAAAGACTGGAGACAGGAATCACTCAATAAGTAAATTATTACTGATTTTAAGTGATTCATCCCAGAAAAGGATCAGCTCACTCAAGCGAGTGGGAATTGAGAGTCTTCAGCATTTTTCTGGCTCAACCATTTAAATGCTTGTGAAATGCATCCTGTTGCAGAATCCATTCACTTAAACATGCCTGTAATGACCTTGTGTAAAGGACAATCATACCTTCCCCATACTTTACAAATTCAGTCTTCTCTTTAGGTGTGTCTATTTCAATTTGGTTTTTAGCTGGAAGAAAATGTGCTCATTGTTTTAGCAGCCCCAATGCCCTCCATGCTCCAGAGTTACAGAAAAAATCCCAAACCCATCAGAACACATTATCTCCCCAAAGGCCCTTATGCTGTCATGTCATGTAAACATCAAAGGGCAGAATGATGAGTTTTGTTTCCCAGGCTATGGATATGATTCTGAACAATACCCTGCTGAGTGAGGACAATATATTCTTTTTCCTTCTCTGTCCTTCTAGAGGAAGGACAGATGTGTGCCTTGCCAGATGATGCCAAACCCATTATTAGTGTCCTTGCACTTCTCCATTAGCAATATTACAGTAAGACCAGCTGATGTCAAGGGTGCTCATGCTGAAAGATAACAACATTCCTCAGGAGGAGAAATTACAGCCTTTTAGCATTCTCTGGCTTTCCCACAATTTAGCTTTATCTGGGAACATTATTATAGTGAAATTCAGTGAGATAAACTAAGCAATGGAAAGTACTAACGTTCAGAAAATGCAAACATCTGAACACGAACACACTGCTGTAGAGTAGTATCCTTTACCACTCCATTTTAATCAAATCTATAGACACAGTCTGCATTTTAACACACATGCGTCCAAACCCAGGAATTCGTTCTCTGACTCCATATTTTTCCCAGTTCCTGCATTTGTCATCCAGCACCTCAGCAACCCAGACCTGCCTCTGCTGACCCTAAAAACCCTGTGCTAAAATACTCCAATGGGTGACAATCTCTGTAAGGGGGAATGCTGGGGTAGGAACACTGGAGCAGCTCTGACCACAGAGTCCAATCATTCCACCACAGACAGGAGGCAAGGTCACATGTGCGGGTGACACCTGCAGACTCTGCTGACTCACTCTCAGGGCTGCTGGTTCAGACTGACCATCAGCTACCCAGCCAACCAAACCACAGTCCTGGGAGCTGCTGCAGCCTTGGGATCCTCACAGCTTGGACAACAACTCGTAGTAAGCAGCAGATCTGAGGTGCCCAGGACTGGCTCTCCCAGGCGAGCCTGAAAACACTCATACACACGTAGAGAAACTGTGTCTGGAGCTTTGATTAAGGCAGATCTAAACAAGCCATTGAAAATAAGCAGCTTCTGGGAAATACAGCTTGAAAGGCCTGGCTTCCTCCAGTTCTGTTTCATGTTTAGATTCTTTTGTGTGTCTCAAAAAAGCAAAGATTTCTGATCACAGCTTTTACTAGGATAAAGATAGTCATGCAGTCTGTGTTCTACATGGATGATCTGTTGCCAGCTAATATAATACAGCTTATGCTGCAACCTTATCATCTGTGGAAACAATCAAAAAGGTAGCATGAGTCCAGTTTCCTAAAAAACATGGTTTAAAAATACCCGAGACTTGCTTACACCCGTTCTCCCTACCATAAGCATCCCACAGTGCTAGACAGTTTTCTATCTCTACTTTTCTTGATTGCTCAAAGAAATCAAGCATTAATAAATACAAAATACCAACATTTTCATGGAGTGGTGGTCTTATATCCTGTTTATACCCTGTGAGAAAGAACATCCCTGACCACCCTCCTAGCCAGGATTCTCTATGCCACACCTAATTCTCATATATAATAATAATAATGAAGACTACCCACACATGTATGCTGACATATCAGGACTCAAGGAAAATACAACATCAGCAGATCTGATCAGGTTCTCCACCGTACCACATCATTTCCTGATTACACTTAGAAACACACATTCCTCTCCATTTCACTTGCAAGGAAGATGCCTTGGGCCTGATGCACACCATTTTGCTGTACTGAAATAAAAGACCAGTGCGGTGAGAGAGAAGAATCAGTTTCTAAGATAAACACATAAGTACAAGAAAAAGGGATTACAAATGTGCATGTGATATGAAAATCAGAATTCTTACTCTAGTTATAAAAAATGCCATGAACTTATCTGTCAAAGCAATTTCAAACAATCATCAAATAATAAACATCAAATAACGCAAAGATCTTATATATACCATGCCAATGACTTTTAAAATGGAGCATATTGATACAGATGTGTGCCAATGCTGTAATGCAGCAACTGCCACTTCTGAACAGCTGCAGCACGACTGCCCCACAATACAGATATTTTCTAAATAAATATTCAGATAAAGCACTGCAATCCTAAGCTTCCCTCTATAAATTGGTAATTCCCCAATAGACACAAACGTTCTTCTCGTCAGACTTCTTGCTGCAATGCAATTGCATTGCTCTACATGCTCATTTTGGATGACAAAATACCTACTTGTCACAGTAATGACCTGAATGAATTCAAGAAAGAAGCCACAATCTCTTTGCAAACATGCCCATCCAGCAAACACACGGTTGTTTTTCCTCACTACTGTTTAATAATTAAGTTTGTAACTCTCTCTATATATTATATATATATATATATATATTTGGTGATAAAGTAATGCATAAATCTAAAACCCCCAAGCCAATAGTTGGGTTTTTGAAGGCCAGCAGAAATAATGCTGTTCTCCCTTGTATTCCAAACCCTGCAGCACTATGTGGATTGCCAGTGTCTCTGCCCCTGCTTTGCCTGTGCCCTCTCCTGGTGGCAGAGCATGCAACACACAGGTCAGATGTGGTTACACCAAACCTCCCCTGCACAACAAACATTTCCTGATGCCAAGTGAAAACAGCTTCCGACAGCAAACCAGACCAAGATTCCAACCCTGATGTTCTGAGAAAGTGACACAAAATGTGTCACTAGGTCTGTAAGATCAATGTGAGCACACCCTTACAGCTCTGCTCCCCACACTGCTTCATTTCACCCACGGAGCCTGCAGGTGCAGGAACAGGGCCTTGGGCTCTTCCAGGGGAAGAGGCTCCCTTTTGGATTCCTCACCTCTGCACACGGCCACGGTTCTGAGCTGCACAGCACCACAGTTTGATGATGCTACTGAGGCAACCCAGTGCCTCCTGGAAAGCTGGGAATAGGGATTTGAACCTTGCCAGGATGAAGGCAGAGCTTCTGACCAAGCAGATTAGTGCTCCATGCTACCTGCTCAGCTCTTACAGCCAAATTCCCAACGTCACAGTGGGAAGCGCAGGGGATCAATGCCCTCATTAATGGCAGGCCTCAGCTGACACAAAGATCTGCTGTTTGTCAGGCTAAGCTGGTTCCCAGCTGTAAGGAGCTTTGTTTCTGCAGATGAGAGGTACTGAGCCAGGTCAGGCTTGGCCCAGCTGCCAAGCAAATAAGCCCTGCAAGAATCCAAAGCGACTACAGACCAGGCACTAAGCCTGAAACAGTGAGTTCTGCCAGATCTGAGCCAAGTGAGACATATGTGCACAAGAGACTCATTTGAGAAGGGCAATCCAGGCACACTTCAGTTCTGGCCAGGGCCAGCCCAGCCGAGAAGACCAATTACCTCAGAACCAGTTCCAGGCAAGTATTGCTGTATACTGCTGATCAAATCTGGCTCTGTGATTCCTTTCTCTGCCTGATCTAAACAATGAAAGGATCTGGAGGCCTCTAATTTGGTTTCACAAGAACCACTCACAGTACAGAACTGCAAAGCAGTTCCATTATTTCATGAGTTTTTCCCCTATTCTCCAGCATATCCTAGTCACTATTATTCCAGCAAGTCAGATGGAATCTCAGCATCTCTCAGAAATCCAGTCAGGCCATCCTTTGGTGAATGAAAGTTGACTGTGTATTAATGGCAAACACCATCACCTCTTCAATCATGTTCTACAGTAAGAGTGAGTCACGGGCCCTTTGCAAGACAATTATTTAAACACACCAGCTCCAAAAGAAGATTCTGGAACATATAACCTCAGAACTGCCTTGCTGGAGTCACAGAGAGATTTCACACACATTTCCTTTCTTCAGAATTTTCAGTTGCTAAGACCAAGCAGCCTCTACAGTGGCTATCCAGGCTTAAGGTGCCTGTCTTTAGAACATTTTATATAAAACACAATTCAAAGCTTGTACTCCAGTCTGAGATAAGAACCTAAAAGTCACTGTGCCACTGTTGAGGCCCTTTAGTGAGGCTCAGCATTGAACTTCTGCTCTTGCCCATTTGCTGCAGAAGGAGAAGGATACCACATTTATAGTCAGCATCCCTGTGAGGAAGGGAAGTATTTAAATTGACAAAGCACCCAAGTAGTTTAGCAAAGAAAGTGGAAAGCTGAGAGGTCACAAAAAGTTCTTAAGTATTAATGATTATTTTGCTTTTTCATCTACAGATGCTTTCCTAGTTCACATAAACATTTAAGAACTCATCTGAAAATAGGAAACATAAAACCTTTAACATGCATTTTGCAATCAAGAAGCAAGGAGGAACCCAGACATTCTGAATAAGCCATTGTCATAGCCAGTCTGCTGGCACTGCAGTCTGAGAGACTGGCTGGCAGTTGCATGGCACAGCTCAAAAGCAACAGGCCAGCAGCCACCCCATGGGGAAGTGCAGCTTGTTGAGAAACAAAAAATCATTCTGTTCAGTTTTGGCTTGACACATACGTCACTTTCTAAATTGCTTTATGCTACCAAAAAGGTGAATGTACTTGAAACAATGAAATCTTAAAAATCTCAAAGCAATAATTAGGAAACTTCCATTTCTCCAGATTATCACTGATGGAATTAATTTTTGCTTATGAGTAAGTCATCATTTGATGACTTGGTTCATGCCTCACTTTCAAATGATTTTTCTCGTTATTCCCATGGACAATTTATGCCAGTGCCTGGCTCTAGAGTTACTACATAATGTCCCATACAGTAAATCAGTATGTGATATTCCCTTGAAAAGCACATGTTTTGTGTTGCACCTGCATCCACAACTCCTGCCAAGATATTATGTCCATTTGTACCAATATGGGAACCTAGATAAAATACATTCATTGTTGCTATTTGCTTTGATTTTATAATCCTTGCTTCTGATGAAACTAAGCAAAAATTATTTTAAAAACCCCAAATATTTGGGTTCATTATGGAAAATGGTAGGAAAATTATAGATTTCACCTGCTCTTATGCAGACATAGGATGATGTGCAGGAGTTCACTGAAATAATGTGAAATTTGCAACTCTGTAAGCCAGGCTGGAGTCTGCTGAAAACAGAAATGCCAAGGTCTGTTTCTCTTGTGCATCAAACAGTGCAGGGTCATCCACCCGTTCCAAAGGAAAGTCACTGCAGAACCTTGTCAAACCACAGCGATGATGCTCTACACTCTTTCCACTGATGTAAACAGGACAGTACAAGGAAGACAAAAGTAGGACCTAGAGAGCTGTCAGTCTATGATTCCTTCCCCTTATACTCCATACTTCCAGTGAATTGCACGGATTTGGCTCTGTTCCTTATGGCTATCAAATCCTGAAGCTTCTAGACACCAACATGATTTCTGGGGCATGTTGTTGTGTTGAAGAAATATTGAAGAAAACTAAAGCAGCAGAATGCTGTGTTGGTTTCTGGCTTGCAGATCAGCCACAAGCAGCTGTTGTGCAGAGAGCAGGATCTGGCCTAAAGTGTCACTTATCACACAAATACAAAGAATCATCACTGCAAAATCAAGTATAAGAAGGAGCTAAAAGAAGAACCTCTGGCATGGAAATTCCACATTTCCTGAACCTCTCTTCCCATCTGCAATTAATTCCTCCTCCTCAAAGAACTCTGCCTTGAGTATTAGTGCCACATACTGGAAATCGAGATAACACACTGTCTTGAAAATATTTCATAACACAAAATGAAGGTGCACTGGCTTTGTGATGTATAGTTAACAAAACAGCAGGGTTTATCTTTCTAATGCTAGCATCTATATGTTGTTGTATTGTACTATAACTTACAAAAGTATTTCTTAATTGCATGCTAAAATTATGACGTTTGCTCCTGAAAGAAACAGAGACTCAAGCTGTGTGTCAAATTGAGCTCCTTGCCCTTGGGAGTCAGTAAATCAAACCACCTCCTTGTACTGTCATAATTGTGCTTAAAAAATCCCACTCAAGTGGTTGTCCATTGGAATGGTTGGATTTTACCACTTTTCCTGTTTTGACATCCTCCCCCTTAAAGGGGGATTGCTGTTCACCAGGACGTTAACTGCAGCATCTTGGGAGCTGCAGTCCAAACAAACAATCTGGGCTGCTTTTCACCCTCACCAGCATAAAGTTTGCTGAGATTTGTAGTGATTCCTTCAATTCTCAACAGCTTTACAAAGCTTATTTATTCAGCTTCCAGAACAAAACTACTGTGTACACCAAATGTCAGTTTTAGCTCTTGTCTTACCTTCCTGATTAGATTCAGTGTAAGCAGGGAGGAATAACTGAAACACACAACTTAGGAAAAACTAAGTCACAGCTTAGGAAAAAGACCTCGAACTTTTGTAGGAAGTTCTGCACTCCCCATCAAAATAAAACAAAGAGAGCTCACACCACTAATTTTTGTCTTATGGTGAAAATACAAGAAACACTTCTTTTAATTATTTATAGTTAAATAATTAGGTGCTATTAAGATGGCACATTATGCTATCCAAAACTTTATAGTCAAATATAAATGTAATAAATAAAATATTCTATTAGGCAGGCTAAATCTAATCACTTGAAGATCCCTGATACCGAATTACAAAAACAAGCTACATATCTTGTGTAAACTTTAAAAGAACACACAGCTTCCCATGCCCTCCAAAAAAACCCACCTCATACAAAAATTCAAAAAGGTGCACACCAGGAACGCTTGCCCTTTAAGCTAAGTCCCCTGTTCTCCAGTTAAAATTTTAGTCTTCTCTAATGCTAACTGCTGGTTATGCCTGACGTCTTCCTTTTGTTTTCTTTAATTCCTACAGCTTTGTCGTTACCCATCTCTGGCTGTTCTGGCTGAACACCAGGTTTGGCTGAGCACTCCGACACCAAACAAGGTGATGTGAAATCCTAACTAGAAGCTGAGCTGTAAAACTGGCAGCTCTGCAGACACACCAGCCTGCAGGGACCAAGGGCTCTGCCCCAATGAAGAAAGGAACAACCCGAGGTGGGGATATCAAGATAGGCTTCAAAGCTTTTTATTCTCAGTGGAAGAGCCCAACAGAGCAGTGACAGCAACAGGGGAAACACAGGATCAGCTAGGCTGGAAAAGATTTCTGAAATCATGGGGTCCAACCTGTGCCAGGCAGAGTTTGAGACTATATCCTCTTGTCCTGACGAGAAAAGCCTGATCCCACTTGGTTACAGCCTCCTGTCAGGGAGGGCCCGGTTACAGCAGCTCCTTTCCACAGTCCCGATGCTCTCGAGTCATCCCGCTCCTCATGAGGCAGCAAGTTCACCCTGCGAGCCCTCAGGAGTCACAAGCCGCCTCTCCCCACTCCAGCAAACCCAGCAGCCTTCCCATGTCCAGGTTCTGTGCTCCTCAGTGCATGGGGACATGGAGCTCCTGGAGCCGCTCCAGCGGGGGGCAACGAGGATGATTAAGGGACTGGAGCGTTGCATGAGGAAAGGCTGAGGGAGCAGAGCCTGTTCAGCTTTGGGAAGAGGTGACCTCAATAATGTGTATAAATGTTAGCAGGGAGATGTCAAGAGGATGGATCAGGCCCTTCTCGGTGGTGCCGAGCAATAGAACAAGAGACAACGGGGCGAAACTGATGTACAGGAAGTCTCACCTGACCACGAAAAAGAACTTTCCTGTGCAGTGACTGGGCAATGGAACGGACTGTCCAGAGGTGTAGGGTCTCCTTCACTGGAAATACCCCGCAACCCTCTGGACGCAATCCTGTGCCACGTGCTCTGGGACGATCCAGCTGGCGCTGGTAAGTGCGACTAGATGACCCACTGTGGTCCCTTCCAACCCGAACCATCCTGTGACCGCCCTCACAGTCCCCACCTCACCTGCCCCGCTCCCCTCACCCCGTCCGGTGCCGTCCCCTCCCGCCGCCGCTCCCCTCACACCCCCCCCGCTCCGCTCCCCCTCGCCTGCCCGCCCTCCGCGTCCCGCCTCAGGACTGGCTGCCCCCGCCAAGGCCCCGCCTCCCGCCGCCCGCGATTGGCCGCTTCTGCCCGCGCGGCGCTGCCATTGGCGGGCGGGCGGCGGCGCTGCGGGTCGGGCCGCGCCGCGGGCGGGGAGCGTGGCCGGGCCGCTTTTGTTGCCGGGTCGGCGGCGAGAGGAGCGGGCGGGGAGCGCGGGGCCCGCGGACACCGGGGCCGGCGGGGAGCGGGGCCGGGCGGCGCGGCGCGGCGCGGGCACGGCGGACGGCGGGGCCGGGCCCAGCGGCAGCCATGAGCGGCGGCGTGTACGGGGGAGGTGAGTCCGGCGCCGCCCTCCCCTCCCCCGCCCCGCGAGGCGGCGCGTGCAGCCCCGGCGGGCGCTTCCCGCCTCCCTCAGCCCGGCCCGGCGCTGCCGCGGCCCCTCCGTTCCCCACGCGTGAGGAGGAGGCGGCCGCGGGCCTTGTTTATGTCCTGGGCGGCCCCGAGGTGCCTCCGCCGGGCACCGCTCACACCGCGGCCTTGGGCAGGATCAGCAGTAGCGGGGGCCGGAGAATGTCCCCGCACTTTGGGAGCCGGGTGTGGTTCCACCGAGCCCCTCTGCACACCCCCCGTGACCACCGCTCGATTCCGGCCGGTTTCCTTTAGGATGTGCAGGGATCAGCGGGGATCGGGCCCGCAGGGATGGGCGCTTCGTGCCCTGACCCCTTCTCTCGCACAGTCGCTGTTTTCAGTCCCACCTTCCTCATCTCCATCACCCTCGGGGGCTCTGGGCTCACCTGGCTTCGTGTGACTTGAATTAGAACTTTTTGAAAGCTTTATCTTGCGATCCGTTTAGCTGCACTACGTTTTTCCCTGTTCTGCTAAAATTCTCTTTCTTACACCAAAGTGATTGCAGTGCCCCAGTTGTATCCTGTCTGCAGTTTTCCAATAGCTCTCTGGTAGCGGGAGTTCTGAATAGAGAAGTTTCTCCTTGCCTTGTAAAAGATCCCTTGATTTGCTTTTCTTCCTTTGCCAGCAGAGCAGTCAGTGGGCAGGGAAAAGTCAGGGTTGCAGAAGAGCGTAATAACCCTTCTTTCTCTTGATCACCAATCTTTTCAGATGAAGTTGGGGCTCTGGTTTTTGACATTGGCTCGTACACAGTGAGAGCAGGCTATGCAGGCGAGGACTGCCCAAAGGTGAGAATCTGCGCCTCGATGGAAATTAAACGTGAATTAATGCCTTAGGTCTTGTTTGTGAGTTACAACCCTTCCGAATACACTGGGGTTTGTTCTGACTGTATTGTATAAAGAAACCTCTGAATTTATGACAAAAACACCAGCTTCCAAAACATTATTAATGCTCACGTACTGCTTGCCTCTTGCCTTGCAGGTTGATTTTCCAACAGCCATTGGTGTGGTGCTGGAAAGGGACAATGGCAGCACTCTGATGGAGATAGATGGTGACAAAGGCAAACAAGGGGGCCCAACTTACTACATAGACACCAATGCCCTGAGAGTTCCAAGGGAGAATATGGAAGCCATTTCACCTTTAAAAAATGGAATGAGTATGGTGCTCTGTCTTTTTGTACCTCATTTTAAAATAGCATTGCCAGGCTGCAGGAAGTCACAGTCGTGTTGACAGATGCTGTGTACAGCAGCAGAGGCTGTAAGAACAGATTCCTGGTTTACAAATTGCATGGAGATGTGGTTGGTTTTCACTGGTAGTGAGCTTTCAGCATAATTGTTGAAGTCATGGTAGTTGTGGAAGCTTTAACAGAGCTATTAAAAGGAGGTATGTGTCTGCTGAGGACAGCTTTTGACTGAGGAGCTGTATGCAAAAAAATAAATTGGAAAGCCTTTATGTATTTATGAAATGAAACAAAACTTAGGAGTAACTAATCTGTTTGTCTCAATATTGTTACAGTTGAAGACTGGGACAGTTTCCAGGCAATTTTGGATCACACTTACAAGATGCATATTAAATCTGAAGCAAGTTTGCATCCTGTCCTTATGTCTGAAGCACCAGTGAGTAAAAGCAACTGTGCATTTTGATAAGTCTTTTTGCTGACTCTGCAAACATTAGTCCTGGATAAGTCTGACAATTACTTGTAGGTGACAAGTGTTGAAACTTAGCTACAGAAATCTCAGTTTTAAAATACTTGGCTAGGTTCGGGAAAATGTCTGAAAAAAACCTCAATTTGAAATAGCTCGTATGAGTTGTGTCAGAAAGTATTTACAATATGCTATTGTTTTTCACTTACTGAAAAGAAGTCAAAAGTTAAAAAAAGAAATTTTACTGCCTAGAATAAAAAGAAAAAGATGTTTGGATGTCTTATATATTAAATTACACTTAATAAAATGCTATCAAAAAAATCTTGCTTCATTCAACCTTACAAGTAATATTACATGGCACAGAATAATATTTGTAATGGAGAAGTTTTAATTTTTCTGTCTTTGTTTCTGTAAGTGGTCCTGTAAGGCAGCTGCAGTGAATGAATGCAAATTTCTGGGAAAATCTGGATAAGGTTTCTGTCATTAAATTATGCTCAGCATTTGAAGGGCAGATCTTGAAGTCAGAGTAGAAAAGGTAGACATGCCACACACAGGTGATGTCTTTCTTTAATAAAACCTTATAAAAAGGATTTTTTTGAATTTCATTATTCCCTTGTGTTGAATCACAGCTTGTGCAGTGTGGATGAGTTTGCAATGGCTGTTTGATGGCTCAGTGGGTGTCTGAATAGAGACATTCCCATTGACATTCTCCTTACAAACCTCATCTTACTTTTTTGTATTGGCTTGGAAAAAACTTCACATTTTCAGTAATGTGTTGAATATTTGAGATATAGCCTGGCTTAATCACAACTAGAGTAGAACTGTAGAAAGATACTTTGGAAACTGGAAAGTCTGGATTTATTTTTCTTCCCACTGGGCAAGTTTCTTCATGTATCTTTCCCCTTGTAAAAGGCAAGGTGCTTGCTTTAGAGAGTTCTTTGGGAATCTGACACTGGAAGAGCTGTAGAAGTGTGAAGAAATCTCTTGTAACAGGAAAGGTGTGTAGCACTTTAGTGTGATAGATAAGCATTGATGTATTGTAGTATAACTGGAATAAAAACCATCCTAAAGTAAATTACTGGAAATCTGTCTCTCTAGGATTTTGGTATGATTTGAAACTGTGGCTGCAATTTTTCTAATCACTTCTTTACTGTGTTAGCAGTCTATTAGTGTGCAAGCACAGCTTCCTTTTGGTCACTTACTTGTGGTTTGGATTTATTATATTTTTAGTGGAATACCAGGGCAAAGCGTGAAAAACTGACGGAATTGATGTTTGAACACTACAACATCCCGGCCTTTTTCTTGTGTAAAACTGCCGTTCTCACAGCGTATCCTTCCAAATGTTTCGCTGCATTTTATTTTCCCTCCCCCCAGGAAATTATGATAACTTTTTCCAGGCAATTCCAAGTATAACAGCATGCCTAACTTTCTTCAAATTTATTTTTTCCATAAACATCCAGGGAGGAAGTAAACAAATTCAGTTTCTGAACTTTAAGGCATTAGAGTAATTTTTTAAGCTCTCCCAATCTAACTGTCCTTGGAGGCCAAGTCTTTTTTTATTATTATTACTGTATTTTTTCCATTGTATACTATGGGTAAGAATATTACTGACCTGTAATGGCGGTGTCCACACTACTAAATACAGTAATTAGAGCTTGAAGTTTTCATAGCCTTAAGAAAAATATTTGTAACTATTTTAAACTAATAATATGTTTTCAGCTTCAGAGTCTAAATAGTTGGATGTACTTAGAGCTTGGTGCATAGTAGTGAATTTTCACCTTGTGCATCCAAAGCTTGAGTTAGTTCACAGATGGAAGTTAAATGCTGCTCTCTCTCTGAGGTTGTGCACTTCACAGAAAGATGGTACACACTGAAAAATGACAAATCCTTTTATAGAGACAAGTAATTACATGTTGGGGTCCTCATTCCTTGTTATGATCTAATTGTATGGCAGCACTTTTTTTCTAAAGTGAATATTACAATATTTTCCTTAATTGTTTTGGCTAGTTTTGCTAATGGGAGATCTACAGGTCTCATCTTGGATAGTGGAGCCACACACACCACTGCTATTCCAGTGCATGATGGATATGTACTTCAGCAAGGTATAAACTTCCATGATAACAGCATTGCAAATATCAAGGTTGAGTTAGCTTGATTTCTGCTTGTACAGTTTTGTTACTGCTTTTACATCTGTGTGTCCCCTTGAAAAAGGGAAAATGCAATAGTGTTCACTGACAAGTAGTTGGGAGAGTCTGTTCATGATTTGGATACTTCCCAGGTTAGTTGTTTTGGTTTTTATTTTGGATCCCCTCTTTCCCTTGTAGGTATTGTAAAATCACCACTTGCAGGAGACTTTATCACTATGCAGTGCCGGGAGTTGTTTCAGGAAATGAACATCGAGATAATTCCTCCATATATGATTGCTTCAAAGGTGGGAAAGTAACTTTATTTAGGAAGTGTTGTCTTGGGGAGAGGCTTAAATGTTTACCTGTTGCTTGTGTGCTCTACAATCTCAGGAGGCAGTTCGTGAGGGGTCGCCAGCAAATTGGAAGAGAAAAGAGAAGTTGCCCCAGGTCACCAGGTCCTGGCACAACTACATGTGTAATGTAAGTAGGTCATTCCTCCTACTCTCACCTCCCCTGAGGGTTCCATAAATAAGTTTTGTTTGCAAGTATATCAGTGTTTTCTCTTGAAGAAGTAAAAGGTCTTAAAAAGTTAGTACCAATTCTATAAATTATATAAAATTGAAGACTAAAGTTCATATAACCATGTTATTTTTAACTCCACAGTGTGTCATTCAGGACTTCCAGGCTTCTGTCCTCCAAGTATCAGATTCAACCTATGATGAACAGTACGTTACCTTCTTCTTTCTTGTAAAATCACTTGCCAGTTGTGCATGGGGTGCCCAGCCTGTTCATTGCTGTTGGCTGGTTTTGTTATGGAAGAAGGTTTTATCTAAAAACTGTTTATTTGTGAAAGTAGGAATACAACATAGACCCAGGTGATAGTTTTATGTTAAATATTCCAAGATGAGATAATAATAAATATTATTGGAAGTGTAAGTATTACGAATCACAATATTCCCGTTGGAAGTGTAGTTTATAACACTGCTTAGGTAACTTGACGTCCTGTTTAGAGAGCACTTTAATGTGTTGCTTTCTGCCTGATGCTCCAGGGTGGCAGCACAGATGCCAACAGTTCATTATGAGTTCCCCAATGGCTACAACTGTGACTTCGGTGCTGAGCGTCTGAAAATTCCTGAGGGATTGTTTGACCCTTCCAATGTAAAGGTAAAACCACTGTGATAGCTGTGATTGGAAGGCTCTGCATGACTAGGTTATCACATGGCTTCCTTTTGTATAATGTTTTTAATTTCTCTATTTGGATATATTTTCACTGTGAGGTTCTCCTGGGGGTAGAATTTGCCTGTGTTGAATTCTGGCTGGACAAGGGAAGGATGAAATGTTCAAAATGGGTGGTGACAAGCTCACTGGAAAAACAGGGCTATTTTTGTTCCTTCCCTAATAAAATACTTAACTCCTTCTCCAGTAATACTTGTAAATTCAACTCATTCAGGGCTTTTCTATGCCTTGCTCTTTTGAAGCAATGATGTGTAGATTGCTAATTTTCCCTGCAGGGTCTGTCTGGTAACACGATGTTGGGTGTGAGCCACGTTGTCACAACAAGCGTTGGAATGTGTGATATAGACATCAGGCCGGTAAGTGTTAGTCAGCCAGGCAGTATTTTAAGGCATAGATATTTTTGTGCTGATACATGTTTTTGGGACTAGAACAGCAGCAGTGAAGAAGTTTCCTAGGATAATGATAAATATGTCAGAATAATCCTGTTAGTATTATGTATTTGTGTATAGGAATATGTACCATTCGTGTTTTGTCTTATAAAATGCTAAACCAGGACCTTTTACTTAGGGTTTCTACCCATATTTAAAGTTCTGATGTACAGATTTTGTGGCTGGCACTGCATAATTTGGCTTGGACTGGCTTCAGATAAGCATTTATGTTTGTAACTTTGAGTGTTATCTTCAGATTTTTAGGCATCGTTAAGTTTAGAACATACATGGAATTTATAAAGAGTAGAAGGAAGAGAAGAAGTTCTAAAGAAAATGTTACTTTTAAAAATAATGTCCTATCTTTCTTAGGTGTCAATTTGATACAGGCTGCATGGGAGTTGTTTCAAAAATCTTTTCTCTTAACCAGCATGTGAGGAGGGCTTCATGGGCTGGGCCATGGTGTGTGTTCAGCAAGTGCAGCAATAGTGAGGTGGAAGACTGCTGCAGGGCTGCTGGGTTTTCTTTGGAGGTTGCATTCAGCTGTTAGAAAACCAACAATCTGGATACAGGGGAGATATGTAGGTTGAGGGTTCTCCATAGTAGAAATTTTTCTGTGAAATAATTTAGAATTATTAATCTTATGGCTTTTCTCTTCCTTTTGTAGTTTTGTATTAAGCTGCCCTGCAATATTTTAAGTCATTAAATAATTAATTGAATTGGTAGAGATAATACTGTTGGCATCAAGTGATGTATTACTGCTATTGACTATATATACTTGTGCTACCCCTCTCTATTATAAGAAAGAGCTGTTTCCAGAATGATTTCAGAATTAATGCTCTAGGTTGTTTTTTTCTCTTTTTAGGGTCTGTATGGCAGTGTGATTGTAGCAGGAGGAAACACTCTAATACAGAGTTTCACAGACAGATTGAACAGGGAGCTGTCTCAGAAAACCCCACCGGTAAAACAACTCTTGCCATTACTGCATTGAGTACTTAACGTTTTACTTTTCTGCCACATAAGTATGCAAGGATATCATGGCTTTAAATTTGTCAGGAACTTGACAGCTGAACAGATTTCTGTAGGCTTAAGAAACCTCCCTCTCTAAAGAAAAGAAGAATTCTTGGAGAGCTTTTATACAGATAAATTCCAATATTCCTTGAATATTTTACTGCCCCACTCTTGCTTTCAGATTGCAATCCTAAGTTCTGTAATTGTCCCCAAGCAACAGCCAGTATTTCCCTTGATGGTCTCTCTTCTGAAGTGTTGTTGACTGACTTGAGGCACATTCACTCGTTCTGCCTGAGGTCCTGTCCTGTCACTTCATTGTGAATTATTTTTCCTTGATTCTGCAGACAAATCACCAGGTTTTGTCTATTAGTAACATATTTGTATATGTTTTTAATCACTTGATGTCAAAGAAAGTATTGATACCTTGCACCTGAGAGTAGATACAGATTATGTATTTCTTGAATTTTACTACTCAAGCAAAAATGTTCTTCTTGTGACAACTCTGAAATGGTGAATGTTAGGAGAAACTGAGAAGTGTATTCACTGCTTATAATAGCTGAAGAAGAAGCCATTGAAATTCAAGATTTTATTGCTATAATAAGGCATTTTGAAAGCAAAAGGAATGAATGGGTCCAAAAAAGACTAGATGACTTAAGTCTAGCAACGTAAGTCATTTTAGTCCCAGTGCAGTTCTGGAGATGACAGTGTACACTGTGATATTACTGCTCTCCACCTGCCCCACTCCTTGCCTTCACCATTTGCTGTTGGGAGGCAAGGTAAAAACCACATTTCCTGTTCCACTGTGGCTGTTTTGAGTTCTAGATGCCGGGCAGATGAGCAGTATTGCAAATGTACTAAAATAGACCTTTTTCAGCTATGTGTAGGTATAGACATCAGGTTCCTTGTGCTGCTTGTCCCTGAAGGTCACCAGCTTGCAGTTTGTGTGATGTTTGGTTTTGCTCCTTCTCTGTGCAGAGCATGCGCCTGAAGTTGATAGCAAACAACACGACCGTGGAGCGGAGGTTCAGCTCATGGATCGGGGGCTCCATTTTGGCATCTTTGGTAAGTAAACCTGTGTTACTGTGTTGCTGTGCTGAACAGCACTGCCACCCAGAAATCTGATTCTCCAGACATGTGCATTGCTGTCTGTGCGACATAATCCTAATCTTGGCCATCCTCATGGTAATGTGAAGAGAATCTGTTTTAAAAAGAGTTGTGAGCATTTCCATTGACAACATATCCTGCCATGTTCTTCATTTTTAATGACAAAGCAACCTTGAAATACCTGCACTTTCCCTAGACTGTATCTAGTAGACTATGAAAGTGTCAAACCTGTTTCTGCATCATATTCCTGAGCTTAATTCTACAAGATACTGAGTACTGAAATGGTTTGTGGGGGTTAATTTATTATCATGGGAATGAGAGACTGAAATCAGCATTTGGTGCTGCACTTCCTGTCTTGTATTTAATATCTTAGCAATGAAATTCAAGGAAGAGACAGTTAAGCAGGTCAAGTCCTATTACCTCATTTAATGTAAGGATTTGCTTGTTTTCCCTCCTAGGAAAAACTCATCATGGTTCAATTAACCTTCACTTGTTTTCTGACTAATTGCTTTATTGTGTGTTGATTTTATTTATTTTTTAAATTTATTATTGTAGGGTACTTTCCAACAGATGTGGATTTCTAAACAAGAATACGAAGAAGGAGGGAAACAGTGTGTAGAAAGAAAATGTCCTTAGACCTCTTACTGTGAAAACTGCTGCCTGCTCGGTGCTCCTTCTGTTTCATAGCTTTAGCATACTCAGGAATGGGATGGACTCTTTTTTGTAGAAAATTTATATTGGGTTTTTTGCATAATTCAAGTTCCATTTTAACAAACCTTAGAAATCTTGAGATACCTAATTGGTACTATAATAGAAAAAGGATGTTTACATCCCTTGTAAAGCAATAATTCATGTAACAAGCATTTTATAATTTTGTATAAATGTCTATTTTCTCTAGTATCTTTTCCTGGGAACAGCTTTACAGGTTAGCTAATAGATAGAGGCATAACCTTGCAAATGCCTGTGCTTATTTATTAAATATTTCTTCTCTAATTTCTTGTCTACTTTCACATACTAGTCTTCCTTGCTGGTACTTTGGCCTTAAATTGCTCTTATTTTTCTCTTGAAAAATAAAATTTGGTCTTTTATATTTGAGCAACTTTGTGAGTACTTGCAGAGAAAGTTACTCTGCTGTTCGAAAAGTTGAAAATTTGTGTTCAGTGATCTATTTTAGTGTAAACTTTTACCGTCTCACAGAAGTGTTACATTCCATGGAGTGAATGTTATATTAAGCACTGGTTTGCTAATTTTTTTATTACGGAGCGGTTTCATTTCAGTACGCAAGCAATGCTTTCCACCTGATGTCTAAGAATGTATTAATGCCTTTGTGATGTAGGTGAGAAGCAAAACTTGTTCGAGACAGGGAAATTGAGACAAAGAATTGCCTCTCCAAGGCTGGGAGCAGAATCAGAAGCTTTCAGTGTGTGGCTTGACCCTGCTGCAGGCAGCTGTGAGTGCTGTGTGCTCACCGCTGCTCTGGCTCCCCCTGTGCCTCCCAGCAGGGTCTAAGTGCCTGTGTTTGCAGGGGAAAGGTGCACTCAGGGTCACAGGAATGGGGATGACTTCTTTTTTTCAGCAGGAATTGGCTGTCAAGATGCAGCTCGATGTTGCTTTTAAGCTTACTTTAATTTACAGTGGTGTGATGGTCTGTTTTGGGACACAATGAAGTTTTGCTCCTTATCGCAAAAGCTGTGGAAAACCAAATAGCATTTAGCTGATCTAAAAAAAAATAAACAGTACTGCTTCATTTCTGTATCCTAAAAGATCTTGTGGGTAAATAATTATGAGGCCTCTATTTGAAAAGTTTCACATTACCTCCAAATAATAAAGTAATTTATCAAACCAGTCTGCTTTTGTCTTATCATGAGAATCAGGAGTTGCTCTTGGGACAAAGTTGCTTGATCCAGATTTTCAAAGCTATTGACAAACCGTATTTCTCTTGCAAAATGAGGCAAACTGCAAAGCTCTACCAAGTGACCCAAGTCACCAGCTTTTGTCACTGTGGAAGAAAAAAACTCAGTCCAGTTTGCATTCAAGTGGAATATGAAACACAACTGAACAGCTACCTCAGCCCGCTGCAGTGAGTGGTGATTTTAAGCTTTCCTTCTGTGGCATGCTTGGATTTCATTATGCCAAATCAGCTTTTATCTTCTGTTTATCTTAAAAGAATTGGAGTACAGTAGTAGTATCTGTTAATATTCCACCAGCATAGGGAGAGCAAAACACTGCTGGAGGTTTTCTCACCGCTGTAAAGATTCTGAGTTTCAACAGTGTGAATTTTATGTGATGCAGAGGACTAAGTGAAGGTCAAAATGATGGAGACAGATATTCACAAAAACACTACTGGTTCCCTTGCAGTGTTTCACCAGATTATACTGCTGCACACATTTGCTTCCTGAAAGACTGGTATTTGTGACTAGATTTCTAGACCATCACCTGCAGAGGTTAAAAGCTTTCACGAAGTGTAAGGTGAAGGTGTTCCCATCAACTGAGAGCAACATCAGTACCTACTTCAATTCCATAAAAGACTGCAGTCTTTCTTCAAAAATTTTGCACTGCAAAAAAACACCTGTTTGAATTTGTCGTGGAAATCTAGCTAGGACAACTGTATTGTTAGAAGTTCCCATGCTGAGTATTTAATGCTTTCTAAGTAGCCAGACTTAAAGCAGGGGAAAAAATTCCTTGTAGCAGGCCAAAGAGCCCATTTACCAGTGCATTTATGCAGAAAGCAAATACACCCTGAGTAGCTTACCTGTAACTCAGGGAAAATGTTCAGAAAAATGTATCAAAAAATATATCACAAAAACAGCAGGAAAAACGTGAGCTCATATGTGAGCTTCAGATGCTTTCATGTTTCTGTCTGGTTTTAATGCATATTTGTTAAACCAAAGCAGGTAAATATTACCCCTACACTTCTTACTGTCAGCTGGCACTCTGTGGCTGCTCTTCACTGTTCCTAGTGTATGTCTCACTCTTGTAACAGCTGGCTAACCTGGAAACATGAGAAATTATATTATTTGAGTTAGGCACTAAAGCTGCTTTTTAATTCCAGATCTCAAGTTTAATTAAAGTCAAATGCAGTATTAAAAAAAAAACAAAAAAAAGATGGAGACTCTCTGGAATGCTCAGTGGAGTTGTTTGTGGTTCCAGAACATGATTGATGTTCCACAGACACTTGACCAATTGCTTGCAGTGCCCTTCCAGCATGTTACTGGCTCTGGGATTTCACAGCAACATCAGGGAACTTCCTTTCCAAGACCTTCTGCCTCGTCCTCTCCAGGTTTTGCTGCCTCGCCCTTTTCCGTAAGGATTTTTCAAGTCTGAGTCTGAAACAGAGAAGTTGGTGTGGTTAATTTCCAGCCAGCTTGTGACCACCTTAATGAGTTCTCCCAATCAGATAGAGGCTCTCAGTGATTAACAACTTCAGTATTTGTTTGCTTTTGAGAAGTAAAAAAGCCTTCAAAGTAATATTTTTACCCTGCTTCTGAATTCTACAGGAATTCAGCCTCTGGGAGGATTTTTCATAGTCTGCATTTGAAGTTACTTCTACAGTGCATTACTGCATAACCATGTCTCTTAGGAACTAAGGTGGGAACAGAAAAAAAACAGCAAGCTGTAATTTTAAAAAGCCTAATTTTCAGTCTAGTAGCTGAAAACGAGAAGATTACTGCTATTTTTTCCTTTTAAAGAGGAATAAGGACAGAAACAGATCAGAAGATTACTTTCAATGTCAAAATAATCTTTTTACCTGATAAAGTGATTCACATGAGGTAAGTAATAGAATCTCTTCTTTTTGTGTTTTTTGTTCAAGTGCCATGGTATTGGCCATTCCTTGTAACTGTACCTGTGGGAGACAGATAAAAATGATTGCAGAACGTACACATTCTCTTCATTCTGGGATTCTACGAGCTTCTCTTGGTTTCAAGTACAGTGATAAAGTGGTCTAGGAGATTGCAGAATTTGTATGTGTGTATTTATTTCCAGCCCTTGCTGGTTTGGTTTGTAACTGCATCTCCTGTGTTCTATACAGTCTATGCATCCTTCCTGGACTAGATAAGGATGTCCTGGTAGAGAGACACAGCAAAAGAAAAATTCCCACATTGAGAAATGAAGTTTTCCATACCAGAAGGTGCGTCCCAAGAAGTCGTGTCTCCACTCGCCAGGGACTGGCTTTTCATGGCCTGTTTGTAAAAGCCTCAAAGCAATTTCTCTTTCTCTGACAACCAAGTCTATGTTTCTCATAGATGTTTCTACCTGGAAATGGTAAATAGTTTCAGAATGCACCAGCAAAAAACAATGACAATTTAAAAAATCTCGAAGACCTGAGACAAAATTTAAAGGGGAGACAAAGGTAAAGCATGCTGGAATTTGATCACGAGTTCTCTCTCAGCAGGCCCTGTGTACTGGAACGGTAAGAAATGGGTGCTTCAAAAACCTCAGAGCAGGACAGATATGAAATACCTGACAGTGATATTTGATTAAAGACCAGCTGGGTAATGCATAAAGCCAGATCCAACGTTGATGCAGAAGTATAGGAAGCTCTGAGGCAGGGGTCAGAAGGAAGCAGGAGAAGCAAACAAAAGATTTGCTTTGGTTTGTAGTGGCTGTTGGTTGTTTTAGTTTTCACTGGAGTCTGGTCACAGCCCCAGTAACACCCACTGGACAATGAGAAAGCTGCCTTGACCAAACTATGACTTGAGCAATTAGTGTCTACACTAAAAGCAGGGAAACAATTTTTACCAAGTTTACAAACACTTTTTCTTTCAGCAGTTTTACTTAGGAGTTATATTTTTTATGTAGTATGAACAATTTACCTTTTCTAAACGTTCTGGGCTTGGCATAGGCTTGCGCTGTCGTTTGCATTCTTGCTCTAAAGTTAAGAGCATATTCTTTTCTTTCAGCAAGACATACCTAGAACAGAAAGCACAGTAATTCAAAAATAACTTCTGGATAACTAAGCAGTTATTCACTTACTCTCTGTAGTCCCAAATCCTGTACCTGCTGGCTTCACATAAAGAAACAAAAGAGGAGAGTGAGGGAGACAGTCTACTTAGTGTGGAATAAAGAAGGCTTAGAAGGGAAGAGTTTAACACTAAGTTGTCCTCCACTACCTAGGCAGAGCCAGATTCTTCTTACAAGGACACAGGAAAAGGACAAGACAAAGCAAGGGAAAAGCTGTTCCCAGTAATGATTAAGTTCTGTGGCAGAGTGACGTTACTGGATCGTAAGTTCACCAGCCACACTTTATTAAAATAAAGTGCAGAGCTGCTCTGAAAGAAAAGAAGCTTCTTCACTAAAACTTACCAAAGTTTGTGCAAGTCTTCACTACTCTTGCCCCTTAGCTGCTTTATATTCCATGAATCCCCTGTAAAAAAATAAAAAAACACCATTAATTTAATGGAACAAAGTTCTCTTATTCGAGAAAAAACAAAAGTGCTTCTATTAGGCTCAGCTGACACAACAGTACAAAGACCACTTCTTAAAAAAATACTACTGCTTGGACAGCCATCCTTGAGGATATTCAGCTTTGCTTTTAAAACACAAATACAAAAAGGCAATTACTGTAAAGGTAGTGTTTATTTGTGTTTGTTAAAGGCTGGCAATAAGGAAAACTGTCATATGAAACTTTACACTGAATGGGTTTTTTTCCACAGTACCTATATTTCATCAAAGCACATCTCTTCTGTGATACACTCTCACTTCAGAGCAAGGCAGAGGATTTACAGCAAAACATTTTGCTGCACAATTGCTTTCATAAACACTGAATACACACAGCAAAAATGATCAAGCATAAAGACGCACAAGCAGATGTATGTACATATTCACAAAAAAATAAGTTATACATAGCCATGAATATTCCCTATGATGCAAAAAAACTCAGGCTGTCAGATTTCAGCTCAAAGATCACTATCAGAAATGCTAAATGTAACTCACCAGACTTTACGCTTTTTTCCCCCCAGTTTCCTGGATCATCAAAAAACTCCTCCAGACCTCTCCGAGATACAGTTGTGTGCAGGAACTTCATCTGACAGAGGGGCTCAGCTTTTGGTAGGTTCTTGTGGTACAGATTCAGTGCCACCCTGCATAAAAGTTAGAAAGAAATGACATATGATTAAAAAAATAATATTCCACTAAGTAAGAATATTTGTTTCATTCACAAAGGCTCAAGTCCTACAGACAGACCACGGCCTGGGGGGGAAAAAAGCAGGGGTTTGGTTAGTCACAAAAATGCCATCTCGGTGTTTTGTCCTCTCCCTCATCTCGTCTAATTATCAATTTTCTATACTCAGAGATAAGTAAAAATTAAAAATCAAAAATTAAGGAATAAATTTGAGCTATGCTGTACAAGAGTAGATCATAGACTCACAGAACTTTTAGCATCAGAAAGGACATCTGGAGATCGTCCAATCCAACACCCCTGCCAAAGCAGGGTCACCTGGAGAAGGTGACACAGGAAAGCATCCAGGTGAGTTCGGGGGGTCTCCAGAGAGGGAGAATCCACCCCCTCCCTCGCAGCCTTACTGGCAAAAGCTGTGGACATGGGAACGCACAAAACCCACCCACGCTGGAAGCACCAGCACAATGACTGCGGGACTCTGCAGGCACAGGGAACCGCATCGTGCTGCCCTTACACGGTGCCTGCAGCCCTCAGGCCGGCGGAGCCGGGACACACGGCCACCGGGACACACGGCCACCCGCCTCCCGCCAAGGGCTCTCCTTCCTCCCGGTAACCGCGCCCGTCCCCCCGTGCCTGAGCCCGAGTCCCCCCGGCGCGGGGCGTACCCGGGGAGTCCCGGCCGAGCCCGGGGGAGCCGGAGCGCGGCCATGAGGCTCCGGCCCAGCGCGGCCATGGCCGCGGCCGCCGCCATTGCCCGCCCTCCCACAGCGCCGCGGGCACGGGGCGGGAGCTGCCCTTTTCCAAGATGGCGCCCGCCCGGCCTCACCCCGCGCTCTCCCACTGTTCAGGGAGCACAGGGAAGGCTCTGCCCTTTCCCAAGATGGCGCCCGCGCGGCTTCGCTCCGTGCCCTCCCACCGCGCCGGGGGCACAGGGAAGGCTCTGCCCTCTCCCAAGATGGCGGCCGCCGGCTTCACCCCGCGGCGGGAAGCGGCGCCGGCGGCCCCGCCCCGTGCCAGTCCCAGCCATGGCGGCCATGAGCCGGGTGCTGCGGGCGGCCGCGGCCTGGGCGGCGCGGCGGGCGGGCAGCACGGGGATCACCGGGATTACCGGGAATACCGGCACCACCGGCATCAGCGGGATCGCCCCCCGCCTCCCCGGCACCCTCGGTACGGCCCCGGCGGGGGAGCGGCGGGGCGGGGGCGGCGGGGGCGAGGTGACCTTGCGGAGCGGGGCAGAGGTGCCCTCCCGGCGGCCGCGGGAGGGCCGGGGGCTGAGCGGCTGCAGCGCTGTGTCCCCGTTCCTGGGAAAAACTGCCCGGTTTGGGTAAAACACGGATGGAAACGGGCGGGAGGCCCTCCCTTCTGGCGTTCTAATTGTCGATTTACTTGGCCCTGTGTGGTGACAGTCACTGATTCACGTGCTTACAGGTAGATATAGATGTGTCTAAAGTTAGAAGAAAAACAGGTTCATGCTGGCAAAATACGAAATTATTTCAGCTGAACTGCAGGAAACTCAGCTGCTGTTGTACACGCTTCTTTTTTTTTACTTTGCCCACGTTTGTTTGACCTTGTCCTGGCATAAGCACCGACAGGATACAAAACCATGATACTCTGGTTCAATTTTCAGTTCCTGTACGACACAGCGGCGACCATGGGAAAAGAATGTTTATCATCAAGGCAACAAGTTTTTATGATTCTCGATTTCTGAGCTTGTTGGTGAGTTAAAAATCGAACGTGTTGCATTCAGTGTAACACATCACTTGCAAATGGTGTAAGACTTATATTCTAAAATACAATTTCCTCTGTTGTTTATATGATAGCATCTAAAATGTTGCTGGCGCTATTTAAATGAACAATTTCAGGTCCTCTTTAAGAATCTTTTGGTCATATGCTGTAAAATCAGGGCTATTTGAAGTTTAAAGACTGGCTAGATAGCAAAGCTTGTGATAGTGCTTAAATTACTGCTATAGTAGCATTCTTAAATTACATCTCTGTGTTCATATATGCATGACCCACAAATGCTTTCTACTCCATCCTCCTTTTTGAAACACATCAGTTACTTTTCTGCAGGGTTTGCCTTCACTTATCTACACCAATAGCAACAGAGGTGAGATTTAGGAAGCCTGACCTGAGTTTGACCCCTCCAAAGCCGGGTTTTGGATAAATGCTATTATGAGCAGCGACAGCCAATTTGATACAACTCCCTTCATGTGATCAGGACTGCTTTGTGTGCCTTCCACAGCTACAGAGCCCACATTGGTGTTGGATTATTGCTTTGCTGTCAGTGCCTCATTGCAGCTGAGTGCTGGAGCCAGTCGTGCCAAGATGCTGAGGCAGATTTCAGGGAGGTGTTGCTGTTTGCTGCTGCACAGACAGATCTCACTGGGAGATGGGAATCTGACCTGAACAGGCTCATGGGCTGACACAGCATCACTGTTGTGTGTTCTAGTTCATTAATTAACTCATTGCAATCAGCAGTGTTTACATACAGCATCCCTTCCCAACCTAGGAATGCGAATCTAAGAGTTATTACCTTTTTCAGACAGACCTCTTGCAAATTTTGCCAGGGTTCTGAGTTCCCCACACTGTTTGTTTTTATCCCCTCTGCAGAGATTCTATTTATTCCTGACGGGAATACCAGTGGCCGTGCTCTTAACATACATCAACGTCTTTATTGGTGAGTGCTCTGTCAAGGCCAAGCAAAGTACAGTCAAAGTTATTAAATGGGAATTAAGCATGCTGGATACAGAAAAAAGACTCTTTCAGGGCTTTCTCTTTGGAAGACCATGGAACTGGCCTAACAAATACAGTGATATTGTATAAATACCTAGAAAATGTTCCCAGTATATTTGCTTTAGTTGTTGTTTTTTTAAAAAAAGTTTCTCACATTAAAAAAAAAATGCATTCCCTCTTTTGGCTGTCTTTGAAGGATCAGTGAAGTTCAGTGACTTGCTTTAACAAGACTGCATCTCTGGCTATTTATTTAGCAAAAATGTCCAATTCAGCTTGTGTTAAATCTAGTGCTGTAATGATACGTAATTAATTCAATAGAGAAATTAGGAAAAATCCACACTTTCAGCTCCTATACTTTAAAGGGCATTCTGTGGACTTGATCCAAGTTGTTTCTTCTGTACAGCTGTTGATTTCAGCCTTTTGGTGTGTTACTGAAGATCTGTGAGCTAGATACTTGCAGTGTGATGTGTCTGCAAAAATTGCGAGTTCAGTTTTTCTGAATAGAGCTCACACTGAGGGATTAAGTGCTCTCTATGTGGAATAATGATCTTTTCCTAATCTGAAAGGCAGAATATAAGGTAGCTTTGGAAAATAATCACAGAGTTAAATATTCCTCCCCTCCTTTCCTTGTCAGGTGAAGCTGAACTTGCAGAGATTCCTGAAGGTTATATTCCGGAGCACTGGGAATACTACAAAGTGAGTGCAACGTGCAAAAGGGTGGGCATGTTATGGACAGCCTTTCTCTTGAGGATACTTTTGGGAGTAAAATGTATGGAGTATGATGATGGCTATCAGTGTAGTAAAACTCAAATAGTGCAGTTCTGATTTTGGTAAACTTTTTAGTGCCTTTGTGGGACATGTATGAGGCTGTAGGAAATTATTGGCATGAGCAGATGCAAATGCTCTGTGTGCAGTGAAGTGCTGAAGCTGTATGCCAAGAATTCTTCTATAATATTCCTAAATAGTAAGAACAGTCCTCTGCATTCATAATATGCAGGGTTTGTCTTTATTTCTTTTATTCAATGTCTTAAGAAACTGGAGTTAAAAGTTACATCTCTTTCTTTTGTACTGTTAGCCAGTGTTTTTTAAAGTCCAATATCACACACACTTTTGTATCTAGAATTGAAGATTTTTATAGTCACAAACTCAAGGTTGTATGTTTTTAATTTAATTGTATTTTCTTAAAATCAGTCCCTGGCTTCTTGCTGCAAGCACTGTTTTGTTTCTGACAGGAAGTAATTTTGTTTATGATAGGAAGTCATTGAATAGCAATATTACTGTGACTGTTTCAGCTCATTTAGACTTTTGTTCCTAGTGAAATGCCCTCTGTGTGGCAGCAAAACTTTGAAATGTGGCTGATTACAGTAAGGTTTGGAGTCCACTTCTGTGATTGCAGTGGCAGTTTAAGGAACTTCAACAGAAAGAAAACAAATTATGTCTTCTATTACATTTTATTTTTGCTACACAACAGTCATCTATTATTTTGGCATTTTGGCATCAGGTTATTTTGGCATTAAGAATCCCGAAAGAAATAGGATTTTTTAGGGTTCTGATCCCAAAATGGTTGTACATGTTTGTAACTTTATTGTCATGGTTGAATGGCAGCAATCTGGTGTTGATGACATCTTTTCAGGACTGTGGATATATGAACTGATTCAGTTATGGTGACATTTCTAGTTGGAAATTGCACAAATAATCTCTGCTGTTACATTTTCCAGCACCCCATAAGCCGCTGGATAGCTCGTTACGTACTTGACCCCCCTGAGAAGAACTATGAGAAGGACATGGCTATGATTGATGTGGAAGCAAGGAAAGCTGAACTGAGGTATGTTCTGTAGTTGGGGGAGTTAAAATCCTGGTCCATACTGTATCTGATTCCTTGATTTTGCATGACATACTGAGCTGGATGCTGACATAAAGTGTTTTCATGTATCCCCTGAGTGCAGCCTGCACTGGCTGCTGCTACAGTGGCAGTCACAGTTTCTGCTGTCGCTGCCCTCTCAGGATTCAGGTTACCAGAACAATCCAAGGGCAGGGGCTCTTCAAAACACTTGGTAAAAAGGTATAGCTCTGTCTTCCTGAGTCAGCAAATGGAGAGCTCTTTTTGCCCCTGCTAATGCTCACAGCTAGAGACGAACCTGTGATAAAACTGCCAGTATTTTTATTACTCCTTTGTGGAATGACTTGCTGGAAAAAAAGAAGCGAAATAGAAAGATTTAATAGCTCATGTCTTAGTTGAACACTTCATATTTTGATACTGCCTTTTTCAGCAGTATTTATAAACTATTGATGCTAAAGTCATTGCTTTGTCAGTAATGCCCTGATGCTGAACATCAACAAGCTTCATGTTGAGGGTGTCTATTGCCTTTTTTTCAGGCTCCTGGAGTTGGAGGCACGCAGACTGATGAGACACCGGGGAGATGGACCTTGGTACCATTATGAAACACCTGACAAAAATCTTGTTGACAATTCTATGAAATCCACACCTGACAATTAAACAATTTTAGGACAGTATGCATGGTCTTAAATGCATACTGACAAATTGTGACTGAGCTATGGAACAGACTTGCTGCTGTTTGCTCATGGAAATGAATAAACAATGTTTGTGTTGATTCCAGTATCTTGAAAGAAACTGTTTGGCAGTAAAGCTCATACAGCTATTAAAGCTGTTAATCAGTGAAAATGCTTTATGTCAATTGCCAACAATCACTCCTTTCCTTCAGAAGATACATGAAACGAGTGGGTAATACTAGTTTTCATTTTGTGTTTTCTAGGATTAGAGTTTTAAGTGAAAGATAGAAGAAACAAAGGGTTTTTTCTTTCTCAGTGCTTTGTGTCAGGTAATTGGTGGGAGATAAACGAAGTAAAAAAATACCTTCACACATACCATGCATTTTCAGAACTGCTCAGCTGTTCTTCTGCACCATTTTTGGCAACTTTGTAGGGAATATGAAGGGTTCTCTCATCACCTGGCAGGTTTTTGCCACTAGAGGGATGTGTTTCCTTAGGTTCTACAGGCCGTGGTACTTGGGTTTAAATTTCTCTCGAGTGATGGAAAGTGCCTCTTACAGTTTGTGACTCTAAATTATCTCTTCATATTCAAAAGCCTCACTTTTTGAAGGAAATAAGCCCAAACCCTTTACTGAACCCATATCATGTAGTGATTTGAAACTTAAAAGATTAAATTCAATTTTTTTTTGCATTAGGCAACACTGCATGGACTATTTTAAGCAAAAGCTGCCTCATTTGCTGTTTCCTGGCACTGCCAAACATTAGAAAGACATTGATTTTCTATCAATGCTTTGCTTGTCCTTTTTGTTAGAATCAATCTTTCAGGTTAGATGGCTCATATGTCTTATTATGACTCTCATTGTTTATAAATGCTGAGTTATTCATAAGAGAAGCCATTAAAAAAGCACAAAGTCTCCTCAGGTGAAATAAATCTGTCTGACCCTGTATTAAGGTTTTTATCCAGCATCCAATGATGCTCACAAGTCTGATGTAATTGTCTGTTTTTCAGTAAGTCTAAAACCACTCCATGGACATCACATTCTGCCCTTGGTGTTTCATGTTCCCAACCCTTGATTTTTTATTGGAAAAAAATGCTGAGAACGGACTGTGCTGCTCTGTGTACACTCACAGCCTGCTCATAGCTGAGTACAAACAGTTTTCAATTTTATTTTTGAGATTTTCCTAGAATCATCTTTTGAAATCTTTACTTTTGAGGTGAAAGGTGGTTCTAGCAAGGCTCACATCACCTCCTTGGATCAATGAATCCTTGGGTATAGTGTGGACTATGGGTGGAAGGCTATTCATTACTTTATGGATCTTCATTTTAAATGGGCTGGTCATTTCTTCAATGCTGTTGCTGCCAGGCATATTTAGTAATTGCAAGATATTGCTTGAAAACAATAGCAATATTTTTTTCCTACAGAGTTCGGTCTATTCCTCCTTCCTCTAACATTATTCTTTCAAAGAGAAAAGCAGAGAGAAAGGCCAAAAAAGGGCATTTTAAGGTAAAGGTACTGCCCCTGAAGACACAACATTGGAGGTTGGCTCCCGGCATCGGCACAGGCTTCTCGGGCATCCCAGGCTGGGCATTCCTGCCCCATATCCCTCCACACCAACCTGCATATACATATAAAGATTTATATACATATATAAAAACGTATACATATATACATATATATACTCTCATGCACACATATATATACAAATGTATACATACACACACACACATACATACATATATACACACATATGTAGTCTTTAAAAGCTTAAAAATAAATAACAGAGCGTATAGCAGGGTATTACCGGTCAGAGGGAAGCCTGCCCCGGGCTACCCGGGCAGAGCAGCCGCGGAGTCTCCGCGCTCCCCTCCTGGTTACGGAGGTTTCGGGGTGAATCGCGGGCCCTCGGCGGGAATCCCGCCCCGAGAGCCGCCCTGCCCCTCGCCCGCCCCCGCCGGGACCCTCGAGTGCCGCCGCAGCTGGTGCCGCTGCCGCTGCCATTGGATTAAAAATAGCATCTGCCCTCCCCCTGCCCTCCCTCGGGCCCGGCTCCCGCCGCCGCCCTGCCCCGGGCCCGGCTGCCCGCCGCCTCCATCGCCCGCGCAGAGCGGCTCGGCAGGGAGGGCGGGCGGCCGGGAGCGAGGGAGGGAAGGGAGGGCAGGGAGGGAAGGGAAGGGAAGGGCAGGGAGGGAAGGAGGATGCAGCGGGCCGCGCTCTTCCGCGGCGGCGATGCGCAGATGGCCGCCGGGGACCTGGGCGAGCTGCTCGTCCCCTACATGCCCACGATCCGGGTGCCCAAGTCAGGGGACCGGGTCTACAAGACGGAATGTGCCTTCTCCTACGACTCGCCCGTGAGTGCAGCGAACCACCCCGGGCTGCCTCCGCGCCCCCGCCCGCCGCGGCCCCTTCCCGTCCCCGCCGCAGCCCCTCGCACCCTCCCCGGGCCGCTGCCTCCCCCTCAGGCTTCAGAATGCCCCCATCCCTCCCTCCCTCCCTCCACCTGCCGCGGCCCCTCGCCCCCGGCGCTCCCCCGGCCCGGGGTCGCGGCTGCGGTCGCGGCGCTCCCCGCACATCGCTGCCGGCTCGCCCGCGGCAGCGCCGCTCCTTCCTGCGTTTGTTTGTTTATTTTCTTCCTTCACGGCGCTCTGAAGTGGTTGCTTGGACACGGGGATTTTGTGGTTTTGGGGAAACTTCCCTGCTTGCTCAGGTTGTCCGGGTCTGCCCGCTCTACCCGGAGCCCTGCTTTGGCTTTCACACCGAGGTGGTAAAAAAGGGACGGTAATGGCCTTCTCGTTGGTATGTTTTGGCGAGCAGATGTCAATTATTTTGCTTTCCTACTGCTTCGGTGCTCATTCTATTCAAAAGCCTCATAGAAAGCTTCCAAGGTAAAAGAATGAGCTTCACGCTCATTCTGAAAATCAGCGTGAAAGTTCCCCTGAAACACTTTCTCCCCCAGGGTTTCAGTTACATCACTGAACTTCAATGAACTTGTAGTATTTCCCCACCAGCTCGGTTCGTTTGCTGTTGGATGAATGTTTCATGTGCAGTAAACTTTCTATGGCGTTATTTCTATGGTGTCTTGCAAACCGTGCACTAGCTCCACAGATTGTGTGTGTTCCTCAGCAGATTTGGGGCCTGACACATTTTTAACTTCACTAATACTGGAAGCCTTCATAAATGGGCTGTGCTTTGTAAGAAACAGGTGCTTAGAAACTAGACTTTTTCAGCAGAGGTTGAAAATGGTATTAAAAGTTGCTTCTCCACAGAAAGCTGAGGTTTCCTAAAGGTGATTGAGCAATGTATGTTGATGTTAATGTCAATAGCAGCAATCAAAAGAAAGCTCATTACATTACAGAATATTCAGTGAAAGATACATTTCAGACACATTCTTGGAATCCTGTATCCCTTTCTATTTGATAAATCCCCCTCTCTTTAGTAATTCCTTATAATACAGAATATCAGACTTGATTTTAAAGGTGACTCAGCTGTCTGGTGTTCATCATGTCTTGTTGAACAGAGGTTATTTTTACCCCCACTCTTCAGATCTCAAGTGTCACCCAGCAGCCCTGACTGTACTGGGAGCTGGGCTGATTAGAACTGCCAAATCGGATCCACCGCAGAGGCGATAATTGCATTATATACTTAAGAAGGTTTTGGCGGGGGAAAATCAATATGCCACATTCTTTCCTTCAGATTTCTGCTTGGGTGAACACACGGTTGATGTTTTTAGTAACACTTTCAGGCTTCTTCGATATTATGGTTTATAAAAAGTTTCTGTTAGCAAGTAGGAAGGGATATAAAATACTGCTACAGATTAAAAAACAATCAATCACCACTCCCTGCAACAAGCCTCAACTGAACACAACAAAAGCTGTGTTTATCTAAACAATATGTTTGAACAAAACATTTGAGCCAAACTTAACAGAAATTATGGATAAAAGTAGCAAGAAGAGTGGGAACCAGCTTCTGTGATTTTAAATTTTTTTTTTTTTAATTTTTTTTTTTTTATTTTTTTTTTTTACTAAAAAAATGTTTAATCCTTTTGACATTACCAGGAAGATATTTCAGAATTAGGAAAATGTTGCCCTCCAATGTAAAAACTTCTTGTTTAAATTGTGTTAGGGGCATTCACTGGGCAAAAGGCTTGGCTGAATTTATGCAGTACCAGTGAAAATAAAAGCAGTCTCAGTTTCTGTTGTTTCCCACAGCTTTTTAGCCCATACCACTTCTCAGCTTAGCTGAGGATTTACCTCAGATTTTATTTTAAATTCCCATATAATCTAACAGATACTTGAATATTGTTTCTAGGATGGCGATTCTAAGGGGCAAATGTGACGTTTCAAATGCTTTCTAGGGTAAAGCACTGTCATTTGCAGATTGAAAGTAGCAAAGCTGTGGTTTTGCAGTTCTTCACTCAGAAGGAAAGTGGAGAGATACAGACAGGTTGTTGCTTGGCTGAAGGGAAATGTTTGTGTTTTGTATTATGTTAATTTTGTGACTTATTTTCTTAGGTTATTGATGTATTACCTAAGTAAGCCTCTTCCTCTTGAGGTACCTGCCTCTTCTTAAAAGAAGATACACTGTTTATTGGCCCTGTTATAATGTTCAAGAATTTTAAAAACCACTCTTGGTATTGTTAGCCATGCTAAAATTCCACATTGCATTTTTGCTGGAGGAGGTTTTTTCCCTTGTAAGAATATTTCTCAGTATTTCCTCACATCTTCTCATTTTGCCATTTAAAAATATGCTCCTTGCTACAGTTTAACTTCAGCATCTCATGTCATACCTGGTCATGCAGCAGCTCTACACTCAACTGTGTTTAGCCATATTAATTGTATATTAATCTTTTCCCTATAAGTATGTGTTGTGATCTTTAAAATACACTGCAAACCATCAGACCTGTGAGTGTTAGGATACAGTGTAATTTTATTATTGTAGAGAAAGATGCTGACGCAAACTTGCAAGGACCAAGCAGAGTGGAATTGTCAAAATCAGATCTTTTCCTGTCAGGGGGTGCCAAAGAAAATGAGGGACTGGGAGTGAGTAGCTCCCTCTCTACTTCCAGCTGTGCAAAGCTTAACGTGGCAGTGAGACGTGGCTTTTGCTGCCCTGTTTGTCGCTCTGTCAGTTGTGTCGTCTTGTCTGGGTTTGAGTAGTGCATGTTCCAGTGGATATAGGCAGCTTCACTGATTGCTCTCTAAACTGGTCGAGGTTCCTTTTCCATGAGCTTTAGATCTTCCTTGGATGAAGATCTGGGAACAATGTCACCTTTGTGCTACAATGAGAGTCATTATCTGAGAGACTTCAGAAGTGAGAGCTGGAAGTACAAGTGGCTGTTTAGTGTATTAATCCACGTGGATTAACTGTAGCATGGTGATCTTGTCAGAAAGGTGGTATTGTTAGAAATACCATAAACAGATGAGAAATTCATGTCCTTAGATTTGGCCTACTTCCAACAGACTGTACTAGGATTGGTCCCTGGAAAGTTGGCAGGAACAGAAGGCAAATTTCTTTGCACTTAAGAGACCTTGTGACACTTTTTAGTTTGCTTCTCTCATAAGATGAGAAAATATGCAGTTTATGATTTACATTTTAATTACTCTTTTGAGGTTTTTTGGTGTCTTATAAAAAACCTGTGTTTCCCTGAGGAAGGCTTCTACTCCAGTTAGCCATTCCTTTGTACAGGAATTGGGGAGGGAAGGCAGGCTTCCTACAAAACACAAGCCTGGCCTAGTGTTTAGTATTGCTTCCCCAGGGACTGACCCTGCAGCTGTGGGAGCCAAAGACTTTCCTGCAATTTGGCTGGCAAAGTCCTGCACCTCTCATTATTTGGATCTGAGCTCCCTCCTGGTGACTTTCTCCCCATCTGACACTGCTGTTGGTTTCCTCTCTCCTGTTTTGTCCACCGTGACTTTTTTGGTGGATAAACCTGACTTTGTGTTCAGTAGAATGAAGATATAAAGGTTTTGTTAAATAATCTTTAGTAGTACTATTATTTTTTTGGAAGTACAGTACTTAGCTTTGGAAATTCCACCTTTTAATGTGATCCTGGTCTCAAAGACCTCTGATCATTTATCACAGAATTACAGAGTCATAAAATGCTGAGTTGGAAGAGACCCATGGGGATCATTGAGTCCAACTCCTGGCCCTGCACAGGACACCCCAAAAATCCCACCATGTGCCTGAGAGTATTGTCCAAACATTTCTTCAGCTTTGTCACGTTTGGTGCCGTGACTGCTTCCCTGGGAGCCTGTTCAGTGTCCAACTACCTTCTGGGTGAAAAACCTTTCCCTGACATCCAACCTAAACCTCCTCTGACACAGCTCCATGCCATTCCCTCAGGTCCTCACTGGTCATGAGTGACACATCTGGGGGAGAGACAACAGCTGGAAAAGGGATACAAACTGGAGTATAAAAAGGGCTGATGTGTGAGCTATGGGTGCTGCACATGGATGTGCTCCAAAACCTTCCCTGCAAAGGGCGTTGGTGACAGCCCCAGCAGAGCTCATGAGCCCCACAAGGTGACAGGACCAGGCAGTCAGGCTCTGTAGAGAGCAGGACTGTGTTTGTTTGAGCAGCTGAAAGTTTGGCTTTGCTCCACTGGAAAATCTTGCTGCTGACAACAGCTTCCTTTGTGAATCCTGCTGACTTCATTTTTGTGGCTCAGGAACTCTGTAATGGTTATGTTGGGACAATTCCCAAAGGCTGAGCTGAGCTGATGCTCTGCTGTTTGTTGTGCAGTTGAGACTGAAATCCTTGAGAGTCTGGAGTGTGTAATGGATATCAGTGATTGTGTTGCATAAAACATTCTAGAAATAAGCAGCTCCTGTCTGGCAGTTCCTTTAGTCAATATTCCTTGAAGAAAATCAGAAAGTCACTGAGGCTGGTGTCTGTGAGGGGTAGGCTTGGATCTTATTTCTATTGATGGAATGAGAGCAGCCGAGAAGAAACAAGAGGTCTGAACACTCCAGAACAAAGGGAATACTCCAGATGAGGGTTTTGGCCGAGCTGTAAAATGACCTCCATTTAGTGAGGCAGTGAATTGCCTGGTGGTGGGTGATCACCTGGACAGTCAGAGCAGTGTGGTACTGTTGCTTCACAGGGAGATACCAAAGCTGTCACATGAGCACATGTTTTGCTGGCTGGGAGTGCACCAGATCACTCAACTGGTTCACATCAGTGAACTGATTGGTCTTCTGAAGCTGGAGAATGGTAGCGTCGGTAGAGGTTGTGCCTGAAGTGGTTGACACATGAGAAATAACTATGGTGCTTGGGAGAACAACCATCATGTATGTGCACTTTGTGTTTCCTTGGGGTTGATTTAAATTTGGATCTTACTAGCTGTTTTCTCTTCATGTGTTACTGACCATCCTGTTATCCAGAGTGGTGATGGACTGGAATATTTTGGGTAGCAGAGAGACCTGAGTTTTGAGGTACCCAGAGTGTCAGAGGATAAATACAGAGATGCAGACAAATGGACAGTGCCAGGGTTCTGCTGAATTGCTGTGGAACCGTAACATTTCCTCTCAGCTCTTCTCCCTAGCTTTTCAGTTCTGGAAGCACAGCAGTTGTTTTTGTGACCAACAGAGCTGTACAGGCTCTGCACTAAGCAGAATCCCTACACCTGAGGTGCTTTGGATGCAGTGCAGGTGGCCCTGCTGGGGCTGCAGAACTGGCTGGAGCTTGGCAATCAGCTGTGGTGGATCTCAGACTCCTCTGAGATCCAGGGGCTCACACCGTCTGCACCTGGACAGACTGACCCCAAACAGTGGTGATGGATGGAAGTTCTCTATCCCTGGTTGCAGGTTGGAAGTACTCCTGACCCAGCATTAGTTTTGCCATTGTATTTGCTCACTAGCTGTGAAGCTGATCCTGCCTGTGCATGTGACTTGTCCAAGACACTGCTTTGGAATTCATCTGCCCTGCTCTGGAGCCCACCTGTGATTTATACGTGGGAGTGAGCAGTCGATCCACCTCTTAGAAGGGTGGTTTGGTTTTGGTTTAGAGGCTGACTGGCCCACACAGCTTTTTTCTTCCCAGGAAATGTTGTAAGTGCTATACTGGATTGGCCTTGTCCACGTGCCCTTTAGGTGCTACAACAGAGGTACCAGAAATCTTTGTTAAGCACTTGTGAAATAATTTGCTTGTAGGGCCATATCCAGTGCTATCCAGTGCCATACAAGTGCTTTTGAAAAGGAAGAGCAGGGGAAGGATTCCTTTTACACTTCAAGTTAACAGTCCAGTAATTAATTTCCTGGAAGCCCTGTAATTAATTTCCTGCTTCCAGGTCATTTGTCCTTTCTGTCTCTGCCCAAGCCAGCTCTTCTCTTCCCATCTCTCATCTTTCACCAGTTCCATGGCTCCTCTTCACTGCTTGTATGTATTTTGACATTATTGTTTGTGTATGTCATTGTCCTTCCATTCTTTATTCTGATTCTGTTGCTTCTTTCTCAGCTCCTTTTTTTTTACCTGATGCCAAATTTTACCCTTTTATTATCCCTTTTCTGGTTTCCTTTAGTCACCATTACTTTTTTGTCACCTTTGAGTGACAGGACAGTCGTCTAAAAGGCAGACTTATGCCACTGTTCATACCCCATGTTTCTTTTGAATGTGACTATATATATTCTTGGCCTTAGCACACATTTATTGTGTTGATTCTCCCACCCCAGCCCAGAAGTTACTACATTTATTGAGGTGGAAACTTGAAAATGAACTTTTTGTTTGCTGGAGCCATCTTTGTGTCCTTTTGTGTTCAGCTGATTGTCTGTGGTTTCTTTTTTTTCCCTTCTTGTTTCAATGTAGGTAGTACTGGTACATGACAGAGAGACAGGCTTTCTTTTTGTTCCTCATGGTAAATTACTGTGTGTTGTTGAGATGAATATTAAGTGCCAAAACATCTGTTGTTCTTTTTAAGCCTGTCCTGAAATGAAATATGTGTAATTTAATTAGACTATTGTTGGAGTCAGTGCCGCGTGGGCATGTTAGGGATGGTCCTATTACTTTTCCAAATATATTAAAGATTGGATAGTAGTTGTACAGCAAGACTCTTGTAACCACAGCCAGACTAATTAATGGTGATTCCTGATGAACAGACACCCGGAGCAGAGCCTGTAGCAGTTCTGTGTGGGCATGAATTTTGTAGGGAAACACTCACATGGAAACCATGACAGAATGCACAGAGGAGCCCATGACCCTGTGTCATATGGATGAACTTTTCGTTCTTCATATTTGGATGTGGAGACTTATGGAGACTCAAGGTGCCATTTTACTCTTCTGTGATACTGTAATAGGAAATTTTGCCATTGTTCCAGAGGATGTAAAGCAAACGCCTGTGCATGAGACACTGTCCCTGAGTCTGCAACTGTTTGCCATGTTAGGAGAACACCACAGCCCTCGTGTTTGTATAAAGTCATTGTTGTCTGAGCCACCTCAGGAGCTGAAATTGCTAAGCCTTAAATTTCCCTGAGGGATCTAAATGGTTCATGAGGGTTGGTAATGGGATGGAGGTCATTAGTTCAAATCCTGGTCAGGTTAATGGTGTTTGAAGGCTGTTGGTGTCTGGTGCCATGAGCAGTGTGAAATGAGAGGGTGATCTCTCTCTCTGTCCTCGTGGACTGGCACTTGTGTTTGCCAGACCTCTCACCCACCAACTTCTTGCTCTGCTTTTGAGTCTGAGAGGGAGCAACTGGTGCATTTTACCTCTCTTTCCCTGTGGCTTCTCTGCCTCTTTCTTTCCTCCAAACATTAATTGGTGTCTAAATAAGTAAGAGCAGGTTTTTTACCTTTTTTTTAAAATGCTTTTCTCCCTGGTGTGGACTGTGTGTTTCCCTCTCTGAATAAAATACCTGGCATACCATGACCACCTCAGCAGCAAAGAACAGGAAGAAATGCAGTGAGGAGCAATCCCTTTTCCTTCTGCTTAGAAGGTGAGAAGACTAATCTTCCCCTGAGTGGCCTTCTGGGCAGTGATGGAGCCTGAGCAAGTTCAAGCTTCTGCCCCAACAATGTCTTCAGATTAGAGTGATAAGGAAAGACAATGTTTATATATAACTTTATCCTAAACTTCACACTGCAGGTCTGCTGCATCCTCAAGCAAGAGTGAGGGGGTAAAAAATACCCAGCTAAAGTTCCTGGTTTTGTCTGTCGGGACAAGTTATGTTTTTCTGGTGTAAAATAGTGTCTCCAGTGCTTTAGATAAGCTGTCCTCCTCCAGCATAAACTTCCACACATACCTAAAATGAGTGTCAAATACAAAGATTCACGTGCCACAGACTATGTGAAATGTCATTTCTTCCAGAGCTGTTTGTCTGCTCAGTGTTTGTCAGCACAAAGTTTGTCTTGGATCACAGTTGAGTGTTTTTTGAGCACCAAACAGGGGCCTAATCCTTTATTCAAAGGTGTCTTTATACAAAGGTGTCTTTTTCACACGAGCCTCTGTTTTACTGTGACCTTTTAGGCTTTTGAACAGACTGTCCATTTCTTTCCAAGCTGTGGGAGAGAACACTCTGCCCATGTTCTCTTGGAGAAACAACTGTTTTGTTAGTAACCACAACCAACTTACTCAGACTCCACATTTAGCTCCTATACTGAAAGTGTCAGATTGTTGTCATAGGCTGCCTCAGAGATGCTTCAGTGGTCTCTTGGATTCCCTCCAGAGAAAAGGAGAATGATCTCCAAGAAAACAAAACTTCAAACAACGTTCCTGAGACCCTAGGGTGACAACACTGTATTTTTATTTAGACTGGGAACCTCTAGGATCCTCTTGTAGAGGACACATCCATGACTTTCTCACAGGAAGAGGTGACGCAGAAGGATTTGGAATGCAGGATAGAAGAGCAGGCAGCATGAATGTGGCTATTAGGACTTATTCTGGAGATAATGATCCTTACTTTCATATATATATATTTATAATTTGCTTCTGAGGTGCCTATGAATGAATTTAGTTCATGCTGTTGTTCGGGGAATTTAACACGAGATGTTCTGTACTATCCAACAGCACAAACATGCTCACAATAGAAGGAAGGTCACAGAGCTTCTGAAAGGCTCAATGTTTGTTATGCACCACCTACTCAAAACAATACATGTTAGAGGGCTTGAAAAAATTGATCCAACACCAATGAGCAGATGACTGAAAGTCCTCCTGGCAGTCTGATGTAGGAGAGATCTTAGAGTGGTGTTAAAATTGAACAAGACCCTGGTTCTTGAACAGCCAGCATCAACACCCAGCTTTAGGGAGAGCAAAAAGTGATGCCAGGTTATGTTACTGAAATGTCAGCATTTGTGATCAGCACCAGGAATATATATCTTTGTATTTCCTTTGTAATGTCCTTGTCTCCAAGCTCTGTAGTTGCATGAATGGAGTGAATCCCTGATAGATACTGAAGAATGCACAGGAAAGTTTTTGTTAGCCAATTTTAAGGGCTGTGAGGTCACTTGAGATCTTTTTTCTCAGACAAGACTGTGATCAGTTGTGGAACTTGCAGCAGAATCCCTGGACCATCAGCTCTGCTCTGTTTCTGATTTGGAATGATGTTCTTGCAATCAGATGCCCACAAGAAATTCTTCTATTTCAAATAAATGTTTGTTCTTATTTCTATTCTTTACAAATTTCCATGCCTACAAACCTCTGTGGATTGGGCACTCAAGTGAAATTTTTCAAGACTGACTTCTAGACTTCCAATTTGGAGCACTCACTAATATGTAGTTGCAAAGTAACTAATTTCAAAGAGTTTCTATAGGCTCTGGGATGATGTGTCACGATATGGGATATGATGGAGAAGTTTCTTAGTGGACTGATAGTGTAAACACCATAATATGCTATGAAAGCCATATTTTAAGTGCGTGCCTTATAACAGAAAGGGTCTGCAATTCTTGGGGTGGTTTTCTGTGTCCTTTCTGTCCTGTTCAGTTCCTGCCTGCTGTAACTGTTTGTGTCATTCCTTGCAGGATTCAGAGGGAGGTCTCTATGTGTGCATGAACACGTTTCTGGGGTTTGGAAGGGAACACATCGAGAGGCATTACCGGAAAACAGGACAGTGTGTCTATCTGCACCTGAAACGACGCGTGGTAGAGGTGAGACTTGTGGCTTCCCAAAGAACAGTTCTTGTGTCCCTTGTGCTCATTTGGGTGATGCATTTCAGGCATAGACCAAGTCCTGAGTGTCTGAAATGCACGTGTTCAGATTTGGGGCTGGATGTCAAATCCAGGTGCTTGGATCCCAACCGATCCTGTGGCTTCAGCTCTGAGATGAATCGAGAGCCCTAAAGAGTCTTAGAAGCCATTCTGTCCTGACTTCCACTGCTCTTTTTCACTTCTCATTTCTGTGCATCACATACATATTGTCTGCATGCTCTGTGCACACTGTACATAGCTAAATACTTTTCTGAAACCTGCCTTTCAAGCATACAATTACTGTGTTTGGCTCAGATTTGGCTGAGAGTTTCTGAGTTCTGCTTTTTATATGAGGTTTCATCTCAGGTGACAGGACTACTTTTCATTCTAAGATTCCTGTACAGTTAAACCCTGACCTGGCCTGGGATCTTAAGCTAATCTTAAATTAATGCTGGTTTCTGGAGACACACACTGCCCCTCATTTAGCATTTCCCCACACAGGGGTGTGCACTTACAACTTTATTTTCACACTTCCATACCATCACTGCATATCAGCAGTCACTTATAACCTGTGCCCCATAACCTCTGTTTGTCTGTGGTTTGTCTGGCATCTTTATAGGACTGTTAATTACTTCTGACCTGAGCTACATGGAAGGCACTGGGTTTGCTTATAGCTCACTCTCCATAAGCTCTCTCTCTATTGGCAAGTTAGAGAGCTCAAAATAGCTGCTTGGAGTGGGTTAGAGTCCTTGTTTCTCATTCTACAGCAATGCTTCCCCTGGGTGATGAAGGCCTTGAGTTATGACCACTTACCTTATTTCCAGTAGAGGACTGTTCATATTTTATCAGAATTAAGGTGAGGTGGATTGCCTGTCTTCCAGGATGAGATGGTAAATGATGTTTGTTATACTTTAGAATTGCCTTTCCTTCTAAGGGCTATACCAACATTTTCCTTCACTCTGTTAACTGAGTTTTTGGAGAGCCTACTCTGGTTTTAGCAATGGTTCTTCTGACTGAATGTAACACTCCTGAAAGATTCTATCTAGAGACAGCTGGGCAGAAATCCTGTCAACTTTCCTTGTATATAAATTTCTTCCAGTATATTAAGGTAAACTGGAGTTAAAATAGGGCCTCAAAAAACTCCTTTTCTGATAAAGATTAGGCTGAAGAACTCCAGAATGGAGAAACAAATATCCCAACTGTTGTTTGGTGTTGCAAACCCCTTTGACTGAAGGAGTTCAGTGGTTCCTGTTTTTCTCCTGGTGAATCATGATGCAGCAGAGGGGCTGGCTCTGTGCTGGAAGGTGGCAGTGCACTGGTGCTCTGGGTCATGTGGCAGGAAACAGGGTTTGACTGCACAGTGCAGGTGAATATTGCATCATCTAATAGGGCTCATAGCCAGGATTCCTCATATATTAGCTGTGGATTTCTTTTTTTTGCCATGACTATTTACTTCTTAAGTGATGTCCATGTTTTCCTTTGAGCAATGTGAAATATCAAGTGTTTTATGACGTGTCTTGCACATGATCCATTGTGGTTTTGGTTTTGGAAGCCAAGCTTTCAATGGTGTAGGATACAGTAAAGCCAAAGGCATTGGATGTGCTATCTTAAGATTCTTATAGTGAGGCTGCTATTCCTGCCCGTGGTTCCCTTGGCATCATCCTTGCAGAATGCACTGCATTGCTGCAGAAATCCCGGGTTGCTTCCCAAGATGTTTGGAATAAATATGAGTTGTGTATCTTGTCACAATTCAATTAGAAAATGAGGGTCACATCTTCAGCCTGCTGGCTCAAGTGGAGCTGGAGCATCTGCCAGTGGCAGCTCAGCACCAGAGGCATCTGCTGAATCATCAGAAATGGGCACAAGAGCAAGTTAAGGAGCACCCTCTGGTAAAATTCTTAGCTAGATAAAGGAAATTGATTTTTATTTTGCCTTTTCCACAGAGTGACATTCTTCAGAATTTTTAAATCAGCCTCTTTCCTGTGGTTTGTGTTCAGCTGCCTGGGTACAGCTGATTTCCAGGCAGAGCTTTAGCTTGGTGCTGTAGTGATACCTCAGCTCTGTTAAAAACCCTGGGCAGAGAAGCACAAAGGTTCCTACAGTGGTGAGCTCCTGGATGATATCCAGGGATGGTGGTGTTACAAAAAATGGGAGAATGCAGGAAAGTCTGTGCTGTCACCTTGTCCAAGGAGCATCACAAATGGAATTTAATGCCACTGCTCATGCCTTGTGTCACTCCTGTTCTTTGGGTGTGTCACATCTGTTAGAAACAAAAATGGGCTTGTGAATGGGGAATGTTTTCAGTGATTTCTGACAAGGTAAAAAGACTGTCAGGTTGTGGGCGTTTCAGGAGTATTGAGCATCTTCAGTTCTGATGTATTTGTATTTGGAAAATCAAGCTGAAATCATTGCTAGCCTGAGTTAATTATAAACACTCCACGTGAATTCTTTTTCTTTGAAATCTCTAGTCTTAAAGACTTCCTCAATACCACACTTGGTGACATCAAAATTCAATTGGAGCTTCTTAGTATTGGAAAAAACATTTTTTTCAGTTCTGGAAAGATAGTCCTTTGAGTATGTGTAATTTATTCATAATGTATTTGCAATTGGATTATGTTGTTTCTTGCTGCTGCTTTTTAAAAAAGATTTAAAATAAATTTAAAATAGATTCCTGAGTACTTCCTTCCCACTTGTTAACTTCCATTACCAATAAAGAAAGAAATGCTTTGCATGTTATTTTCACTTCATTGAGGAATTTTTATTTTTATTTGAACTACTGGAGTTGCAGCCCTGACTCTTTTCCCTAGGGCTTTTCTACGTGGATAATGGATTCTGTTCTTAAATGCAGCCAAGGGGTGTTTGTCAGCATCTGCTCTTTCTAAGAATGGAAAATTTTCCTACGATGTACAAGCCCTCACTGATGATTACAGCAGTTTGCTTAGGCCAAAGCTTTATTTACATGGTGAAGGGAGCCACCCAAAATATGTGACCCTTTTGCCTGCGAAGGGGCAGAGGCGAACATGAACTTTCCCTGCAGGCTGACAGGTTCTTGGCTGCTTTCTCCCCACCTGTTGTATCCCAATATTATTATTAAAATTTAAAAAAAAAAAAAAGTTGCCTAACAACCTTGCCAGTTACACTAACATTACACACTACATCATGCATCATGTTGGCACCAAAGAGCCACTGAGGCTTTTTGGATTTAATTTGATTTAATGGTGCCGTTTAATGAACAGCTTAAGGAGCAAGTGCATTGACTTTGACATTTCCTCAGCTGTTTGTGTTTTCCCTTGTAGTTTTAGGTATTCTGAACTGGAAAAGTAGTGAAACTTACTCTCACTTGAAAGTTACTGTTTTCTGCTATGGAGCTTGAATTAAAAAATGCAATAAAATCCTCCACTAAACAATTGCCTGGGTGTTGTCAAGTTTTCTCCATACTTTCTAATAGTTAGAAAACAGGGTGGTAATTTGGATTAGTGGAGGCAGGTATAGATCCTGATGGAAAGGGCATGTTTTTTCTGGATAGAAGAAAATGAACTGAGCTAACAGATCAAAGCGAAGTGATCCTACTGGAATTAGTGATGAAGTGTTGAATCCTTTTTGCACATAATAGCCTTTTCTTCTCCTCTTTAATTCAGCTTTAGTCATTAAGAAATACTGCTGGGGACATAGTGGAGAGAGTTTTGAGAGGTGCTGGGTGTCCCTGCCTTGGTGACAGATCAGCTGTCACCCGTGGTGGCTGTGAGACACCTTCTGATTAATCACCAACAAGCCAAGAGTGAAGGACTCAGGTGGAGGCTCCCTCACTCCACGGGGTGGTGGGCAGTGCTGAGTCCCAGTGTCAGAGCAAAGAGACTGTGATTTAATAGGAGGGGTTAATGCTGATTTACTGTTGTCTCACTTGATGGGTTTTTAATTGTTTCTTTCTCTCTTTCCAGAAGGTACCAGGAGCATCTGGTGGAGCTTTACCAAAAAGGAGGAATGCTAAGCTATTTTTAGGTATTGTGAGCAGCTGCTTTCACACAGTCCTTTCCTGACCCTGTCTGCATGTGGACTTGGGTTCTGCCCACCATTGTGGCTTTGGGGCTCCTTTTGGGTTTTCTTTTCCTGCTGTTTGTTTTGGTTTTCTTTTTAACTTTTGGTTCTAGATTTTAAAGTTTTTCCAGGCAAATAAGTAATTCTTAACTATTTTGGTGCATATAGAGGGATGTGTCTATATATACATGAAACATTTTAATGTAAAATAGATCCTCAACTATTCTGAAACAGCCTAGGCTTTGAAAGGCACTTTTTTACTAATTCTGTCTATTCTCTCTCTTTGTGATTTCCACAAAGCACCCTTTTGTTAAAATGTTTATCTGTACCTAATGTTTAGATATACCAGGGCCTCAGTGTGGCTCTGTTCTGCTCAGCAGCTGGTCATAGAAAGGGTTGTTACCATTTTAAAGTTGTTACACAGGTAAATGTTCTTCAGTGATGTTGTGGTCTCTCCTGTAATGAATGCAGCTGCACATACATCATGAGCATCTCTAATTCTGTTATATCCACAGTTCTATTCCCTTGCTTCATGGAAAGCAGTTTTCTTACCATGCCCATATCATCCAAAATCCATTTATTCAGATTACCCAGAAAACCTGAGGGACTCATAAATATGGATGAGGAGAATGTGATGAAAAGCCTGTATTCTCTCTTCTCCCACAGCTTGTGGTATTTCTCCAATTCATCTATTATTTATTGTCTCTGTATTAATAGTGAGCAGTGAATTTTTCTTCAGGTAACGAAGAGGTGAAATGATTTCTTTAAAATTGCCAGCTCTTATGGCTAAAGGGAAACAATAGTATGACCTTGTGTTGGAATTGCTTTGATCTGTGGAATGTGTCCCTAAGAGGCCTTTGCAGATTGTGATCGATTAAATTGTTGTTGTTAACGTAAGTAAGTCTTGCTAGGAGGGCTAAGAAGGAAAAAAGACTGAAAATTATTAATAAAAAAGTAAAACTTATTTTGTTGCAAGAAGCTGATACATCACAGATGCTGCTCTAAATGCCATTTACTGCGAGTTCACATTGAAAATCATGATTGCCACTGGATGCTTATAGAAGAATTGTTTCAGAAACAAAGCTGGTTGCAGTGCAGCAGTGGTTGTACAGCATTAGCAATGTTAGTGTAAATACAAAGTACAAAAGCACATTCAGTTTCTGTTCTTTGCTGGTCTTCTGCACACACCTGAAGGCTCCTGTCACTGTGGTGTGCCAGCACACAGGATACTGGCAGAGTGTCTCTGATGTGCCACACAGAAATCCTCAAATTCCACCCTTGTGCATGAGCATTTTGTTCCCTCTGAGTAGATCCTGAGCAGCAGTTCCAAGGGAACTCCTGAGGCCAGTGCAGTTTCACTGGGGTGGGTTTAGGACATGGATCTATCACCATTTAAACCAGCACTTCTGGAATCTAATGCACTTTTGAAAATGTATCTCATCTGGTCCATTGTTCTTATGCAGTCTTCATTGCAGCCCCTGCTGGCTGGGAGGAAACTGGTATCGAGTCTGCTCTGTTCCTGGAGGTGGTACTTCCATGCATCCAAAGGCTTTGTGTCCACTTCTTTGGACCAGCAGATGTTACTGGTTTTGGCCATACTTAAAGCAAAGAACAAAGAATTATTCCTGTCCTTGTTCGTAGCTGAGGAAACAAAAGCACAGAGAAGCAGCTGATTTGATCATTTTGCATGAGACAGCAGCAGAGGTGGTTAGCAGAATTTGGCATCTCTTAATCCAGTATCTTTTTCATTGGTCCAGAGCTGCTGATCTTCTCATCTAAGCAGGTTGTTTTAGTTCTGTTTTTCTTGTTGTGACCTTGGGCACCTGTCACACAGTGCTTGGGGTTGGGAAGGACCTCTGGAGATCATCAAGTCCAATCTTCTGCTGCAGCAGATTCATGTAAAACAGGCTGCACACCATCCTATCCAGGCATATTTTTAATATCTGCAGAGAAGGACACTCCACAGCTCTCCTGGCAGCCTGTTCCAGTGCTTTGTCACCCTCAAAGTAAGGAAGTTTTTCCACATATTCAGATGTAACTTCCTGTTTGTGCCTGTTGTGCCTTGTTCTGTCACTGGGTACTGGAGAGAATCTGGCCTCATCCTCTTGACACCTGCCCTTAAGATATTTGTGTGCACTGATAAGATCCCTCTCAGTCTCTTTTCCAGGCTGAACAGGCCCAGCTCATCCCCAAAGGAGAGATGTTCAGTCCCCAATTATCTTTGTAGCCCTTCAGTGGACCCTCTCCAGTACTTCCTTGTCTTTGTTGGACTGGGGAGCCCAGAACTGGATGCAGTGCTCCAGGTGCAGCCCCACCAGGGCAGAGCAGAGGAGGAGGAGGAGGAGGAGGAGGATGATCTCCCTTGATCTGCTGGCCACACTGTTCTTAATGCCCCCAGGACACCACTGGCCTTCTCAGAGGACACAGGGGCACATTGCTGGCTCATGGTTAATTTATCCTGGCTGATACAGCCCAGGTGTGTGACCTGCCAGGTAGGGCTTGCCCTGGCAGCCAAAACCAGACAAGGATCAGTGGGTAACTCCAGCATCCCTGTATTTCTGGGTGTCTGTCAATAATTCCCTGAAGGCCCGGAGATTTAAGCTTTGTGTGCAAAGTCAATCCAGTTTGGGCATTTGTTACATTGCTTGTTATAATCCTCTTTGATGTAAAACTATTAAAGACACTAAACCCTTTTCAATCTCCTTAGTATTAGGAAAACATCTTTTGGATGCTCACTGATTACTTTCTAGCACTGCTGCTATCTAGTAAATGCAATGGAAACACAGACTGCTTGGGCCAGTCAACTGCAGTGTTTATCTTTCCCTAAACATGCAAAGTGTGTGTGCATGTGCACCTGAGCATCACGTTGTGGCCATGTTTTGGTTTGGTTTTCTTTGGAGAAGGCTGGAGGGTGTTGGCTGTGTTCTGTGTGATCAGGAAGCATAACAGCATTTTTTATTGAAATGTATGAACTGCCTTTAATCTGGCTGGTTTAGGTGTTGCTGGGCAGTGTGGACATTCAGCTCAGGCTGTGCAATGTTTCGGGGGATTTGGGGTGATACTTAAAGGAGTCTGTCAGTCTCATTCAATGCCTTATGTGTGAATAAGAAAAACTCAGTTAATGGGAGGTACTGTGATCATCTTTATGAGCTCCTGGTCAAAAGGGGTAGCAGAATTAAGGGGAAGATTCTTGTGCTGAAGGAGTTGGAGGTCCAGTTTTTACCACAGAGTCAACAGCAGAGTCCCCTGAACATGTTATCCTAGGAGTTATCAGCAGAGTCCTTCATAATGTTCTAATGATGAAGAATTAATGCGATTGCAAGTGGTCTGGAAAGGGATTGAAAACTGAAGAAATGGAGTATGCTGGTTGATTTAAAACTACCTAAGAGATTAAATCTAAAAGTGATTTTTAAGGTGTTACTGAGTAACTAAACAACAGATGAAACAGTTGAAAGATGCAAAGAAGACAAGAGAGGTGCTTGGCCTGTGTGCGCACAGGGATGCGGTCCAGGTTACCTGCTGCTGCTCAGAGAGGTGGTTCTGAGAGAGAGATGGGGGAGTGTTCTCTGAAATGTCAGCTCAGTTGTCAGCAGCAGTGGGAGATTTAAGTGGAACACCAGTAAAGCAACACTTTCTGTTTTGTTCTCTATCATTTTGCTTGACAAATAGGAAGCGAACCTCTCTTGTAAATAGAGAAACTGCATCTGTACAGTTATCTCCCCCTATTTCTTTCTCCAAAACTAACTAGAAAACTCCAGGCTCCCTTACCCCCAGCAAACAAAACACCCAGATAGATATCTGAGCTCTGCATTGAGGGAGGAATCACCACATTTTTGCTTGCTTCTGGTGCCCTCTTCCTGAGCATCTGTTGATCTGTGCCAGAGCCCAGACTCTCAGCTCTACAGAGCTGGCAGAGTGGCTGTCATAAAACTTGTCCCTGGACAGATGGCCTGTCCCAGATTGGTCACCAGAGCATCATCTGCCAGTGCAGCAAGCTGTGGGAGCTCTGTTTTGAGCAAAGTCAGACCATCAATTAAAAGTGTTTTGAAGTCCTCAAAGGAGCAGCTCTGTCAGCAGATCTGTGATTGCTGGTGAGGAGAATGTCAGTGAGGAGCAGGGTCTGTGACACACAGCGGGTCTGAGGAGACCTTGGAAAGGAAAACTTCCACTTGCAGAGTCTGGGAGAACTTGTGAACTTGCTGAGCTTTTCCTGGATGGCACCTCCCTGCTGATGGCAGTGGATGTACTCATGGCTACTGTTTCCAAGTGTAAAGCCCATTCCTAAGAGTGGCTGTGCTGGATTTGACCACAGCTTCACTTCGTTCTCCCAGGTCTCGCAGGCAGGAGCAGAACCCTGTTTGCAGTAAGGTTGTTTTTGCTTGGAGAGCTTCTGAAGAGGGCTTTTACCATGAGTGGTTAAAGTTTACTTTTATGTGAGTAAGCACAAATAGAGAATCTGTATGTTTGAATGAAAAGTTGTGATGTAGGAGAATTTAAGCATTTCCCGACAATGTTTTTGCAGTTTAGCCCAGTAAAATTGTGCATATTCCCCAGCAGCAGCAGTGGAACTGATCAGCTGTGGCTTTTTAGCTTTGCTGTGTATGCTTGAATTGAGTATAGGATGGTGAGCAGGTACCTTACACTAATAGAGTCTTAATAGTTTGCTGATTTAGGTAGAACTGTGAAAATTAGACTGGATTAACACAGGCTAATGCTGCTGTCAAAACAGTTCCAAAGTTGGATTTTCACAGTTTTGTTTTGCTTGTTTAACACGTGCCTGTGCCAGAAATGCAAGGGGTGAGGTCTTACTTAGCAATAGGAACAACATAAAAATGATTTGGAGATGTAGCAAGCAATTTGAATGTTATTTTACAAGTAGTGAATCAGCCAAATGCTCCTTGTAGAAACTTTTACTTTTCATTTTTCTGCAGAGGAAAACGTTATGACTGAAAGTAATTTTAAAAAAATTGTGTTTTATAATTCATCTGATGAAGTTAATATTTTGAATGTGCCTGAAAACAAACAAACTGAGTAGCTTATAGTTTGCAAAGTACATCTGCTGCAATTCACCATAATTTAGAAGAAATAATTCAAGAAGAAATAATTTGATTTGAGGACTCAGGCCTCCACTTCCAAGTCAATACGAATTTGTCTATTGCTTTCAGTGAGAGCAGGATCAAGCCCAGATTCCTAAGATGTCTTTCTAGCGTTTCCAAATCAGTTGTAGACTCGCTACTCAACATCCTCATTCAATTTTCATGTTTGTATTCCCTTTCACACGCACACAGACACATCCACATGCGCAGGAAATCCTGTTTGGGGGTCCTGTCTGGAGCCTCCCTATGCCCCTATTATTAGTGCAGTCAGTTGGTAACTTGTCTAAATCTGATCTGGGCACATCCACTCCTTCCCTTCCCCTCGGCTGGCTGGGTTTACATTACAGTACTGTTTCTCCCAGCTGCTGTTTTCAGTCAGCTCAGCAGCGGCACATTTCTCACCGTCACCCAGTGATGCTTTGGGAGGTGCAGTAAATTTACTCTACTGACCACTCGCCCAAAATAACAGCATGAGCTGAGCCTCTGCTTTAAGGTGTCTGCAGCTTTGCTTTGCCTGTCCTGGCCTCCCTTACAACCTGTGGATACTTTGTTTTGGTGGCCAAAAGGGGAACAATGTCCTGTGGACGTTGGCCATCAAGCTGTCATTCCTTGGAAGGATTACAGACTGACTGGTTGTCTTGTGGCTCAGTCTCAGAAATGAGTAAAGCTTTTTTTTTTTTGGCTTCTACTCACAGTGCATCTTGGAAGAACATCCTTGATCAAGAAACAGCTTTGGATGAAGCATAGCACTTGAAAATTCATGCTTTTCAGTGCCTTTAGTGTATGAGTAATTTTTAATCAAATAAGGTCCTTTTGCATGCAGATTTCACCCTACTCCTCCTTCCTATAGTTACTCTTAGTCCTTCCTAAAATTCTGCACTAGAAGCTACCTGCAGGCTGCACATGATGCCCAGTGGCTTCAGGGTCAAATTCTGCCCACATTTAGTGTGGGCTCCATTGCCTTCTGAAGTCATGGTCAATCTGTCTTTATTATTTCTGCCCTCAGCCTTGCTGGCCCTTGCGCAGGCACAGAAAATATAATGCAGATGCAATTTCGTACTAAACTTAACATCTAAATCTTTCAGCACACACAAGCCAAGATTTAAAAATGTGCGTTCTGATTTGTTTGTTTTCAACTGACATCATTGTGGGATCCCTCTGAGTGTCCCTAAAAGGGATTAGTTTATATGGTCACTCTGTATGGAGGGATTTCAGTCAGTGACCTTAGAAGTCCATTCCACTCTTATGTATGGCTCTGGACCCTGAGAAACTGTCTTCAGAGTGTTAAGACAGTGCTTTTTAATTCCTAGTCAGAGGAAGTAGGTGTTGGGTAGAAGTGTACCAGTTTTACACAGTCACCTTCAAAAGGGGAATTTGAAATCTCCTGGTGTTTCCCAGGGCTGTTATGAAGCTCTGTGTGTCCCTCTTTAATATAACAAGTGGGATGCTGCTATACTGGCATGTCAGGCAGAAGGAATCCCATGCTGATGGGACACTGTTTTCTGCTTTTCTGCTGACACCAACGGCATGAAGCCTGAGGAGGCAAAAAGGAGATTCCCTTCCCTGCTGGCTGCACACAGAAGGCTGATGCTCCTAAGCATGTGAAGTCCTTAAATGACAGCAGATGATTGCTAATAGGATACTCTGTGTTTCATCCCTGGATCACTGGTTCAGATGCAGGTCAGGCCGGCAGCAGCAAAGTCTCTGCTGTTTGGCTGCTGTCTGGCTTGGGGGATGAGCTGCTGTGTGTGCCTGAATTTTGAACACAGGCAGCTGTATCACTGCTGTTTCTATAAGGGCATTGCAAGGGCTGTAAGTTAATGTCTGTGCCACAAGGCAGTGAAGATCAGCGGGTCTCACACACATTCCCAGAGCCCTGTGACTGCTGTGAGCTGGTGCCAGGTTCCCTCTGGTGGCTGAGGCACTGCGTGACCACAGCCCTGCGAGAACCTCACTGCCTCCGGACCTGGCTGAGCACACGCTGAGATTTTATCCTCTCTCAGGAGCCTTTCTCCTATTTAGGAAATGATCAGTACTTTTGGCTTTGTTATGCTGGCCATCATCAAATTTCTGGCATTAAGTGGAAATTCCCTGTGATGCGTTGCCATATGCACCATCAGCTCAGAAATACTCAGTTTCCTTGTTCCATAGAGCAGAAGAGCTGTTAAAAACTGCATCTCTGGAGATTCACTGCTGTATCAAACACAGGACTGTAATACAAGCTGGAATAAAGTGAGGGGTCATTATGAAAATGGTGGGATTTGGGGAATTAGTAATTAGTTAATACGTTCTCTAAAAATGTCATGCTTTCAGTATGAGAAAATGTCCTTTCTGAGGTGATGAGAAGGGGCTTTGTTTTGGTTGCTGGTGAGAGAGAGTTCATGCTGGAAGTCACTGACAGTGGGTGCTGTCACCTCAGGGCTGGCTGGTGCAGCAGGTGAGCCAAGAGTTGATGTCGCTCTCAAGAGTTGTTCTTTCCAGGTCAAGTTAAAATATATTTTGATACTTGTTTTATCATTTGTGTTGCTCAGTCTGTTACTGCCCACTGGGTAAATAGAGAGCTCAGTTTTCTGAATCTGGCTTCTGTCATCCTCACCTCTCTCCCAAACGTACATTTGGGATTTCAGGCATTCCCAGGGTGCAGTGGTTGCTGCCAATGCTCCTTTAGGATCGAGTGACTCATTAAGCATCTGCATGTACTGGGGGGGAATTAAGAGCCAACTTTGGCTGCTACTAACACATCTCTTTTTTTAGTTGAACCTTATTCTGTCAGCGACTGGTGCATCAGAATACAGTGGATACCACATCTCCAGATGGGAGAAGGATCCAGAAAATCCCATCATTCCCTGGGCAATTCTTGTTCTTGCATTTTGTGAAATTTCTCACTTGTGCATGTTTGGTCTTAACTTTTTCATTTGTCCTGGTAAGAACGGAACAAGATTTTAACTCAGTCTTGTCACTATGTGATAATTAATTCATAGTTATATTTTTCATGGAGCTAGAGATAAAAACACTAACCATTTAGTTCCCAGTATATCCTCCTGCTTCTCGCTGGGTCCATGTATTTCTGGGCAAGCATTTTAGCTGATGTTGCTTGCTCAAGGCTCATATTTAAGAAATATGAGCCTTCTTACACTCAGAAGAAGAATGTACACAAACACTGTGGAAGGCTTGATCTTCAGAGGAAAGCTTTAGTAGTTAATGAATGCTTTTTAAACAGTTAGTTATACTGGTTAAGGAGTGGAGTTACTGAGAGAGGGATATTGTTGGTGCAACTGTACTTGTAGCTATTTGGGACTATGGATGAGACACAGGAATACTTCCAGTCATGGACATCTTTATGGGAGGAAAGGCCACAGGCTCAAGATGGATGGGAGCCACAGCACGTTTGAGCCAGGTCTGTGATCTGGGAAATATGGGGTGCTGTTTTTATTGGTGCTCTGCAATTTGGGCATGTGCAGTGTGACCTGGTCTCTGTGCTTTATAGCATTTCAAGATCCCAGGTAAAAGGCACAGCATCCTGATTTTGTCCAAAAGGAGCAGAATTTTGTCAGCTGCAGAATGCAATGTCACTGCTTAGAGAGAGACCAAACCAACTTTATCTGTGACTGGGGATGACATTAAGTGGAAATTTTGGTCTTCAGAACATTCTCTTGCAGGATGGTGAGATTTCAGTTTAGATCAGAATTTCACAAATATTTCTTGCCAGAAAAAACCACTGGCTGATGCCAGGCAAGCAGTGTTTGTAGTGGTACCCCTGTCAGTTTTGGAACCTTGATCATGGGACAGTCTCCTAACATTCCCCATCTTGTTTTCCAGATCTAGAGATAAGCAGTGATCTCAACAGTGATGACTTTGAATATGAGGATGAAGCAAAACTTGTTATCTTTCCTGATCACTATGAAATCTCATTACCCAATATAGAAGAGCTGCCAGCACTGGTCAGTGAGTGTGTGGAAGTGGTCATAGGAATTGTCTTCTGTTTCTATTTTTATCAAGATGGTGCCTTGTTTTCTTGTGTGCAGTGCTTGTTTGGACATAAAGATCTTTCTTTACCAGCTATAATAGAGTGTCAGTAATTTTTAAAAGTCATCTTTGTTTCTTGGATTTCCTTTTATCTCCTGTATTCCTTCCCTTATTATGGTGCCAGCTTGTCCTAGGAAAGCTCACATAGTACATGCGCTTACTCTCCTGCTAAAATAATGACGACAGTCTAAAAGATTAGATGCATATTTGAGTGTATAAATAGTCCTACTGATAAGCAGTTCTGTATGTGGTTAGCAATAGGCTGAATGCCAAGTTCTGTGCAGTCACTGAGTCTTGCAAGGCTTTGACTGACATCCACTTGTCTTTCAGGTGACGATAGCTTGTGATGCACTGCTCAGTGCAAAATCACCCTACAGGAAGCAGGAACCTGACTCCTGGGAAGAAGAGCTGCAGGCATCTAAACACGCCAAAACACTTGTACAGTTAGACAATGGTGTTAGAATTCCCCCCAGGTGAGGACAATAAGGTTTGTTCATTGTAGGCTGATTTACTCCAGAGTAGCTGAACCAAAGGCAGGAGCTCAGCCCTCACTTCCCATGTGTGACTGTGGGCTGGTCTGACCTGCCGTGATGGGAATACAGGACTGGCTCCTGCCTGACACATTCCTGCTGTTTCTCCCTGTTTTGTGTGCAGTGGCTGGAAGTGTTCCAAGTGTGACCTGCGGGAGAACCTGTGGCTGAACCTGACTGATGGCTCTGTGCTCTGTGGGAAGTGGTTCTTCGACGGCAGCGGCGGCAACGGCCACGCCATGGAGCACTACAAGGACACAGGCTACCCCCTGGCAGTGAAGCTGGGAACCATCACTCCTGATGGAGCAGGTCAGCCACCTGGCATGTTCTGACATGAGGCACCTGCTGTGCGTGAGGCTGACAGTGCTTGTGCTTCCAGTGCAAGTGTTGGAGAGTGGGATGTGGAAAGGAAACCCTGTGAGTCTGTGACTATTGATCAGGGTTGGGGGAGAATGACCCACACTCCATTCTGAGAAAGTCCATACCTATTTTATCTGCTCATTCTGTATTTTCTATAAATATTTTTGGTGTGTTTGCATAATACTAGGCTTGTAACAGAAGAATGGTATTAGTCTGAAACAACAGACTCTGGAGAAACAGTATTTTTTAGTTCTGCTACATTTCCTAGGGCAAATGGTTCAGCTTTCTGTAACAAAGAAATAACAACAGGGTAATGAGCTTTTTAAATTTAGAAGTCTGTTTGTAACATGTGTATGGGTTTTTTAATCATAGTGGAAACTGCTCTTTTTCCTTGTTGAGCAAAGTGTTGCTAAAACAGTCTAATGAACACTCATCTTCATGGGGCTGCTGTGATGCTCATTTGTAAAATGTGTGATGATCTTGAGAGGGGAAAAAAGCTGTAGCTGTATCCTGGTTTGCATATTCTCCAAGTGTGATGTTCTGCAGTGCTGCTGCAGAGGAGATTATGGTGTGTGAGGATTAGATGGAATAAAAACATGAGGAGCTTAAAAAGTCGTAAGCAAAGAGATCTTTTGTTGCAGCTGCATGGAGAAGTAAAAATGGAAGAACACATAGCATGATTATATTTTGGCTTTAGTGCTTATAACTACAGAGATGAAAAATTGCTGTTTAGAGAAGCCTCTTCTTTTAACAAGCATTAGTTGAGAGCTTTTCTAAGTCCTATTCAGTGTTGAGGAAAGGCAACTGTAGTCAGATTCCACCAGCTGTGCCACAGAAACACTAAGAAAAACCCATTTTTTTCTCTCCCAGATGGAATGTTATTTCCTTGCATGAGCCTGGTCTTGGATGATTTCTATCCAAATCTCTCAGTCATTGAAGGTATTTAGGATTTACCCAGCTGTAAGTTTCAACTGCATCTACAAAACAAACAGGATATTCTGCAGTGGGGTTTTTTTTCAGAATTTTTTCTTTTCTTTCCCATCTTTAGCAGCAGTACTTGTTTCCTTATGGCTTCTGTCCTTGTGCCTCCCACTGATCAGCTGCTTCCTCTCTTATGTGGCCTTTGGGATAACAAAGGACAGGCTGTCATCCTTCTCTCTGAATGAGAGGCACCAGCTGTTCTCCACAGACCTTTGTTCTTCTGCATGATGTTTACTTGGTTTCCCTATAGAAAAGTCTTCCCTCCCCCAACCTTCCTTGTTCCTTTACAGCAATTATTCTGTCTCTGATCTGTATTTCTGTAGTACTCGTAACCCCTCGATAGGGCTGGGTGATAGATGAGCTTCAGGAAAGAGGCTCTGTAGTCGATTGTGACACAAAATCTGTCTGTTTTCTGCTTCCCTGGGCCAGAGGTGAAGCGGTGATGGTAGAGGAGTCATAAGCACTAGGCCCTGTCCTGACACAATTTATTCCTTTTTCACACCAGTGGGAAGGGGAAGGAGGTGGTGCCAGTATTCCACTGACACTCACCCCACGTGTACACAGAGGAGAGCTCTTTGTCTGGCCCTGAGAAATCTGTGCTGTGTACACTGTGAGACGTTCCTGAGGTGTTAGCCCCATTTTGTAGCATTCTGTCACAGCAGAAATTGAACCAAACTTCTCTTCCACTCTTATACTCTTGTACTCTTGTACTCTTGTACCTTGGACAGGATGCACCAGGGAATCAGAAAAGTTGTTTGCCTCGGGTGGCTGAGCACTGGGCAGACTGTGCTGCCCGCTGCCTCTCTTGACAGTGCCACTAGATTTCATTTCAAGTCACTGTGAGGTTGCTTGTTTGGAATAGAATGGGGCATGGAATGGGGCACTGGCAGTGGGAAGCCCCATGTGATGGATGCTTGAAGGAGTTGCTTTGTGGATGCTGATTTTAGCAGTTGTCAGATACTTTTGGGGGGGATCCTGAGCCACTTCTTTCTTTAGGGCCAGTGTTACCATTGCCTGTTACCCTCTAAGTAGGAAAGAGAGATGCCTACACAGCCAGAACAGGTGTAAAGCTTGAGCTGTGGAAGAAAATAAAGTCAAGTAGCACTGACATTGTTCTTTCCGTAAAATAATATGTATCATAATGACTATTATCAGGAAAAGGTTTTTCACCCAGGGGATGGTTGAGCACTGGAAAAATATCCCCAGGGAAGTAGTCACAGCAGCAAGCCCGAGTTCAGGATGTGTTCAGACAATGCTCTCAGGCCCTTGGTGGGATTCTTTGTGTGTCCTGCACAGGTCCAGGAGTTGGTCTGGATGATACTGATGGATCCCTTCCAACTCAGGATATTCTATGATTTTTTTCTCTGTTTAATAATATTCTGTGTTGCCTGTCTCAGATTTATCTCGGTGGGGTTTTTCCCCCCTTCCACTCCTCCCTTTTCCCCCTTTCTCACTCTAATGACACCAGGTCCTTCTGTGTCACATTTGCTGACTTGTCTACATTCTTCACCAACCAAAGTCTGTATGACAGCACTGCAGACCTGTGTTTGGCAGCTCTTCTCTTCTGTCTGATTTTTTGAAACGAGTGAATTCTCTTTCTCCCATGAACTTAAGCTGCACAGCAGAAAGCACTGAAGCATGGCAGGAGCTGGGCTTGAGCAGAACATTGTTTTGTGTTCCATTTCTGCTGCTCTGGGCCAGCAGTCCCAGATGATTTGCTCCCTGCAGTTGTCAGAGCAGAAAGAAGACAATATCAAAAGCTTCCCCACTGCAAGCAGCCACCCAAGCTCAGTTGCTGTGTAATCTCACTCCATCAGGTGTTTGAACTTTTTGGGCTCTTCTGGCTGTGCTGTGAGCTCAGCAGAATACTATGGGAATGTTGTGATGCCGTGTGTGTGGATGAACAGTCCTGTCTTCTGGGTGCATTTGCTACCACACAGTGGAATTCCAGCAGATGGACATGCCAGGAAGGTCATGGGCACCAATGTTAGTGGGGCATCTGATGGCTGATCAACAGCTGGCAGCACAGCTCAAAGCACTGCTCCCTGCTCTGAGAGGTTTTCCATAGGACTGGTCAATGTTAAAAGTTAGTCTTTGAGTTCTTGGCTAGCCTTCAATCTGTCATTTCAGCGTGGGTTTGGTACTAGCAGACTTCAGGGAGAATGCCTTTTGTTAAAGGGGATGGTCTGAGGCAAAGCCAGGGTCTGCAGCTGCCAGGAGAGGCCAGGGTAAGGACCTGTCAGAAGTGATATTTGTGCTGTGAACAGCCTTTATCCATGCTCCTGCTATCTCCTCCTGAGTTTGTCTCTGTTCCTTTCTCCTGGCTAAGCTTTCTCTGTCAGCCTAGACCTGGTCATAGGGAGCAAGGTCACTGTGAGAAACTGCTGGGCATGAAGGACGCTTGCCTGGGAGAAATGCAGGGAGAGTGGCACAGGGGTTTTGGATTTTGGTATGAGGAGACACCAAAGCAGTGATTGGCTAGAGGTAGAGACCTGATCAGAGAAAAGATGGAAGGCCTCTTCAAGTTTTAAGATGCATGTTTTATCACTTCTATCCTTGTGTGATGCCTGCAGCTTTATTGTTGTCTGCTCCAGGAGGTGAAACCTGCTCTGAGCTCAGTGTTGTTATAGGACTTGCTAGGTAAACTCTAAAAAAGAATATTTTTACTCTCAAGTTTTTTGTCCTTCTGTTGGATTTATTAAACTTGGTTTCATATTCAAAATATCATCATTAGACATACTGCTTCCCTTCACAGTCTGAACTTTGCCCTGCCAGGATGTTTATGGGCTTTTGCTCAAGGCCATAAGGGCCTGTCATAGAGAGCTGATAGCTTGATCACCCATACAATAAAGCAAGACACCTCACTCTAAAAATCAGTCTTTCTCCCTAACCACAAGGTTAGACTAATCTTGGAAGTCCAATCCAATGGTGTCTAATCCACCTCTTTATCCTAATAAAGAATTTCTCTGTTCTCCCTGCATCTCTGTGTGAAAAGGGCAAAAGTGGATTTCTTACACTGTACTAAAACTTAAAATACTATTGGCAATAGTGAGTTGGTGTGATATACTCACAGCTTTAATGTGCCAGTCTGTATCTAGTGGCTCTACAAAAATTCATGATGTCTTGTTGTCATGTTCAAAATGTGGGCTGGCCACATACCTGAGAACTTTGCATGCCCCGGTCCTTGCTTTCCCTACAAATTTCTTATTTTGAGGAGGAGAAATACTAGGATACCTATAAATATTTTAGGTTTTAATACTGTGGAGGCATATAATATCTTTAGAAGAGAGTGCTTGAGGTGATTGTGTTATTCACTGAGCTGTGTGGGTGTGTGTGCACTTCTCTGCTGGCCAGAACCAAACGTGGAGAATATGAACAAGGCATTTTGTACAGGCAGCCCTGTACTGACAATGCAATGTTGGTAAACAAAGAAAAGGGATAACATTTGATACTGGAGCTCACTGGTTTCTCTCTGCTTTTGCAGATGTCTATTCCTTTGATGAAGAGGAGCCGGTTTTAGATCCACACATAGCAAAACATTTGGCACACTTTGGAATTGATATGCTGCAGATGCAAGTGGTAGGAAATCCATCTTCTATTTAGCTTGTTGTGCACTTGTTTGTTCACTTGGGGGTGGGAGAGAAACAGGAGAAGAATGACACCTGTAGCTTATTTGTGGTTCCTTCAGTCTGTTATGACAGTATTCAGTTTTGTAAAGTTCAGCCAGCTAATTTGGGGTTCGTTGTCTGAGTTCTGAGTAAATCACTGCTCTCAAATCTAGAAGTTGCCTTCTGAAAGAGGTACCTTTAGTTTACATTTTTCACTTTTCCTGTGTGATGTACCACTTGTCTTCAAGGTGAAAAACTTCATTCCATTAAAGAATACCTAGAATATTTAATCACAGTGAGTGAAGGAAACATTGCATGTGTAAACAGATACAAGTCTTAAGCAAAATGAAGCTAAGCAATGGATAAGTTAAAAAGTGGCTGAAAGTTCTTTATGTAAATTTCAGTTTAGGTTTTGTCAATTAGAAAATGAGAAAAATATGTTCTTTCAAGTCTAGGAAACAGCATGTTCTAGGGTGTGATATGCTAGAAATGGATGGGGGAGAAAAGGATTCTCTGTGTGTCTATATTAGTAAAGAAGCGCTTTTAATAACTTATGTCTTAGTGGATGTTGATTCCACTTCTGTTTAAATGATGTAAGAAATCAGAACAGAATATGCTTATAAAGGCAGGTGGGTTTTTTGTGGTTATGTTTGGTTTTTTGGTTTGGTTTGTTGTTGTTTTTTGGGTCAGTATAACCTAGCATCACTACCTAAGAACATGAAAACTGTTAAAAATGAACAAACCTGCTGCTGGTTAAGTGTATTTCATTGTCCAAGTAGTGAGAAAACTGATAATAATTGAAATTACAGAGCAGAGTGAAACTATTTTCAAAAGTCTTCGTGGTACAAATAATATTGTTGGTATACTAATGTCCTTGCCAGTATAATGAATAAAAAGTTTCTTTTATCCAAATCTTTCTAGAAAATCTGTTTTACACAGCAGCCTTGAAAACCTCGTCTTAGCTGTTGCTAAGGTTTCACCTCTGGTCTTTGGTCTGTACAATTCTTTGAGAAGTGACAGAATAGTGCCAGCAGTAAATGACACTGTAGTGGCCTGCAGCTACAGGCTGAAGGCTGAGTGTAAAGGGGAGAAACTTCATTCAGTGTCACGAATTATTGGCTTTTACCATTTGAAAGGAGGGAAGAGTTCTTGGATCTGCAGCTTCTCGTGTGGTTTGTTTGTTACAAGCAGCTTCTACAGCAGCTGCTATTCCAGGCCATTACAAATGGAATAGGAAACCTGAAAAAATGCAGTGTTTGATGCTGAGGCTTGAGTTCACAGCCCTGAGAGAAGCTGAGCTCCCAGCTGGGACTGAGGTCACAACTGGGAGCACTCAAAGAGCCAGTGGCTGTGCTAAAGAGCTGAGGGTGTATTGGAGGAACAAACTGCTGCCTTTCTGTCCCTCATCTTCCCCTGCATGCAGGATTTACCTCCCCTTGCCCATTGACTGGGCTCTTCATTTTTTGGACTATAGCTCACAGAGTTGGTGGTGATGATGGCAGCAGCACGATTATGGCAGAAGTTAAAGAGGCTAAGATGGAAATCTTGTTGCTTTCAGACAGAGAATGGGCTAAGAGATAATGACATAAAACCAAGAGTCTCAGAATGGGAAGTGATTCAGGAAGCTGGAGTGAAACTCAAGCCCATGTATGGCCCAGGATACACTGGCATGAAGAACCTGGGAAATAGCTGCTACCTCAATGCTGTCATGCAAGCCATTTTCAGCATCCCAGAGTTCCAGCGAGCGTAAGTAGCTCCAAAGTAGTTCTTGTCACTAACTGCTGCATTCATCCATTCATTGTTTTTCTAAGAAAAATGGTATTTTAATTTTTGCCTCACCTGCAAACAGGTCTCTTTCAGTCAGTTCAGTGGCTGCCACTGAATCAGAGGATTTAGTGATTGTTTTGGTCGTTTCTGGAAAAGGCTGGAGCACAGAACTCCTGCAGTGTTATCAGAGTTGCTTCTCTTGTGAAACTCAATAGAATCATTCTTTTTACATATTTTGGGCCTGATACAAACCTGAATTTACTTGGTTACGTTGGTTGGGAGTAGAAAATACACTGGTTCTCAACTCAGCTCTGAGGTTTTGACCAACACCATCTTGCAGCTTTTGCAAGATTAAGGAATAGAATGTAAATTCCAGATGAACAAAACAGCCATGTCCTTTATAGCTAGAATCTTCCAAATAAAACCTCAATGTCCATTTCTTAGTTTCTTTACTATTATTTTTGCATGACAGAAGCACTCACTGGGGGTAGAAGGAAACATTAGGCTGCAATATTTGAATGTTTCTGCTTTGTTCTTGCTGCCCAGGTATGTGGGAAACCTTCCACGAATATTTGACTACTCTCCTCTTGATCCAACACAAGACTTCAACACTCAGATGTAAGTGACATTTCTCAGTTATTTACTTGATCAGGTTAAAGAGAATCTAAAGGATTTAATGGCAGAGCAAAAGAACACCTTTTCATGAGCTCAGAAGTGAGATATGGCCCAGGGAAAATGGGAAGATTTAACCACTTAGTTGCAGGTAATAATGGTTCATCAAGGAGTCAAAAGCAGTAAACTTCATTTTTTTGCTTGAAATGAGTCTTCTTTTCTGTTTTTCTCACATGCTGTTTCCACCCCACCACTTTCTTCCTTACAGGGCTAAACTGGGACACGGCCTCCTTTCAGGCCAGTACTCTAAGCCACCCATGAAATCTGAGCTCATTGAGCAGGTGATGAAAGAAGAACACAAGGTATTTGCCTGAGTTTGTACAGCCTGGTAACTAGGTAAAAGTGATATCCTGAGCAAAGGGAACAGGTGCTGGGCATTGAGGAACACGTGTAGATCCAGCGTGGATGGGATGCTTAGCAAGGTGGAATGTGCAGGATCCTAAGTCAGGGATAAATTAGTCAGGCTCTATTTGTGCAGCGCATCAAAGCAAGCCTAGGTTCTGCTGATAAAGTGTTCTGCTGCTCCAGTGATGTCCACAGAGCTTGCAACCAATGTTTACCTTCTCTGAGGAACAACAACAACAACAACGTTATCCAGTGAGTCCTGGAAGCAAACTTCTAAACGCTCTTTAAATTTCAGAAAGCAGTATAAAGAGCTAAAGAATTGTTTCAAGGAAGTGTCTGACAATATTTCACTTGATTTTAGGAGAAGCTGTCTAGGTAGTGCAAGATTAGGTGATGCTGGAGGCTTTCATGGAGGTGGAGGGGCCATGCAGAGCCATAGAAGTAATGCATGATTCTGCCACACAGGGATGGTGGTGGTTGCCATGGAAATTGATATTTTCCTCTACCTTCATCTGTCAATTAGTGACATAGGAATTTCTCCTGAAATCAGAATGCCAATAAGATTTTGGACAGATAGAGTGTCTGGTACAGAGCAGTTTGCATGATCTGGAAGTCGTGGGGCTCCCAGGTAATTGCTTTGCACAGTGGCAATTCTTTGTTTTGGAACAGCAAATGAATCCTGCTTGTTCCCATTAAATAAAGTTCAGGACTAATCAGCACTCCACTGGGACAAAGGAATAGTGGGACAGATTTCAGCAAACCCCATACACTGAATTAAGTGTAGTGATTGATCTGCTTTCCTAAACACACACAGGATATGACTGGAAAATGTGCTTGGAAGTTCAGGGATCTGAATGCTTGGAATAAAGCTACACCTCCATGTTTAGCTCAGCAGCTACTATTAGATGAGATATTGAGAACTCTTCAATGACAGATGGTATAAAACTCTGTCAGGTTGTGGTAGGCATCTACTGACATTTAACAGCACTTGTGTTCATTAGTTCAGTTTAATGAAGCTGAAGTTACATGCACTAAATGACTTCCTTATCACGCAATTCATAGCATATATTAGGATTTGAAACAGCTTTTACAGCTTTTGTTCCTTGTTGTATTGATTTATTTACAGAAAAAAATCAGATGTACATATTTTCTCTATTCCTTCACTCTTGGAATACAAATCTATGGTTTTTTTCAGGTTGGGGATGCTTTTTTGTTTGTTTGCACAGCATTTTAGGGCTTAAATGTTTTTAAGTGCTTCTGCTTTGTGCCTGTAACATCAATTATTCATTTTACTTTTATTCCTTTACTTTGTCTCCCCCTTCTACATGCAAGGAAGTTCTCAATCTTTCTGAGCCTTTGGAATTCATCCAAGGTTTTGGGGAGTTGTTGCTTGTAAAAGCATTCGTATGAGATCTGCAGTGGTCCAGCACAATCTATTTTTAGCTAAACTGTTTTGCAACTGTTGATGGGGAAAGTATGCCAGGTATTCTGTAAATATTCGTGGTGCTGTGGAGTAGAAATTTTTCACCACTGAAGTTTAGCCTGGAAATGGTAGCATTTTTCTTGGACCCACTTTAGGATTAAAAAGAGGCTGAATGCCTAAAGGGTCATCAGCCAGGACTTGATTTTCTGCTTAGAGCTTTAACATTTCTTCTCTTGGTTTTGGGTTTTTTTGTTTTGTTTTTTTTCCCCATTTTTTTGTCCTTGAGATGAGATTGCAAGATTCAGTTCTCTTTTGCAGACTGTCACCCATGGCATGTTTCTCTTCTTCAAGGGGCTGAGTACAAAGTGTATAGGTGGAAACAAGGCTTGATTCCAAATTCACAGCATTATACAGCAGGGCAAGTGTGCCACATTCTTGCTTCTGGCATAGGAAGATGCCTGGGATGTTGTAAAGTGAGCTGCTCTTTGCATTTCTCTCCCCTGTCCTGGTTTTGGTGAAAGGCAGCTGAGGACACTGAAGCCATACATAACCCAGGGTGCAGAAATCCCCAGGACATCTTTGTCCAGACAATACTGAGACTCCCTCTCTTTATGGGAGCCTTTAAGGCTCATCTTGGCCTAATGTGGTTGGTGCTGTACTGCCAAAAATTGAAAAAGCACTAAGAAATTATAATCTGCTTCTGATTTCAGTGGGTCTAGGAATACTGCACCCTGGTGAAACAAAGAAAAAAATTTGCTCTTCTAGTGTGTATTTTATATGGCCTCCACTTCAATGCTGCTTTTTCTATTTTTATATTCATACAATAGTGCAAGTGTAAGGAATGAGATTGGCTGAGTTTTTAACATCCTCTTAGAGCTCCTAAAGGTTATACTCTTGCTTGGATTGTATAGAAAATTATTTGGTTTCATGGATGGTGAAGGGCATATCTGAGTAATAGATTCTGACCCCTTCAAAAAGGTTGTTTAAAAGGTGTAATAGCTAGTGTTGTCTTGAGGATCTGAAAGGGTTGGAGAGGTTCTGAAAGGACTAGAAAGTCAAAACCAGGACTCTCTTGAAAGCTAGAGATTTTCTAATTTAGGGCAGTTTTCTCCTGATGTAACTGAATGGCCAGAGGCAGTAAGTTGTGGTTTTTCAACAACCAACACCTGCAAATTGCAAATTCATGTCTGCTCTTAACAGCTCACCTGGGAATGCATGCTGCACACATTAGTTGTTCTCTGCTTGGTTCTGCACAGCTCTCTGGAAAGGTTTTGTCCTGAGGAAAGCTGCCAGCTGATACACCAAAGTGCTTCAATGCTCTGGCACAGGGCTCTGAAAGCAGTGTCAAACATTTTAAAACAATGTAGGCTTTCAGCCCTTCTGAAAACTACTAACCTTTAAAAACCTCCAGTAATCTCTTTAAAATGCCAATTGCCAAAGGACAGGTAAAGTGAGTGCTTTAGGAACTAAGCCATAAAATATATTCTAAAACCCCCAAATCATGTTTCAGGATCCTTTCCATTTTTATTAAACTGGAAAAACAGGTGAAATGGAAACTATCATTCCTCCAGTGGCAGAAATGGGCCATAGATAGATCTAGTGGAGTAACTTTGAGATTTTTGGTCCATAATTGAATAAAAATCCCTCTTTAAATGATTTTTTTTCTCTTTTATTTAGCCTCAACACAATGGAATATCTCCCCGAATGTTCAAGGCTTTTATAAGTAAAGGCCACCCAGAATTTTCCTCTAACAGACAACAGGACGCACAGGAATTTTTCCTACATCTTATAAATCTAGTAGAGGTGAGAAAATCTGAATTACTGCTTCTTTTTCTGGTTATATTATACAATGAAGGCAAAACTGTTACATGAACAGCTCATTTTTAGTTATACTATTTTTAGCCTTAGGTATGTAGAAGGTGGGGCTAATTAAAATGTATTTTGTTTTAGAAACATTTGCTTCCCTAATGATTCCTCTTCTTTACTTCAGACTCTTGCATGGCCATGAACAGGGTCAGTGCTGCTGCTAACAAATAGAAAGAGGTCAAGCATACAGTCTATAAGATTTATAAACTTATGTAACCTTTTAGATTGTTGTTCCTGTTTACCATATTGAAGTCTCTCATGGAATATTAATGAATTGGGTATTATGATTGTTATTGTTATTGTTCCAAATTCATATAATTGTTGGGAGCAAATTAATTACCCTGTCCAGCTGTTTTACAAATCCCAGCTGTGTGTCATTGAATGATGGGAGAAAGGATTCCCCTGCTGAAAGCAGAGTGGCTGTTTGTCAGTTTAATATTTCTGTATAAAGCTTTAGTTCCTCCAAGCTCCAGCTCAGTGCTGTGTGTAAAGGAATCATACTGTGAATTTTAATGCTGTCTTTCTGAAAAGGAATCTACAAATACATGTAGTTTTGATGTAAAGCACTTCTTGTCTACCCTTCCTCCCTAGTTTTCTCATTTTCCCCAAGAATCGAGGCTGTTTATTCATGTGTTCAGTCTCTAGATGAAGTTACTCACATTTGTATGCATAATGTTCCACATCCCTAAATGCATGTACTGATTATAGGGTGGTTAGAAGACACTTTTCTGTTTCTTGCCTGATAACAGACATTAACATGAACAACAAAGAGGAGGTATATTATTTGCATGATATTCCCATCTGGATAATGAGCTACAAGTTGCTTGTTCTGTTTCAGTGCATATTTAGAGTAGTAGGAGCAATTCTGTTTGCTGAGAGGATGCTCCATGTTATTTATCTGAGCTCTCTGTCTTACTGTAACTTGCCACCTTCCTACCTTCTGTTCACCTTGACTCAGTCAGGTTCTTTGGGTGCACACCTTGCAAGTTCCTGTGTGTAGAAAGATGCTGCTGTGGGTGCAGAAATCGTGGACTTTGGTGGTTTTCTCTGTGGGTACCAGAGCTCTGCGCGCAATCCAGTGCAAGCTGAGCTGCCAGATCAGTGTCTTCGTGCTTGCCTTAAAACAACTAGCAGCCTTTGGGTTTTCTGGTCATTTTAATGATGTTCACAGAAGTGATTGGGTGTAATATTCCTTTCAGAGGAACCCTGTGGGCTCAGAAAACCCCAGCGATGTTTTCCGGTTCCTGGTGGAGGAGCGCACGCAGTGCTGCCAGTCCAGGAAGGTGCGCTACACCGAGAGGGTGGACTACATCATGCAGTTACCCGTGGCCATGGAGGCAGCAACAAACAAAGGTAAAGGAGCAATCTGCTCTCTTTGACCCATGGATGTGCCACACTGTGCACAGAGATCCCCACTAGCACTGAATCTCCTTTGTCCTGGACAGTGAAACAGTTTGTGGAAACGTCTTCATTATAAAAAAGGAGCAGAACACACTAATGAATATCTTTTAAAAACACTCACAAAGAAAAACCCCAAACCAAAACAACCAAGAACCCAAATCTGCTTTCTGTCCTTTAGCAGCAGATTATAAGATCTAACATGGTAATAGAGAATAGGGGTATAAGATAGTTTGTCATTTATAAACCCAAAATACACAATTTGGATGTTCTGGGCTTTAGGGGAGGAGGGAAAGAGGATGAAGTGTTGGATGTTGATTTAATAAACAGGAGTGTTTTTTTCTCATGCTTGTGAAAAGCACACATGTTTATAAAGGAGAAAATAGCTGAGGAGGCTTGAAGACTGGGGAGCAGGAGGGAGGCACTGACAACTTGTGGTTGCTCCTGCAGTCAGTGGTGAAGAGCCTTGCAGAATAACATAATAAATGTATGCTTGAGGTAGAAGTGAAGGGGACATCACAGGAACATGAAGGGAGATGTGCCTCTGATTTCCTACATAATATGAACATTTAAAATATTTTAAAACCAGAAGAATCTGTTTTGATTGTTTGATGAGATCCTATGAAATATCACAGGGCAGTGAATTCTACCTACTTTTTACCTAGCCCACAGCTCCTTGTACTGGACAAGAAGTTTAGGAGAACTTTGCATTTTTTGTACATCAGTTTCAGTGATGACTCTGTTGCTTATAAAAGAACATGTTATTTCCAGGTAATGACTCAGGAGACAGATTAGTTTGTGAATTTACCACATGGCACTGCTCAGCTTGTCAGTGTCAAGACTTTTTCTAGATCATACATAATCCTGCCGTGTCTAAAAAGTCAGATGACACAGATAGACAGCAATAACTTTCCAACCCAGATTGAGCTCTGATAAAGTGGGTGTGTGGTGTTACTGTTCACACAGGATTTTGGCTGTCATGGCAAAGTTTTCATTGCTTGTTGCCTGGCATTTCCAGTTCTGTGTTTTCACCTTGAACAGAAACCTTGGAGATGTGGCTGTAAGTGTAGCTCCTGACCCCAATGCAGACAAAAAGATTTGATGTCTAGTTACAAGCATGTAAAACTTCTACTGCTAAGTATGTTTTTGCACTTCTAAAACTTGAAAAAATAGGCCTGGTGAGGAACACATAACCATGACAATGTTCATTAGCTTATAGTGTCGTGTGTGTTTCCCAGATGAATTAATTGCCTATGAACTGAAGAGGCGAGAAGCAGAAGCTGCAAGGAGACCTCTGCCAGAGCTGGTCCGTGCCAAGATCCCATTTAGTGCATGTCTGCAGGCCTTTTCTGAACCAAGCAATGTAGAGGATTTCTGGAGCAGTGCCCTTCAAGCAAAATCTGCAGGAGTTAAGTAAGTGTGTGTGTCTGGCTGCCTGTTAGAAACTGTGCTCTGTGCTTCTCTTGCTACCTGGACATGGTGCAGAGAGAAACACACAAATGCACAGGGAGCTCTGGCATCACATTAGTGTTGGGCTCATCAATGTGATGTGCAGATCAAGCCTTGCAAAGGTTGTAATGATGACGTGAGCAGGAAATTAATTGTTCTCAATGATCAGACTTCAAGAGGTGATGCAGTCTGGTTGTTGAGAGCTTGAACTTTAAATGCTGGTAGGGTTGGATGCTGTGTATCAACCAGCGATAGCTCATCTCAGTGTGCATGAGGCACTGAGATCTGTGCTGCTGGGCATTCTGTTGCCTTGTTTCAATGAATTGTGTTTTTGTCCTTCCCAGGACTTCCCGTTTTGCTTCATTTCCTGAGTATTTAGTGGTGCAGATAAAGAAATTCACCTTTGGCCTTGACTGGATACCCAAAAAGCTTGGTATGTGCTTGTTTTATTTACCCTTCTATCCAAGATAATTAATAAGATGTGCACACTATAGTGAGGACCTGACTCAAATCTTAAGTTTGTACTGTGAAGATCCTAATTGAATCTTCTTTCCTTTTACAACAAATTAAACCAATCCATCAGGTCTGTGGTGTTAAAACACAGTTTCATGTAATCAGAGCTAGTTAAATTGTGTTTCAGCATTCCAAATTTCTCAAAGAACTCTTTTCAGAAGGAGAATCCTATCTGTTCCTGCACCTTGAGTACCAGAGGCCCCTCTCTGAAGGGGTAGGTTGCACCACAGAGTCATTTTGCTGTCTGCAGAAGCTTAGCCCTTTCCTCTGCTTTTGCAGATGTTTCTATAGACATGCCAGATTTCCTGGATATCAGCCACCTTCGGGCCAGGGGGCTCCAGCCCGGAGAAGAGGAACTCCCAGACATTGCTCCTCCCATTGTCATTCCTGATGACCCTAAAGGTATTTACTGATTTATTCTCCCATATATTCCCCTTTCCTTCTAGCACACAGGGATTCTCTTTAGTCTTCCCTGTTTGGAACTATGAGCAAAAGCCCAGCTCTGTACTTCTGTAATTGAAGGCTCTTACAACACCCCACAGCCTTTTTCCTCCCTTCTGGACAACCCTGGTTCTTCCAGCTTCTCTGTTTTGGGGATTTATCGTAGAATCACAGAATGTTGGGGGTTGGAAGGGATCTTAAAGATCATATAGTTCTAAACCCCTTGCCATGGCTAGGGACACCTTTTCTAGAAGGTTTGATAATAGATTTTACTGTCCTTGACTCTCTCCAGAGAACCTTCAGTGCATGTCCATGGCTCCCTTGGAGTAAAGCCACTGTGCACTTCCCAGGTCCAGCACAGTGCAACAACACAATACACAAAGGACTGCAATTGAAGATAACAGCTTTCCAGGCATAGAACAAGACTCTAAATTTTATTAATTTTTAAAATACAAGGATTGTTAGGCCCTAGCAGCTGTGCCTGCATGCACAGTCCTCTTCTATGGATGTATATGGACTGCACAGCCCATTAAAAAAAGCTCTGTCTCAAGGAGATGATGGCAAACAGCTGACAGTAGTGTTTGTGGAGCAGAAAGAAAGAGGAGTGATAAAAATGCTATGCTGTGTTTGTTTTCCTTTTTCTTAAGAACTGTCTCTTTTGTGCTAAAGTTCAGAAACAAGAACATTAAACATCTTCTTTCTTTATTCCCTGGGTTTCCCTGGAGAATAAAATGGTTTATAGCAAGTAAAATAATGTTTTTATGGTGTGACCTTAGACCCAGGTGTTTGCAATTTCCTCCAGAGGTTAGAATGCCTCAGTAATACTAAGCCATCAATGCAACTGTTCTCATGACATGAGTGTCCCCTTTGCTTGGATATTTATGATAATGGTGGCATAATACCATGCTGTATGTATGTGAAAGAGAGCTAGTACCTGAAATTGTGTGGTGAGCAAGTATATGACAAACTTCAATTCTCTAAAGGTTTTAATTTTATTCCTTATCTATTTAAGTTCCTCACTAAGTACCTTCTTACCCTCTTACTGAATGGACTGACCTAGTTTTAGTGTAAATGCATGGGTGATGGTACTTTATTTTTAACAAACTTTTGCTTAGGTCAGGCAGCAGTTTTATTTCCTAGTGGTTTGTAGTATCAGTGACACTTTGCTGTGAACTGAGTTAGGGAAAACAATTACTGAGAGGAAATATCCCTGCTCTAATTCATGGCAAAAACATCAGGGAAGTAAGGATGAAACTGCCCTGTCTCTATGAGGTCAAATATTTCTGTGACTTTAAAAATACAGAATTGTTTTACCCATATGGATCTACTTGGCCTTCATATAAGTCCTTTTCCCTGTTTTTTTTCCCCATTGTTAATTTTCAGATCGCATGACGAACCATTTCGTGGAGTGTACGTATCTCATTTTTCTACTGCTTAATAAATCATTTTGCTTTTGCTCAGCTGATGGCTTCTCTCTCCTCATAAAGATGCATGAAGTCTTGCCCTGCATGCTCCCATATAAAAGCTGATTTGTGTGCTTGTTCAATGTTTATTTCCACGTGTGCAGGACTCTCTTAGAGAGTCAATGTAGCCAGAAAATGAGCTGCTCCTCTGCCTGCTGCTCCTCAGGAGAATCTTGCAGTTCTAGGGGTCACAGCCACTTGATCCTGGCTCCCTCTGCACTCTGATCCCACAAAAAGCTGTCAGACCCTGTCATCCAGAGGCTGCCAGATCTGGCAGCTGTTGTTTCTCTGACCTGCAAGATCCTGCCTTTGAGAGATGCTTGGTTTCGGCTGCCATCTCTAGCTGAGCTCAGCACCTGACTTCCTCACCCCTTGAAATCCACTGCTGAGGTTTTCTAAAATAAATAAAGTCCTCTAGGAATTAATCAAGATTAATAATCTGTGTGGAGATCTGTGTCTCTACTGAGACAAAAGATTATAATCCATAACAACTACTGTAATGCTTTGTACAAGGCTGTTCTCTCATGGCTGTGGGTTTATTGAAGTACTAAACCTAATCCAAGCAATGTGTACTGTAATATATGGCACTGTGAGTAACAACAAGAAATATTATACAGTGGATGAAATTAGACTTTATATTTTACAAGGTCCTTTCTTGCAGCCCTAGATATTGATGAGTCTTCAGTGATGCAGCTGGCAGAGATGGGCTTTCCTCTGGAAGCGTGTCGCAAAGCCGTGTACTACACAGGCAACCTGGGTGCTGAAGTTGCTTTCAACTGGATCATTGCACACATGGAAGAACCAGGTCAGTGACTGGAAGGTGTAAGTTGAACTCAGCTCCTGGTTGTGGATTTTGGCAGTCAGTAGAAATTTTATAATGTGTGACAGAGAAACAACAGCCTCCCCCGTTCCCCACCTGGGAAACCTGGAGGTGTAAGTGAATTTTCCTAAGCTGCTCCTGGGATGTGCAGATCTTGACCATTATGTGGTATCCTCTGTCTAGAAGAAGACAGCAAACTAAGCTACACCAGAAGTCCTGTCCTCACTACTGGTGTGGGCCAGCTCTGTTTCCACCCTTTGGCTAGGTCCGTGCTGCTAAGGGGGAAGCTGACTTGTGACCAAGTGTAAGTACAAAGAATCCTGTGGTCTGGATGCTTTTCTTCCACATCAGCCTTCTCTAGCTCAGGCTGGAGCATTCATGCCATACTTGGGCTGTCTAGCGATGGACAGGGCTGCTAGATGTTCTCCACTTCCTGTGTTTCATCCATGCAAAGTTTGGACTCATGATTCAGCACTGGGTGCATCTGAGCACTCCCTTGCCAGGAAACTCCAGATTTGGTTGAGTTCACGCTTCACCATGAGCTTTTGTGTTGCTTGTGTAGATGGGGAATGAGTTTCACTTGGGCTTAGCTGACATTGTCAGGTATGGAATCAGTTCATTTTACATCTGTGCACTGGGTTGTCTATTCTCCTGATGCCATCATTGCTTCCATACCAATCTTTGCTGCTTTCCTGAAGTTGTTTCACTACTGCAACGTGCCGAGTTATTCCAGTCTGCTCAGTATGAGCATGAGCACCTCGATATTTTGTAATGTGCACATTCATTTTGTTGTTTTTAAGGCTTTCCACACATCTAAGTCTGAATTTAGATGCCAGTGAAATGAATTTACATTGATTTCTGGACTGCTTATGAGGTCCTGTGTGTTGTTTGTTTGTGTTTGTTGTTGATTTTCCAGTTCAGTGAGGCAAAAGAAGGAACTGATGGATGTTTGTTTGTTCCAGACTTCGCTGAGCCATTGGTCATACCTGCATTTGGAGAAGTTGCTTCCAGTGGGGCAGCTGCTTTAGGAGCTGTAGGGCTGGATAACCAGCCTCCTGAAGAGATGGTTGCAATTATCATTTCCATGGGATTCCAAAGGAATCTGGCAATTCAGGCACTGAAGGCAACAGTGAGTCTGTGGGTTATTGGTAGCACTGGGGTTGTGTTTCATGTTCTGTGCTTTGTGCATGTGCATGCTCAGATGCCTTTGAAACGTGTCTAAAATCCAGTTAGTGGATGAATGAGCCTGGAACTATCCTGGCAAAGTGTGGGATGCCTGACTTCTCTGGAGTGGGGAAGGTGCTTTGTGTGTTTCACTGGAATGGTAAAGTGTAGAAGGCAGTGAGGAAAACTTACCTGCTTTTACTACCTGTTGAAAACTATCCTGGATGCCTGGAGACTGTTGTCTGTGACATAAGAACCTGGGGCAGTGGGTCTGAGTTGTGGGATTATTTCTTCTCCATCTGTCAAGCTTTTGCAGAGTGCCTGCTGAATACTGTTTTCCAGGGAGGTAGAGGTATCTCACAAGTTTTAAGTGCTATTAACATGGTCCTTACTCTGTTCAAAGGCTGATGATGTTAGAGGGTGTATTAAAGGCTGCTCTTTGTTTGACTGGCAGAACAATAACTTGGAGCGTGCACTGGAGTGGATCTTCAGCCACCCTGACCCTGAGGAAGAAAGTGACCCTGCTTTGGACATGATGGATATGGAGAACAATGCTAATGCCAATATCCTTGCAGAGACAGGGTCAGAGGGACCCAGGATCAAAGACGGGCCTGGAAGTAAGTTCTGCTTCAGCTAGACCTGGCTGTCATGTTGTTGTGTCACACCCACCCCATTCATAGAGCTCCTTCCTGTTTTGAAAGTAGTTATTGTGGGGTTTTTTGGACACAATCCAGACATTTACTCCCAGTCTTGTTCCTGGGGCTGAATCCAGCCCTGTGGGCTGCTGAGTTCTGTGGGCCGTGTTTGCTCAGAAGGCTCTCTCCTTGGACTCACAGAATAACCTGAGTCCAAAGTTTCTTGCTTCCAGAGCATACAAGTCTCTCGTGGCCTAGGTTTACTTTTTGTTCTGTTGCTATAAGATAAAAAGACAAAGAAAAGCTAGAATGTTTAAATCTTCAGAGGCTGAGCATCCTAAAGACAACACTGCTCTTACAGACCACCTGAGTTTCTGTCCTCCTGTGGTCTGCTGAGCAGTTTGATAATCCCTTCAGCCAAGTTCCTCGTTCACAATATGACAGGTGTAGTCAGCATCCTGCATGTTTTGGTTTCTTTTGGTTGAGATTCTCTGTCATACTGCTGCTAAATAAACCACAAGATGGGGCTAATGTACAGCAGGCAAAGTTGATTAGTAGGCAAAGAACCTCCTGGAAGTGTCACAGCACTGGAGTACAAAAGCTCAGTGGTGGTGCTAAGGATGTCACAGAAAGTTTTTTGAAGGGTCTTTAGTGACCAGTTCTAATAACTGTAGTATGTTCTAAACTTCTACTCTGATGCTGAATGTAAAGGCCTTGGGAAAAAAAAATAAACAGACAATTTGATTTTTGTGTCTGTGGTTGCTACTCTTATATTGACATGAATATCAACCTTAAGTCTTCTGGAGACATGGGAAGCATTGATTATCATTAGGTTAAAAAAACCCCAAGCTTGGAATAATTAGTTTTTGTGGAACTTAGCCTTTATAGACTGAGACTCTTTACTGAGTGCCTGAAATCCTGACAACCAACATGATTCTGTAAAATGGCTCCAGAAAGCCCTCTCCACCAAAATCCTGGCCCATGTCCTTGTGCAATATCCTGAAAGAAGGTGCCCTTTTACTTCTAGTGCTAATTCAGGTGAATGGCAGGAATGGGTGGGGATCAAGAGCCAGTGCTGAGCTCTCCAGAGACTTTAAACATAAAAATTGTCCTTGTGTGAAAGGAAGAGCTTTCTTTCCTGTCCTGTCTTTTATGGACTGCTGAAATACAAACTTCTGGGTTGCTTTGATTTACAGGGGATCTGTGATCATAATTTGTGTGCAGAATGAACTCCCTGTTTGGCACTTTCTGTGGTGCTCTCTGTGAACTGGGAATGAATGTGCTGGTTTTGGTCCTAGTGATCACAGCCCTGCTGTATGTGCACAGGTCTGTGTGGGTTTGATTTGGGTTGGTTTGATGCTTGTCAGTGAATCTGGCTGCTCGTTAAGTTGGGAACATGCTGCAGTGTTAACAGAAACTGAGTCTGGGGATGCAGAGTCTGAGTTAGGAGTGCTTAGCTGCTTCTCCAGTATTAGAAAGAAGATTTTCCCTGGAGTCATATTGCAGTGGTGGCAGTAAAAGACTTAGGGTGCCATTTATATTTCTTAAAACAGGGTATGAGCTGTTCGGGTTCATCAGCCACATGGGAACATCCACAATGAGTGGCCACTACGTTTGTCATCTCAGAAAGGAAGGCAGGTGAGTGCAGCTGGGAGAGACACATGGCATGAGCAAATGCTGGATTTGAGGCGTCCGTACAGAGCAGGGCGTGCTCGTGGCACACAACACGGGCTGTTACCATCTGTAGGTTTCCCATCAAAAAACTGAAAGTTGTCACAGATGTGATGAGTCAGTTCTGATCCCACTGAAGTCTGTGGTGAAAAGTACCATTGGCTCTCCTGTGCTTGCTATTCCAAATCTCTGTTCAATTTGGGGCATTGGTTCTGGTGTACTTTATCTGAGCTCTCCTCAGCTTCCTTTTGTTGCCCATCAACAGAAACCCATTGAACTCTGGGCTGATGCTGGTGTTGCTGGTACTGTGGAGCTGATCTTGGCTGTGATTTTTATATGCTCCCATTATTTGACATTGGGATTCCCTGATTTTCCTTAATTTGAGCTGTAACTACACACACCTCTGCACATCCCTCCTCCTTTTCAATCCCTGACTCTGCCAGCTGGTTCAGCTGTTTCTCTGATCCTTTGTTCTCGTTGTAATACCTAATTTTAGATTTTAAGCCCTTTGAAGTTTGGGTCTGAGAAGTCCCTGATAAAGCTGTGGTGATTTTCATACACCTGGAATGTAATCAATCTTGTTTTCCTTTCAGATGGGTGATCTACAACGACCTTAGAGTCTGTGCCTCAGAACGACCTCCCAAAGACCTGGGCTACATTTATTTTTACCACAGGATACCAAGTTAGGCCTCAAATCTATCACCTGGCCTTAAGAAGCCATAAGCCTTTTTAACCTGCCCAAAAAAAAGCATACAATAAAAATCTAAAACCAACAAAAAACCCCTTAGCCCTTGGACTGCCAAAAAGCAAAGGAAAACATGGGATGTTTATAGTGTATTTAAAAACAATCATTTGATGCCGCCTTAAGTGTTAGACAGAAGATTTCTATTAGGTGCTGTATAGGACATTGTTTTAAATTTATACACCTCACAGGCCATGTGGATTCCTGGTGGAGTTTGCAGCTAGTGTGTGGAGAATGTGGAAGCTTCAGTGTTGAGCAAAAATAGCCCAGTTCAGCCCAGCTCCTGCCTGTCCTGTCCGTGCATCCTTTGAGGACCCCAAACAAATATTTGTGTCTTTGGTAACTGGGAGCCAGTACTTTCATCCAGAGTCCAGACCACTTAGAGAAATCATTTGAAGGGAGGGGGTTTGTGGCTGTTCTTCAAAGCAGAATGTCTTATTTCAGAGATTATTTTCAGTGCACTGAGAAAAGTCAGCTGAAGTTGTTTCTGTTGGAATTCAGTGGTACAGTATCTTGATTTGACTTTTCCATGCATGAGCCTAAGAGAAAAATGGAGACAGGAGCAATCTCCTGTCAGTGCCCTGTACATTTTTTACCAAAGAGAAATTTTATTTTTGCAAACATAGGTTTCTTCGTCTTCACTTGAATGTTCATTTTGTAAGTTCTTCCAACAGATTCAGGATTACAGATGGCTAAAAGCAGCAGACTTTCTGACTATGACATTAAATGCACTCCCTCGGGAAAGGCAAGGCTGTTATTTAAATTTTAATATTTTAATATTTTCTTATGGAGGAGGTAAAGAAGAGTTTAATGTCCCATTATATTTGTGTCAGGGAAATTTGTATCCAGACCACTCATATTTCATCTGAAATCAACTCCCTGACAAAGTACTCACAGTGCAATCCTGCTTTCTGCTGAAGATTGCTTAAATATTGACTTTCATATCTGAGTGGGGGAAATTGCTTAGTAAGTTTGCTGATTTATTGATTTAGCCCTCTCTCCCTCCCTTAAAAAACCAAACCAAAACAACAACCAACAAGAACAAAAACCAAACAACAAAAACCCCCTTGACCTGATATTTTTGCTTTTTTTAAACTTGCAAATGCCCCAATAATCTGATCTCTTCAACAGACACTTTCTAAAAGGGGTTTGATATCTCTGGCAGGAATGATGGGGTGGGTAGGCAGGGGCTGGCCTTTCCTGTCCTTTTTTTTCTTTTTAGTGTTATTTAAGTGTTTTTCACAGGTGAAAATACATATGTGGGTTTTAAAATTATATTTGAAAACACCCACTCTAGAAAAATTACAACAGTGAGTGCAAAACCTTCCATGATTCCAAAAAAAAGAACAAACCCAAAGGTTCACAATGTTGGACACTGCTTAGAGGCTGTTGCTGGAGTTGCCTTGTACAAGGTTACCAAGCCCTCAAAATAAATTGCAGCAGTCAAAAAAAAAACAAAAACCAAACCTTTTTTGCAGAGTGCAGGAGAGCCAGAGAGGTGTCATTATGTTTTCTCTGCTGTTAGTGCCTGCAAGTTTAATGGCAAAATTCAGGCAGCTACACTCTACAGAAGAGAACCCAAATTAAACATCTGGTTATGAGAAGGACATTTTAGTTTTTGCAGTGTCGGGGGAAAAATAATTCTCCCTCCAGTCATAAAGCCAAAAAACACTGGGGATATTTTAATCAGGTTTCAATCTTAAAAGATTGTGAGAGAAATTCCAGTGCAATAATTGTGTAGAGTGTAAAGGTGTCTAATTGCTGGGAAAGCTCCCTGCACTTAGAGCTCTTATTGACACATTAGTGCAGTGTCCCAGCACTTTAATGAGTGGCCCCTGTGAGATTCAGCTGCCTTGTACTTATTGAGTCACCCTTATTGAGCTGAGTTCTGGATGAAATAAAAGCTGCCAGTAATTTCTTTCCTTCTTCCAGATTTTGGATATTTGAGGATTTCACCAGAAAGTGGCAGGTCTGAAAATGGGATCAGCAAATTATGCAGTGATACATCTTCTATTTAAAGTGAAAGAGCAAAACTTCTGTATATCTGTGAGTTTTTTCATTCTGGCAGTAGAAAAAGGAGAAAAGGCCTTTTTTCCCCCCCCTTCCTTTAATTTTTTTTGTTTTTTTTTAATTCCCAATTATATTCCAAGTAAGTTCAACACAGCAGCTTCCCTCTTGTCTCATGAACTTAAAGGGCTATTTGTAAACTACCAAGATCTGGTGGCTGCTGCCTTTTTATTTAGAAATGTTGGGTAGGTAAAGGCCAACAGAGTAACTCCCATGTTCATCACTCAGCTGGAAGCATGGCTGGTCTCACAGGATCAAGGATGGAGCTGGAATCTTGCAAACCATTTGGTGCATCCCAGAACTGTGCTGGCTGTGGAGCTGCCTGGTCTCAGGAGGCACTCCTGGAAGGTGATAACTGGAAATGGTGGTGGGAAGGGGAGGGCCCTTGGCTGCCTGTGGGGAGTGAATTGGAGCAGCTCAGATCCCACAGTTCTTTTCTCTTCATCACTTTTGTGTTTTGCCTTCCTAAACCAAAGTTAGTTAGGAGTGTAGGGAGCAGTTTAGGGGAAAGGATTACAGGTTTTCTAAAATTTAGCAGTGAAAAATACGTTAGAAGTTCTTCAGTCAGGTGTTTGAGGAATTACTTTATTCTCTCCCAAAACAGCGGCCTCCCTCTGTTTATCAAGTCACGGCTGGTTAAGTGATCTCCCTTTTGTGATGGGTTTTGTGTAAAGGACATCATGAACCTGGAGGAGCAGGATGTAAACTCCTGACTCCTCAGCCTCATGTGGGGGAGAGAAGTTTTGGTGGGTTTTGGGATTTTTTTAAACTTCAGCATTGCAGAAGCCCCACTCATGTGCTGAAGAGATGACTGAGCCACCAGGCTGTGCCTGCTGCAATCTGAAGGTGCTGAGTCGTGCCAGGCCAGCTCTCAGGGCACAGCCTGGCACCCTCCCTGTGTCTGGGTGCTGGGGGGCTCAGTGAGCTGGGAGCTTCTTGACAAAAGAGAATGGAGGAAGAAAAATCACTGTGAGCTGTTTGAGACAATCTAACCTGAGAATCACAGTGAGCCAAGACCTGGCAGTAAATAATGCTCTTATTTCTCAGACTTATTTTTATTTTTTTGTGTGATACATTTTGGATAGGAGATTGGAAGGAAGAAAAACTCAACACCTTTTCCTAGATTTCCTCTTCTCCTCTCATTCCTAGCAGTGTGCTGGATCCAGTAAACTCCTCATTCTGAGTCACAATCTCCAATCTCCAAAACACATGTAGACGCAAACTCCTATTTAATCTTCCTAGCTAAAATATAAATAGGATAAAAATTAATTTATTCAGAGCTGTGGTTTTAAAACAAGTGTAGGTATTTCTGAACTCCAGTCACTTGTAACTCTACTGGGTTCAGTGCTGTTACCTCTGACTTACTTTGGTGTTAAGTGGAACCGACATCAGCCCAGTTCTTTGATTCAGGCAGCCTCCACCAGGTCACAGAACACATTCAGAACATGGATGCATCCAGATTTGATTTCTTTGGAAACATCTCCAATTGATTCATTTTGTTTTCCATCCTGGCAGCGGCCATTTTTGTCCTCTTTGCTGTTTTCATGCATTGGAAGCCTATGCAAAATATGTAACTGGACATTTTATTGTTTTCCCTGTCGCCCTTCCTACCTTAATGGTTGAGATTGGTGTCTGATTTCTACTCAATCTTCAGTGGTTTTACTGTTGTATCCTGGAAGTGTCTGTCCTGGTTTACTTTGCACCGTTCAGAGTTGTTTGCTTGAAGCACTGTTAACTTTCTGGAGAGTATTTGTCTGAGATGAGAAAGGCTGTGAATGACATTGTTGCAACTGTTTTAAATTAAAAAGAAATATTCTCACATCTGGTGACTGTGTGGGTTCTTGCTTCCTTATTCCTGTCTGAAGAGGAATAGACAGAATGTGTTTTGATGCTGCCTCTCACTCTTTGTGATCACTTTTGGTGTTTTACTTAAAAAAAACCCTGCATAGGGAACAGAGAGGTTTGTGAGAGTCTTGATTTCTTGTGACTCCTGGCATTTCTGGGGATTAAAAAAAAAAAAAAAAAAAAAAAAAAAAAAAAAAAAAATCCCCAAGCCCTGAGTGGATATACAACATGGCAAAAAATAGAAAACAGGTTTTAAGTTAGACTGGTTTGTTTGTTTTTAACTTTTAGGCCTGTTGATGTTCCTTGATCACAAGAGTTGGCAATGTTTGTGTGGAATAGTGCTGTCATTTCACCCCAAATTTCTGCTTTATCATGGTCAGAAATTTCTTCTGCTGCTCAGTAAAGGAGAAGTCTGTTTCCCTCACGTGTAAGGACTTCATATAGAAATGTGACTATTGGGACTCTGGTAGCTGCAAGAATAGGCTGAAAAAGAAGACTGAGGGATGACAGCCTTTTAGAGGATCACAGGACCAGCAAGTGGAGGAGAGGTAAGAGGTGAATCTGCTGAGCTCAGTGACACTTCTTGACATAGAAGTAGAGAACATGTGATGTGTTGAATGATAAGAAATGTAGAGATGGTTCAGCTTCTGAAGTCTAAACTTAATGATCTGTTTTGGTTTCTCTTGTATCACAGATGTCCTTGGTGACCATGGCAACTCAAGCCACACTTTTCACACCACTTGTGGCAACTGGAAGAGGTGGGAGAGTGGCTCCCTGTACCAGCTAACAAGCTCTGTTCAGAATTTCCAGGAATTTCCTGTACAGGATTTGTGCCTGCTAGCTTTCGCAGGCTGTTTGTGGGAGGCAGTCTTGGACAGCTGACAAGTTACCACCCTCTGCTCCCCCTCACTGGAGTGGGAAGTGGCACCTTTGTGTCCCTCAGGTGTTCTACAAGTTTAACCCAATTAAGGGAAGCCTTGGTGGAAGACAAAGACCAAAAAATTATTGAAAACAGTTACTGCGTGACTGACAGCTGTTTGGAGTGGGTGATTATATTTTCAGATGTCTTTATCAGTGATTTTTGAGCAGTTTTGTGTGTGGATTTGATGCTTTTCTCCCACTGTCTTTGGCTTTAGGACAGCAGTGCTGTGTTCCTGGTCTCGGTTCCCTATGGAGCACACAGCTAAAGGATTTTCCTGCTGCTGCTGTGTCAGTGCATTTGAGCAAAAAGAACTAAACTAATCTTAGCATCTCCCAGCAAAACACACCAGTGTCAAGAGCCCACAATTAATTTCATCCTAACCTAAGGGTTAGTGTGGTTTTTGTGTCTGTTTCCTTTTGTTTCTTGGTGGAAGGTTCTGGTTAAAGCCATAGGCAGACAGTTGGTTTTTCTGACAGAGCTTTCCTTCTGCAGGCAAACCATGGCTGTGCCTTCTGTTTGTTTTTCTGGAGCAGCCCACATGTCCAAGGAGAGAGTGCTGCTTTTTCCATAGCCCTGTGCTGTCACTGCCACAGCCCCTTGCTGGCTCTCAGCTTTTCTGTCCCCTGCAGCACACTGGAATTTTTATCCCTCGTGCCTGTGCTTATGTTGATGTCTCACAGCAAAAACACAGAGTAGGAATGACATCATCCTTGTCAGCACTTTCACCTCATCCCATGAAAGACAGAACTGAAAAAGGCTGAGAGCCCCAACTCCTACGGTGGGATATGGGAAATTGCTCGAGTAGTGATTTCAGAGACTGCATGTTGGCTTTGCTTTTCATAAAGGCTGGTTTGTGGTATCATTAATTCTGTTTTAATTATTGCATGATCTTCAGGAAAAATGCTTATCTACTTTTTTCCCATTTTCCTCGTATGGTCTGTCTGTGCAGAACCCTTTGGGCCAGGCCTCAGCTGGTTTAAGTTCCAGTTGTAAGTATAATTGATCAACATGTTGAAATAAAAATCAATTCTAAAAATAACTCTGCCTCAGAGAAACAATGAATTTTGGAAAAATGAGAACAAAAGCATCTTCTGGACTTAATTTTTAAGCAAAGGAGCATGTTCACTTTGTACACAATAGGACAGAAGACCTCATTGAAAAAATCCTTTAAGTTGGAGACTTAGATCCCTCCTTTCAGTTTAAGGAATTGAAGTCAAGACCATTTTCAAGTTGAAAAGAGATTTTGAAATATTTGAAGCCACAGACAAAGTTTATTTTTAAAACATATTTAAAAATTGCACAGTTATAAATACAGGTAAATAAATACAATTTAATATGTGGAAAAGAACCCAAGGAAGGCATGCTTCCATTACAGTACAAAAATACTACATTAAGTGTGGTGCTCTGCAAATAGTCATCTATGACCTTAATAAATTTAACACATCCAGTATGCACATCATTCTTTTTTGAGGAAATAGATTATTTTAAACAGCAGTGCAGGGAAACACCAAATTAAAGCATCAGTAAACTATAGGTCTGTGTTTAATACTGTACACAGCTGGTAATGCACTAAGCATACAGAGGCAGAGTTACCTGCAGTAAGAAACTGATCTGTTACCCCGTATGTTCTTACATTCAGATTCTGAATCTGGGTCAATATGAGCCTTTGTAAGGGAATGTAAACATTCAGGTGTCGGGCTGAGCTCCCACCTCTGCCAAGCCCTGCCCCTGCACCTCCCCACGGGCACCAGGGAGCACTGGGAGTGTGTGCAGCAGCAGGGCTCTTCAGATGGCCCAGGTGAAAGTACCTGCCAACCCTATAATCACTTCTTTCCTCTATGTTGGCTTAAAAATAAAGCCAAAAGAACTGATGCAAGATTGCAAAGGTTTTCAAACAGTTTACAGCATATAGAAGAAGCCACACAGAATGCCTCTCAAAACTATATAGTTTTATTTTACTCTAGATATGTTATACTCTGATATATAAAATATATTTATAAATTTTTTTTATTTTTATGAATTTACAATAGCTTACTGATATTAAAAAGGCTATTTAAATTAAAGGTTTAGCCAATGTCAATGGCATTCTGTAAATGTAGAAGGGGAAAAGAGATCAAAGCACATCAAGTCTTGACCATGCAAGCTTGCTCAATGGGCTGTCACATATTGCAAGCATTTGTAAAGTTACAGCATATTTTAGGAAAATGTAGATTCCTTCTGTCTCTTTCCCTTGCCTAATGCCTGTTACTTCGTGGGCTGAGGCTCTGAAACCTCCCATGGATTCTTTGACATGCCTGTTTTTCATTTTGCCTTCATTTGTTCAGTGTCAGTGATCTCTTCATACATGGCATTCTTGTTCTCTGATTTATTTCACCAGTCCAAAAACCAGCAGCACCATAATGAAGGAATCTGATTCTAGCCTAGGTAAGGTTTGAATAGTAGATAATACTGTATTGCATATCCACCATTTTTTTTCACAACGTGCAGTGCATTTTGTCTTACCATTTTTGTGAGTACTTGGTATATTATTAACATTTACTACAGAAATTCACTGTACAGACTGCTAAGCTGACAACACTGGTGACCAGAAATCACATTTTTTTCAACTGTGCAGGTAATTCATGCGAAAATAACTAATATGACTCATTTTGCAGATGCATGTTTGGGCAAAGGAGACCTACAACCAATTTATGCTTTGCTCCATTTCTCACTGGCTCCAACAGACAATGATTTAGGCCTCAGGCTTTGGCTCTGCCAGTGAGGACAGCAGTTGTTATTTCTGCCATGGAGGCCTGTGCTCTATGGATGTTCCTAGGATCCCTGGCTGCTCTGTGGTTGACTAGAGATGGAAATGTGAAAATCCAAACAGCCCAGCTTCACTGTGAAAGCTGTGCAGATTTAGCTTTTTAATTCTTGGGAGGGTACTAAAACATGTCTGCAAAAGCTGTTACTACAGATGCCTGTTATTAATTAAACACTTGGAGCAAACATGAAGCCCACAACACAAAGTGAATTCTAAGGATGGGATTTTAAAAGGGTTCTGTGTTTGGTCTAGCCCGTTCTGGATAATCTGATCAACTCAGATTTGAGTTTGGCAATGCAAAGGACTTTTAAAATGTTCCACAGATGAGACAAATCAAGATTTAAGAATACCCTGTGTGAGGGCCTCCTGCATGCATTCTGTAAACACATGCTCGGGTAGCATTGCTGCATGCTCGGGGTTAGTATTGCATAGTGGTTACTGGTTAATGTAGCTGCATGCAGTATTGTCACATGAGGTTTTGTGTCATTTGAACCTCCCCCTTGATATTTTTACAAGTGCTGTGATTGATCAGATCATAAGAAAGTACCACTAGATACAGATGTGTTTATGTGTGTGCCTAAAAGTCAAATCAGTTCTTCAAGCTGACTTAAACCAGTCTGTGGCCATAAGGCTCCCATGGTCATTCCAGTTTAAAGATGGATCAGGCTTCTAGGTCATAAATTTCCTAAAGCTTTGCAGAGGACGAGGGCAGTCCCAAGCTGGGGTTAGGAAAATGTTTTTTTAAATTGTGTGAAATACAAAATAGAAAAAGAAATATTCAAAAACTTGGAATCAGTTACCTGGCAGTGATAAATCACCTCTGGAAAAAGAGAGGAGTAACAAGAAAGGGAAAGAGGGGTGGGACATGGTGATACACCATTGCAGCACTCTAACTGGGCCTCACCTCACAGATGCTGTACAGCATCCTGAAATGTCTGAATCTCTCCTCTGCTGAAATTGGTAGTCTGTAGGTGAAACTGCTTCCCTAGACCTGAGCAGCCCTGTGTTTGTGTTACCTTCCTGCCCAGGTGAGTGGTGAGCTCGCCCCTGCAGTGTGACACAGTGACACTCCCCTGCTCCCAGGTAATGCCAGGGATGCTGATTCCCACCTTCCTTCCTTCCTTGCACACCTGGGCAAGTCAGGGATGGCAGGAGGCTCTGACTTGGTCGGGCTCCCAGTGAGTGCTGAGAACAGGACCCAGATTTACTGTCTCTCACTCTCAGGCTCAATCTGCTACTGTTCAGCACCTGCCTTATTTATCCCACCTCATGCTTGGTTAGAAGCACACGTAGATGAACTTTCTGTTCAGGTTGTTAATATGCTGCAGCCTCCTCACATGTTTCCTCTCACTGTTTCAGGCAAATACACAAACTTGCCCTGAATATTTAAGGAATGCCAAGAGTAGGTCAGCTCAAAGCTGTATGTGATCCTGTCTGCTGCACTGACAGTGCTTGGCAGAGGAGGCTAAAGGAGGATGATAAAGCCCAGGATCCTAAGGAAGTGCCCAGAAGTCCCAAGAGTTGCTGGGCCTGACCTGTTAGAGTGAGGTGAGCTCAGTCTCCAGGCACTCTCCCACCCTGACCAGGCCAGGACTGTGTGGGATGTGCCCCTGCTCCCATCAGCCTGCCCTGCTTGAGCCTTCCCCAGTGTCTCAGCCAGTGGCTCGTGGCTGACAGGAGAGAGCAGCTGGGATAATCTCCAAGGCTGTGCACCTCTTTGGACAGGTTTTGTAGCCATGTCCTGTGCAGCAGAGCTGGGATGGGCTGGGGCTGAGCCTGCCCTGGGAAGGCAGAGCCCAGCCTTGGTGAGTTGGCTCACACAGCTCATGCCAGTCCCATGGGCGTGGACACAGATCAGCAGATAAATGTGGTTTGGAGCAGTGCATCCCAGGATAAATCAAAAGCTATCTACTTTCTTCTTTTTGGAGAGGCTTGGACTTGCGTTAGGTTTTCCCAACAATTTCTGTGTTACTCATCCACAGGCTGGAGAAGATGTTTAGTGAACTGCCATGAGAATCAAATGCCCCTTGTCATTCTGACTCTGAGAAGTCAAGTCCTTTTTTTAAATTTGGAAGATATAAAGTCCCTGAACAGCTAATTCCTCTGAGTGAGCACTGATTATCCTACACCACAGCACAAAGGATATTCTAGAAGAACTTGTGTGATGGCAGGGCATCAAGCAAAATCTAAGCACATATGCCTTTGCTTTACAGCCTCTTCTCAAAGCTGCCTCCCTTCTCTCTTATCACTTCCCAGATTCAATTGCACTGCACCTTCTGCTCTGCCTTATCAATAAAGAGCTGTCATCACACATCGCTGTCAAAGCAAAAGAGCAAACTGTTGTCAGCAGATATGCATACAGCAGCCCACTTAGCTAAAGTGACATTCCCAGGCAGTCCCATCCTTAGAGAAAGCTGCAGGAATCAGTTATGAAACGCCTGATAGATAAACAGGAATAGATGTCTAAACAATGAATTAATGAAGCACTCTTTAAAAAATTCTGTAGCTGTTTTGGCATCTCTGTTCTGTGGGAGAGAGTGAGGGGTAAGCCTTTCCTTTTCTAATGACAATTATTTTTATTTAACAACTTATAGGTGGTGATTAGATGCAGTGATTACACTGTCTTACATGGAATTTTCCTTTAAGTGGTGGCTCAAAATAACAGAGAGCTGAAAGAAACTTCAGGTTTGTACTGGTGAAACTGTCCAACTCCCACAGAGCATCTTTCTCTGTGATCTGTGCAGTTGGATTTCTTTTTTTATCCGAGCTGGATTTCTCTTTTAATGTTGTTTATAGGAAATGTGTTATTCGTCCCACTTTAGCATATTCCAGTAGCTACTCTGCACACTGAATTCCTGACCACAGATCAACACATCTAATTACACATTTTATCTTTCACAATTCAGCAAAAATATTTAAAATACCAGCAACTGAAAATCACCTCCTAAAATCTTCTCTTCCTTCTTTGATTGACGCATTCACCCTGAGCTAAATGTGTTTGGTTGTAGCTGAATCAATCCATTCATCATGGATTGGTGCTGCCCCAACACTGCTCCCCGTTCATCCAGCCAGGGAAAACTAAGGTGGTGTGTTTATATACACATTTGTAAGCAGCTACACATACTGGTGTTATCTAAGGATTTTCTCTGGTATCATGGAGGTCGTGGAGACTTTTGCTTGCCGTAACAGCAGGATCAAGCCTTGGTCTCAATCCTACAAGCATTATATAGACCAATTTATTCAGGGAAAGTTTTCCCTTGAACATGGTCTGCAGGCAGTAACTCCTATGAAGATTTTTCTTAATTTGCAGTGAAGATCTGTAGCTTACTATATTCTGAAATGACATCATTTGCATACAACATGTATGTGCATGCACATGCATGTATATGTGTAGTACCTGATGGATGCATATAATAATCTTGCTAGTTGTTAATGCAGTTTATACTGTATTTGCATTTTTAAACATAAGAATATTGAAAACCCTCTCATTACATTTCAGGAAATGGTATTTGGTCATCTCTGCCAACAAGGCCATCCTGTACATTCCGTTGTTGGTAACTAAAATAAAAGCACAGCACTATTTTACAAAAAGAAAGATTAAAGTGCATAAGTACACAGAAAGGTGCAGACCCTGCCACAAGCTCCTTCAGACTGTCCCAGATCAAGGACAGCTGCTTTGAACAGCAACAATTCCAGTGCAAATTGCCTCTTCTGCTTCCCCAAATGTACCTGGCCTCATCCCACAGCCCTCCATGAACAATGTTCCTCTTGACATTGCCCATGGCTTACGAGCCTGCAGAACTGGGTCCACATTAATCAAGGTACCTTAGGAAGCAAAAAATTGATTGCCAGCTAATAAATATATTCAAAACAAAACACATCCTTTTTACATGCATCTATTTTCAGAGCTGTGTTAAAAATGGACCTGGAGAAGATTTTTTCATCAAAGAAACCAAAGGGTAGGGAATCCCCACCAAGGGGCAAAGTGGTGCCAGCGTAGTGCAATGAGCTACTAAGCAGGTTCCTTGGATGCACTGCTTGCCATTCTAATGTGCAATAACCATTATCTAGGTTTCTTCTTAAGGTACTTTTCTTTTTACAGCTGTGTGTATATAGAGAGATATAGCTTGCATGGGATGAAGAATCTTCATAAATTGCTATTTCATCTAGTTCAGGGCTTTGTCAGATTAGCCACAGCTCATTTCAATCCTTTGAGTTTGAATTTATTTACACTATTTTTGTGCTTTTGAACTTTTCCTTTATGAATAATGTCTGAAAGAATTCCCCTACTGATCTACAGTCATGATCTTTTGGAAAATGTGGTCATTTGGGGATGAGTAATAAAAAAGTTCTCTGTTTCCTAATACAATTTAATCAATGTTTGAATCCTTTTTATTACGGCTCTAGATTAAAAGCTCTTAAGAGAATGTCTAGATCACCCACGTTGGCAGCTTGAAACAGTTCTGGCTGGTCCATCATAGACAGAGCAATCCGAAGTGCTGCCCAAATATTGCCTGATAGTGCAGGGTGAGGAACCTGCTGCTGATTCCTGCTTTTTCTTTGCAAACTGAGAGCAGTGAGGAAATTGCTGACAGCCTCTCTGTAGGGAAGAAGAAGAAAAAAAAAAAGAAACAAGCAATATCATTTGCTTAACACCTACAGGCAAACTTTAGAAAGTTCCATGCTAGACTCAAATACTTTATTTTACAATGCAGTTCATCAGTGCCTTTGTGTGTTATTGCTTGATTCTCATCAAGCAGGAGGGCATGGCTTGGGCTAACACAAAACTCAGGCTACTCAAACATTTGGAGTACTGTCCCCATTGCAGCAAAGCTCCCCTTCATCTTCCCTGTCTTAACCTGGAATATCACCTTCAATCCTGAAGGATGCACTGCAAGTGTTTTTGGTGACATAAACAACTTGTAGCAGTTTAACTCAAGTTTTCCTTTTAAAGACAGGCTCTTATATTTTCTTTTACAAAAGCTCTTAAGAGCAGGACTATTTTAAGAGCACTTAGAGCTAAAAAATTGCTTTTTAGTCCTTTGTAAAAAGTTATGATAACATCTTACAATAGCTGAGATTATGTACCTATATACTGATTATTTTTTTCTTAGCTACCTCCAGCTTGAAAATGAATCTTCACTTGGTAGTTGCGATCCCTGACTTTCTTTTATGCATTTTTTTAAACTCACCTGTATGCCCCTAGGTTGATGCAGCTTATCCCCAGGTTGTATCTGGACCTGATGAAGCCAGGCTGTATTTCCAAAGCTCGTGTGTAAGCCTCCACAGCTTCCTCACTGCGATCCCCGTTTGCCAAGGTTGCCCCAAGGCGGTTCCATAACGTATAATCCTGGTGAGAAAATGAGTTTTCTACTGCAGGTGTCAAAAAACCAGACAAAATATCTCATTTCTGCTTTCAAGGTAAGGAGGACTGCACAAAATTAATAGTATTGTATCTTAATTGACAAGGAATGTGAGGTACTGACTTGTGATCACAGGCAACTTTATATATCTAATGCCATTAATCAGCACACAGGTGGGAACTGGACATGCATAAATCTGCTTCTAAACAGGGCTGTCTCGTAATTAACATTTCTATTTCAGGTCTTGGAATTTTAAAGGCAGAAGTGACATCTCATTAATAACAGCCTGATCCAGACAGGAGAAAGGAAATGGCCTGTAAAGCTAAACTTTAAAAAATGTAAAAGTATAAAATGTACCTCAGGTCTAACAGTTAAAGCAGCACTAAATGCATCTATTGCTCTGTTAAATTCTCCATTCAGGTGAAAAAGAACCCCAAGTCCCGTCTGCAGGTCAGGGTCTATCATATCACCATTCTGGTGAGCAGCCTCCAGGTACAAGTCCTTTACTTCTTCAAGCAATGAGCTAGATAAGGGAGAAAAATAACTTAAAGATCCATCATGCAGTTACTCACAAATATTTCAATGTTTATTGCATCGCTGGAAATTAAAATCCTTGCAGTGGATTTATCAGAAGTGTCATACTCCTAAAATTTGTAAATGAGCTGCTTCATCGTGGCAAAGGTTTACTTCATGGTGCTGTTGTAAACTCTCCTCTGACACAAAAAGTTCATCTATGAAATGAACTCACAGTACAGCCATAAATCCAAGTGGGATGACATGAAGGTGACATTCAAATTGAATGAATTTCTCAGATATAAAAGAGTTCTCTACTGGCAAAAATAGCAATATTTTTAAGAGGAATAGATAAGGGACCAGCCAAGACCCTTGAAGAAAGTGCCGAAACATCAGACTTCTGTGCCCACTGTAGCTTCTTCAAACCTTTGCACTGACAGCACCAGATGTCAGCAGGAGGAAGCCAAAGCAGAATAACACCCTTAGCAATTAAGCAGAACTTGCATATTTTATTTTTGCTCTTATGAAATTATCTTGTCAACCCAGGACTTGTAAGTGATAAGGGTAAAACATAAGGCCTGTCTTCAAAATGACAAGCAGTGAGATAGCCTGAGTGGTTTAGTTCTGTAAATCATGTTTATGCCTTTAATGACTTTATTATGCATCTCACAGCCCAGAGGCACTTGTTTATTGACCTCATGAAACCATGATGAAGGGCTGCCAACTCATGGATTTTTTTGTTATTTAAGATGCCTGGAGATAAATCAAATGGCACTGTTGTCTCTTGGTTAGAACCAGAACAGCTTTTAAAGAAGTAGATGCTACCTCTCAATATTCTCAGTGAACTCATGTTGCCCTGCAAAATGGTTCATTCCTGGATTCTACTGGGTTGGGATATGGGAAAAATGGTGAACAGTAAGGAAGAACACACACGTGCAGAGCTGGATAAAGGCTTAGGATGGATGTGGAGGCAGCTGAAGGGTGAGGGTGCAGGATGTGGGAATACAAGGGCAGGACACAGGGGCAGAGGAAAGTGGTGACAGTTGAGGGGAAGCATCCTCTTTTAGCTGTTTTTTGGCTTTTTTTGGGGGGGTGGGGGTTTGCAACTTCCAGGGATGGTGTAAAAGATAAAGCCTTCAGTCATTGAACCAAGTGTTCTGTGTTGTTCTCCCACTCCTGCCACTAGAGACACGTTCTTCCATCATAGGGAGCAGGCTGAACTTCTACAGAGCACGGGGACAGCAGGCACCATCAGTTCTAGGGATATCATTAAAATTTCTACCATAAGGATTTTCACTGCATTTACCTTTCATCTGCTGTCTTAGACATCCTCCTGGTAAGTGCTGGGGACCCTTTCTTGCTTCTCACTATGTACTTGTACTTTGGATTTTGCTTTATCCAGTTCCTCAGGGCTTGATAGGCTTCTTGCTGATGGCCAGTGTTGGTATAACTCACAGCCAGGGCCATCAGAGCTTTCAGGTTGTTTGGCTGCAGTTCCAAGCACCTAGGCAGAAAATAAAAAATACATTGAGATATTTCTGCAGCCAAGCACAATGCTTGAATTGTTCCAAAATAATCCATGTGAAGAAAATCACAATCATCACTGTTGTTCTTTTGAAAACTGGGGATGAGCAAGCTCCTAAATCAGGAAAACCCTTGGATTTCTGTCCAAGTAAGCTAATAAGTGACATATAAACAAGTTTGAGTATCCTTAGGTGAAATAACTTCACAGCTATCAATGCTGATGCAACTGAATATTGCTTCAATTGGAAATATAAAAACCCACTGCAGAAAGATAATAATAATAATAATAATAATAATAATAATAATAATAATGCTGGTATTTTGGAGCTCACATTTTATGTACAAGAATTCTGTGATCTTCACATCTCCATCAACCTAAAAATGTTGGCAGTTTAGCATTCAGCAGCTGAAGGGAGCTCACTCCAATTAAGAAAACCTCTTCATTAAAGGACAGACTACAGAAAATATGCCAAGTGGCTGGAATATAAAAAAGGCACTTCGTTTGCATCATGCCTAACTCATATTTATTAGGCCATGTAACTTTTCTTTTGTGCATGTCCTTAAATTACTCCATGAAATATTGCACTTATTTAATAAAACAGAAACAGTAATCACTAGTCATCCCTCTGAAGTCACTGGGAGTTTCTATATCTGTGTCAAAGCTCTACTCAGCTAAATTAATGCTTCGCATTCCACGATAGGAATGACATTAAATATCCCCAGGTCTCCATTACCCAACACTCATCAGACCCCAGATTTAGGACTGATCTCTCTCTACCTTTGGAGGGCCACGATGGCTGCCTGCTCGTTCTCATTTTCTGCCTGTGTTATACCCAGGAACTGCCAGGCCTGCAAAAATAATCAGCATTTTGTTTGTTAAATACACCCAACTGCAAACAGAGCTACAACTAATGTCACTGTTAAACACAGGGTGAGGAAAAGCAGCAGATCTGTCCAATATTAACCACAGATTTTTGTACAATGTGCACACCAACAGTCCCAATCAATGCAGTTCTGAATATCTTTGGGCCTATTTATAGTCAATGAATGCCTGGGTATTCTGTCAGTGTATGATCACATGCTGATTTCTTAAATTTGAGTTACTGAATGTTTTAAATTTTGCTACAATTTTATGGAAAATAGAGAAGAAGAATTATTAAGTTATATATTTTATATATATTAGGGGATTCTAGGGGGCTTGGGGGTTCTCTGCTCTTTTGGACTATGCTGTTTAATTTAATGTAGCAGTAGATTCAAAGAGCCCTGGATACTTACAGTATAAATATTTTTTAAATTTCACAAAAAACAGACTTTAAATATAAACTAGCTGAAAACAGCAACACTGAAGAAATTTATATAACGTTAAAAATTTTTTCTTGTTAAACCAAAAATATTCATCTTTTCAACAGCAGTGTTTACAAGACAGTTTGAAAACATCAGGATATGAAGGGAAGGTTTTAAATACTTCAAACAACAATATTTCAAAACCAGATTCTCATTCTCTGAAGAACTCAATGATATCTAAAAGCACACACTAATTCTTAACCCTTAGAATCCAATGTTTCAGTCAGTCATGACTGGCAAAGGTTTAAGCCCAGAAATGATTCCATCATTCCAAGCTGAAGGGAGCTCCCCTGTCCTTTGCCAGGAAAAGGCACAGCAGTGAATACCTCTGCATCGTTGGGCTCTTGGAGAATTGCAGCCTCCAGGTACAGGATTGTCACAGGCAGGTCACCTTCTTTCATTTTTTTCAGTCCTTCCTCAAAAGCACCAGGCCAGTCTTTGAAGGGATTGTCAGTGTGGAAATAATAACCCTGGAGAAGAGAGATAATGGACCTGTGATGAATGACAAGTTGCAGGGAAAAACAAGTCTAAAAGATGCAATGACTCACTATTTTCCAACTGGGTGTAAACAACCTTTGTCCTGAGGAAATGGCACGAGCTCCCCCGTGGAATTTCAATGACAAAAAGTGTAAAAAAGTCACATCACTGGACATTTACGTTTCTGCTCTCTTTATTTTTACTTTAGCTCTGAAGTTATACTTACTGGTACTAATGCTGGGCTCTCCATCAAAGGTAATGCCAGCAACTCACAGTGCCTGAGACACAGCAGAACTGAACCTCTGAGCCCAGGACACCCAAGGTGATGGCAAAGACCACACACCAAGCATCTGCGTCCCTGCAGTGCTCACAGCCCATGGCTGCTCAGATAAAATCCTGAAATCTTCAACTGACCTTCCAGACACAGAACAGCATTGCAAGCACCTGAGTTTATTTTAGTATTTCTTTAAGTTTTGCCTTTTTCTCTTGTCAGTGCAGTGTAAAGGGTGTGTGCTAATGTCAGCTACATAATAGAAATCAAATTAAAATATGGAGTGGAAGGAATGAAGAAGACAAACAGAATCTCCATAATTTCTGTCTCCAAGTGTTTGAATGTGCCAGCCCACATATGTTTATTTGGTGCTTTTCTTTAAGTATCTGTCTTCAAAAGTGCCCATAATCCAGCAGCTGCTTTGTGATCCTTCCATCTGAATTCAGGCTGTGTGCAAGTCTAAACATTCTCACTGGGACAAGGTCTCCTAAATCTGCCCCACCCACAGGCAATCAAAGAGGATGAGCTCTTTTGGGTAAAATTGGCTTCCATGTCCAAAGAGTTCCCTTGGGTTCCCTGGAAGAGCTGAGGCTCATCTCAAAGTTGCACAGGGGGATGTGCTGCAATAAAAACCTTGGTGTTACCTTCTCAATGGTTGAGATGGTGACTTGCCCTGGTGCTTCCTGGTTCTCTGAGATCCAGTTTCTGCGAGCCATTTCTTCCCATTCTGCTTGCATTTTATCCCAAAACTCTGTGTCAGACTAGAAGAAAAGCAGGAAAAGAGAAAGTGAATGACAGAACTTAAAATAAAGGTTTGTGTTTTTTTTACAAAGAAAACTTTTAAATTCCTTTCTACCAGTGGTCTGAGTCTGTCAATTTTGCTGAGCAGTATTAATTCTATTACTAATCACATGGACTGAAATACTACAGCTCCTGTTAGGAATTCCATATAATTAAATTTCATCTCTTATATTGGAATGCATTTTGTCTACAGAAAACTCTTTATCTCAGAGGCAGTCTATGTCCTATTTGAAGCAGGATTTGCAGCAGCTTACACTGCATCTTGTTGATGCTAACATCAAATTGTTACATACAATTGGAAGGAAATTAATGCTGCAAGTCCCTAGACAAAGGAAAGAAATAAAAAAAAAAAAAAGAAAAATCAACTAAGTGCATATGCAAAAGAATAACAATAGATAAAACAGTTTGAAAGACAGCAAACATTGCTCACTTTGGTATATCCAGCATAATTTTCAGCTATGAGATAGAGAAATGCCAAAGCTTAGACAGAGAGTGTTTGCATAAGGGATGTAATACAAATTGAGCTCTTTTGACATAGTGGAGAAATCTTAATACTACATTGTATACTCTGCTGGTCAGAGGAATCTACAAGAGATTATTAAATCATACAGTCAGATTAATACTCAGCTCAAAGATGAGGGAAAAATGCACATACAAGGGAAGAGAAATCATGAAAAACATGGGATTTAGGACGACAAATGAGACTAGCAACGACCAGAAGGAGGGAACAACTGTGGCTACTAGAAAATGATGCCAAGAAATAGAAATAGAATTAAGGAAGGGGAGAATCCAAATTAAGGTGCTACCTTTTCAGCCTCCACACACTAGTCATGGGACTCCAAAAAGGAGATCCATAGCAGAGTATTTGCAGAGCACTACGAGCCTTTCCAGAATTGCCCAGTTCCTACAAGGACATGGCCAGTGTTTCAGTGAACTGACAGCTCTGGGGGCACAGTTTCTCAGCTTATTTATGTCAAAGATAACAGCACAAATAAATCTATTGAGGTTTAGACAGAACCACTTGAGAGCAAGGTGCTGATCAAAATTAACTGAAGGTTTTATGAACTGGTCCAGATATTTTTGTGTGAATCTTTGTTACAAGGCTGACAACTTTGCTACTGCTCCACAGCCAGGCGTGATAGGAAAAATTGAGCTTAGACTGTGATTGCATGGCTTGCTGCAACCCTCCTTGGGTGCTGGGAAAAAGGAAAGCATACTTTCTTTCATTCAGGGAGAAATTCAGGATCATCTGAATTCAGTCTTCAATTTAGGATTGTCTGAATCATGCAATTATTGGATCTGTGAAGGTATCTGCTACATTCCTCTGTGGAAAAGGAAATAAATTGGGAATCATTCACCCTTAGAGAGGAGATTTCACTCCAGGTAATAGAAGTGAACAGCCCCTGACCATTCTGTTACACCACTTGAGAATTTGCTCTCAATCCAGACTTGAAGAAAATACATTCTTATAAAGAATTGTGAGATTGTGCTGAAATGTCCATTTAGGGTTTGAAAGGGCTGGGATAATGAATCAGATCACTCCCTCTTTAACTCTTATCAGCCATGACCAGAGGCAAAGATTCCCACTGTGTTTTGAAAGAGTATCAAATAGAATGCATCTGAATGACTCAGGTTCCTAGTTCCTAACTTAAAACATGCTTTGGCCAGTTTTAGGCCCATCCAAAGAAATGAGACAGGAATATTATAGGTACAGAAAGGACTCCAACCAGTACCCATGGGAGCCACAAAGCTGATGGTCCTGGAATATGTTTTCCTAGGCTAGAACAAATTAATCCCATCTTTTTCCTCCTATTGTCACATAATTTAGCTGTAATGTGCTCTGATGCTTCAAGGCAGTACATTATACAGCAGATGGTTCATGTGACATTGTGTTGTAAATAAAATGATGCTGGGAAGGACAGCTCAAAATTTCTTATGCAGAAGCTCACAAAACAGTGTGGCATCTGCAGTTTAATCAGAGAAATGTGGAATTAGAAAATAACAAAACAGCTTTTTTCCATCTCTGACACGCTTCTCAGCTGGAAGTTTTGCACCTTCTTGCTTTTATTTTTATTTATTCCAACTCATCACCAGTAGGATGATGGGTGATAAAACAATTGTTTTAATGGATTATAGGTACAGGTCCTGAATCCCCATCCTGGCATTTGTTAAAAATTCAAAAGTACCAATTTTTGGTGAAACAGAGCTAATAGAAAGATTGTGTTAAAACATAGTTCTTATGGCACTTGGAAATTGAGACAAAAAATCAAGAGGCAAAAATCCAATCCAATTTCCAGAATTACAGAAAAGGTAGTGAGTCTGCAAGCACCCAAACACTGCAAGGGAATCTGGACCCTCTCTAGTAAAAAAGCTGTTTTACTCACCACTTTATTCTTAAAAGATTCCCCAATGGCACAGACATCTTTAAACCTTCTTAAGAAAGAATTACCTCACAAATCTTCATTAATCTCAAAGTTTGACATCTTAAAACCATTCCCAAAGCTCTGAATTGAATGCTGGGTGGAGGATGAAGTTTGGCGTCTTCATTTACTGAATTGTTAATTAATTCCTTTCGAACTAGGCCACAAAGAACCTGAGATTTACTTCCTTTTCTTGATCAGTTTTCTGGCTAATCTTACCACTTGGAGCTTTCCCAATGGAAGAATATTACAGAAACATCCAAAGCCTAAAAAATGAATTTTTGAACCGTATCTATTCCCCGCTTAAGAAAGCACTAATCTTTCTGAGATGGGCTCCAATTTATTTCAATCACTCCAGCTTTCTTACCACTTCATTTTAGCTAGCATGAAAATACAGCTCTTTTCATATGTAAATGGCATAACTGCTCTATAAGGTCTTGAAGAATCCTTTCCTTTACAGTTCAACTATCTGGCTCAAGGTTCTATTTTAAGCAGAAAGAATAACTTAAGGCTGCCAGCTACAGTTGGGGAAACATTTAATTTAATTCTTTTTAATAGCCACTTTTGAGACTACTTTAAAGTATTTTAACAACCTGTCTCTGTTGCCTCAGAATGACCTTTCAGTCTGCAGGGTTTTTTTAGTTTTTACAATACATTCTCCTCCTCACTTTACTCTGCAAAATAATTCAATAATGTCTTGTAATCTGTTGTTGGACTCGAGTCATTTTTCTTTCTGCCGAGTGTCTGGAAACTCCCCATCACACAAGTTTCTGGCAGTTGCAGGAGCACTGACATCATTTGCTCAGCAACCAGCATGGAGATGTTCAGCACCAGATTTGCTGTGCTGCCTTCACAGGTCACAGCACAGCACGTCCTACCCTGAGGATCAGCCTGCAGTGCAATTAGGAACATCTGAAGCATTTTAAGCAGTGGCAATTTGAAAGCAAGCCCCTCCTTTCCTGCCAGGAGCAAATGTGTATGATGTGTGACATCAAAAACATCTCCTGAGCCTCACCAGCAGTTGTTTATGAAGAATTTATTTGATCAGGAAAGAAAGAATGCCTTCAGTGCTTATTTTATGAAAGAGCTGATTTGCTGATTTTGTCCATTTTAGCCTCGTTTGCTGAGACCAGGCTTTTTTCTGTGTATGCAAAAAAAAATCCCAAGAAACCATGGTAGAAACCCTGAAAACTACCATAGCATAAAATGAAAAAAACCTACAAATCAGTTTAATTACTTCAACAAGAGATTCTGTTTCCAGTTAGAAGCCAGTATCAGATTTAGGCATAATTTTGTTTCTCATCAGCCAATATTAATCTAGAATAGTTCAATTGCCAACACTGGAATTTGAATAGTATAAAACTTGAGTTAGGAGAGTATTAAAATACATGACTAAAATTTAAATCTAAACTCAACCATCCCTAAAGTGTTCTAGATGGTTTGGAGGCTAATGAGCCTGCAGTCCATGCTAAAAATAACCAGTTCTGAGGAATTGGTTTCACAGCTTCATCATCTGCACCCTAAGAACTCGTTTCAGTGGCTGTTACATAATTTACCCTGAAATTCTCTCCTTGCTGAAATGGAGCTGTCTTGGCTCTTTGTGGTGATGGGATTTTGAGTTGCCCATGGAACCCCTGAGAAGATCGATGTTTGTATTTAATTTTTGTTGAGTTCTGCTAAAAAACCTGTATTCTACTTTGTGTCTAGACAAGATCAGTTTGGACTAGTGGTATAGGACAACACTCAAGAGATGTTTTAAATGTTGGAAATGTAGAAGTTAGTGAAAAAAAAACAAAACAGAAGTGCAATAGGAGAACTATCCCAATACCTTCATCTTTTCAAACCAGATTGATTTGCCAGGAAATGAGAATACTCCTGTGCTTAACATGTGCCACTAGTTGTAAAAATGTGAAAATGGTGGGTGGTTGGTGCCTATGTACAGCTCTGGTTTACACCAGGTGATTGTGCTCTTCATCAGTGATTCTGGACTCTGGTTTCACAGTGGAGTCTTGGTTTGTGTCAGGGCTGAAAGAACTGGTTGTACACAATTGCTGGGGAAAAATTATTCCCTCTTTTATTTGTGGTTTGGAATTATCTACATTTATGGGGCATTTACCCAGTTGCTCTAGCAATAAAAATCCAGCTTATAAACTTGGTTCTGTCTAATCTTTGTTTATAGCTAAGCATTTTTGATTTTCTTTTTTTTTAAAGAGACAAGCTGCAATTTTAAATTAATAACTCCACAAATTGCATTTTTTCTCCGCTTTAAATAATCCAATTCCAACTTTCTCCTCTGCTTATGCTGCAAGATAAAAAAGAACTCTACAGCTGAAAATGAAAAGAGTAAATGAAATAATACCTCAACAGCTGCCTTTGCTCTTTCAAATTCCTCCTCCAAGGAGTGGTTTCTGGAGAGAAGAGGTGTTCCCCAACGCTGTTCCTTACTTGACCGTGCCTAAAAAATAAAAGAATAAATCAGAAAAGGATGATGGGCTCTCTGCCACATTTCTGAGTTATTTCCTTATTTGTCTAGAGCCCCAAATGGCCTTTTTCTTGGGGAAAACTGCTTGTTTCCCTGCATGAATTCCTCTGGATTCTCTTACACTGTAGCAGAAACCACTTCTCATGGGAAGCAGAGTAATTTATCTTTTCCAGATTTTTCTTTTCACTCAAGATGTGTGAAAGATAAAGAGACATCCAAGAAAAGGCAGTGAAAGGGTTGGACTACAAAAGGAGAGAGCTGACTATTTTGTATGACTTTACCTTCCCTGTTCCTTCTGCATTATGGCTGTGGGAAGGCTTTCCACTGACCATGATCCAGGAAGAAAACATATTTTTTCCCTGCACATCTTGTGCCTTTCTTTCAGGTTTTCTTTTGGGATCACTTTGGAGAGCCAGGTTTGCCCTGGATTTCACTGGAAGGACAAATCCTTTTACCATCAACACCTCTCTTATGTATCTTAGTATTGGTCAATCCCATTGGAAGCACATAATGAGTTCTTCCTGTTCTTCTTCTAAAAACATTTTTTTCTTTTTTTACAAAAATCACTGGACAAAACCAAACAATATTTAAGGATGGCAGAAAAAGCACAAAGTGGCCTAATCTTGCTAGACAAAGCTCTGACTGTTAATCCCTTCCCTAGGGTCTGTCAAGAGGTTAAACTCATTAGCCACTTGTGTGCCTGTGCTTCCAATTGCATTAATTTCCCTGATTATGCTTCTGATGACTGTACTTGTAATATTCAATTTCTATGAGCCACACTGCTAAAAGACTAATTTTGCTCACATCAGACTCACTGGGCTGTCTCTGCAAATGTTGAAATGGGCACTGCTGGGATGGAGCATCTGACAAGTTTCTGAGCTCTCATATATGCCAGGTGTAATGTATGGTCAAGCACATTTATCTGTGGTTGTACACACATGGCTTTTTCCTAGAAAGATGAAATTCCTCTGTCAAATGAGCTCCAGGGCTTCTGTTTTGTTCCTGAGGCTTTGGTGTCTCAGTCAGAGACTGATGAGTGAAACACACATTGAGTGGATGAAACACATAAGATAAGGAAAAAACAACAACACAACACAATTTCTGTGAGAAGCACGTGGGGGAGGTGGGCACTGTGGGTGTTCTCCTGTGCTGGCCTCTGGGTTTTGCTGGGACAGGAAGCTCAGAGTGTGAGGGAATGTCTGCACTGAGGATTGATTGTTTCTGCTTTCACATCTTCTACCCCTGGCCCATATTTGCAAAATACCTTTTTCCTTTGGTGAGGCCAGGAAGAGATTTCAGGTTGTCATTGAAAACAAACCAAAGGCAGTCCTGTACATAAAACAGTTCTTTTGCTGATTAATAGAACTGAGGGTAGAAAAGATTAACTGGTACAGATCATTCATTTGTCTGTGAATCACATAATGGTATTGGTCGCTCAACACCCATGGAATCAACATGACATTCTTCAGAGTAAGCTGAGGGTGTCTGGAGTAAATGTCATTGAGGAAGTGCCTGGATTTAATTTAAAGTTACCAAGAGACCTTAATGTCATCACTTTGCTTGCAATTTGTTTAACTGCCCTCCTTGTTTCTCTTATTAATTTTAATTTCAGTTTCCCGCTATCACTTCTTATTTTTTTCCAGTAGTTTAAAACACTTTTTAGTACTTCTTATTTTCTTTGTGGAAAGATACTGATGATTTTAATCAGGTTTTAGTGATATAATGATATAAAGCTTTGCAATATTAAATATTGTCAATATGAAGCATTCAGATTTTAACCTTCTTGTGTCACTTTTACTCTCCCTCTTAATTTTTTATAGCCATGCAGACAAACAAAGTGAACCCTTTATTTCAGCACCTGTCTTGCTGCTTCTCTATACAGAAATCCAGTGATCTCCTGTCTCCCACTAATTCTGTTTGCTTCTATACACTCCTCTTCCCCCAGCAGTGCACAGGGGGAATGCCTTCCAATGCCTTCCAGCACAGTGTTGTAAGTAGAGACTGCATTCTCGCTCTGAAATGCATGATTTTCCAAGGGACTGTATTGCAAGACATGTTTATACAGCTGACTTGATCACCAATTCATTTTTACGTATCCCTTATTTTCATTTTTTTCATTCCACTGTTGCATCAGATGGAAATTTTCTGAGGAGTTGGCTTGCCTGTTTATTTTCAGATCAATAATACTGAAGAACATTGTTTCTCTTTGGAATCCCAGAACAATCCCTATGTGATTACAGTTCCTAGTAAATAACTACTGCTCCTGAGACCTCAGCTTGGCCAGTTTTAATCTGTTTATTGACTGCTTTATTCACATTGTGTGGTGCCAATTTTACAATCAGAATATGACATATTAATTCGAAACTCTTGTAGAATATCACACACCCACATTTATCAACTCGACCCGTAATCTGATCAAAGAATTAAACTTGTTTTTCTTGACACAGGACTCTGTTGATAGGCACTAATTATGTTCCTGGCCTTTCCATTATTTATGAGTTGTCTCCTGCAAACAGTTTGATTACTTCTGCTTTTTACCCATTTGTTTCCAGTGACTGCCGTTCCATAGGTCAAGGACAATTCTGTAAATGATGATGATGATGTTCAGATTGAGCTGCAGTGCAGAAGGGCAGAGTGAGCTTCTAGGGACAGCAGAGGTGAGGAGGAAGAGGACAAGAAGCAGAGACCCCCTCCTCTGCCACATGACAGAGGATAATCTGTCCCCACAACATCCCCACAGAAACAGACTTTCTCCTCCATTAAATGAACAGCAGGAGGGGAAAAAAGATCATTAACAAAAGGCACATAAGCTTCATTTGCATCTAGACAATGCAGAGTCGTACTGTGGGCTGTGACACTCAGAAATGAAAAGCCCCAAACTCACTGCCTCTTGCAAGTCCAGGGAGAGGGAGGATGGGAGTGGAGTTCCAGCCCTGGAGAGCTCCACAACTCCAGCAGGTGATGAGTGGGACTCTGCAAGTGCCTTCCCCAAGGGACCCCCACCCAGGTGGGTCAGGGTGGGGTGGGTGTCCCAGGCTGGAATCTGGACACTGTGGTTGGATATTCTCACCTCTCTACAGTGGAGGTGCTGTAGCTGGTCATGGGTTCTGTGTTCAAGGACAAAACCTTCCATTCCAATGCATTTGCCACACTTCCCTGCACTTGTATTCTCCTTACGTGCTGTTGGACTTTGACTGCTGGTGAGGGGTGTAAATTACAGCCTTAACTTTTGATCAAGTCTTCAAATAATGAGCTAAAACTGTCCCTTGTAACTCTTCATTTCCTTAGAGTAAGTGGCACATCCACAGAAAGTTAGGGCCATTAGTCTTTCTGTAGCTATTTGGGAGAAGTGGGGAATTAATTTGACATTTTAAATACTGTTGCCTTAAACTGGAGATTTCTAAGTCTTACAAGATTTTCACTATACCTTTGTCTAAGAGTGCTGATGTATTAGAATTAGGTACAGATTTTTAGCATGTCAGGGGTTTTGTATACTCTGTGTGAGCAATGAAATATTTAAAATGCCCAGAAAAATATCCAAAGAGTTAAAACATGAGCAGGCTTCATGCATAGACAATGGAACATATTACCTCCCTCTGCAGTCTGTCATTTTAAGATAAAAAATAAACCTTCAAACCACCCCCCCCAAACACTGTAGGATAACTCAGTACCAATAAAAGCATACCAGGGAACTTTTCAGAATGGCAGATAAAAGAACAAGGATACTTTGGGCCAGTGCAGTTTAAGAGTTAATAACAGGTAAAGTATGATGTGAGTAAATGCTGAGGAGCAAGACAGCCACATCCAGTGACAGCCACCAGTGACCATTGCCCATTATAGCCTTCAAACACATTTCTCCCTCAGTAGCTCAGAGTTTGTCTTTTGGATTTTGTACTGGCACAAGTGCTGGTAAACACAGGATTTTGTTAAGAAGATTGCATAATTTTAATGAAAATATGACCCAGTTACTTAGCATTTCACTTTGAGGACCTAAATCTAACATGTCAAAGATGAGGGATGAGGTGATTGGGAAACTGCTGATGGAAAACTGCAGCAAGTTTGACAAGATGAAATCTTTAGGGTATGGCAGAATGTGTTGCATTTGCAAAGGTTACCCTTAAATGAGATAGACAAGACCTATAGAGGACAAAGTATGGAAAACATATGCTTTGATAAAAGCCCTAACGTGATTTCTCTGGCAAGCAGATTAAGAACTCGGTCAAGACAGATGAGCCTGTGTGCTGGGAGCTGACAACTTTGACAGTCCAAGTACGAGCAGGATGAAGCAGGCAGTGAACAAAACCACCACATTTCCAAGTAACCCACCTAGAATAAGAACACATTCTCACTTCAGGTCATTTCTCTGCACTGATAATTACCAGTTTAACATTTTGTTGCTCGAATGGACCACAGGTTTGAAACAAGCAGGTTATGACAAACCAAAACAAAACACAAAATGTACCAAGACAACAGATAAGAAATTTAGTCTCTGCTTTTTTAAAGTTGCTTATTCAACTTCATGTTTTTTTATTTTGAAGTATCAGTCATTTTACAAAACATTATGGAGCCTCAACTGACTGAACTTAAACTGAGTGAAAAATGTGGATTTTTGCTTCTGCAGTTATTCTAGTGGAAGATAAAAAGGAAATAGGCCATTTAAAGTAGAGATACACTGAATTTGTAATTGCTTTTACAGAAAGCCACAGCATTTAAATTCTGTGACTGTCTACTTGACTTACACACATCTTGGTTGAGCACAAATGTCCTGGAATTTAGATCAGTTAGGCTGAGGAAAAGCTTTCTAAAAGAGGGTCAGAGGTGCTTCAATATGAGCTGGATAAAGTACATGAGAACACATCATCCATTTCAAGTGGATGCCATTGTGTAATAGATCTCTTCCATTACTAAGATGTACAAATCTATTGTAGAGAAAGGAAAGATATCATGCATTACAAAACTAGTGTGAGGCTTTCCAGAGGGGAAAAAAATCTCCTGTTTGTAATGTAGAGATAGCAGGGAAGTAAAGGACAAATTTTTCCTAAGAAAAACCCAGAAATGGATCTGATAACTGGGTTCTATTTCTACTTTCTGCCAAAAAAAGGTGTATAATCTCAGGATACACATTTGGCAAGTAGTGTCTCATTTTTCCATTTTCAAATGAGGCTATTATTTTCCATTAATTTCCAGATTTTCTATCTGACAGAAAGTTTTTGAAGTCCAGGCATAGAAATTGCTGTGAAAGGGGAGAAAACTATTTTTAACTGTAATCTAATCCACCAGGAAACTCTCTCTTTCCCCTTCCAGTGACAATGGCTGAAAACTTTCAGTTACAAAGGAAGAAGCAGCAAAGGTGTGTGAACAACCTGATCTATGGGAATGCATATATAAATATTTGTACCTGAATGTGCATACATACATGCAACTCTCAGTAATCATTTCCAGCAAGACCTGTCCAAGACACAATACAACAGTGGAATTGGGCAAATCTACAAACCTTTAGCCCAGAGCCCTCCGTATTAGAGTTCCTTTTCCAGCAGAAAAAAGTCCTTTGACCACACTGCTCTCCCACCTGTGGAGATAAACTGCTAATGAACATTGGTGTAATGATTGCTTCCTGCTTTCCTTAGCATTTTCCCAATTCTGGGGATTCCTGCCTGACCAAGAGACCTAAAGAACAGATATTTAACATGGGTAGGGAACTGCTAGAAGCCTGAATTTCAGAACTGAAGGAAGGGAAAAAAGATGGTGCTGTAAACTGTAGTTTGAATTTTTCCCCTCTGTACAGGAAGGTCACAGTTCACTGCAGTATTAAACTCTGAATGTTTCAGGTGCTGGCATAGTTAATTCCATAACCTATTCATTTCAGAGGCGTGTGAAGATTCAGCTGTACAAATATTTTCCCTGATGATCCTGAAAATAACCCTTCCATAGTTCTCCCAGAATGTCAGTGGTTAGCCAGTGGGAAATTCCTCCTGCCTTTTTATTGTTAATGAATCTACCAAATCCTCTTACCTGTATTGCAGGTGCAAGTTCTAATTCTGATGTTGAATCAGAGTCCAAGGCACTCTTGACATTAGTCAGCTCAGACTGTGATCTGTTTTCTGTGGACCTAGAAATAATGCATTTACACACTCAGCACTAGGACACGCTGCCTTATGTCTTTCAGGTTCATAAGCATACACTGATTTATTAGGTTATTTCTTTCAACTGAGTTGTTTAACTTGCAGTTTTCAAAAGTGCCTGGACCCTTTTCAGTGTTCTCACTCTTCTATTTCATAGACAGGGAAACTGAGGCCAGACAAATACACCAGACTGTGCCTCAGTCAGTGCCTAGAAATCAATCCCCACAATAAAGGACTTCATTTTATGTCTCTGCAAAATTCTCATCACCATTTTGTAAATAATTGCACCTGCTACTTTCCACAACATTAAACATTGCTGGCAAAATGTCATTTTATAGTGTACTTGCTTATAATATACTGTCCCAAATATGTGCTTGAACACATTTAATGTCATCATGACAGGTTTAATAATATGATCTGTTATCAAGGACGCATATCTGTGAATTAAGAAAATTCTGGGCTGGAAATATTTTTGTAAGAAAAGCAAAGAGTTGTACCATAAAATCTCTTTTGATGGAGCTCTGGATGATGTTGATGTTCTCTCTGCAGAAGGGTGGACCTTGCTACTCCTGTCTCCATGAAAACTCACATCATCCCATTTCTCTATCTGTGTCTGAATATCAACTGAAAAATAAGGAATAGAAAAATATGAATCTTTTAAAGAAACTACTGTTGAAAATTTTATCTCCTCTGTTAACTCTGTGTTATAGAGAAAATAATGCCACCAAAGACTGTATTTTAATAAAAGTCCAGCATACAGAAATATTGTGCATCTTTCTAGTTGATATGGTGTGAAAATACTTGGAAATCCACAACATTTTTCTAAATCTGTTAGCATTCATGGTCAGAATGTCAGTGTAACTCCTGACTTAAAATCAGTGACTTGTATGTAATTTAGACAAATTGTAAAAATACAGCTTTTAGAGACTGACATGTAAAAATGACTGTGTAGGCAACTGATATTATTCAGTCATATGTCAGACTCACTTTGCAAAGACCAGATGTTCAGCTGCTGTTTGAAAAGAAAGGTCTCTAAAAGAATTTCTGTGCTGATGAATGGAAAATTTGCTGCCTTGGTATAAATTACATTTACCTTGCAAATTTCTCAGTTGCACTGCAAGTAATTTAGTTTGGATGGAACTAAATTAAATTCACCTTTTCCAAAGCTTGTCGATAGATCAGGCTTGGCAGGAAATTGAGTTGTTTTGGGGATTTTTTTTTCAATCTGTATAAATATATCTCTCTTGTAAAGAATGGATTTTTTTTCTCTGTTATGCATAGAAAAAGCAGTATTTACAAATATAAATGGGCATTTCTGACACCTGCAGTTCTGAAAAGGACATCAGTATGGGCTGCCCCTCATTTGTGTCCTTTACCAATTTCTCATCACACCCCTACAGATTTTTCTACCATTTTACACACCCTGACTAAATTCCTTTCTCCAAAGAACTTTTAAAATTTTATGAGCACACTTAGTGACAACTTAATAGGTATAATGGCAAAGGCAAAATGTAAAATGTGCTCACAGTGTTTAAGGTTTAAAGTGCTTCAAGCAGTTTATAACGGGGAGCAAAGGTTACACTGCTGAAATGTGGTGCAGCAAAAATTCTGGTGTTGCTCATTATTTTGTGACAGAAGCCAGGAGAAACTGGTGCTATGCAGGGCTATGGAGCACTGATAAAATAGCTACACTCTTACCTAAATCTAGAGAAGACTTGTCTGCAACTCTGACAGCCTGGGCTTTCTGCTCAGAATCCACACTGATCAGGTCAGGATTCTCTGTCTTCTTTCTGTGGGTTGAAGCTTTTAAGCCTTCACTTCTTGAAGGGTTCTCTGATTTCTTTGCTTTGTTTTGGGTTTGTAAGACAGGTTCACTAAGATCCAAGAGATCCAGACCTGTTGATAATACTTAGAGACAAAATGTTAAAATTCAATGTTGTTTTAATTCAAATGGCTCACTTTTTAAAGATTCGTTTTAATTGGGGAAAGAAATTAATGATGTGTTTGCATTTGGCTAGAGTGGGTGTTTATTTCCTGGCTAAAGATGATGACCAGTATGATAAAATATGCCTGGGGATTTCAGGTGCTTATCTGAATGCAGTTTAGTGGATTTGCAAAACAGGTTTCTCCTCTGAAAATCTTAGATATGTGATGGGGCCTTCACAGATTTTCCTCTGTTGTGAGGGTTCTCTGCTTTTAGACAGGATTTGGTTTTATCTTATGATTTATCAAGTGCTGGTAACAGCTGCTTAGGGCACTCTGGTGTGCCACAACCCATTTGGGAATAGTTGGAGCAGAGAGCTCCCAGGAAGGACCTGGCTCATAAAGGAATGATGATGTTTAGTAATGGTTTCTACTATTGCTGTTTGTCCTTTGGAGCATAAATACTGAATCTAAAGTCTAATGCCATTTCTATTAAGGACTGTATCAGTATAAAAGGAATGTTCAGTTTCAGTTCTTCCTTTAACAGTTGCCTGAAGAGTAACATTTACAATTCCTTAGCATGTAAAAGGTAGAAAAACTTCTTTATCATCATGTTACAGGGCAGGTGTTTTTGACAGTTTGCATTATGTCTTGCAGTGCTTTACTTGTGTTCTTGGAAATCACTGAATTTCATCAATCTTCGTAGAATAAATTTTTATTTTAGTATTAAATAAATCTAATTAACCCCTCACCCCAATCCAATAGATATTCAAGGCAGGTATAAAATTTACAGGTACATTTAAAAACAAACACCATTCTTAAACAATCTGAAATAGTTCTACTCATTCCTGTAATAACTTCACCAGTATTTTTTAAAAGGAAAAGATATTACTACCAATTGTTATCTAATTCACTATTTCAGCTTTTGTTACTAGAACTTGCATACTGCTTTAGACACATTAATTAGATGTGAAGATAATCACTCAGCTGTCAGTTATTCATTTAATAATTTGCATGTACATAAATTTTAATTAAATGGCTTCTAACAAGCCAAGTCCTTTTAAGAGACAGCAAGAGAACTCAGTAGTGCTGTGCTGATTTTATTCTCTCAGTTGACCTGCTCAACAGCATCCATTACTTTTACACAGATACTGAGTGGGAGTGGGATAATTTCTAAAAATACTTCCAAAAGACAGTAGACTTCAAATAGAATTCAGTATAATTCAAAAGGTTTTCAGGATTCACTCTAACGTTTTATTATCTTCTCTACTACCTCATTGCAATGCAAAGGAAGTAAGAAATATATTAGACCTTTTTACTAACTGTCTGAACTCAGTCTGGATAAAGTGTTTTGATGTTTCCCCCTCCTTTTTCTCTCTAACATCTCATTCAAGTTTTCATTTAAAAAAAAATCTTTCTAGAGTAAGGAGTGGGTTTGATTAAATCCAGACTAAACGTGGGTTTCCCCATAGGTTAAAATTTTGCAAAACCAAATGTAGAGAATTGTTTCAAACTCATATGTACATCCTGTGAGACTCAGACAAATTGCCTTAATTTCAGCCCCAAAAATCTGCTGGAATTGATGTGATTTGAACCACATCAGATTTCCCCTAACATGCAATGAACAAAGTTTTCCTACTAACAGCTCAGGCAATTATAATTTAATGCCAGCTTGTGATTTTGTGCACACAGTAACAAAGAAACCACTTGAAAAAATGTGCCGTAATTAAGCTAAAACGAAAACTATTTCTTTCTAGAGAGGGATAGTAAAGAACATTGTTTACCTGCAGTATTCGATGTTACAGGCCTTGCAACAGCTTCTGGCTTAGTTTCACAGAGAAAGTCATCAATGGAGGGGCTCAGGAGGGGTCTGCTCTCCTGTTGCTCATTCACCAGCTAGCAACAAAGAACCCCAGGTCACAGAGTGTTCTTGGGATGCAGAATTTACAGAAATAAAACATATTCTCACAATATCATGTGCTTTATTTTTAATTGTGAGAGTAAGATATTGCAGTTAGAAGATGCACAAATAGCATTGGGATTAAAATTAGAAAAGCTTTAATTACTCTTTTGGGGCAAAATTATATTCCAGTTTAACAAATCACACAAAAAATAAAGCAGCAAGATGATTTTTCCTTAGCAGTTATTGCACACTATTGCTTATAGGGCTAAAATTACAGGGCCTGGTGCAGCTCCCTTCAAATCCATGGTGGAGTTGCCTTTCTCTATCACCAGGAAGCTGAGCAGGGTGGATTTTTTTTTTTTTTGGAAGTGGCCTTTTTTCCCACAAGTAACATGCTTCCCCACAGAACTTCCACAAAAGCATTTCATCTTGCAAATAAGCATTAGCCCATTAAACAATAACCTGCTGAGACAGGAAACACTTCTCTGCCACACAACGAGATGTGAATGACAGTGGATGGAGCCTGGTGAGTGTGTGAACTTCCTGCATGAGTTCTGACTGTGGGAACACCCATAAAACACTTTTTATTTGTGAGCAGTTTTCCATTTTTAATTGCATGGATTCACTGGTGTTCTGCTACCTGACAGAAATCTCTGTATTACAGGCTATTTAATGTATTAGGAATTAAAAAGATAAAACTGTACAAGTCTCAGAAATAAAAGTCTCCTCTTTGCCATCTATCTCTGATTAGAGGATCAAGACATAAGCTGAGCTGAGATGTCTGATGGTTTGCCCTGCATGTACTTTATCTTAATATCTTAATTTCTTTATCTGAAAAAGTGTTTTCCCACTGTTGCTTTTGTCTGGAGCTCTTTCAGCTTTATTTTATCCTCTCCACTCTTCTTGCCCTTCTGTTCTCTTTTTCCATGGTTGAATTTTCAAAATTTTCTCTTAGATATGTTTGAATTTTCAAATTTAGGGTGCTAACATGGACTAAAACTGGCCAAAAAGGGTATTTACCCATCCTTGTATTTGTTAAATACTGGCCCTGAGCTACTCCAGCAGCAGGATTATCTCTAAAGTTATTACAGCAAACCAGATTAGATTCACTGCTGCTCAGTACTTGATTTATGCACTGCAAAGCTGCAGCAAAATACTGGAGATATTGGAATAACAAGTCCACTATGATGGCTCAGGCACTTAAGCTGATATCTAACACTGACTTTCTGTGTGTGCACAAACACATCTGCCCAGGACCTCAGAGGTTTGCACTAAAACACCAATTTCCATGAGCACCATGGAAGGCAGATGAGTGATTGCCTGCCCAGCTGAGTGCAGCACAATGTGCAAATGCGCAATGTGCAAATTTAGGAATCTGGCAGGGATGCTGTCCCAAACTCCAAATGTACGTGTGCTAAACCCAGACTGCAGATGCACCTCCCCAGGGAATTAATCATGGGGGGTTTAGCTCTGGATTGCCTGTCCAGGTTGCTGTCTCATTCAATGCACAGAAGGCTCTGGCTTAATTTGGTAAATCTCCACACTTGATTGGAAATTGCATTTATATCAACAGCACACCTTTGGTTTCCATTATCCCTAGGTCTACAAATTCAGCTAATGATGATATTTAAGACTTAAGCAGACCTAATTTTTCTTTTTAAGATTTGGTGACAGTCCTTACTCATGACTATTTCTGAAAAACATGAATGTGGATGCCTTAAGAGTTAAGTCTCATCCACACTACTTTTAGTATTTTAAAATTTTATCCAGGTATCAGCAAAAATTGCTTGTATATATTTTCCTTTTTGCATTTACACAGCATAAAGAAAAGTCCTAAACCTTTTGGAGAGGGACAGGAGGGAAGAAAGAAGAGATTCTGCAGGAATCAGTGTAAGTATAAGAACTTCATTGGAAATACTCTGTATCTATAAGACTATCAATAGGGTACATAATCACATAAGACTTGGATGCTTATCAAGTTTCCCATCACATTCCATGGAAATTTTCTTTACTATGAAAGAATGGGGGAAGGATGAAATGAAGAAACATGAGAACCAAAACACCCAAGATCACTCATTGCAGATGGTGAAGAATAGAAAATCTGAAGACCAGCTGGAAAGGCAATTTATTGCCCAAAGCTGCTGCAGAGGTCAGAGGATAATCTCTGGAAAGACCAGAAATAAAGTTAAGAATCAGAGTCATGGAAGGGAAGAAGACAAGAACCAATAAAGATCTGAATTTTCCTTAGGTCTAACTGAAGTATAAAGTCTGATAATTATTTTTCTTTTCAACGATGGTTATCGTGTCCTTAGAATTCTCTTTACTGTGTTTATTAGATTTATTACATTTTAAAGGAAAACTAAGAGAGTTTGATTTGCTTAGGCTAACAGAAAGACAATTGAGTAGGAATGTAGTTATTCTTCATCTACACATTAAGGGAGAGTGGTCAGATGACACTGGAGGAGTAAAGTTATTTTAGCTATAGAGAAATGTTGTTCCAATAACAGAGTTCTAAACTGGGCATGAGTACATCTGGTCTGGGAATTAAAAGAACTGAACTATCATAGAGTATTTTTTTCTTACTGTAGGGGGACAAAATGCCCACCTATTTAAAACGGATTTTGCCAAGCCTTCTACATCGCTGTTAATGCTGTGACTGTGACCCAGAGGATCCCTCCTAGTCCTGTGTCCTAGCCCATGGCTAAGGACTAGAACCTGTAGGAATGTCTTATTGAAAGGTTTGTTCCTGTGAGAAATAATCTGCTTTCAACTCAAATATTTTTGTCAAAACAGATAGCAAAAGCATGACCATGTCTCCAAATTCTCAATAAACACAAAGTACTTACGTATAGCAATAGAAAATATTAAAAAAATACTATTTTGACATGAAGCAGATGTTTAATGATGAATTAAGACCTAACAATTTAGAGTGCCATGAGATGATTTTTTTTCTGGAGGGAAGTGGGCAGTGGGGTAGGTTTCTGATATTACCCTGTAAGAAATGCCAGTTGTTAAGCCCTTGGTCTCACTTGGAATTTCATTTTGCTGCCTCATGTACTGTACCAAATTTATCCCTCACTTAACACTGTTCAAGTTATTAGAGTCATATCAGGCATGAATTTGGAGTAGTGCATAAAAGATTTATAAGATGAAAACTATGATCTATATTAAACCAATAATTTATGGTTCTCAAACACCTTCCAGGTTGGAAATCACAGAGTACCTTAAAACATTCATGAATCAAGCCTGGCACCACCACAGAGCTGAGGAGTATTATCTCTGTGTTGCAGATGAGGGAAGCAAAGTGGAATTAGGAAAGTCACCCAGCATTTCTGGGTGCTGGAAAGCAGCACAGCGAGCAGGAGCCAGGAGGCTGATCCTGCACTGGATTTATGTGCCCAATATCTGTACAGAAGCCACGTGGTGCAGACTCAGCCTAGCAAAATGGGGGTTTCTCACTACTAATTTAGCCAGTGGGTAACATAAATTCTCATAATGTCTCTAGGAACTTAAATTCTCTTTCTAAGATTCACTTTAATTAAAGAAGAAGCCCACACACTCTTTAATTGAGGGATATGTGAAGTCTGTGGAGGCTGATATTCCCTACTACCAACACATCTGAAGAGACTCATCCATAGTACAAGATACTCCTAAATTCCAATGAGTCTTCTGGGAACAGCACAACAGAAAAAGGTGGTTTTCTTACCCCAGTACTGCTACTGGGGTTTTTCATTCCAAAAAGCATGTAAGTGGGGCTTCTGGGTGCTATGAGAGATACTGGGAGAGTCAAAGTGTCTGATATCAGCCCCACTCCTTCCAAATACTCACAGTAAGGATCATTTAGCAGCCACTGAGGTATGGTCCTTCCATCCCATTTTATATCCTCTCTTTTTGCATTCCTGATCTATATGTTTGCAGTGCACAAAGCATGCTGGTTTGTTTCTTTTTTAAAATCTTACTAGGGCACAACATAATGCTAGTGTTTAAGATAAATTATTTAGACTCTAAATTGGGAGGGTTTCCAGTCAGGCATGGGCAGCTAATTAGCACCTATGTTTTGAGCACAGAGTGAACTAGTTCTCTTAAATTAAGTGCCTAAATTCCCTCCATGTTCAATAGGGAGAGATAAATGCCTAGAAAAGCAACTCCAGAGGGAGATCGTGCCTGCCCGATTTAGGTTGTCCCTCAGGAGGCTCTCAAAGGCACCTAGCTTTCCCCCTGGCTATATATGGGATTTATTTTAGAAGGACTGGCTCAAGAGGCATCTAAAATTTAGATGCAATTTGCTCCCAAAGTGAGTTGGATTGAATTTTGGATTGCATTCATTTTGTTGCCTGAGCCTGATTGAATTACTCATGGCACTAATGTAGGAAACTCCAAACTACTATTTGGTAATCCCCTGCACAGTTCAGCTGCTGCTGGGTACTAAGACTGCTCTGTACAATGTGGAGAGAGTGTGGTTGGGCTGCATCAGAGATGTGAGCTGCTCCAGAAGGCTCAGAGAGTGGCAATGAACACGTGGTCATGAGCATGGGAGAAGGCAGGAAACATTTAACTCAGATTTTCTACTGGGAAAATTGTGTTTTTGAACCTTGTTCTGAGAAACTTCTCTGCTCTTTGGGTGGCACTGGACAAACAGCTAAAAGAGTGAGATCAATTCCAGCAGCTTGTGTTATGCTTAGGCAGAGACAGCAGCTAATTTCAATCACTAATTAGTTTTATCACACACAACAATGGTTTCCTGGCAGACAGGTTCTCTGCACACTCCTGGCACCTCATGATCTTTGGTGGCACTCACTGGGATAAGAGGAAACAAATCAATTGATTTCTACTACCTGGCTCTTTCTAAGAACTGATAAATGGGAACCACAACTAGGAATGTAGGTTATTGTTTTCTAGAGCACAGCTGGAAGTATTGGCCTGACAGTTGTGTCTCTGGATCATAATCTTGGCAGGATGAGACCTGGAAGACCTTTCCTGGTTGCAGAGGGATGTTTGGAGAGGGAATTCCTGGCAAAATCAGTGCTCTCATGATAAAAGCTAAATTGCATGAGTTTTGTTTTTTCTTCTTTTCTCACTTTTCTAGTACATTTATAAAGATTTCGTGATCAAAATTACTGCCTCACATGCTTTATTTATTCTTGCATAGTAAGTGTGATTACTTCTTGGCTTTTTGCCCCATCCTTGTGCCAGAGTGACACGTTAATTTTTCTCCGTCACTCTACTATGAATGTATGTCCCAAAGAAGCTGACACAAGAGCCAAATATTTGGTTTTCGCCAGAAGAGAGGATTGATTCATGTGGCACGTGGTACAACTGACCTCTGCCTCACAGGAATTGTGGGGAGCTCTGAAACTGAGATGAGTTCATTGCACCTTCTTGCAAAGAGCACTTTGGTGCTGCTGCCTGCCAAAGACCAGCCCTGCTCACCAGGAGATAACCAATTGCTGGGCAGTCAGAAGTGTGTGGAGAGCCCTGGGAATGAGAGGTGACACTTTCTTACCTGCAATCACACAAACCAAATCACACAAACAGCTGTCAGGGTTTGTGTGAAGTCAGGGGAGCTTTGGGAGGACTGCTACAGACTCTGCACTGGGTATTTGAATTCACATACCAGTTGTGTAGAACCTTGGTTTATGCTGCATCTCCATAGAGAGCAGTTGCATTGCTGGGTGACAACTCTTGCTGTGATCTCTGTGTCACACCAACACCCTGCCTGTGTTTCTGCCTGCTGACCTGTACAAGTTATCCTGGATTGGTGCAAGGGAAAATTAAACATCCCACAGCTCAGTATGTCCTTCCCTCTGTTCAACCTGGTCTAGCTAAAGGAGCTTTAACATGGGAGCTGTGTCTGGCTCCTGCATTTTGGCCTGGCTCCAGCAGAGCACTTAAACATGCTCTGCAAAGCTCAAGGTTAAGCACGTGCTTAACTGTTCTGCTGGATCAGAGCCGTGAGAGAAGAGGAGCAAAGTTACTCTTGTCATATTTTAACTGTGACTGACAGTTTGGCCTTCACCCATACAGAAATGTGATTCATTGTAGATCTGCTGTGGCACTCATGCCTGCATGCTCCATGCACTTTTTTAAGTCAAAGGAAGCTGTTAGCTAAAATGGAGTCCCTCCCCCTCCTGGGTGTTAGAAGATTTTATTTATCATTTGGCCAGGAGTTTTCTTTGTGGTGTTACCTGGTGATTTCTGTTTTAGCCTCTCCCCTGCCCCATATCATTATCTAGGCTGAAGATCTACAGCAGTGATGAAAGACATTTTGTCATCACCAAAGATAATTTGAGATCCTCCCTACATCTTTGGATATGGGCTGTAATTGCTTGAAAACCACATGGATTTTTCTTGTCCTCCCTGTGGATTTTTCTTCTCAAACAAAGTTCTGTAGCATATCTAGAGTAAGGCTGTGGTTTTGGATGTGCTGCTGTGGCTGGTTTTAGAAACCAAATCATAAATTCTTGTTCCATGACCTTTCCCTGCCATGGCATGTCTGGTTGCTTTGGGATGTTTTCAGCAGATTGGAAAGCCTGAAACCCATAAGCTGTTCGTGAACTGCAATTCAGTAGAACAGTTTCACTGAAAAAACAGCAACTTCAGTGAATCTGGAACTGCAGCACGTGGTGTGCAACTCTATAACAAGACAGTATGTTCTTATTTAGAATATTCATGAATGAAGAGCCAAGAAGTTCCTAAAAAGTAACTCCTATTAATTAATATAAAAACCAGAAATAACTGGTATATTATATTATTTACAAATATAGTTTGTCCAATCTTTCTGTCCTTAAGGAATTTTACAATGTATGAAAGATTATGGTTAATTTTTTTACTTTATTAAAAAAAAGACACCATCAATTCCCATGGTAATTTCAAATTAAAATTTTAATTTTGTGAAAAAATGTATTTAATTTATGTGACAGAGAAATCTACATAACTTTAGGAAAGCTGCCAATTCATGACTTTTAAGGATATTGTCAAGGCAATTTAACTGTGCTCATGGGAATATTTCTGCTGAAATTATGCATATGGCCCTAAAAGCAATAAGTGTTGAGCAATATCTAACTTAGAGGTAAAGAACTAATTAATATTTGTACTGCTAAGTATGCATTTATTCGTTTTGGTATTTCTTTTTTTTGCTCTTCATGAATTTACCCAGTCCTAATAGCAGATGAAAAAGAGTTATCAGTTGGATTTAGGATGTGTCCCCTAATAAACTACTTGAAGCTTTTATAAGAAATCAGATTTGAGATGTATAGAACTTACTGCTAATGAATTTATCATTAATCCTTTAAAAAGAATCAAAAAACTAGGATCTCAAGCCTAGTTGTGCTAAGATCAGTGAGGAAATTGCCACTGTTCTCAGAAGGCAGATTGGAATGCACAGTGAATTCTTGCACTCCAGACTTTGATAATGGCAATAATTAAAACTGACATGATTTTTGCCTTTTTTACCTGAATGTATTTCACTTAGTTAAAATGGAGTGAATTCTGGTTTGGGTTGGTGTAACAGAGAAGGCAAGTTAATTACATCCCCTGGAACATCCCACCATTCTGTTATAATCTTATTGAGAAAACATTTATGGAGTGGGCTGGAAGTCAGTGCAAGCCTAATGCTAAGAAGCTTAGAATGAACATGATTGATTCAAATGGGACTGTTAACTTTATATGGAAAACTGTGATTATGCAATCAAATTCATGTAGTGAGCCCTTGATACACACATCAGAAAATCTACTAACAACATGGGGAGCTGAATATTAGCTATCTTTAATCTGTTTCCTTTATAAAATTGAATGGAAGCATTTAAAAATCTCCCGTTAGAGATTTAAAACAACCTCCAAACAACCCACCAAAACCCACAAAAAAGCCCCAGAACAAAATAAATATTAAAAAAGCCTAACAAAGCAAGCACGAAAAGCAAATTAAACCTAAACAAAAACATATCACCATCACCGAAATAAGTTAATAAATAAATACATACATAAATACACATATACATACAAACATATATAAAAGCAAATGAAAACCAAAACACCAAAACAGTGGAATTTAGGCAGTGGAAATGTTTGAGTATTTTATTCACAAGCCCTTAAGCAAATATAAGTGCGCTTAGATCAACTAAGTATTGGCATGCAAATGAAGTTAACAAAAAAAAAAAGTTCCTATTCTGAATACTAACTAATACCTTACAGACTATAAAAAAGCCTTAAGCATCCGGTGGAGTTAATTGGGGTGTAATCATGAAACATATCTCTTTTCCTGTCGTGTGCTGTAGCCTGCATTTTTCACACGGGAGGATGAATTTCAGCATGGTTCTTATAATGCAATTCCAGCTTCTTAAATTTCTTCTCTCCATTTCAGATTCTAATCTCCAAGTGTTCTCTATGTTAACTTTTTAAATTATAAGTGCTCGAGATCAGAACTGTGCCCTGAGCAATGCCTGTGTGGGTCCTGTAAATTCTAAGTAGGCAGCTCCTATATTTTTCAGCTACAAGCAGAAGTGGTGAACAGCTTTCAGGATATATTTTGCATTTCTTTTTCCTATTGGTGATGTTTTCATGGACTCCCATTTTTGTTCCATATAACTCCAGAGTATAATTGCCACAGGACTGCCATGGACATGAATCCCCTCCTGCAGGTCTTCTTTCTTTCTGTTATCTTTATCAGGATCCTACCATGAGTAGATTTCCAAGGAATCTAAATTAGGTGTGATGGATCTGGGACAAATAACTCCTATGACATTGTGAGATTTCTTTTGCTTTTGCTGGCAAAGCGTTTAAGCATGAACTTTTTTACTGCTCAATAAAGCAGTTAATCATATTTTAAAGTATAAGTCTGGGTCAAAGTATGTGATTGAATCAGATCCTTTGAAGTCCAATGACCTGTAGTAAATTGGGAATTTCATAGCTGGCTGCACAATTAAACTTTGACTTCAGGGCATATTTAGGTTTAAATTTCTCATTAGAAAGTAATTCTGAAGAAAGATTTTTTTTCTTCTGACAAATGCAAAGAAGCTGTGAAGAGGTTAAAAAAAATTTACTTTTCAATTAAAACCAAATTTATGCATGATTTTTCTCATTTATTTCTCTGCTTCAGGTAGAAGTAATTGGTTCATAGCTTAATATCCAGATAATCTTTGAACCTTCAGCAAGCTTTCTTATACGTTTTCTAGGTTCCATTCATATGAAAAAAATACCTTTTTTCATTTGTCCCAGTCTCTTATAAATTATCTTTAAAAAGATAAAAGGAGACAGCAACATGGATAGAGTTATATTCTACAAAATCCTATTAGAACTGAAAGATCACTCTCTTGATGCTTAAAGTATTAAATTTGGCATCTACTGAATCCTTTTTCACACCAGTAAGTGTGAAGTAAGTGACTTTTATGGAAGGTAATTGACACAGGAAGACAGGATTACAAAAAATAGACACTGAAAGGTCTATTCAATTACCAGGAACACCCCTCTGCTTACTGTAGTACACTCATTACTGCTGGAATGGTGACTGAGATTCCCAGTTGCCATCTACTGCCACAGCCCCACAGGAGTCTGCAGTACTTTTCTGGTTCATGTTATTTGAAGATTTGCCTCCAGTTTTGATGATATAAAACCATATCTGATGATATAAAATCATCTGTGAATTGGAAACTTCATTTAAATTTAATTCACAGTATTTATATCAAAAAATAGGTGTCATATTTTACAAGCTGGGCTTTGCTAGGAGCATTACAATGAAATGGGACTATTTATCTGTCTTGTTCTGTGCTGGATGTGTTTTTACCATTTTCCAGAGGAAGAGAGCAAAGAGACTTTTTTAAATTACAAATTCAGTCACCTATGTACATTATCACTATCAAAAAGCAGATTTAGAGACTCTTCTTTGTGTATCAGATTCCAATTATGTTTCCTGTGGAGCCTGTGTCCACAGTCAGACACAATTAATCCTCTATTTTTCAAGGATTACAGAAACAGGAGATTTTACTTTTTTCTCTTAGAAAAGCCAGTGCTCCTCTCTTTGGGCTTGATCCTTACATTTCACTTGCAGGTTTTTTGCTTTGGTAGCTGTAAGGTTGGAGCAGCACAGATACTTAATGTATTTAATTACTCCCTAAGATGTGGATCTGCCCACTCTGGGTTTGGTGGTGGTGGGAACTTCAGAAAGACCAGGCTTTATTCTCCTGACCCATCTGCCTCGGGAAGTTTGCAGTCAACTTGGAACTCATTCCATCCCGTGAGCAGCAACCACATCCATCTATTTCATCATGTAAAGAGCAGAGACAGACACTGGGATGGACATGGCTGACACAGCAGAGCGTTTTCCTGCAGGGATGGTGGGGAGGAGGGGTTCACACGGACACACTGCAGTGACAGCATCTCAAACCAACACTTCAGCCAGACACTTAGGGGACAAATGGCATATGCAACGTGGTCGTACAACTGCACATCACACATACATGATGCAGAGATGGCTATGGAAAATACTCACTTTTTCACTTGATTCTGCTTCCTTTTGGCTTCTGCACCCCTTTGGTGCATAGCAGGGAAGTAGGTATTTGTGTTTAGTGGAAGAAATTACACTGACTAACAGACACAAGCATTTTACTCATAAATTTATCATAGACTATTGCTGAGGAGACTGACAGACAGCCACTACAAATGGTGTGTTAAACATTTAATGAACCCAGGCTGAACTCCTGGCCCTGTTGAAGCCAATGGAAGTTTTGCATGTCAATTATTTTTGGGGTGCAGTGAAGGTTTAGAGGGGGCGGCATTTTATGTGGGTCTCTAATTGTTTGTTAATCACTTGGTGGAAAATTAGAAATGATGCCTTAAGCAGAGCGTCTTTTTCCTCTGTGCAATTTTTTCACAGACATTGGACTTCACCATGAACAAAACCTGGTGTTCAACAGGGGCTGAGGAGGAGGTGCCAGACCTGGTTTCCAAATTAGTAGATGGTATTTCTAGAATGTGTATTAGTGCAGCACATCTGCTATGCTCTGCTGGAGAAGTATGTGCCGGTGTGCGTGCATCTTAGAACTTTCTAAAGTACAGTAGCTGTTATCCTAAATCATGAGCGGAATAAAACAGGGCTGTGGATTTTGTTTAAGGCTCTCACATAAAAACAACTTCCAACAATTTCCATTCCTGATGAGCTGGAAGTATTTGTGTGCAGTAAATATCAGCAGTAAACTAAATGCATTTGCTTGGGGAACAAATTCATGTACGTGAGCAACATGAGGGAATAAAATCCACTCTCATACGAGAGTGCTGTGATTTACAGTAATGTTCAGTCACTGTCTTTAAGAAACTAATGGAACCACCAAATGTTTGGTGGCCACTCCAAGGTATATGTAAGGTTTAGTGTGGGGACCTACATCCTTCCTTTGGCTGAAGGTGTAGAAATGAAAGCAATGAGATGTGCAAGGTCACATATTCTGATCCAGACTAGGAGCAGAACCCCAGTGAGAGCTTAGGAATGGGATCTGAGATATTGGAAATGAAACTACTGTAAACTGGTTGTTTCCTATTTTACATATGCAACGAATGGGAATATTTTATATATGAATTGCAAATGACTATTTATGGCATGACAACTGATGGCATGAATTAGAACCAAGATTTTAAACTAGCTTTAAACAACTTTCTGGTAACTGAACTAGGGGGGAAAAAAAATACATTTTTGTTTAAATTTTCATTTATCAAAACATCTAAACCCCCATTATTTCCCCCAGGCTATTCTCCTCCCTCAGTGAAGCAGCGGGATGCCACTGGCGCGGGATGGGTCACCCAGCGGGGCTGGGGACTCGCGCAGCGCCCGCGGCCCCCTCAGAGCCCCGCGCTCTGCCCACCTGGGATGCCACAGTGAGGAGGGGCTTTTCTTCTGCAGACTCCTCCCTCGGAATCTCCTTCATCACCATGGCCACAGCCTTATCGGCCGCCCTAGCGCCTTTGCCCTACAACAGCGAAACCAACAATGGCGCCAAGTCAGCAGCGGGTTCCGACCGCCTCCCGCGCACGCGCTCCCGCCTGGCCTGGCGGGGTGCCGGCCGCGCCTGCGCCTGGAAGCGAAGCTCGGTTGGAAGCAGAACACACACACACTGTTTAAAAATAGTAATAATAATAATAATATTATAACAAATGGTGCATCAACCCAATGGTTAAGGAGGCGGTTGGGGTCTAGCCGTGGTCTGGTGGCTCGTTAGAGTTGCCCCAATGAAGTCAACGCGAATCCGGCACTTTCCTGCTGGGCCGAGGCCTGCTGGAAGTTGCCCTGTGCCAACCTTCTGCAGGACAGGATCCCCAGAATAGTAGGGGTTGGAGGATCAGTCCCTTGAATGAATTTTAGTTATCCAAAATTTTATATTCAAAATACCTTTTTTTGGGTTTTTTTTTTTGTTTCTTTTTCTTAAAAATAGCATCAAGCAGAGTTTTCAAATAAGGCACAGTTCCTTGTTGTTCAATGAGGCAAACTCTCCCTGAAATTTGAATGTATAATCTGGACCCACAGAGTTTATAGCTCTAGTAACATTTTAAAAAGCAATTTACATCATATAAACAGTCTGGATTTTTGCTAACAGAGCATACGGAGCCAAATTCTGCCATCATAGGCATTGCTACAGCTCTCCCCAAAACCATCATTGTTATAGAATTTACTGTAAGGATATTTTTTAAAACTTCACTTTTTTTAAACTTCTCTTAATATGCTGTAAATATTCTGGACAAAGTTAAGATATTTTAACATTATTTAATATACATTAGCCAAATAAAAATGCACCAACATTATGTGCCACGCTGTTTGATGCCATTCTTGTTATTTAATGACGGTCTTTATCATCTTGAATTCACATGGGTTTCTGTATCTTGATCTTTGGTTTTATTTTGATCTCTGCCTCTTTCAAGTGACAGAGAAGGTTGGAGCTTACACACAAAGCATCATAGGAGAGCTGTGTTATGCCAGTGACCCTGGGCAGGTCCTTTTCATTATACTTTAAAAGCTCCCATTGATTTCCATGGAAGTTTTAGCTGTGGAAAGACTGCAGGATCTGGCTCCATGAAAGAAGTAGTTTATACTGGACTTGAATATATTTAAATCCTTAAAAGTCTATTAACAGAAGGGGTTCTTTACTAAGACATCATATACAAGAATTACCTTCACTAGCAGTGTATTCTGTGTCAAGTAAACCCCCACTATTGCTTATACCCAACTACAGATGGTTTCAGGAACATATCAGCAATTACAGATAAAACCATTACGTACTATTGCAGGTTCTAAACAAATTTTATTAGTGGTCAGGTCAATATTATATTAGCTTGCTTGTGCAACACATCACAGATACCCTACAGAGAGTTCTTTGCATGCTACAAGAAATTCTCAGAGCAGAAGTGTCATAAATGATAAACATGCTGGATTTGTGATGCCTTTGATATCCAAAGAACTGCAAAGTCATTGTAAAATTAAATATAATAAATTCAATGAGAATTACGTTTAATTGGTAAGCATATCAAAGGTTCTGGGGCAATTACGTGTTTGTTCATGATTCATATGACATATTCCAGGTCTATGAAGCTTGTTTCCAGTATGACACATGAGCTATCATTAGCTAGCACTAATAGCATGCCATTGGTCTTTATAAAATGTAGTCCTTTTGTGCTGAGTGCTAGAACAAAATCGTTTATCAGCTAGGAAGGATGCATTGGAAAGCATGCAGTGCTTTTTATTTCTTGCAGAGTAAAAACCCACCAAAGCAAAGGTCAGGTCACTTTTTTGAAGACAGAGCCACTTTTTCTTCAAGGTTTCACCTACTGCCTGAAAAGAGTCATGATACTCGTATTAGTGCCTGCTGTTCATCCTCCACAAACGTAACTGCAAAGCCCTGGGAGTGGCTGACACCAAACACAAAATCTGTCTCACCAGCTTAAAGTGGCCATGCCACAATGCTGAAAAGCAACCCAAAGGATACCTCTATGCTATTTTTAATGGGCAAAGCAAGGGATTAGATGCTACCTTTTTTTTTTTTTTTTTAGGTTGGATCTTTAACTTTTCTAAAAGACTGTGTGCAAGTCAGGTTGACAATCTGGCTGATCAGCCTATGGTATGTGAAACACTTTGAAACTAGAAGCTGGTAGCAATTTCCAGTATACCAAAGAGAAAGCCAATGCAGTGGTATAGCTTAAACAGTCAGATTCTGCTGGAGATGTACACAGGGGAGCAATTCACTGGAAAAAGCAGCTTTTTATTCAGTTGACTGGAAATTAATATTGTTGTCCTATGTAAGGTAGGTAAGCTTGAAAATTTTGGTCTCTCTTCCCTGTAGTGAATACTATGCAGCCAATTGTTGCCTATGAAGCGATTAGCCAAAGGACTGGAGGGAAATAAAACCAGTTTTTCTGTGGTCAGGATAACCTTGTTACAGTTGTGAACTGCAGCTGAAATGAAAATCTCCAGCACATTTATTACAATAACAGTTGAAGAATTTTTTTTTTTTTTAAGGTGCTATTTACTTGTCCTTCTTCAATACTAAGTGTTGTTTCTTAGCAAGCCAAAGTGCTATATAAATTTACCTAGCCCAGCAGTTTAATGCTCAAACCCTGTAATTCTGTAACAGCTAATTTTACATTTGCCAGAACTTAAAAACAAACAGTTTGTTGGTAGTGGAGGTTTTCCAGGTAAGTTATTGTCTCATGTAGCCCACAGTTTAACAATTAAGTAAATAAATTTTGTCATTCCCTATTGGTTTGCAATATAGAAATGGAAACATTTCTGATGTAGAACATGACAACCCATGTACAAATCATGACAAATGTGAATTGATGAAGGAAAAAAATGTATTATTGGTTTTAATGGAAAATACTGCTTAAGAAAAACTGAGAAACATGTCAGCATTTCATAATTTGGTACATCAAAAAAATGCAACACTTCCTTTTGGTAATATCTCCGAAGCAAAATAAGGAGTAGAGTTCAGGGTATTCCCCTGATGCTAAATATTTATAATAGCATTGGTTTCAAAACTTAGTAACAATTTCTCTAAGCTTATCCTTTGGGATCAGATAATGGGTAGTAATAGGCATTTCCATAGGAGTATGATGATTTAGCAGGATTTTGTAGGGAAACATTCTTTTTTTTACTGCTGCTGTTTCTGAATAGTTCCAAATTAAATTTTGTGCAAGTCACACTATTTAGATTTGGTACTTAGTAATGAGCACTTAATTAAATTACTGTAAGAGCATATTAATGTAAATTCTAGGGCAGCATAGAGTTGAGTTTTTTTTTTTTTTTAATGAGTGATGCTTATAGCTTTGTAACCATGCTTATATATGATAAAGCTTTAAGTACTGGGAACCAGCTGATCACCTTCAGGTCCTGATGGGCAGATCAGAATGAACACATGGTCAGACTTGAAACATTACTATTTAGTGCAATACTATAAAATTCTGTAATTATTTTCTTCATTACCATGATTTGCAAATTTGTTCTTGCATATGAAAAGCCAACAGCCAGTGCTTTGTAAATGTTTAACATTTTGACAGTAGTGTTTAAACCTTAGTGATTAATTGCAGAAATTCTTTGTTGTCATCTATGCAGTAAAAGGATTTTATCTAAAAACATTTCATAATTACAAGTTTGCTTTAGACAAATATTTAAGGTACTTGAGTCCCAAATTCACTTTTCAGGAATATTTATAGCATCTGTTCTAGTGAGAAAGTGAGCAGAAAGAAATAGAGTGATCAGGTTTTTTTTAAATATTTATACATGGAGAAAGTATTCCTTTTTTACGCAGACCTGTGCTGTTCCATTTCTTTTCCAAAGATCCTACCAAACTGTTTCAGCTTTAATTGACACACTACACTGCATCCCTGATCACAGAAATCATCTCAGCACAGACATGTTTAAATTTAGGCTTCTGTAAAATAGAAGTTTTAAGACAGCTTTCCTTATAAAGGTATTTGATAGATAAAAAGACTGATCTTCAGACAGATCTGGTACAGGTATGACAGGATTTCTGGTTTTGTGGGCATCTCCCTTTCTAGTCGAGGAGAAACAGAATAACACCTTACTGTATTTATGATTGTAATGCCAAAAAATACAGCCAGCTGTCCTGACCTTTCTCCCTGGGTTATTGAATTGTTCAAAAACATAATTAACAACAAAACCCACCAGTTCAGGACATCTTGAAGTACTGATCTGCTCTTTAAATATCTTTAATAGGTTGGGAGGGCCTTTGTAAAGCAAACTTTGTGAAAGTTGCATTAGTTAGAACTTGAAGTTTTAGGAGCTGGGAGAAAGAACAGGGAGAGCTGCTGAACGTGTTGAATTTGGGAGGCTTGGCTGCTCTCCAGATCCCCCAGCAGCTGATGTTTTAGAGCACCAGCTAAGCAGCCTATTCAAAATGGCTTTATGCTCCACAAATCTTACCGTTTTGTGCAACTTAAAAATAAAAAGGAAGGGAAAAACTTGGCTTTATTTTTTAAAATTATGCAGTGCTAGGATTTTTACCTCTCCAAATGAGCACACAGAGCTGTGCAATGGTACCATGGGAGTTCCAGTGTCCACAATACAACTGTGAGCTCTTGATTTACATAGGATCTGTTTAATACTTCAACTATTTCCCTTCTCAGGCTTTTCTGTTAGTGTTTTCTGCATAACTCTTTCTCTTCATCTATACTTTTCTACTTTTTTCTAGTAGTGTAATATCGTGCATTTTATATATAATTAAAAATAATGAGGAAACATATGGTGAGGCAGTTTTATGGACCAATACAAGATCGATATATAAACAGAAAATTCTGTTTCATCAAAGCTTGTGGAAGTTTTTTATCACAAGCCTAATAAAGTCAGGTATATATCTAAGATAAATGGGAACACAATTCATTTAAACAGTGCCCAGTTGACCACAGTGAGGAAATGTGAAAAAACTCTCAGTCCTGAACTGGAAGCAGCATTTCAGGGTAGACCAGCTTTCAGAACCTGAGCTACTATTTTGATATAGTATTTGCATCCTTTGGAACCTCTTATCAAGCTCTCTGTTAGTGATTATCCAAACTCTTCTGACCCATGACCTTAAGTAGTTCATTGTTACAAGATTATGATGAAATACAGAGTTGGCTGCAGACAAGGAAGCAGCTATAGGAAGGCTTGCCCAAGAAGTAATTTACAGTAAAGCGATTCAGTCCATATTTCTGAGTCCTCTTTCATTCTCATGTTGATGGGATAACAGATTTCAGTGTTAGTATGGGAAGACTTTACTGCATCCAAGAAAAATGGCAAAGAAAGGGACAAAAGCTGATAAAAGGCAATCAGCATAAATACTCCCATTTTCCCTCACTGGGTTGTGTCTTATATCCATTTAAATGTCGATAGGGTGGTTAAATTGCATTCTAGTTTGAGAAGCATTTGCATTGAAATGGCACTGTAAGGTTTTCTTTTATTGACTCTCAGTAACTGTTGCATCACGTGTGCTCCCTTGAGAAGCTGTCTCAGTCTGAAGCCTATGGATTCATTCCCAGAGCCAAGTGGGACAGCTTCCAAAGCATCTCTGCTGGAAGCTCTACAAGACCCATTTTGCTCTCAAGAACTTGTGCAAAGTTACTGTACTTAGCACATCTGAATGCAAATTATGACTGGAAATTAATAAACAATTCTGTCAAATCTAACTCATTCTCCATAAGCTAATATGATTCCTGCAGTCTAAGAGAAGGAGGAGGATGTGAAATAAGGATTTTTTCTCTCTTAACTCAAAGAGTTTTATTTGGAGTATAATAGGGAGTGCACAGTTTGAGGTAACAACGAGATAACAACAGTGTAATGTTGGAACAATAATGATGATTTAACAGTAAACAGTAAATCCAGCCAGGAATATAGAGCAGGGTTGGTAAGAAGGAGGTCTGGGACAGAACCAGCTACTTAGAGGTTGTTTAAGGTTTTATCCTTTTACAAATGAGTTATATAATATCTCCTTGTGATAGAAGGCTTGGATGAGACATTTTGCAATCTTTTCTTTCTCTGCAATTGTCATATTTTAATAAGACCATTGTGAATACGTAAAAACTATTTTTAACACTTATTTGATTGACTTCTTAATAATTGGAATTGCATTACCAAAGGGACAATGGTATTTAACTTGAAAAATCTTAGGGAATAGCTGCAGGATTTCTTTCATCTCTGCTTGGTCTGTGTCAGGGAACTTTGTGAAATCATTGGATTTAGCAACTGGAAATTTTAAATTTGTTTGGTAGTCTCAGCAGAGAATTAATACTGAAGTATTTTCTGTCCCATAATTTGAGTTCCTTTTGTGTTGACCTCAGTATCATGAGCCCCAATCATAACATACACATAGCAATACAATGACTTGCTTGCTATTAGTGTCTATATTGCCATGATGATGCATGTGCTGAATTAGAATAAGAGATTCCTCTGGTACTAATCCAACTGAAATTCCAGGAGATCAGACCACTTTCAAAATAAACAATTGTGACTAATGTGCTGTGTGTTGTTTAAATGTGTGTTTACTGCACACATGATGTGTAAATGCTGGATTTTGCTCCCTCATTTCCACCCATAACATGATGTTCTTTGAAGTGGTAGGGGTTCTCACCTCCCGCCGCACAATTTTTATGGTTTTGTTTCATGAAACATTCAGACTAACTCTGCAGTCTGTTTAGGAAAAGCAGTGAAATAACCTGAGAAGTAGTGGTATTTTAGTGGAAAAATCAGAAGTTTATCAGTGAGCAGGAATACAGGATAGTCTTTGTAGGAAATGCAGAACACAAAACATTGTTGCGAGTTAACTGGAACAGGCAAGCTGTTACAAGGCAGCTGTTTCTGAGCCTTTTAGAAATTGTTTTATAGGTGTAGCAATAGGGTAACCCTCAGTGAAATTAACTCCTGTTCTTATTTAACCTCAGATAGTGGCTTGAGCTACAAAGCTTGAGACAAGCATTTAACTTTTTGTATGCTTGTCACAAATGTTTATAGACATTGGGAGTCTTGTTTCTGACAGTTTTGCTTGGATCTGCTTCTGTATTATCTTTGCCTTTAACTCTGTCACTGTGAGAGAGGTTTCTGTATTCCCAGTTGTACTGTCCTAAAAGTCAAAACACTGATTTATTGATATTAATATAGCAAAAGCAATGTTGACCAGAGCAAAATATGGAGTCTTGGCATAGCTTAAAAGTTCCTGTTTATTTAAAGAAAGAAAGAAAATAAATAAAACCAGAAAGATTCAGCTGGTTCCAGAAGCTGTTGTGCCTTAGCTGTTGGATCTTCATATCACTGAAGTTTCTCAATAATAAAATGCATGTGGATGTGGCAACATAGAAGTGTTTTGGCCTTGTAAAAGGTGATATTCAAGTATCATGAAGCAGTCTGCCTTCAATTTCAGAGAAAAAAGTGTGTGATCTCTGGGATGAGATCAGTCTATGGGCTGGTTCTCCCTTTTATTACATCTTCACAGGGGACCAATGAGACTCAAAGAAGTGTATGATGATATTTTATGTGTAAAAGACAAGTGGAAGTATAACTGTGTCTGGAATATGATGCAAGTTCTTTTTTAAAAAGAAAGTTATGCAGGTTCTGCTGTTAAAATAATGTGCTCTGCCTGCCTGGAACATAGAAGAAATGTGTGTTTTTTCCAGTGTTTGCAGACTTTGTTGTTCCAGATATCATTATTAAATCCTGCACTTCACAGTTGTACACCTGTGTAGCCAGAAAAGGAATTAGGTCCCATTAGCCCCATATTTTTGTTAGTGTAGACTTTTTCTAGATTGGGCAGACACTCATCAGACATTTAGAATGAGAAAAAGACAGCCAAAGAAATAAACACAATTTTAAACCTAAAGGAATCTCTGACAGAGCTAGAAAAAGGCTCTGAATGCATAATAATCTGATTGTGTCCTACAGATACAATTCTGGGATAGTTTTAAGACCATTTGCAAGTCCTGAAACTGTGGTTTTCTGCACAGAAAGGAACTGGCACAGATGTAAAAAATACAACAGAAATGTTTGTCAAAACTGTCAGAGGGACAAAACAGTTGCCTGTTGTTTCCTCTTGTTTTAATTACCAGATTAAGAGTCCAAATTGCTTATTTTCTCAGTAAAGATGGTTTTACTCTTTTTTTGGAAGTCCTTAAAGGAGGTATTGTTTAGCAAAGATGGAATTACATTGAATAAGGTTTACTGTTCAGATGACCTGTTATTTCAGAATCAGACAAAATTCTGCATACTGTTTTGAAAAATAAGATTTGTATTAAAATAAATGAATTGGTATTACTGGGTACCTAATCTCAGAACCATTTAAAAATTGTATTAGTTCTTAAATTACTTATTTTGATTGTTCTGGTGTTTTTTATGAAGAATGACAGCTTGGGCACTTAAGACAGTTTGTAATGCATTGTCACCACTATTAACTCTTATTGAAGATTAAAATGAAAATCTCAGGATTTGAGTTCTATAAATACGGGGTAAACATTATGTGATCAAAATTCATGTCCTCAGTTTAATGTTTTCATACAGATTCTTTCATGGTTAGTGCATAACCATACAATATTTGATTCTGTTTAGGATTTCTGTTTTTCTTTGGCTCGCGTGTTAAACACCTTGCTCAAAGGCTATTAAAAACAATGAAAGTTTTTATAAACATGAAATGCTAAAATGTATTTAATCCCAACAAGACAATACATGTGATTCTACCATGTAAAAGGGTGGAAAGATGATGAGGCAGAGAATTAATGGAACAAAAAAGTAACATAGGAGGTTTGTGATTGGGTTTGTTTTGAAGCAGATTGATGTTACTTTCTCATCATCTGTGATTAGACTTGTACATATTAAATAATGCAAACATACCATATTCAATGGCAGATTTGAAAACAACAGATCAGGGTAGTTTAGGATTGACATGTACTTTTAGATCTTATTTTCTTGACCTATATGAATTCTCTCCAGCCATGGTTCTAAATGCTGCCAGGATAAATTTAGCCCTTCCTGTAATAAAAACATTTGATTCCCATCATAATATAAACACTTGATATCCTTCAATTTATGATGTAATTTTTTTTTGCTACAGCCTTAAGATTTGAGTCCTTTCTACAGTGATTGGTGTCAAAGTAGAACTCTTTTAGCGCTTTGGTCATAAAGGGTCTTTATGCTGTATCCTTGACCCAAAATTCATTCTGAGTCTCTTGTGCTGCGTGTTCTTTGCAACAGAGGGTTCAGAATCTGAGTGCACTTGCCTCCAGAATAAAGCCCTGTTTTTAACCTATATAGTATATTTAACCCCTTATTTTTATTCCCTAAAAAGAGTAAATTGTAACTTTTCAGACAACGGCAATAGTAGATGAGGAATTGGAATAACAGTGTGGCTGCAAAACAACTTCATGTCCCTGACCTAGACACGGCCTCTGCACGCACTTTCAGCTTCAGAATGATCTCATCTGAAGTACTAAAGTATGTTAATGCTGCAAAAGCAGCATTAACAGCATCATATAAAAGCAGCATTAGCAATGTCATATAAACCCATTTAGAGAGGATTATGCTACTGTCCCTTCATTTACACAGTTTGGAAACCTTCAGGGAGAAATTCTGGAAATTGAGGTATTCTGAGTGTGCTCTTAAAAGATGTTCCTAATTCTCTGACGTGTACTGTTAGTGTGGAGAATGGACTTTTCTACTCTGATATTTCAAATACATTGTAATTACAAACATGAAAATGAAAAAAAGTTGGTGCATTAGTAGATAATTACTTCTAGACCTAATCAGAAGTGCAGCTGCCTTGGACAACTGAAAGCTCATTTTTAGCAAAGAATCATAGAATGATTTGAGTTGAAAGGGATCTTAAAGACCATCTAGTTCCAATTCCCTGCCATGGGCAGGGACAACTTCTACTCAATTGGGTCACTCAGGGTCCCATCTCATCTGATCTTCTATCTTTACTGCTTAAGATAATTTTTTTAGCATAATGGGACACATCAGTTACATTTATAAATACAAATCTGCTCTTTTGTGTATATTTGCAAATATTCTGTACTCTGTTTTGCTTCAGTGGATTTAATTTCATTTTCATATCAATGACAATGATTAGCACTTGGCCTGTTCTACAAGGAACTGAAAGCAACATCTCTATTTCTAATAGCCAGCACATCACAGATATCAGGTATCAGATATTCTTTATACTGTTATTCTTGAATAGGCAGCCACCCGCTCCTATAGGAATTTTTTTACCTATTTTATTTATTTTTGTATACTTATAAAGTAAAAAGCATCTACTAAAGAAAAAAATGAAAATTATGTACTTATTCACTCACTTTATACACACTTTTAAAATGTATGCTTTAAGAGTGTATCATGTTTATAAAGTGCAGTGTTTTGCAGTCCTCTTGTGCTTAGGTTGGCAGGTTTCTCATTAGGGAAGCAAGTTCTCTGTTTTTGTTTCTGTAATTCAACAGTATCACAAAATTCAGTTGTTAATTATCTGTTTGAGGATGTCTGCAGTGTAATTAAAAAGGTGGTGAGTCCACACTTTTTAAAGCAGCTTACTTTGGCTGCTAGTGTAGCAATGTAGTTTAATAAAATCTCTGCGGGTATCTACAGCGTGGTATCTGTGACCAAGTAGTAAAAGCATCTGATAGCAGCAAATAACTCTTATGGAGAAATTCTTAATTCTCAAAACATCTTAAGTAAGATTTCATATGCAAAAAATTTGCAAAATCATCAGTTACATTTCCCAAGAAGCTTCTATTGTGATTACTTTCTTGAGATGTATTTCAAAACTGGCTTCTGGTAGATAGAAAAGCCCTTGGAGGTACAGTTGCTCCAGTTAATGGATTGTGCCTCTTCAGCTGGGATGTCAAATCCAGCACCAGTCTGTCCTGTGTAGTTAAAGTCCAGCTAAATCTCCCCCACACCCCAGGGCACAGCAACCCAACGCTGTGGAGGTTAAGCAGCCTGACAACAGCATGGCAGCCATTGTCAGAAATATTTCTCCTCAGAGGTTCCTTAAAAAAAATAAATCTGTCTCAATCGTGCAGTGCAGTGCTAAACTCTGCTGGTGCATCCTTCCACAAGAACACATCCATTTACCACAGACTGTTCTTGAACATCAAAATCGATCTTGATCAAGTGAAAGCGCAGGGATGAGTTAACCATCTTCTGAATGGCTTGCAGGCAGCCTCAGTAAATGTGCTTTTTATCAGAGAATTAGCAGGCTCGTAGCTGAGGGGAAGGGGTGGAGCAGCTCATTCATGTCTGCCATTTGTACCAAGCACTAGCCCAGGATGTGGCTGACAAACACCTGGACAGGGGTCAGGTATTTCTGGCAGCACAGGGTGGGTGAGGTGGGTGTAGAGAATTAATTGTGGAGTTTCAAACATATCTATTTGTATCAAATATATTTATATTTATATATATCTTTGCTTTCTACTCACTGAGGAAACTGAGCCAGCACAGGGAAAGAAAGGTCGGTTTGCTGTTGTAATGCTGCAGTAATTCACTATCCTGTCTCTGTATTTAGGAACAGAGAGTGGCCTTAGATAGCTTCTCTAATGATAGTGCTATGACTGACTGAAATCAGTCTATCAGTAACCACTCTGAATTTTGTATTCACTGAAACACTCTGCTGCTTCACTTTGCTCTGAAAATCTTGTAAATATGAAAGTTTAATCCTAACTTCACTCTTTCCCATTAACCATGAGACACTTCATATTAATGAGACCCCAGTGAAATGATATGAAAGATGGCATTGTCAACTCAGATCGTTAAAAATTACTTGAATAAATACACAGGCATATGCTTAGACTGGCAAGGACTGGAAGTTTTTTTCAGCCCAGATAACACGAGCATAATTGAGGAATAAAAGAAGCTGCCGCAGATGGTGATAGCAGTGAGAGGCCCAGTGACATGTGCTCCAACTCCAAGTTTGCTACAGGGGAGTTACTGAGGCAGGATAACGCACCAGAGCAACTGCCAGAATCTCAGGCTCCAAGAAACATGCTTATTAGCTAATTAAAGCTGCATATTCATAAAGAGAGTGAATCGAATCCATCCTTCCTATGGGGAGGTGTTCATGAGTCGGAAAGCAAAGTGAGAAATGTGTGTCTGTACCATGAGATCAGTGCCAGAGAGCATCCAGCAGAGATGAGGGAATGAGGGTTTCCAAGAGTGAGGCAACCTGTGGTACTGGCATGGTGTAGGCACTGCCTGGTCAGGGGGGGGAAGAATTAACTATAATTATGTTGGTTGCCCAGTAGGATCGGAAAATACCAGTGCTTCCCTGGAAGGGAAGGAGGGTGGCATCTGGGTCACAAGGTGGCCTTGTTTGAAACCCTGCCAAGCTGTGGTTGGTCTAAGAGCTGAATTTACAGCATCCACAGCAAGACCAGGATGGTTTTTTCCCCCTCCTGTTCACACCTTAACACGAAGTGCCTGTGGAGTCATTGGCAGCAGAAAAAAACTCAAGCAGCTGATTCCTGGTCAGTGAAGTGGAAAGGATAGCTTGGAGCAAATTTCATACACTCCTTTCTGAATTGCACTGTCCACTCATCAGTTACCCTTGAGTTTTTACACACATTTTCCCTCATTTCATTAACAGAGTAAGTTTTTTGGTCAGTAACAGTGCCAGTGGTTGAAGAAAGTTTGACTATGGCAGTCTGACAACTTACTCTTGTATCTTAGTGCATGAAAGACTATCTCCTTTCAAATGTTACAGTATTATCTTGAAAGTGTTGAAAAACCCCTCTCTTTTATATGCTCCTGCTCTCTGAAAACTAGAGGAATAACTCCTCATACACCTGCTGAGGCTGTTTCTGTTTTCTTCGAGGGTTTTCTTTTGGTGTTGGTGTTTTTGTCAAGTGCTGGCCTTTTATATCTCTATTGTCTGTGACAATATAGTTTAACTGTATATTATTTCCATGTACAGGCTTTTAAATATATTTTTTTGCACTTTGTAAATATCTTTACATTACCAGAAGCTGTGAGTTTTTAGAAACTCTCTTAAAGGTCTGCTTGCAAATGTAAAAACATACACATTCCATACACAAAGATAGCTGGAAATCTATTGTTAATTAAAAGAAGGCATTGTCTCCTGTGCAAATGTGAGCTCTTTGGGAGTACATGAGGACAAGAGACACACAGAATGAATGCAGCAAGTGCTTGCATTTTGTGACTAAATCTGAAATTTCAGTCTGAATTTTCCTGGTTTATTTGTGAACCAAAGGCTCTGTGCACGATTGGTTTTCTGTGCACAAGAGAAGGATCAAGAACAAAATATGGTCTTTTGTTTGTCTAGTAGCTGCCTAATTTAGAGCTCCTATTACTGAGCATGACTTGTTTATGGCTATATCAAGTTAGCCATTTAACTCTAATGAGGAGTGTTACAGATATCAGCAGATCAGCAAATTACAGATGACATTTTAAATTGTTACAAATACTGTGGGAGCTGAGAGAAGGAGAACTTTCTTTCTGAGGTTTTTTTGTACCATTAAGAAAGTGGCATTAAATTTCTGGGCTGTGTGATACCATGTGATATAGTAATTCTTAGTAATTCCTGGCTTTTGAGGTTATGATATGCCTTGTGCTCACCCTAGCTGACCTCATATCTAACAGATAGAAAAAATCTTTCTTTGTTTTGTACATCACTTGTATCTTGCAGGGAATATCCTCTAAGACACACGCATATTCATACATATACATACATATATATATATATATATATATATATAATTTTTGTGGAATTTGTATTATTCTGCTTGTGAAGTGCTTTAGTGCTGCTCTTAAGTCAGAGGAGCATCTTTACTGAGTCTCTGACCTTTCAGCTTGGACAAAAGCAAGCTCAGATGGAGACATTGATTTGCTCCCTCCACCTTCCTCATGAGATACATCCCCAAAAACCATTCTGCTGTTCACATCAACGTGTCAGCACTTCACTGCTCCACTGGGAGTAGATGGTGCCAAACACTCCCACAGGCAGGGATTTCAGCAGCCTGGAGAAAGGATCTCAACTGATCTGGAGGGGAATGCTTTATTTTGGGAAACTGCTACCTTTCTTCTCCTGGGTTCACACTTCAGGGCAGGTGTGATGTTGTGCTGAGAGCATTTCATGAATTTTCAGTTTGCATCTCCCTTCAGTGTCCTTAGTATTCTCTGCTGGATGTCCTCTTTGTTTTGCTGCTACTTTTCTATTCTTTATAGTGCAGCCCAAAGGCAGCAGAGCACCTGCTATCACAGTAGTGTTCTACTGAATGTAGTAGCTGAACTCCAGATAATCACTTGCTTTCTGCTTCAAGTATTATTTCTATAAATCCTTCTAGGAAATAATCAATAAAATAACAATGAAGGTTAGTTTTTGATCCTTAATTTTACTTTGCAATAAATCTATCAAACCTTGAAATTTGTCCTTCAAAAATTACATGTTCAATGAGTCAGAAATGCTGTTACAGAACTAAAATTACATATTTCTGTTTCACTTTGTGACTACCAGGAAGTTTGCCCTGATGTGTATTGCCCTCTGTTCTGTTTGTTATACAGAATGTCATACCTAGAAACAATGGGTTCTCTTTGTATTGTGGGATGGAAAATGTTCTCTATTGAAATTGCTGAGTTGGAGCTGCACTGTGGACCAACAAATCTCAGCTGTGGCCTCTTGGGGACACATATCCTGTTGCAGTAGCTGTTGTACAGTGTTGGCATTTCTCCTACCATGTTTATATATTGATTTAATGTCATTATTTTGATAAATAGATGAGAACGGCCTGGAATAATTATCACCTTGCAAGATGATCTGAATAAAGCAGTGTTGAAACACAGATTTATCAAGAGAACTGCTGGAACTTCTGCTCATTTGGCACCAGCACCTCTGTAAATATTATAACAATACCACTGTAAATCTTCCTATCCAGACTGCATCTGCCTGTTCTGGCATGTGAGTCTTTGGCTCATTGGCTGACTGGAGAAATCACAATAAAAAGTTGTTTCTTTGGCCCACAACTAAAGTGACTGTTGATGCAATGAAAAGTATGAAAGTAGTTAGCTTTGAATCAAATGGGATGTTTTACTAAGTCCAAGTCTTCCTGTTACAGAGGTGACAGAAAAATATACAGCTCAGAAAGAAATCATTAACGAACATTTGGAACTGCTGTCTCAAAATATTTTCCACAGAAGATTGTCACCAAAAACTAGGGATGCTACAAACCTAATGTGTGCTATATTTTTCCTGAAAAATCTAAGTGCATCCAATGTTTATTAAAATTGCATGCAACTCTCAGTCATGCTAAACAATCTCTCTCAGTGAAAAGAAAGAGGAATATTTAAAACCAAGTTATATACATTGAACCAAACGGACTTTCTTAGTTTGTTGGTGCTTTTTTTTAAGCAATGCTGCTTTACTGTTTGCTGCATTAGATGCATCTTTTTCCCTTTGTTTGGCTTGCTGCTTCTATGGAAGAATTCCAAACAAAAAACTTGTATCTCCTTTCTCAGTTGCTCATTTTGTAAAAACCACCTAATGTTGGCAGCAAGTGGAGTAAAACCAGCAGGACTGGAGGGGTGTAAAGGAATTTCTGAATTTTATGGCAGTGTTCAGAGCTCAGTGGGAAATCTTTGCAATGCAGTTGTCAACTCTACAGTAGAACAGAACAACTTTAGAGACCTTGATGTTTTTCTCCCTGGGGTCCTGGTTGGGGGATGGATGTGAGGAAACACAACTATAAAGGACTATTAACTTCTCAAAAGTTCAGAATTGTGAAGGAGAGAGGCCAACACAGCAACATACTGGCTAAGAGGATTCCAGTGTGAAAGACAAATTGAAAGAAAACAGGGAATGTGGCACAATAAGCAATGAATAAGCACAGCTGTCCCTCATGACTTTAAAGAGAAAATATTTTTCCCACAGTCTTTTATTTTTTAGACTAATTTCAGCTATTAATGTGAAATCAGAGATTAGACTGTATTTTTTGCAATAACTGTGTCTGTAGTCTTCTACTTCTTTCATACATAAAATGATTGGAATAGGAGTGAAGAGCAACAAACATCATAGAGACATTTTATCCCATCTAGGATGCTGGGAAATGATGATGTAAAATGAGCTATGGAGAAATAACACCATTTTTGCTCAGAGAAACCCAGAACAGTAGTTGTTGTTCTCTAGCAGTTCAGTTATCAACTAGCAATTATTAAAATGGCTAGAAGCCACTTAAAAATACTACAGATTCTCCTATTGTGAGATTTTATACTGCTGCCTATCTGCAGCTGGTACTACTGTATTGCAAGCCCCTGAGAACATGAATGTGTTCTGTAAGTATTTCCTAAGTCTGAGTAATACAATTACAAAACCAGAAACTATACCCTGGATTGTAGTTGTAGTTACATGTGACTTGTATAAAGATAAAAGCTTGTCTAAGCTATAACAGCCTATTTTGATGTGTATAAGGACTAAATCTCATACATTTAAGCCCTAAATGTAACTCCCTGTCTGCAGTTAGGGATGGGACACAGGCCAGCTCTGCTATCTGCCCTCGGAGCATTGACCTGGAGGCATTTAGGCAGCGATTGTGGCGTGACACTGAAAGATGTTAAACGCCCCCAATCCCACTGCCTCCTCCAGCTACAAGGGGTGCTCAGTAAATCCCCTAAGCAGGAATTACATTTAGCAAAATAAGTCCTCCTTCTCTTGTTTTAATCGGCTGAGTTCCTGAATTAGTGGGAGCATTCCGAATCCATTAAAAATAAACATTGAAAAGCAGCCTAAAGTTTGTATTCAGTCAGCACAAACCCACGTGCGACTGAAATTTCCAACGTCAGGCTTTGCTTGGTTCCCAGCAGCAAACGAAGCTCGTAATTGTATTGTGAATGATGGGGAAATATGGTAATGAAACATCTGGAATATTTTGGACTGGGAGAGCCTGGAAGTAGCCCCAGTCAGTGTGCACAGCTGCAGCAAGCCAGAGCTCCGGGGTGGTAAAGACTCCTTAGCAGTTCTTTGTATGGGTTTAAAGAGAAAAAAAAAAAGAGTTGTTGATGAAGTTCACAATCCTATTATCAGTTTCACCATATCTCCCTGTTCCAAATACCATCAGGGGTTGAGTACACTTACAGAGAAGCACTTGTCTCCTGGTTTCAGGAGAACAGAGACAGCTGCTGTGAAAACTGCCAACGCCAGACAGAGGAAGAGAGAACAGAGAAAATGGAAAAGGTCAGAAGTAAAGAGAAGGAGAAAACTGATGGGATTGTCAGCCCTCATGAAATATGTCATGTCAAAGGTGTTTGACATGATGAAGTGAGATAACAAGCACACACCACACACTGAAAGTCTCTCTGCTTATATACTCGCATATCTGCAGCACAAGTTTATTTATTTTTAGCATTTTTCATAGAATGATTGGGGTTGGAAGGGACCTTAAGGATTATCTAGTTCCAACCCTTCTGTCAAGAGCCACCCACTAGCTCAGGTTACCCAGGGTCCCATCCAGTCTGGCTTTCATCACTTGCAAGGATGGGGCACCCACAGCTTCTCCAGGCAACCTGTGCTGCTGTTTCACCACCTCCTGAGCAAAGAATGTCCAGCCTTCCCAAGTCCAGCACTCCCAAGTCCTTCTCTGCAGGGCTGTTCTCAATGTTTGTGATTTAAAGTTCAGAGGGAAAAACCCCAGTTTTCCCATGGACTTTGTCAGTCTAAACTTTACAAAGAGTCTGCCACAGAATTTGTAGCATAGAGAGCTTGAAAGGCATTGGGAGCAATCAAGAATCTACAAATTGCAAATGTAGCTGTTTTCAGGAATTCATCATGGTATCACTTTTATTTGCAGTTATGGGTAATGATTAAAACCTGTGGATTTCAGAAGAATTCCACTCAAGTTAGAGCAGTCTCACAGCAGCTGTGAGACTGGAATACCAGCACAGCACACGGCTCTAACTTAGCACCTCACGCTTGCAACTTGCCCTGTGTCATTACTTTGAGGGAAGATGAAATAGAGCTGGCTGGCTTTGGGCTTGTTCTTTGGGCAGTTGCATCTGCCTCTGTTTCCCTGGTGGGATCTGTTTTGTAAGAATGTATTTTTAATAACTAATAATTCTATTAAAGTGGACAGGTAGTTGACATATACTTGTGCAATTTCTATTTTGTCTCCTAGTTCATGTGTTGTCTTTTTTATTCTTTCTTCTGTTATTTTTGATTGTATTTTTTGCAAGGTAGATCTCCTATGTGTGACAGTCTTATGAGACATATGCAAGTATATGGAGTCATGCTCCATCAGGACCTTGTCCCAAGGGAGGAGGGATGGTGCTTGTTCACAACCATGCAAGAATTATAATGGTTAAAGGTTCCTTTGCAAGTTCTCCTATCAGCTCATTTTCAGCAGAAGCTTTGCTGTCATTTGCTAAAGGTCAAAGCCATCCTGTGTCCAGACTTTGGCAGTTTCTGGACTACAAATGAACCTGAACTTCCCCTTCAAGAAAGTTCAAATTGGTAGTAAACAATGAAAACTGATTGTCCTAAACTCCAGAGTTATATTGCACAAATATGGCCTGCAGTAATCCCATAGCTCTGCATCTCCATGCACTGCACGTGGTAAGAAAATATTGTCTCCAGCTGCTGCCTGCAAAAGACTTTCTATTCTAAGGCATACCATTTCTCTGTAGGGATACATTAGCTGAATTTATATATATAGCCTGTCAGAAGTCATAATCTAGAGAATTAAGCTTTTAAACATTTGTGAACTACCTTGTATAATGAACTTCTTACCCTGCTTAAATTATTGAAAAGACTCAGTGGAGTGAGACACTTAATTTTTGTAGAGTGAAATCTTTTAAAAAGACCAGTTAGGAAGAAAATTCAGCATCTGCAGAAACAAAAATATCAGAGTTTCAAAGCTTCTAACTACTGGATGACTGTATTTCAACAATGTACACATTTGCAATAAATTATGTTGTCCATCATGCTTTCCTAAATGTACACAAGGATGTAAATAGGTATGAAAACTTCAACTGAAAAGTCCCATTATTTGCAAAATTTTCCAGTACTTTGCTGCCATGTTGTTTTACCCATTGCACATGAAAACACCAAATAGAGACAAGTTGCACAGGGCAACCTCTCCTCTTGAGACTAAAGGTCTGCCACATAATCAAATACAGCAGTAAAAATTCCAATAAAAACTGGAATTGAATTATTAACCTCTAGAGTTCTAAATCAGCCTTAAAAGTAGTCAGTGGAGGTTTAGCCTCCACAATCCTCCTCTTACAGTAGATTTCCAGCTCTCAGCATGCAGTCTGGCAGCAGTAAGTGCACTGTGGTTGGGAGCAGCTGTTCACGATGGTACCCAGCAGCTGAAAAAAACCCCACTGAGAATGCCAAAAAACAAAGTTTTAAAATCTACTCTAGAAATGTACCTCCACTCCTTCTTCCCCTAAAGGACAATTTATTCACAAAGGTTCAAGTTAATTTTGGATGAAAAAAGCATAAATCAAAATGTAGAGAGCTTTCTGTTTGTTTTGGGGTTGGTTTCCCCATCTCCTCCCCCTTTTTTCTCCTATCTATATCTTTGCACCTTCTGAAACTAATCAGATGCCTTGGCACACCAGATTGTGTGGCTCCTCAGCCTTACATATGTTATGAATTCAGGATCCTCTTTCTGAAAGGCTGGGGTGTGATGGGATGTCTCCTGTGAGTCTGCTACACCTGGACGGCCAGGTGCACCCTTCCTCCTGATTCTGTCTTGGTAATTTTTCAATATGCCTTTCTTGGAGCTGGGAGCTCTCAGGTGTCAGATATATCTTTGTCAGGAAAATGTACTTGTGCTTTTGTTGCACTGCACTGTCTTGTAGACCAGTTTGGAGTATTTGTGATTCTATATCCTCCTCTTGGAAAATGTAGGTGGACTTGGACATTCTTACAGGAGCCAGACTGGGGCTGAATTGTTGATGGGTGGGTTGAAGTCAGAGCTGCTCGTGGGTGTGTGCAGCCCCTGTGTCCATGAGTGACACTGAAAGACAACTGTGTGCTGTCCCCAAGTCAACCTGTCACTATCACCACTGCCCAGTGTGGATTCTGGGAATGGCTGAAGCCTTGTCTTCTACATCCCCTTCCTGAAGGAGGTGACTTGGGAAAACTCCAGATATTAATGCAAGCAAGAGCAGCACAAATAATCTGTTTCTTTTTACTGTCCTCTGGTCTAAACCCACTTTATGTAACTCTTACCTTCCTGCTAACCATGATCAGGCACTGTGTTCAGTGGAAGTAAGGGGCACTACAGCATGGGGCTGGAACTGAGTCATTGGAAGTGCTACTTACAAGACACTGGATTCCCTCTAAATGTGTTAACAACCAATTTCATGAATGTTACTGCTGGTGTAGTAGCTATGGCTTGTAGGCACAAATGACAAATACATTTTGTGGTTAACTCAAGTCCTGTGCTTTGATCCTAATCTCTGTTTTGAATCTGGTTTCATTTATCTGCACTAGAAGGAATAGATGACCTTTACCAGATCTGTACTGACTCTACCTGGCATTGGATCTTTGCATTATGCTTATTGGTTTCATAGCATTTAATTAAAAATGTGCCAGGGCACATTCTTAGCTATTGCAAAATTGTCTCAGTAAATGATGGATCTACAGATTGTTAAAAACCATCTAGTCCATTGCTTTTTATTTTGACTTGGCTGTATTTCTGTCATAAAAATTATTTTTACATAGTATTTTTAATAGAGCACTAATGAAATCTGCAGGCAGCATGAGAAAGCCCGTTGATCTCTTGTCAGTGGGTCCTACAATACTGGCTGATTATGATTTTCTTTTTCTGTTGGAGAATGTATTTCAGTGGAAGCACTCCAAACTTAGACTAACTTGAGAGTTTTAATTAAATGTCGTTTGCATTTGGCTGCTGCTGTCTGTGTGGGGAAGAGTGGGATGACACAGCTTCTTGGTTCCTTTAGCTGTGCTCTGATGTTGCTGAATGGAGCTCACTTTTTGTCTACTGTAGGAAGGAAAGCAAAGCAAAATACTTGTTCTTTTATTGTAACTGTTCATTCCTGCTGTCTGTGGGATACGTGGGGCTTGCATCATGTGAGAGGCAGGAAATCATTCATATTTAGGAAGAATATTGTTAATGCTTATCCTGGGAGCCTGATGGCATTTCCCAGATAAAGCCTATGATTAGATCAGTCATCTGATATCAAAAACATAAAGGTTGTCAATGCCTTTTTTGCACTTGTTGTAAGTTCAATTAATTTCTATGTCCTATAAGGGATATTATCACATGTACAAGATTATCTCCCGCAGATTTGTATGGCATAAACACAAATATCTTCTTTGGTGGGGCTAAGGGGTTTGCACCAGGTGATCTCCAGAGGCCTTTCCAAACTAAATTATTCTATGATTCTACTCCCTTATCCTGCATTTAATCTGTGTTTCCTTTGAAGTGAAGAAATTTTATATTTTAATAGTAGGCCCAAGGTGAGGGAGCACAGCCACCCATGGTGTGAGTCATTCAGTACCTGGGTGAGAACTGAGGGACAGTGTTTCCCAAGCTGCCTGAGGTTCCTGTTCTGCAGATGCCATCTGGCAAATTACTTTCTTACAAATAGTGGGAGTATTTCATCTCCAGTGTGTCACATAAAGTATGTGCTGCGTGATAATCCTGGAGATACTTGCTTCAGCACACTGGGTCCTGACTCAGGGAAAAGCAGCTGTGAAGGAATGTGAATGAGCTGGGCATATGAAAACACTCAAACTGATGGAGTGAGTAATTACTGATCTGAAAGGGAAGCGTATGAAACCCCATCCCTGTTACTGAACTCGGATGCAAAAACTGAGTCTGTTCAGCACAGGGAGGTGCAAGTCCAAGCAGGATGCCAGGGTTTCCCCTTTTCTTGCTCACCCTCCTGCTCTGGTCAAGGCCCTCTTTAGTCCAGAGCAGGAAGAGGATCCCCCAGGAGCAGCCCTGCAGGAATGCTCTCTCCAATTGCAGATGGCAACAGCACCGTTGGATCAGCTCCTCTTCCCATCTCTGTCACTTTGATTAATTTTTGCAAGGATGTTCTCCAGTGTCAATGCTGATGATTTAAGATTAGCCTGGGTCAAAGAAACAGAAGTCTGACACATTTCAAGATTGATGGATAGGAGCAGCCCTCTGGTGCAGAGAAGATAGTGGCTCATTAAGGGAATTCCACTGGAAAGAAATGTTACATTCTGTGTTTGTTATACAAGGCAATAATTTTTAAAATTATAAACTGTTTGTTTCAGTATGAAGAGAAAACGACTCTGCTTAATAGCTGCTTTCCATTGATATTCTCATTAAAAGAGGGATATCACTCTCTAAAGGGTAAAAAATGTCAGAATGATGAGGAATGTGCTGAACAGACAATGGGAGCTTTTTGCTGGCAAGGTGCTAACTGGTGAAAATGTAAATGCCTGACCTTTAGATTTCTGTTGGGAGTTTTGAATGTGTGTCTTTGTTTTGAAAAGTGAAATTGTTACATGATTTTTGATGGAGTTGATGAACTATAATGGCTGTAGAGACAAAAGCATGAAATCTGGCTGTGAAAATTAGGCTGCTGAAGAAATAAATTTAGTTTCTATGTTTTGTCAGAAGACTATAAACAAGAAATAATCATAGATGGTATTGGTCCCTCTCCAATAATTTCATTCTACTGATCTTTCAAAAGCTATATTAAAGCTTCAGTTGTTATCCACCCATCAGAAACATTTAAAAGTGCAGGTAAACTCTGAATTCCTCCTCTAAAACTACTGAACCCTACAGAATTGCTAACTATGTTCAGGAAGATGATTCTACTGAAGATTATTGTCTCCTAGGAGATAATTATCATCTTCATTTTCACGCTTCTAGAAAATTCTCAGTACCTTACAGAATCACTGAACTAAGAAATTAATTTCTATTGCTTGTATGAGAACAATAATGTCTCCAGACTCTCTGTTTTCAAGTAGCTCTTTGAGTATTGATGTCTATGTCAATCTGGGTTTTTCACATGTAAAATTCTAACCAGATAAATGGCCACATGCTTCCAGTTCTTCATTTTCATCTCTTCTAGTGTTGTAGTTGATTTAGACCATAAATTCTTCATATTGGTGGACATCATTTGGTGTAAGTTGTCACAGAAATACTGTGACAGATCCACGCTCACTGAATTCCTGTGTACCTGGAGCAGCCAGGCTCTGTCTCTTCTCCTAAACATCATCTCCCTTGCACTCATATTAACACTGAGATAGGCACTGGCCCCTATTTACATCCTTACTTGAAATCCTTGATGAAGCATAACCTAAAAGTAACCAAATCTCAATGTTAGGCTGCAAATTTTGGATAATCTTTTGACTTAATAGTGTGTCACTCACATAACCATTGAGGTACAATAAATCTTCAAAATAAAGGAAGCGTGCCTAAAAGGCAAACAGCTTGGAGTGTAAACCTTTTCCTCCGGTGAGTATTTGATATAAATAATGAATTGTAAACTACTTTATAAATGGTGCTAGAGATGGGTTCAGTATTCAGTCTGTCCTTCTTGAGAAGTCACATGTGAACAGTTCTTCATTTTCAATTGCAGACTTTTTATTCAGAATTACTGAATGGATTCTCATGTAAAGATATTTCAGTCTATGGAAGAATTACAAATGTGATTTCAATATTCAGCTCCTGTGTGATTTGTTGCTTTCAGGATGTGGTGTTGACTCTCTCTGTCTCGTGGTTGGATGAATGCAGCTCTAGCAAAGCCTTGAGAAATATTATCAGAGCTATAAACATTTTTAAAAAGCTGATAGAGGAAGGCTGGCTGAGTAAGGGATCTTTACATATTCTATTCTGGGTTTCCTGAGCTGAACTTTGCTAGAGGCATTGTTACAAGGAGAAAATATCCTGCATAATATTTGATGTGGTGAAATTTAAAGCATATGTATGAGTATGCATTTCTGTGTCAGGAGTTAAGCCTCAGGCATTGAGGACACTTCTTCAAGCCCTTCTGTTAAATCCATTAAGCATCAGCCTCTGCAGTGCTCTGCTAATCATCACCAAGTTTTGTAAGCTAAAGGTGATAAAATGTGAAGGAGGAAAGAATTTGCCAAGCAAATAAATTTAACTCTGTGGACATAACTCACATTACTGTGTCACAGATATTGGTATTGCTCTGGAATTGTGCTGTCTGTGCTCAGACACTTTGGGTGTGAATGTTACTTTGTTTTGTCTTGGGACAATATATAGGGAGTAGGGAAATTATATTTACTAGGATAAGATACGGTTGATGATGTTGCCAAAAGCAGAGAGAAAGAGATGTGCTAGGATGTTCTTGATGGAAGTTATAATGAAAGAAACTAATTCTGCCTTTGTATACTGTTAATCTTTCCTTGAATTTATCTCACTAGAAACTTAATGAAACAATTTGTTTACTGATTTGCTTAATGCAGATTTCTACTGAGCTTTCAAATTTTTTCTTTCCTAAACTGGTGCAGTACTTAAAGGGTGAGTAGGGCTCAGGCTTGGTGCAAGTGTTTGTATATGAACACAGGGACTCTTTTAATTAAAAAAAGACCATGCCATGGGGTTTTTTTTTCCCTCCATTTTCAAGGATGGGGTTTTTTTTCACCTACTTAACACATTTTTGAGTATTTGTCATTGTGCTACCCATAGAACTCTGAAATTTTATTGAAACTGAGTATTTTGGACATATGATCTTTCCTTAAAGGCTTTCAGGGTTGCTGATGTACACACAGCCAGCTTGTGCAGAATTCTTCTAAAACCAGTTATATTGGAAGTCATATATAGATTTTTTTTGAAGAAACTTACAAGAAAATGATACATGTTTCTTCAATTCTTCCTGCATTTTTCCTAGAAAAGGTACTTAACTTCTGCAAACTCATTGTGAAGGAATTGCTGAATTAATTACTGAAAATTAGCAGACTCTGAAATGTGATTTAGGTTGTGGATTGCATTACAATACAAATGTTACTAGGGGGATTAGCATTTAAACAATTTCTAGCAATTTATTAGAAAATGTCTCAATCCTATTCCTTGGAAAGTTTTAAGTCAGAGAAGGTTTTGAGTTCCAGATGCATTAAAATTTTGAGAATTTTGAGAAAAATGTGCAGGCAAATTCTGTTGATTTGAACATGAGTGTTGATTGACTACACTCAACAGCAGCTTTTAGATGTGTGTTTGCATTTGCATGTGCAATGTCAAAAGCAGCTGTGCTTTGGCAGGAAAATGAGATCCAGGTAACTCCATGAAACCATCCCCTGCAAAATGACAAAGTTATTTGCAGATGCTTCATGAAGCAATGCACTGTTTATTACCTTCTGCTTCTATGGACCTTTTTATGTTCTTCCTGTTCTTCTGCTGAGAAAATGATGTTATTCCAAGGCTTGTCATCTTACTGAAGACTCTCCAGCCTATATTATATGACTTGAAATAGAACTGGAAACTAAGTTGCCCAAGATGCAGAGACCATTTTCTGAGAAATTTATCAGTGACAGAGCACATTATTTTCAAAGATAAACCTCAGAAAGCCTTCTCTAGAGAAGACCTGTATGGTTCCACTTCAGAAATGTAGCCACCAAGCAAATGAGTAAAATAAGATTGTTAGGGAAGGCCTAGACATAAAGCTGCTGGGTAAGTATGATTTATTGCACTACTTTGTTTCTCAGATTTGAATGATGTTTTTAATTTTGTGTGTTTTATGTAATGCTACTCATATATTTTTGTTTGAATAAATCAAGATAAACCCTAGTGAGATTTTTATTGCTTCTAAAGATGTTTTATGAGTGAGGTTATTCTTGTGATCACCTTTCTGTTACTTGTGGTGATCACTGCAGTATGGGAATGCTTCACAAATATTTATCTTTGCATTCCCTTACCAGATCTGTCTGGGCCCTGACAAGGACAGCATTAACCCTGCCTGTTTCAGCATATGAATGCTGGTACTGGAACTCATCCTACCTGGGCACTGAAAATCACACAAACTGAATTTTAATGGCCTGGCCTGCACTATCTAACACCTCTGGAGTCCAGCACTGCCTGTTCAAACACAGATTTCTGAATTCTCAGTGTAGCCAAGAGGCAGGGGCACCCTGCACGACGACATTAAGATAAATATTTAAGTCTTTAGCAGCCTGGAATGACTCAGTGAGTAGTTGCATTTTTGAAGCATCTGAATTGACCAAAGCTGTCAGAATCCTCATCATTATTTAGTGCATTGCAATACATTTTACCTTATGTTACTTCCTCTGCCCCTATTTAATATATTTTTATGTTGTTTTTATTTTTGTGCACTTGGTAGATGTATGTCTCATCTTGGGCATCTGGGAAAGAATCCTTGATTGTTACTACCTGCAATAACTCCACTGGCAACATCTTGCAATTTATTCCACCTTTTATCTTATATTTCCTTGCTGACAGGTGAGTGCACAAAACAGGGGAGATGTTTTGACACTGGGCACCAACATTTCTGCTGGAGGAGGAAACACAGAGTATCCTAGAACTGTCCATGAAGTACTATTTAAATACTGGAGGCTTTGACTGTCTTTGAACTTATAAATAGTTATGGAAAGCACTTTATTATCATCCTTTATTATCTGGAAACAGTGAAGAAACAATTTCCTATAGAAGTACTGTCTTCCTTGCAAGTGCAAAATGAAATTCTTTTATGCTGTGACTGAGCATATCCCAAATAATTTTAAGCTACTGATTGATTTTCTCTTGCTTCCTGTAGGTTCTTTGGTTTAATAAAGAGTTTGAGCAGCAGAATGCAGAGCGACTGATTTCATCCTGTGATTAATCTCATATATGACAGTTGAGGGATACTTCTGGCTTTTTTCCCTCATATTTTTTCCACAAAAACCTTTCATTTATTCATAGCTGTCTCATAAATGACTACACAGTTGACTAGATGCTGTTTCTAATATTCCTTCTTCCACAGTGTGGCCAATAAATCCACTGATAATTACAGTGGAGCTTCCTTTATGAATGTTTCTAAAATAACTCAATCGACAGCCGTTCCTCCACCTAGTGACACCTATTGACGAGAATCCATTTGAAGTGCACGTCTTCAGTGCCATTCACAGGGATCTGAAGAGACAGGGCAGTGCATTCCCTGTGTTGCAGGTAGAGGTTGGGGAACAGAGGCATTGATTTTCTAAAGATCAAGTAAGTGCACAGCAGAGCAGGGGTTTGAATATTTTTCTCCAGCTCATGAGCTCGCTCTCTAATCAATGAGCTGTTCTTGCTCTCCTGGGTGGGAAGTGTGGGTATTGTTTGTAAATAATTTCCACTTGTAGACGTGTATGTGTTTCTAGCAGAGGTAGGAACCTTTGCAGAGGGAATTTAGGCCTAAAAACTGTGACAATGCTTTTGTTAACTGCATCTCTCAGCCTCTCTAGATATCATCCATGGATTTTCCTTCATTGTGAATTTTCCCTCTCTCTGGGCCACAGGCAGGAAACCACTGGTGTGGACTAAGAAGTTAAAGGTGGTATTTTATTCCCTGTTTTGAATTTCACTGCTGCTGCCTGGATGGCTCTGTAGTCTCTTGGATATTCTGTATCAATGCCCCTGGCTCATGTGTTCCTTTACAATAAACAGTTACTTAAACCCTTACCATTACTACCCTTATGGTAAAATTTAATTCCTTTATACAGTTTTTTATCTAAATATGACCACTACTGCATGGTAAGAAATGAGATGAGGTCTTCTCCAGTAAATTGTCTATCTTTGAGAGTAACTATCTGCCATCTGATCAGAAACCACAGTGCTTCCTGTAACTTCACACTTACTCATCTTTGCAGAATCAACCCACTGAAAACTGACAGTAGAATTTTGGGTAGTTTCAATTAGTTATAGAAAAAACTATCTTAGGATCTACTAAGATTGCATAATCTGGAGATGTGCAACAGTCGCCTGTCTTGCACACAAGAATTTCCACCAGTCCACCTCTCTTAAGTCTGTCCTTCACCTGCTTGCCCTTGGTACTCTCAGAGCTCTTGTTTGGTCTGGGCTTCCTATCTGGGACCACATAAGCTCAGCACCAAGCAAGTGAAAAACTAAGCAAATGTCTCCTGCTTTTCTGCCCACCTTCCTCTGATTGCTCCCTCTGTCCCTCTCCTACTCCAGGCTGTAGCAGACTTGTGAACCAGACATGAGGCAGGAGGGCAGAGCTGGAGAAAATCAGCAGCAAGGAGATGTCCAAAGATAAAGTACAAACATAATTTCAGTCAAACCCAACTTGTCTCTTACTTGTAACAAGAATGGATATATATAACCTGCATAACCTTAATATATCTTCAGTCATTTCCCCACAACTTAATTCTGAGAGGAATGATGCTTAAATCAATGTGATTAGGTTCAGCTCCTGGCTCCACTACAATATTTTTGTGAAACTTTGCCCAGATTTTTATTGTTTCCATTTGTCACCCCTAAACAGACAGTGGTAGCAGTTTGCCCATTTACAAAGTAAGAATAAAAATTTCAAAAGTGACAGACTTCTTGGCAGCGGACGTTTCATTTAAAACACAATTCCTGTTAGATATTTCCCAAAATTTTGATTACCAAAAGATGCAGATAAAGGTTGTTTGATATTTTTGTACTTCTTTACAAAGATCAGCTTGCTGATCCTAAAGAAAGTTGGGAAGATAGTTGCTTGGTGTTTCTGTGAATACTGCAAAGCCTCATCTTTAGGCACTTAATGAAGTGGGACTAAGGCTCAGACAGAAATAAATTGCTTGAGCTGTAGGGAAAACACTTCACGTCTGCTTGTCTACCCCAGGGATCAATACTGGATGAACACTGTTAAACACCTCCATTAATGACCTGCCTGATGGGCCACGGTGAGCCCAGCAGGGCTGCAGACACTGCATTGGGAGTGCCTGGGTCACCAAACGGTTGTGCTGCTGTTCAGAGGGATCTTAAGAGGCTGGAAAAAATGAGCTCCTGAGCTCAACAAAGCAAAGTCCTGGACCTGGTGAGGAATAGCCCCCTGCACCACTACAGACCATGGGGTGTCCAGCTAGAAAGGAGCTTGGCAGAAAAGGGCCTGGGGGTTCCTGGTGGGCACCAAATTGAGTCCAGTAAAGGGCAGTGAAGATGATGAAGAGAACTGGAGAATTTTAAATATGAGGGATGGTTGGAGAGACCAGCAGAACAGGTTGCCTAGAGAGGCTGTGGGCTGCCCATCCTTGGAGATACTCAAAATCCCAATGGACACCCTCCTTGGCAACTTGCTTTAGTTAACTCTTCTCCTAGCAGAGATCTACATAATCTCTAGAGGTTCCTCCAACATCAACACTTATGAGATTCTGTGAAACCAGTGAAGAATGGCTGAAGTAACTGGGGCTGTTTTCTGTTTGGTGTAGTCTGGGAGACTCAATGGTGGGTTAACTCACTCAGGACATTTTCATGTGTCTAAGTCCATAGTGTCCTTAATTATATAGTTACTTTCGACAAATTTATCTAAAGACTGTGAGTGTGGCAATGCTTTTTCTATTTGTGGGGAATATAGCTCTGAACCCTCCCTGAACTTTTTATTGACGCTTCCTCGTGAACTCTCAGATCTTATTGTGATGAGCAGGTCCAAATCTTCATGTGCTCTCGCATTTATTTTGAAAATATGCATGTTAGCTCTGAAAAGCTTCAGCTTCTATTTTTTTATGTGCAGTGTTAGCATATTTGTGTGTGAACAGTGGTAGACATGCAGAGCTCAATGTGTAAGTGTGACCTCTGGGGCGTTCTGCTTTGGCAGGATGCTTCTCCCTGCTGGAATTCTTAATCCAGCTATGTTTGCAAAGCGAATTGAGAGGCTTGGATGGAAGGTGAAACAAAGGTGCAAAGTATTACAGTTACATGGTATTTACACTCAAGCTAAAGGGCTCTGAACAGGAGAACCCAAGGGATCTTTTTTTATGACGAAAGTAACATTTTATTCCAGGGTTTTTGCTAAGCTTAAACATCTCATATCTGAGCACTTTGCAGGCCTTGTTGGTATAATTGCATCTGCAGGTGAGGAAAAGAAACAACTTTTCCAGCTGAGAATATCACAAACAGATGCTGAATTCACAGTAGATTACAATACACCCAGTGTTTGCAGTTTTTACCAAAGAGGACATGAAATTGTTGAGGCTACACACTATTATGTTGGAGAAAGCATAGCAAGAATACATATTTTTCACAGTTGTGGAATTTATTCTCCTAAGCCAGCTGAAGTCTACATACTGAAATATACCCACTCTGCTAAATATATATATATAAAATACACCAAACTTTGTAATTTACATTAATTTTCAGCTAAATTATGGTTAATGTGAATTCTCCTAATGCATATAGTGCAAATTTTGGTCATACAGGATTGTCCATGAGGATTCAGCTTGGAGTTGAAACTGAGAGAAAAGTCTGGCCACGAAAGAGAAAACTTCGTACTTCCAATCCTAATTAAAGATGTCTGTTGATGTCAGATTTAAATGCTGCTTTTTTCAGTTCACATTAAGGCTTGCTATTGATTTCAGCACAATGAAAGAGAAGAACAGCAAAGGCAGCATTAAAGGAGATGTCTGCTGCACACGTTCATGTGTCTGGTTAGGACTTGAACTGTCCAGGGGCTGGAAACTTTGGATCTTGGTGCCATGTGCAGGGGCAGAAGAGCACAGATTGAAGCTGAAAGTCAGTGGGTCATTATGAGGAGACACTAATGGCTGAAAAATGTTTAAAGAGAAATATCCAAAAGCCACACTAATTTATCTGTGCTCAGCCAGTACTAATATAAACAGTTCTGCATATTAAATACAAATCTCAACATTCATGCTTCCTGTATTACACTAAAACTGATACAACTTTTCACAGCATGGTGATTTGCATTTATTGGCATTCCTGTCCCCTTCAGCAAGGGGTGCCTTGCTTTATGCACCCATCACAAGAAAGAGGTGAGGACTTAAAAGACTCTTCTGGATTAAAGCCCAGTATAAATTAACTTGCTCAAAGACACCACCAGTCACCTGCTTCATGCAGGTTTCATTAAAAGGCAGATCCCTCTTTGGAATGCAGATTTGGTTACAGCTAATTAGTTTATGTAGCTAATCTTTTACACAGTCTTTCAGGTTATGAAGATAAACTAAACAGGATGAATAGGAAACAACATCTACAGCTTGCTGATAATAATCAGTCCCTAGACATTTCCCCAGCTCAATGTACATTGAGACATCTTTCAAAGCCCAGGACTGTTGGAACAGCTGAGAGAAGCTGCAGAAAAGCCTTGAACAGTGATTCACATCTGACTACTTTGGACTTAAGTACAGAAGGACTGCTTACTGTAAGATGCTTTTGAGTGTTGGAATTGGGAGCTAGGAGAGATCAGTGGGAAAGAATGATGCAGTTCTAGAGAGGGAAGAAATAACCTGATTAATCTGTCCTGTTGTGTCATGGCAAGAACAAATGCTGTATTCACCTCTGTGAAGGCAGTTTTCAGCTGACTGAGGTGTGGATGTGGAAAAGACAATTTACAGTGAAAAAGATCAGAAGAGATCTTTTCAGCTTGCTGTTCTTAGATTTATGTGGCACCAGTCAGGTTTCAATGAATACTCTCATTATCAAAATATTTTGTTGGTTTAGTAACTCTCTCTTCAGTCACTAAATTTAAAGGTACATCCACTCCTGGTTTTAAAAGAAAATAAGTTCTCTTTTTTCCGTGTGTTTTATTTGTAGTTCCAAGTGAAGCAAAATCAAATCAGCTTAAACATGGCTCTTTAAAAAAAAAAAAGAGCAAACAAACAAATAATTCTTTTCTGCATGTCCTCAAGCATTCTTGGGAGTATGTTTGTGATTCCCTTTGCACAAAAAGTATTCTCAATCTGAGTTTTACACTTTCAAATTCCTGAACTAGTCCTGCTTGCAGGTCTATGTCTTCTGAAAATTTGCTCTCTGAAAAGAACATTGCAGATTTAGATTCAGTGTTGTCCTAATGTGGCACTGCAAGTCAAGAATTTCTGAATTCTTTAGGAATACAAACTAACTCATTAAAAATGAGATAGTAAAAATAAAACTGTCAATTATTCGACTTGCTTTGTAATTTGTTAAATCTACATTTTAAAGTTCCTCTCCACAACCAAAAAAGCTAAACCCATTTTTACAGAACCAAAAGAGGTGCGACTTTAGAGGCTGGCTGTTTTAAAAGGAACAGAATGAGACCAAAAAGCAAATTGGTGAAAATGGAAAAGGATGCAACAACAATAAAAATGAGATTTATGGAAGAAAGCTCCTTTGTGTGGTACACAGTTGTGGATGGAAGTCAGCTGGCATTCATTGTATGTGGATATTTTGTTTATTAAGCCAGGAGCACGTGTACAGGAAGGGAACAACTGATGCAGATGAGGAAGTGACAGTTGTGTGTAAAAATGTGCATTCAATTTGTGTTTTGTTGAATGCTGTCAGTAAATGGCTTGGTGAATGGCAGAGCATCTGTCTTTTTTAACATAATTAAATTCTCACTGATTTGCATCTCAGATTTGTTCCCTCGATAATAAGCTGCTCAGCGGATGTGACATCACTCATTGAAACTGCTCAGAACATCACACAATTATTAATATATTATCACTAAATTGATAGTGAATGGTTTTGCAAGTCATAAAATGAAGGCCCAGATTATTTCACAATAAAAAGGATGTAAAATAGCTAATTACTTGGACGGAAATGCCTAAATGATTTTGTTCTGCACTTTGTGTATTAAACACTGACAAATGAGGGCAATTAATACAAGTACTAAAGTACAGAGTGCTAAGAGAATTTATTCCTTTTCCTTGGTACAGCTGTATTTCACAGTCAGTCTCAGGTATTAGAGCCCACCTGCCACCATTTCAGCCAAGATTCCAACAAAATATAAGTTACCATGATTTTATTGTGCCTGTACTGGCCCATGTGGGTTGGATGTGTATGACATCCATAAGCTCTTTGTGCTGCAAAGCTTGTGAGTGCTTGTGAGATCTTCCCTGTCACGTGGGTTTACAGCAAGGTGGTCCATACCCTTTAAAATTCAGACAGTCTCCAAAAGAGATTGGTTATTTTTAAAAATTTATTTAATATTAATTACATATTGTATAGATGTCCTCGTCTATGCACTGCCTTTCTTTTCTTGTGACAATTTCCTCTGTGTGGGCAGAGTTTAGATACAAAATTTCTACTCCAGTCATGTAAATTCTAAATTTAATTTGTCTAAACAAATTCTGTCTTGCCCAAAGAGCTTCTAAATGAGATAAAGGCTCTTTGTTTATTTCAGAGGGTTTGGGTTTTTTGGTGGAGAAAGGAGAGTCCTACACTAAAAACTTAATCACTTTGCAGTTTCTCAATTACCTAAGTTTTACTTCTGGACATTCCCATCTTGACAGGTCTCATTCTGCATCTGCAAAATTAATGAAATAAATGTTCTTTTGTCTCTTTTGCCTGCTTGGTTTAATCTGGGAGGCCTTTGTGGAGTATATCATGTTCACACAACATCCTTCCATTTCACCCAGGAGTGCCATGGTTGGAATACTCAGCCCATGCCCCATTCTTTCTGTTTTCCAAAATTATTTACTCTGCCTCACTCCCTCAGAATGCTCACACACCAAACTGTAGGATAGCCTGATGTAGTGGGAAGCCATTCTTACTACTCTTACATTGAAGGAACTCTAATTTGTATGGAATAAATGTTTTTCAGTGATTGTAGAAAGCCCTGCTTATCAATATAGAGAAAACCTAGTGGAAGGAAAACTAAGAAGAGAATATCCTGAATTTCAGACCCCCACTTTACTGAACACTTCATTTTTTATTTTCAAATAATCAGCAAAAGAAAGACTAAAACTCAGGTGTTTCTCTTTCCAGCATAACTACTTTGGCTGCTGGGTTATATCCAAGTTTGCTTTTATCCCTCTTCTGACTGGTGCTATGAATATTTAATCAACTCCACGCGCAGTGGAGCAGATTCGGCAGGAAGGGATGAAAATTCCATTAATACAGCAGATTGTCCTACATCTGCTGGCCTGGGGACACCTTGAAGGTGGCAGATGTTGTTGTGGATTCTGCAGACACCCTCTGGAACGGGGTACATCTCTTGTGGAGCCTGAAGTGCTGGAGAGGGCACTGCTGCTCCTCTGTTTGCTGGAGTTTGGGAGGGGGATATAGGCCACCCCAGTTCAACAGCAGCGTGTTGGGGATTGGATTCCCGGGAAGGAGATCTGAAGAAATGTTTCCTCTGCCTCAGTAATAACCCAAACCTGCCTTTTCTGAGCAGTGGATTTCCTGAGCAGCTCCAGCTCCAGCTATGAATGACTGTGAATGGGGATTTCAGGCATGCATTCACCTCAGGTGTCTGGGGCACAGCTTGAGCTGAGGATTTCAGGACACACTGCAACACTTCTGTGTTAGGTGATGCCCTGTCCAGCACCACTGTGCCTCTGTGCCTCTCCTGCCCTGACCAGCTGCTTCATGGAAAGATTAGAATCCTAATAAGCAAGTGTTTTCCAAAGATTTAATCTCTTCCTTCCTTTTGGTTTTTTTTCATATTAAAGCACTGGTTTATCCACAACAATTTTCAGAATATTCACAATAACAAAATAAAATGGTTGCTCAAACGATCAAAGTCACCGCCAATAGTACATGGAGCAAACAAGCTGTGTTTTTAATGATGCAGTTTGAAAAGTACATGTCAAAACACAAATGAAACAGCTTACTGAAGATCACACCAGTTAGGGTAACAGAGCACAGCACTGTTGGATGAAAGGCTGAAAATAAGGAGCTCTGACTTCTGTCTTCCTTGTTAAGCAGCACTTCCCATGACCTTCTGCAGTACTTGAGCTGCACAGCCACAGCAACACTTGCAGGTACAGTAAAGAACTATTTTGGTCCTGTTTTACAGATGAGATAATTCAAAGCCAAGAGGAGTAAAAGTACAAAAGGATAGGAGATACAGAAATATCCTTTGTTTCTTTTAGCTCAGGGGCAAACTCTAAACCCATACCATTAATCCCACTATGTGTATGAGAACGAGGGCAGAGGAGAGCTGGGATGTGTGGTCATATCCATTTCTGTTACTGATTCATAGAAAACCCAGACAAGACCAGACTCGTCTGAGCTGAGTGAAACTGTCTCTGCTCCCATCCAGACACAACATTGTTCTTTTTCCTCAGAAGCCTCTAGAGGCACTTGAAATGCTCTGCCTTCTCCCTCAGTATTTCAGGCAATGTCTCATTACAAGGTGATAAATAACTCGCCTGCGGTTTCTGCAGCTCGCTAATACCAGAGACAGAAATAAAACCAGCCAGAATTTTTCTCCCTATTCATTTTCAACCTAATGAATAGTGAATGGAAATACTCTCTATTAATGAACTTTGATGGAAGCTGAAGCCTGGACAGGATGGAAAGAAAATAGAGAAGAGTGTCACCCTCTGTACGCAGTGACACTCTCCACATTCCTCCCATGCAGTCCTACAATTGTCAGCTTTGATGCTCCTTTGGATCCCTTCTTTCACCTGCAAAATTTTCTTTTTCTGCAGCCTTGTGTGCTTAGAATGATCTTTCTGAGATAGGCTGCAAAGCTTCTTACCTTTCTCTGTCCAAATGCCACTTCCATGGTCCTGCTCTCAGGAAGGAGTTTTCTAGCAACAGGGTCAGAAAGAATTAGGAGACAGCAAAGCCTTGTGCTTGATGAAGATGAGTAAAAACCTTGTGCTGGTGCAACAATCAGAGCTGCACTTAATTTGCTTGCTGTAGTTTGTCTAATAAATACCTGGTTCTTTGGAATCTCACATCTAATTAGATGTAAATTAATTAGGATAATTTTGACTGACACTGCTGCGTTGTTTTCCTGCTGACTTATAAAAAATTGTTTATTTTTGCTTAGTTATTCAGTTGTGTTTTGCTGTGGAAAAATCTAATTGTCAGCTATTAGTTGCTCTGCCAGGAATCACCATGGAGGCTGGTCTCCACTTATTAATGGGATTGCTATCTGGTCTTTTCTCTCATCAGTTTTCTCTCCTCTCATCAATTTATAAGTCTTTCCTTACACCCCTTAGCTTTCAGGCAATCTGACTTTATTCCTCTCCTGACCTTTCCCTACTGGCCTCAGCAGTTTCTCTCTGGTCTTGCTTGGCTCCTTCTCCTGCTCTTCATTTTAAGTGCAGGTTCCTTGTCACTATTTGATCTCCCAAGAGTGACGGCCTTTAATTCACTGTACTTTGTTTCTCAGTCTGGCACAGTCACACCAGAAACCCAGACTTGGGCATCTCCCACAGGCTGCTCCTTTTCTAACAGACCTGCAGGAGGAGCAAGACCATGCAAGGCAATGGTATTTCACTGGTTATTTCACTTGTTTAGTAAGCCTGGACCATTACTGGTGACAGAATCTTTGCTGTTGTATGGAAACTTTAGAGTAACTATTGCTTTTCTAAGCAACAATCACAGCCAGGTCCTTGAGGAGAGGAGCATGGGAGGGGTTAGAAGAAATCTTGTGCTTTTCCTCCGATAATCTTGACCAAGGCATTTCATTTGGCTTTATGTCGAAGTTTGAAATTTCAAAATAAATAAAGAAACCTTCTAAAATTCCCCTCTTACTCATTTCCACAGTTATATCATAATAGCATTGTTATCAATGTAAGAAGATTAAACTGAAATTGCCTGTATTGAGTTAGATTTTGCTGAAGAAAGCAGCTTGTACCCAAAAGCATGCTGGCTTTTTACAAGCTGTATCAGCTAATCTAATAAAAGATACCATTTTCACAAAACTCTCTTTGCTTATGCCCATTCCTCATATCCTCCTAAATCAATAAATAAAGTTAAAGGTATCTAAAAATAAACCAGGCTTGTTTTGTGGCAGGTTCCCAAGCACACCCTGCAAAATACCTTAAGAATCTGGCTATACATCTGCTCAGCACTATTTCAAATGGGAGACAACTGCTGAGAAGAAAACTAAGGCAGAAAACGAGGACCTGAAATTTTTTCAGAATGTAACTTTCTCACTTTGCATAAAAGACTTATTTATGTACAGACAGTGAATCCTAGAGCCACACCAAGTGGCGTGGTAAATTGTTTGCTGATTCCTTTCCTATGAGTGTTAGAGCAGTACAATTTCACACACCACCTGATATTGCAGATGTATTTCATTCTTGTATGCTTGATTTGTACTGAACGTTCCAGTATTGCTGTAAATAAATGAAATACATGGCAGGTAAAGAGATTACAAGCACATTTCTTCAGTGTAAGCTGGAGGCTTTCAAGCAAATATCACTTAATGAGGTGTTGACTAATCCATACTCCTGCAGTTAGTAAGGCACTATTCCCTTGAATTTCATACAATGTAATGAAAATATTCATACTTTTATCTAACCTTTCACTCCTCATCTGAACATTTAGGATTCTGAGATGTGGTTATAACCTTACAAATGCTTATTCTGTAATTATTTGCATGGAAAAGAAATCAAGAATTCACAATATTTTCCTCCATTTTCCCCCTCCTCCTTCTTCAGCTTCTTAAGTGAAACCTTCTAAAGGAATGTCAGAAATTGTATAAGCCATTGAAATGGTTCATCCCCAACTGTTGATTTAGTGCCCATTATTTGAAATCAAACTATTAAGGTTACCATAGTAAACATGAACCCAGTGTGGTACTGGGGATGCTCTTCATCACCAGCAATGCAAAGTGCTTCAGAGCCCTGAAATTTCTTTGGGTCACAAACTGACTGCCTTGTGGAGAGAGAGAGATGCCCATCAAATGATGCTGACAGATGTTTGGCAGAATATATCTTAGAAGATACTCTTCTTTTGAACCTCCCTAGCATGCGTTGTCCTGTTCCAGAGATGTTGATTGAGATATACAGAGGGAGTATTGTCCTTACATGCAGTGTTTGAGGTTCTGAAATTCTTACTTTTTTTCACTAGTTGGTACTTAGAACTCACAATTCCACTTATGGTTTGAGTGCAATTAGTCAGGATTTAAACCAACAAACAAGGACTTTTTCATTTTGCATTGACCACTGAAGCCACTTGGTTACTATGAATTACAAGAGAAATCTACCTTTATCCTCAAAAAAGATACTGAAACATTTTTTCCCGTAACAATATTTCAGCTAAAACACAAAAAAACCTTTTACAAAACAGTCTGCTTCTTGAAGTTGCTTGTGCTTTTTTTCCTTTGCACATGTTCTGAGATACTCAAACCCCTCTGAGAAAGCAGGTTATCAACTTCCCACATGAAGAGCAATCTTATGTCTTTCATCCTTCTCACCTATGTGAAAAGTAGGCAACCTGGAGGGAAAACAACATGCCTTTAACTTGTTGTCAGAACCAATCATTTACATTAGTGCTTGAAGATTGGGCTACGTTTTCAGTTTTCTCCTGCAGGATTCAGACTTCTGTGAAGTAGAATGAGCTCAGTTGGGGAAAACAGAAGTTTAGATTGTGTCAACTGAACCTTTTCTTCTTTTAAATCTACCTCAGTGTACAGTAGGAGGAGAAATTTTTCTCCAAAATAGGAGAAAAAGAGTATTTACATTGATACTGTAATTAAAATTATAGACCTCTCTCCCAATTTCTCTGCGAGAAACTATCTGGAACACCCTGGAAAGAGTTCCCCTACAAATAAAATATTAAACTGGTGCAAATCAAGCTTACACTGCATTATATGAAGTGAACACTTGATAACTCCTCTGTGAGAGCTTTCAGTGCTGTTGCTCTCAGATTGTGCTTAACTTTAATATAAATGATGGTAAAGTGCTGTCATGGGTTTTACCCAGTGTCTTCAGAATCTAGGACATTACAACAAAAGAAATGTGTATAATCTGTTTTCTGTGTTAATAATAAGCTACATGAATCAATGGAATTGTTGAGAATTTTGTCTGATTTGGGTCTGACCTATACCCAGCAGCTGGACTGAGGGCACTGCACTTTACCTGTTTTGTGTGATTTCTGCCAGGCCAGGAAGCAAAAAGCTCTAATTGACATTTCTTCCCTGGCACGTGACCTGTTGTTGTCAAATACAATATAGACACAGTTTGTGGAGGGGAAAGCCCAAATTACCAGTGCCCATACTCAAGTTTCCTCCCTGCTCTGTGGCTCCAACAAGCACAAGGCAAGAAAGGAAAAGATGGATCATGGATAGCCATGGCCAGGAGCAGCCCTTGTGCTGTAAAGCATCAGTTCTCACCTCTCCCATTAGCAGCAGTGATCAGTGGTCAGATATCAGCATCCTCATTCATTCACTCTGTCCTGCTCATTCCTCTGTGATTTGCACCCGTGAAGCAGCTCACCAGCCCTTGCTGCACATTCAAAATATGATGTTCCCATTTAACCAGCAAGGCATCTGGGGTTCTTTGCATAAACATTGTTAGGTGCTTGTACGCTCTTACAAGGCAATAATCTGACTGCAGTTATTATCCAATTAAACTGACAGAACGTGACAGGAATAATAATATCATCAGTGTAATAACTCCCAGGGAGAAGGTGTTAGTTAAACACTGTCTATATCCCAAATACTTTTAAAACTTCAAGAGTTAAGGGGATTTTAATTTTATGGTTATTTTAGGAATTACTTGGTACAGTAAGGTGTAAGTCAGATACTACTGTTAGAGTTTGCAAACACAGATGAAGTCCTGTAATCAAGATTATGCAAAATAAGTCCCGATCAAAGTGAATTTTCTTACTTTTATCTTTTTTTTGCTTTTCCAAAAGTGAGTTTTGATCAAAAACAAATGATCAAATAACACAGATTCTGATCCACTCCTATGACATGAGCTGATACTAATTATGGCATTTGTGACATTTATGTAAGAGTGGAGCTCACAGTTGTGTAAGGGCCGGGCTGATTGACAGTGTGGTATCTGAGATATTTTTTTATTGCTGTGCTGAGCAGGCCAATTTGAAAGGCAATTGGGTTTGTACTGGGCTTCCAATTTAGAAACTGCTGGAGAGGAAATTAATTGAGAAATGATAGTTAGGTGGCTGTTAGACTGTTTGTTAAGGGAAATGGGGAGAATGTAAAGGGAAAGGACTTCCCTCTGATTTCTCTTCTCTGTAACACAGCACATCTGGTCCACAGACTCTCAATCTGTGGAAAAATCCTGAGCTTAGCTGGGAGCTCCCACCTGCTTCACTCGCTCTGTCTGTGCCCCTGGTGCTGCTGCACAGCCCTGCTCCCATAATGAACCATCCAAATTCCTTCTCATGTGCACAGATTACTCTGGTTTTAGGACCACACAACTGCTTCTGTCCTTGTGCTGGACTCTCTCTCCTCAAGGCCTCAAGCCCATCGCTGACTCTGAATCCTAAGATCTGGAGCACTAAGTGCAAGTCTAGGCAGTAACAGGAGGGGTGAGTGCTTTCCAAAATATCACTCACAGAGCCCTCAAAAGCAGCCATCTACTGAAGATGGACTTACAACTAAAGCAGATTCAAGTGTTCCTTTATGTATTTAGAACTTTTCTCATCCTCTTAGATGACTTGCCTGTGCACAGATTGTCCCTGATACATGGTCCAGTGCAATATCGTATAGAATTTGCATAAATATTAAATAAGCAGCTCAGTGATATGTAGTAAATGACTATTTGAGGGAACAAAGCCTCAATGTGATGGATTTTCTGGCTTGCAGTGACAGATCTGATGTCATGCTCTGTGCTAGAGTAGTTACATTACTTCATGCTGCTGGCACTGAGAGATCCCAAGCACTCCATCAGTAGGGAAGGCAGGAATAGCTTTGAGAGCAGTGATATTAAATTAGACTGGACCCCTTGGACAGCTGTTTTTGTTGTTTTTCTGCTTTTAGAAAACAACTGACTAGATCTTAGGATTATCTAACTATTAATAGTGAGATTCAGACTTGCAAGGAGGTGATCTTAGAAAAGTCTTGATGCTGGTAACAGGAGTTGGGCACAGAAAGCAGAAGCTGATGCTGACTAGCAGCAGTGTCTTTAGCTGACTGGTGTAACTTAAGCAGGTATTTTGAGACATACAATCACTGTATACATGGACTGTTACAGACACACTTTTTGTAAACACTCATGTCTTTTAATCTCCAGTGTTCATACAGTATCAGTGTTTTCCAGATGACTATTATGTAGGGAATAAACCCTCGCTGTGCCCCAGTCTGAGGAAAAGGTATGTCAAATAAATTCTTAGTGACAAATCTGCAACGAGCACTAGAATGCCTCTGATTTTTTTCCAGACAGCATCACTTATTTTTTTGACAAAAGAAACTGCTGAAAATGGCTAAGACAGCAAAGCATACATATCACCCAGAGACATCAGCACAGTCTACCTGCCCTCTTCTGACTGCTTGTTTTCACATAATTCTGCATATTTTTGCATAATGGGCATGCTATAATTTCTATGAGTACATTTTCAGTTCGGAGATTTTAAAGCAAAATACCTTCTCTCTCAGCTATGAAAAGCTTCTTCCAAAGTTAGTGCTGGGTTATACAATTAGGAATAACTAACTACACAAAGCAGGTAACAGTGCTACAAACACATCATTTGAAGGGAATGCTGCATCCTGTTTAGCCGGGAATGCACTGAGGAATGCAGCAGTTTGTCTGTCTCTTGTTCCTGTCAAGATTGCTTGGCTTCCTGAAAGATGTGTTCTGAACAGAGTCTCTTGGGCTCGACTGAGGAATTGGAGTCTCAATCTTTAGTTTGTGCTCCTGCTCTGCCATTGGAAGTGGTCACTGTCCTCTGCCACCTTCTGAATCCTGCCTGGGAATTGTTTGGAAGACTGCAAGCTAACACAGGGTGAAAGCCTGTCAGGGACCATTATGGCAGCCTAACAGAGATTATTGCAGTCCAGCATCCAGGCCTTTCCCTGACCTTTTACCAGCATAAATAAAACCTGTAGGGTAACAGCATTTAGCTTAATTTCTCAGACTTTGTGCTCGGGATTACTGCCTGGAGGTTGTTAGCCACGTATGAGTTATTATTTTAAAACTAGGCTAGATTTTGAAAAATGAAGCTTGAAAGCTCTTTGAGGCTACTTTAATATAACTGCTTCCTAAATCTGAGAGGTGGGAAAACACTGCATGTTATGCTGCTTTCTCTGCTCACAGCTCGGGACTGCTCTCCATGACTTGGTGTTTTTGAACCACTTTTACAGCAGACAGACAATTTGTTTCAGAAAGATTTATGGCACAATTGCAGTATACTGGAGCATCAGAATGAAGAGGCAGCAAGGTTAAGATTTGCAACAGGAAATGTAACTTGTACATTTGATTAAATTGCTGACCACAAATTGGTTTGTGCTTTAAAAGCATGAATTTGTCAGACAAATAGTTTCTTCATGGGGGACTGCTGGAGTTTTCTGTAGATCACTCTCATTCACACATGGCATGGCTTTCTGGAATTGCAAATGCCATGTTTCCTTCAGGCACTGGCTCTTGGGAGAGGGAAGGAATTGACTGAATCAAAAAGGCAGCATTATTGAGCAGGATTCAGGAGTCAGTGGATGGCTGTTTGTACAACCCAGCAACAGACACTTCACTGATGCAGTAAGGAGAACAGTCTGCATTTGCTCTCACAGGGAGAGATTCCTGCTGATTTCCAAGGCACCTAGGGAGCTAATTTAGGTACTGAAATTTAGGTATACAAGTTCTGATTGTTTTACCTCTCAGTCTGCTGTGCAGAACTGAAAAGTGACTTCCTTCTGTACCTTTTACCATTTACAAGACGGAGATAAAACTACTGACCCGATTTCCAATGACATTCTGGAAATAAGTGAGAATTGTTTAAGATACTCTACTGATAAAGCCTCACATGTGTAAAGAAGGGCAGCAGGTACAGCACTTGTCTCTGCAGCTCTCAGTGCCCCTGGTGATTGCACAGCAGCCTCCAACCTCACCTGGGCTCCCCCTCTGCCACTCACTCCTTGCTCCTGGCAGTGTTTTAAGGCAGAGCTCTCTGACCACTGCCACACCTGCCCTTCTCTGCCTGTGTGTGACTGACATGCTGTGTGCATTTAGTGAGAATTTGTCAATTTTTCTAAGTCATTATGGTGATAGTGGTAAAAATGGAAGAATTAAAGGCACTGAAAACTCATATTTATAACATACCCACAGACCAACAAAACCAGTGAGGGCTTTCTTCTCCTGATCCAAGGGCCTGAGTCCCAAAACAACTTGGAGGAGACCACAGGGTAGTGTATCCAGGCCATCTGTCTATATCAGCTATGGTGAAATTTTGCAATAATTTTCCTGGTAGGTACAATGTAGCTTGAGGTTCCCCATGCATTTTTCAAAAGACACTAAATCTTAGGCAATTTAATTTTCATTGCATGTAGGTGTGGAAAGCGAGCAGGCCTTTGCAGCTCACTGGTGAGTGCCTGCAGGCCTCAGAGAAATGGAGTTAAAGACATTCCCTCTGCAGCTTTCTCCAGCTGATGTCTCACCCCAACTTTCATTTTGTTTTTCTCTCTCAGTATCTCTTTGCTCCCTACTGCCAGCCAGAAAAACAGGCTGAAGCTCACTAAGATGAAGTAGCTGGGTCACACTGCAGAAAGTGCTGATGTGAGCTGTTTCTTAACAGGTTGAGCTGTTATTTTCCCACATAACCCTGTGGATGTGCTGAAACAATAGATTTTTTTTGGTGTGGGAATGTACATGCATCTTGGACTAAAGCTATGGATGTACAAAATAATTTTTAATAATGCAGGATTTAGTATTTCCTGTCCTATGCCTTAAAAATGAAATAACCTGCTATATTGTAGTAGCTAATAATCCCCACTATTTCGAGATATTACTTCAGATTATATCAAAGGATCCAAGAGAAGAATTTGACAGGCATCTGTGGATTTAACCTCATGATTGATCTCTATCAGATGGGTTGGTACTATCCCTGAGGTGTTTTTATAAAGAGAGGAACTAAGGCACAGAGAACCTCAGAAAACAGGGGGCTGTATTTACAGGCACAGTGAACCCTGTGTCCAGTGAGACCCACTCTTCAAACACCTTGGGATCCCAATAAAAGATCTTTGGTGTTTGCCAAGCTGACAACACACCAATAAATATTGGTTTGAAATGTTGATTTACTGTTGATTTGCTAACTCTGTGATCTGCACGGGGTAACTTCCAGCATGACACTAAAAGTTCATGTTCAAGACAGAGGGATTAATAAGAAAATATTATAGTTCATACACAGAGAAGAATAATTTTTAGAATTGTTTTGGAGATGATATTCTGGTGTTTGCTGGTAGTTTTGCATTGATATCACAGATCTCCTTTAATTTCATTTTTTTGGTTACATATATAAAAGTACATATATAAATAAACGCTTGCTTTTCCAAAATACGCTTCGAATTTTAGCTTTAGTGATTACCTCTAGTGAAGAGACAGCTATTGATCTTCTGGGGACAAGAGTATTCTTATTATGTAGAGGTTATAGTATCACAAATTTTCATAACAACACAAAATATTTTTCCATTATAGGTCTGGTAGGAAGTGAGAATGGAAATTTTTTTGCAGTCTCTTTCTGTGACCTTCCAAATGATTCTGTTTAATCCTGCATTTCTCTGCCTGAAGCATAAGTTGTACAAGTTGCCTATTTAGAAAAGTTCTTTGCTTCTTCTATATACAAATGATCTAAACTTCATGTGAAAACAGATTTTGATTGATTTTTCTAGTTCATTCTTAAATCCACCATCGGAGATTAGTCACAAAGTTAAAGCCACATTTTCCAAGCAATTATGGCTATAGAGCAGAGTATGTTCAAAAGGATACTGGCTGGAAAAGGTTCCTTACACAAACAGCTTTATTTCCCACAAGGCTCACATTATCTCCCCAGTTCTACATGAAAACTTTATTCTTTAAATACATTTCATATTTTAGATAAAGCGAGAAATCTTTTCAAGACACTTGCGCTTCAGATTGCTGCACTGATAAAATAGATAGGGATTTATTTTAAGGAGTTTCAGAAGGGTGCAGCCTCTGCAGTGTGAACTGCAGCAGTTGTGGCCTTGCCCACTCATTGCCATGAGCTCGATGTGCAGATTGGTGCCAAGGCCCAGAAAGTTCCCCCAGCTGCAGACTGGCAAAGAGAGTTCACTGCTCAGTGTTGGCGTGCCTGAATAAATGGTTGTCTTCCTTCTGGCACCTGCCCATTCTAATTTTTCTTTAGTGCTTAGAGCACAAAATATACAGGATCCACAGCTTCAAGTGAAAAGATAAAAGGTCGTGTCTCATGGCAGGGTGTTCAAGCTATTTAGTTGGAAGCATTGGACATTTGTTTTTCCTTTGCACTGCGTAGTCACTGTTTGATGTATTGCTAAGTCTCAGGCACAGAATTAACTCCAGCTCACAGTCACTCCACCCAGAAAGCACTTCAGACACTATTTTTTGTGGGACGTGATGGAGTGAAACTGGAGTATAAGTATTTAAAGGAACATGTACTATTACTCAGTAAAGTGATTTTTTGAAAGAACATCTGTGTTTTGTTAACCTGCACACAGCCATGAGCAGTCAGCTCTGACTGAGTTACACGGGGCAGCCTGGCAGAATCCAACTAGTCTGACATCCTGGGAATCACAAATACCTCACAGGCTGCCTGGGAATGAGATATTAACATATCCCATTCAGTTTCTGTGAAAACTCTTCAGTATAACTTGGCATGCTGAGCTGTCAAAATGTTATTTAAATAACAGTGATGGATGGCATGTAAGAGACAGGCCTCCCTTAAGCAAAACACCTGGCACTCAGTAGCTATTGATAAAGCTTTTAATTATTTTATCTTCTAGCAATTCCATTTCCAGTATTTTAAACTGTAATTTCATCCCTAATTGTAGAGAAGTAAGCTTTAAAAAGAAAGAGATAGTCTTTCCCTGGGAATTCCCAGGTAACAACTGACACTGTTCTCCATGAGGAACTGTTCCTGTGACCCCCAGCTGGAGCTGGTGACAGGGCAGGACAGACAGGACAGCCTGACCCACCCTGTGCCCAGTGGGGAGAGCTGTGCTGCCAGAGCAAAGGGTCAGGCACCAAGGAGCTCCTCCATCAGCTTCCAAACAATGGCTCAACAGGCACAGAATGAACAACACCTCTGCCGAGCACTTAGGGGACCCAGGTGAATCTTAAATCATCTAAATGTGACATTAATGCCACATCCCAATGGATCCAGTTTGCCCTGCAAGTGAAGTGGCCAGAATTCTTGTCTGAAGCTTCACTGCTGGCATTCCCAGCTGAGGGGATCCGAGTGGATTTGCTCACACAGTGAGCAGAATGATGTGTCTTGATTAAGGCTCATTTGAATAGCTTTGTTTTGAGTAAATACAGCTGCAAGGGAAAGGTGCAGGCACACAATCTTGTCGGTGAGTTGTTAAGTATCAACTTTCGATGCTGGATAAACACAAATAAAGTACTTGGGGGGAAAAAAAGTTGTTGGTCAAAATGTTAGAAATTCAAGGTAAGGCATGGCTTTAGCAAAGTAAGGCTGACAGCATCCAGGCAGAGATTCATTGCACTGAGGTCTGCTGAGTCTGTTCTAAACAAAACAAGTAGGCTTTGCTTCATAAACAAGTGGATTCATCTACTGAGTCCCTGCAGAGGGAGTTTTTTGCCTTTGTATTGTGATGAAGGAATAATAAAAACATCCCTTAAGTCCTAATCCAGAATTAAAAATACATGGTAGATGTATTTTGTTTTGAATTAATGACGCTGAATAATTTCTGTGAAAGGAACTAAATATCATACTGTCTGAAATATATAAGTTCCTGAAATTCAATATTTCCTAGCTGATTTGTCCAGATAAATATTCAAGCATTTAGTAATGTACTTTTCAGGCAAGGTCACTCTATTTCTGTTTTATGTGTACACAAAACATTTTCAAATCAGTGCACTTCATTTTGGCATTAGTTTCACAGAAATTACTCCTATGTATGCCAAGAAATGAGAAAGGAATTAACCCAAGAAATGGGTGTCTTCGTGGAGTTAACAGGACAGAAATTAATCCAGAGAACACAACTGGAAAGCAGGAAATGTTGTTTTAAGTGCTGGGAGTATTGGCTTGGTTATCATAAATAAAGCAGGGGCAGTGGGTGATACTGTATGTAATTTCCACTGAAAAGGGAAATAATAGGTTGGTGGTGGAGTCAATGCTTCTGCTATTCTGACCTGTGTTTATCATTACCTTGATTTACCAGCACAGTGCAATTTCCCCCTTCAGCCTCCCTCTGGTCTTTTCCTGGCTTCTAACATTCTCCTGGAGAGAGGGTTGTCTCCAGCTGTAGCCTGTTCAGTGTCTTGAAATATTGATTATTCTTCTTCCCAAATCAGGACACATGCTAACCTATTTCTTTCACTGACAAGTACAAACTTCCTTGTCTTTTGCTTCCATTATTAGTGTGGGTAAAAATGGTTCTTCCATGTTTTGCAACTGGTTGAATAACGTTATTACCTTTCCACGTATAAGAGAGGAGTTTCTTATCTGTAGCCTTGTCCAGATCACTGTTAGTGAGAATTGTTTTCAGGCTTAGAGACTGTCACTCCCTGTTGTGTTAATTGGACTGTAAAAACTCTCATTGCCAGGAACTTTCTGAGAAAATGCTAAAATAGATGATCAAACTACCTCAGAGGAGGAAGACACTGCATTTTGCCTACTGTAATATAGAGATACACACTCCTGACATAAATGTGAATAGGTTTTAAATGTTCTCTACAGAGCAGCCCTCCTGTTATGTGACCCAGCTGTTTTCCAAGAGTTGATCAGAATTCCCTCCCACAAGACTGGATGTGACATCCTGGTTCCTCCAGAGGCAATGGACACTTTTACACTGTAAGATCATTTTGTGCCACATACAGCAGGAGGCTGCTGATGCCTTGGGGGTTTTTCCTCCAGCTCCTCCAACTGCCACTTTTGTCCACTGTAAGTGAACTGGAAAACTGAGTTAGGAACAAGAAGGCTCTTTTGACTGATTCTTTCATGTGCTTATTTACACAGCTCCTGAGTTAGCTGCACTCTTCATGATTATAAATGTAATTTCAAGCCTTTTCACTACAATACAGCTTACCTGAGAATTCTAAAAATGTTATCTACTTTATTGTATTACTCTAAGGTAGTTTCTAATGTATTTTGTGTGTGTACAAAAGAAATACGTTGTTGATGCTAAGAATATTTTGAACAGCGTGGAGAATCACTGCTGGAATATCTTGAGCAAGTGATAGTAGGTTCCCTTCAATCTTTAAGTTTAAAATAGATGTTTTTCCAGAGTATGTGCTGTTCCTATTCAAATGATGATCTTGAAGATCAATTGTGTCAAGTGTGTGAAGTCTGTGTTATGTTACAGTTCATATGACATGCCAATAAATGGATCCCTCCAGCCTCAAAATTTGTCCAGGTGTTAGAACACAATTTTTGTAACTTCAAATACATTTGCTAGTTTTACTGTTAGCTGTGTACCTCAGTGTATGTTTATTTATAGTCTTTTCATTGGTACAATGTTGTAGTTCAATGGGAGCTTCTGCCTAGTTTTATCTTCAGCTGCCCACTAAACATTTGTATAAAAGTGAAAACTTAAACTAGTAAAAATTTCTGTATGATCACCTTCATTTTTCCAGGAGGCTGAGGTTCTAGAGTGGCTAATATGTCTTCATTTCCCGTACAGGCATTGTTAAATTGGATTAGAATTTAATTTGGAACTCTTTTGTGTTTTCTCCTTTCTCCTTTGGGATCAACCATATGGAAAATCATAAAATTAAATACCTTGCTTGCAGCAATGAAATAATTTTCAATAAAAAGGAAAATATTGAAGCAACTTTACTGACTAGAATTGTTCAAATGAATTACAAATGATATATAAATGAAATTTTAGAAGAGGCTGTCTAGACCTACTGAAAAGAACATTTAAACTGAAGCTCTACCTCTCAGCAGAGTAGAGCAGAGTACCACTCTAATCAAAGAACAGTTAATTCATTCATCCTTCTACATGTCAAATGATTGACTAGAAAATAAAACCCTCCATGAGGATGAATGGTATGAAAAGGTAAATACTAAGCAATATTTTTTTTTTTTTTTTTTTTGGTAACAAACAGAAATTTGCAGTGAGAGAAACACGGGTTTGCTCTAGAGAATAAACCACAAGTAAACAGGAAGTGGTGGCTGAGGGCTGGTTTATGGCACCCTACTCCAAGAAAAATCTTACTCCATTAGCAGCACCATTAAATCCAGCAGTGCTACTCATACAAAAAGCTCTTTTTTGTTCTTTTAAGTCACAATCTGACGCTACAGGAACATCGTTTGTAAGACAGCGGTGAAATGTTTTTCCATCGCTGCTCATCTGCACATTCATAATACATCAGAAATTCCTTTTTTTTTTAGCTCTGTGTCTATTCTTGGCTATGAGGTTTTGATCCAGAACTCACACAACATCCTGCATCCCTGATGTTTTGTTCCTACCTCTCCCCAGCTGTATCTGTCTGCATGTGCCATTTCGTTATGTACGTCTAAGCACCGACATGGTCAAAAGGTTAATACATTGCAGGGGAGGAGGAAAGGGCTCCCAAAAGGTTAAGAGCCTCCCTAAGGACTTCACAGCAGCCATGATACCTATATTCCTTTTAGATGGCAATATTTGGCAACACACTTGCATGCTTAAATTATTATATATGCAATTTATATTCCCCTAGTTTGCTCTCAAAGCCTCGCTGTTCCGAAGCAATCTACCGCTCGGTGACAGAAGATCCAGATCTCACTGCTCAGCCTCTGAGTGTCTGGAAATGACCCCCTTTTCTCAAAGGTGAGAAAACATTCTGATTCCTGCACCTTACAGTCTCTCCTGCAAGCTGCCCGTTTCTGACTCCCTTTTGCATTTAGTCTCTTTCCCACAAAATACAAAATCCTCTTGTCAATTTTTCCCACCCCCCCCCCCAAACTTACCTTGCAGTATTTTGGTAGCATATTAGCTTGCACTGGACTTTCTTCCCTGGAGCCTGGCATCAGAGTCCAAATGAGGTCATTAATCTAAAAGAGTGGAGTGGTCTCATGCTAGCCCTGGTTCCGGAGGGCGCCGCGCTCGGTCCCGTTCCCGTGAGCTCTGCAGCCTGTGCTGAGAGCCAGGCTCGGGGCTCCCACAGCAGGGCTGCTAATGGTCAGGAGTGCACAGCTTGAGCACTGCTGTGTCAGTAGCAGGAAGCTTTTACTGTGCCTGGGTTCCTGTCAGTGCTACTAATTCAATCACTTACATATGCAATAAATCGCATGAAAAATTAACAAACACCTAGCCAGCAGCAGTGCCCTCTGTTCATTCTTTTTTTCCTAAAAAAGCCATGTAGCTTTCTCTTAAAATGATTGGATTTAATGCTTTCTTTATTTCAGCATTTTATGAGAAAAAATTCTTTTATTCCTAAATAGCTTCTCAATATTAATCCATGACATTATTTTATTACTAATATTTTCCATCAGGATCCCTTCTAATTTCATCTTGAACTAAAAGGGACTGTGCAGATGTCAGGGTGGGGTGTAGCTCAGCAGCTTGCAGTGATCTATTCCACTCAAGATCTATTTGATTTGATTCGATTCTAGTTTCCATCTCTAAGATACACTAGAGATAATTTTTGGTATCATTACTAGTAATAGCTCTAAAGGCAGCGCAGCCTAATGAGGAAAAAGAACTCAGGAATCCTTTCTCCTCCTAAACAAGAATCCCTAGGGAACTGAGGTCCAAGTATCACATCTTTCCTTATCACCTTTTTTGAGACATTGATGATGCTCCCTGGAGAACTGGTCTGGGATTCTACAAGCAGTAGCCTACAGCTCACACAGTCTAATGACAAAGAACTGTGTTCAGAACTGAGAACAACTTAAAGCAAAACCCGTGGTCTTTAACAGCAGGTTTTGTTGAAGCTGTCATTCCTAACACTGCTTGAGAAAAGAGGGTGAAGTGAATGTACACATCCTCTGCCCATGGGGCAGGCTGAGATTTATACCAGCTGTTAAAGCAGCTGGTGACCACGGTGATATTTAGGATGCCTTTGGCATTTTCCTTCTCCTGTAAAAGTGCTCTGGCACCTGGGGCCAACCTGTGTGTCAACTGCCTGGCCCCTCTCACAGCTGCTTTTTGACACTGTAATAAACTGAAAATCACATGGGCAAGGATGTGTCCCAAGGAATATAAAGGAATTAATCTTAAATTCCGGTGCCCACTAAAGTGTTTCCTCTGAATGTAGTTATGTAGACTAAAATATCTTAATTCTCTAGAAAATGCCTCTTTCTGAGGCCTTTAACTCTTTCATCAGGTAAGTCTTTGAGGAGGTTATCTCACTATATTCTTCAAAGTTTCCAGCTGATGTGTGCTAATTACTGTGCTAAGATCCCTTCCATGCTCCAGGTAGTGTGCTCTGTTGTTTCTGACCATCCCTCCCTTTATGGCCTTCTTCTTGAAGTTATTCAGACTGATTCTACTGCTTAGAGTGAACTCTTCTGCTTCATACCTTTTCACAGCTCCTTATCTTGAAAAGCCACTTTGAATATCTAGATCAGTACAATAGTTGTTTTTTTGCAATTGCTGAATACCAGTCTGTTCCTTGTCCTCTTATTATCATATTATGTGTTATTAGACTTAGAAAGCCACTCTGAAACCAAATCACCTTATTTTAGAAAAAATGCTAGGGGCAATACATTGTAATTTTTTCTGCATTATACGTGAAAAATGGAGAAACCAGAATAATCTTTCACTGTAAGCAACAGCAACTCCAGCAAGGTCAGCTTGCTCCTGAAGACTCTGCTAGTGTGGCCCAGCGCAGGAAACTGATTTGTGGAAATCAAGAGTGGCCTCACAGTGCTTTTCCATTGAATCTATTTCTTTTGTTATGGATTTGGAGTATACAGCAGTTATGAGGTAATGCATTGAATGAGTTGCATTACAGTTGATTAGCCAGACATAGATGGGATTAGACTGGGACACAGTGGTGCAAAAAAAATTTGTTGTAGTTTCTTAGGACCGAGGGATAAAATCACAGGGGGTTCCTGTGCTATCTGGTAAAATGTGTTCAACCAGCTCCACTCCTAAAACTCTGAGCCCTCGCTCAGCTGCTGAGCCTTGCTCAGGATGGGATTTTCTCCTCCTCAGCCCCTGTGGTTGGGGTTCAGTTGTGCCATCCTGCCTCCCTTCCCAGTGCTGTGCTGTTACTGGGCAGGATGTTCCTGACTTGACTTGGCTTCAGAGCTCCTCTGTTGTTTTTAGTTTTCCTGACCCATTCAGGGTTCTCTGCTATCATGAGTATCTATGATACTCATCTGCTTCTCTTCCCTTCCATTGTTCTATCCATGCCTTATCAGCAATATCCCATAAGAAAGAGTTACATTTACGTGACCACGTTTCCATGTTGAATTTGGGATTGCATTATTTGCAATCTATGTATTTGCATTGCTATGTATTTTCCAACTCCCCTATGGAGGGCACTGAATCCTGTACCATGAAGTTACACTCTAACTTCTGAGTGAAATCTGGCAAAAAAAGTTTGGATTCAAATACAAAAGTTATTTTTAAGATGACTTTTCATTTTTATAAAACATTGTCTTAGTAACTAAAAACAAAAGCGTTCTCCATAATTGTATGTTATGTTTTAATATACACACTGCCAAGGTTCTCTGCCAGCACTAAGTATTGATGAGAAGGTGACACAGGACAGAAATCTGCAATGGATTTCCTCTGGAAACTATGCTTCTCAAATTTCAGAAGTTATTTTGCTATCAATAAACACAAATTCTGAGGGACTGCACAAAACTAAAGCTGCAGAGAAACAAGTGGTAACCAGATAAACTACATAACTGCTTCACCTCTTAGCTAGTGAGAACCTGTAAACATAAATCAGGGCAGAATTAAATGTAATGTCTGTAATAAATTTATTTTTCCTTTATGAAAATGATTTGAGGAGAAACAAATCACAAGTGCAGTTGAACTTGTGATTCTGCTCCTTTTCAAGAAGCGTCAGCTATAAAGAATCAAAAAAAACACAGGAAAAAATTCAGAAACAAAATTGTCCTTGACTCGTAAATTTAGAGTATTCTGTAAAGTATTTGCAGTTCTTTGATATGTGTGTATTTGTCAGCTGAAGTGGGAATGATAGCCCAGAAATCATCTCTATGGTTACAAAATGAAACATACACCAGAATGTTATATAAGTTTTTACCTGTAGATAAGTGTAAATGTTTCTTTTGCACTCCTTGCAGACTGCTGTCCAAAAGAATGTGCAGGTGATAGCAACTGCCTTCTTGTCTGAAATGCTAGATGGGATTTCAATTTTTAGAACTGTTGTTTTAGCAAGAAAGACCAGAAACCAAAGACAGCCTGTTGGCAGTGATATATTGAAAGCACCATGCAGACACCATAGCTGAAAAACAGTGTTGGTTCTTTATTGTGTATTAGTGTAAGGCACAAATTCTATCTCCTTGTCAACAGAGCTGTATAAAAATCACTAAAGACCTTACTAGTCCTGTGTTTTGTATTTGCAGATATGGGAACACTTTGGACATAGGTTTTAGCCATTTTCTAAACTCAGGTTTGATATTTGTGGTGTCTCTAGTCTGTGTCTATCATGTCTGGTTGGCCACATCAGGAACATCTGCTCTCTAATTCTGCAAATGACACTTACACAGGATGGAACTCGAGCATGTTTGAGTGCAAGAAGGAATAGTAAATACTTGCTTGTAAATTCACATAAAATTGCTTTGCTTGGTGCTTAGCAAACACACAGAATCTATATGCAACAACTTGAATACACAGTTTTGCTGTGATGATTAATGAGTCTGAGTTAATTGTTTGGAGTTTTATTCACATTTTTACTTCTGGTATTTGTCAGTGACTACTTGAGAAGTCAGTGAAATTTGCTTTCTCTTTGACAACCACAAAACACTTTGTAAATAAACATTAAGTTTTTGTGTAATGGCAGGAAGAACTACTTATTTCCTTGCCAAGTAAATTTAGTGATATGCTTTTGCATATCTTTGTCTAGCCAATATCCAGTGATCTCACCTATTTGGAAACTCTTTTGCTGGTTTGACTCTTGAAATTCTAAGATCTGGGTAGCAGAGTGATGCTCAGTACACTACAGCACAGATAATGACCAAGAGCTGCAAGGCTGTAATGATATTATCAGATTGTGATGGAGTGTTCAGGGACATCTGTCTCCCTGATACACTGTGGGATGCAAATCACAGATATGAGATGGGACAGGAACTTCAGAAATCAGATCCTGAAGTACTTTTATGAGCCTTAATCAGTCCAGAAATAATTTTCTGACTCAGTACAGGGACAGAGCACCAACTGTAAGATGTGGCTTTGTGATCCCTTCCAAAACAACAGTCCAAAGTGAGTTCAGTTGTTTTTCCTGACTAGGACTGCAAAACAGAAAGCTGAGTTCTCTTATTTAACACCACATGCTCTAAATAATAATCAAAGCACTTGTTTTTGGAGCTCAGGATAGAAAAGTAAGCTGGTGGTAGTATGGAAAAGGAGCTTAGCCCTGGCTCAGCCAACATCAGGGAAAATATCCTAACTGGTTCTGATGGGTTCTAGTTTATATCCTCACACACACAAAATTTGGTTATTATTGAAATCTAAGCTTCCTGTTACACAATGTTGACACAGCTGGTGATTTCCAGCCCTTGGTGCCCACTTGCAGGAACATTAATATGAGATGGTGAAAGGCTTCAATGTCTCTAACATGAACCACTGAGTTTAGCTGTATGGGGGAAATACATTTTCTCTGATTGTAAAGGTTTTATATGAAGCAAAAACATGAGTTCAGCTGAGTGGGAGACTTGATAAGAAAGCTGGCAGAGAGAACATTCAAACTTTAGAGCTCAGCTCTACTCAAAATGGTGTTTTGGACTTGGCAAAGTGGCACTAATTTGTCACTGCCTGTGGAGGTCTCTTAGCAGGGGGCTACTCAAGCTGTGAAGAGTCAAGCCCTCCACAGCTGTAACAGGAAGACTTTTGACTTCTTGAAGTTGAGTATTTTGGTGTTTCTGAACAAGAGTTGGGATGTGTTTTTGCTGCAGTCACAGCAATCTGAGAAGGTAATTTCTGAAAGACCTCTAAAGACAACTTCAAAGGGGTGGCTGAGAGGGGGCCCCATTCATCTGTAAAAATATCGAAATGGAGGGGACCAGGATGGACCAGGCTCTTCCTGGTGGTGCCAAACAATAAAACAGGAGGCAATGGGCAGACACTGATGCACAGGAAGTTCCACCTGAACATGAGAAAGAACTTCTTCACTGTGTGGTGATCATGTACTGGAACAGATTGCCCAGAGAGGATGTGGAGTCACCCTCACTGGAGATATCCCAGAACCATCTGGACACAATCCTGCACCACGTGCTCTGGACGACCTTGCTGGAGCTGGAAGTAGGACCAGATGGCCCACTGTGGTCCCTTCCCACCTGAACCATTTTGTGATTCTGTTAAGACAAGGAGGGTTTTGTTCCTGGGTTACTGAGGTTCCATCTTCTGGTCTCATAGGTAGCATGTCATACCAAATCTCTCAGAAAATGACTGTTTCATCTTAAAAGTAATTAGTTGTTTTTTTTTTTCTTCCACTATTCCAGTTGGAAGGCTACTGGAAATCTTGATTGCTCTAATGATCAGAAACTTTCTTCTAATTTCCAACCTAAATTTATTCACAGCTGGTTAATATCCATTTGTTTCTGTGCCAGTTTTGTTCTTAGCTAATTTAGGTTTTTCCATATCTGGTGTTTATCTCCCTGATGCATTTACATGCTGTGATTATGGTCCTGCTGAGCTGTCATTCTGCTCAATGAAATAAGCCAAAATCTTTTGGTCTCTTCTTGTAAGATAGACTTTCCCTTCTCCTTGATCATCCTTCTTTGGACCTGTTTCCATGCCTCTCTTCTGTACAAAATTCTCAACTGAAAATCTGCTACTGGCATTGTCAACTGGCACTGATATTTTCCTGACTATTCTGGAAAAAAAACTCTTCTAAAACTAGATCTGCATCTGTCTTTTTTATGGATGTATTTCATCGACAACTTACAGTCATTATATATGTGCAAGTCATTCTTCTCAGTAATTTCTAAACGACAGTCCATGGCTTAGGGTAGGCTTTTTGCTACTGATGACCAGCACTATACTGTTAAATGAAATTGTATTTTTATTGTTGAAGTACAGACAGGCCTGTCTGCATAGTGACTGAAGCTCAGCAGTACTGAATGTTTCCCAGTATTGATGATTTCTTCCAGCACTGAGTAATCAACAAATGCAGTCACCATCTTCCTGTTTCTGGTACTTTTATGGATGAAACATCAGAAACAACCACTTCCAACAGTGATCCACAAAAACCTTCCCTATTAAACTTTCCTCAGTCTGACAGTCCTTCCTTTAATGCTCTATTTTTCATTTCCCCATGAATGAGTTTCCTGCCCTCTTTACAGATTTACTGCTATTCTTTACTTTCTCCAGCTTCAATAATAATTCTTTCATAACACCGTAACAAAGGCTAACCAAAGGTCATACAGATCAACTCAGTTATACCTCCCTTGCCTAAAACCCCAGTTCTGATGTCAGAAAATGCTGTTGAGTTAGCCTGACATTATGTACTCCTGAAAAATTCAAATAGTTTTGGTTTTTTTTGGTTTTTTTTTTGCCTGGGTTTGTTTAGTTTTCCTTGAAGTCTGTTCCCTAAAACCTTGCAGATTACAGACAGCCATATGGGTATCTGGGCTGTTAGTTGTATTACCATTTTTCTCACCTTATCCTAAATCTGGTGTATTTTCTACTGTTCTGTTCACATTCATAACTAGACTATAACAGATTTTCTACCAAGTCTCCAGTTTAATATAACACATTTGTAATAGCTGAAAAAGTCACATCCTCTTAAACATTTTAGTTTTGCACCATAAATTAGGTTATCCATAATACAGATGCCACTTTTCAGTACATTTTGCTTCCCCTTCCCCCTTTTCATCATGTAACCAAAAAACTTCAATGGTTGTTTTAATACACTTTAATATACTTCTAAGATCTAAATAAACTTTACTTTAGGCAACTCATACTTTTTCCTTCTGCGTATGAGGAACTATCTCCATTCCCTGTGTATTCTCCATTCCCTGTGTTAAGGCATAACCTTCACAATTTAACAACTGAAAATATTAGTTCCGAAGCTTCTTACAAAATTTTTTGCCCATTTTCTTTGGGTCCAGGTTCTTAATATGACCAACACCTTTGGTTTTCTGTCTTTCCTGAATAGCATGTAATCTTTTATTGTGAGTGCTCCATGGATTATTGCTCTTTCACTACTTCCATGTAATATCTAGCTGTCTTCAAATAATTCCAGTTTCTTCTGCTTGCACAGGTTCAGGGAATCCTGTGCATCCCTTCCAGCTGTATATAACTTGCCACATTGTGTACATTACCTGGATTGGGTAGAGTGGTAATATTAACAATGTTTTCTACTGTTCGGAACAAAACCAGCACTCACTCACTTCTGACTTTCCATACTTTTGCACTGTTTTCTCTGTTGTACATCATAATTTCCCCCCTTTCTTTTATTAACATTCTTTCTTGTGTTTCTTTTCCAAAGCCTTTTTAAAATTGTCCTGGTTCTTGAAAGGAGTGTTAGACAACAAATAGCAAAAGATGAAAGATCTCATCTACATCTCAAGCCTGCAACTGGAAAATTATATTCCTTGTTAAACTTCCATGAATGACAGCAGAAATAACCTGTCACTTTGATGAGACACATGACAAGCTGTATTTTTCATTTCATTAATCATTTCTGTCACACTTCTGTCATTACTCCTATGACAATGGTGTCCAAGGCCATAGTGAGGACTAAGGCCATCTCCTACCTAGCATAAATAATATAAATCTACTCTTTTGTTTAAAATACTGTTTTTTTTTCTTTCAGATCTTCCTATTAAGATTCTAAGAGGTTCTGACAGATTACTATCATATCAAAATGTGGTGTTTACTCTCAGTTTTACATAATACTCAGAAATACTCAACAAGCTTCACTTTATTATGGCTTTTGTTTATTCCTACATTAATATTAGCAAAATTGACCACAGGAAATTCAGTGAAGTTAAATGCTAATATTCAGCTTTACTTACTGAGAACCATATTTGTGTATTTCAGGGTAGGCTTAAATGGGCAAGTATTTTCCCCCAACTGATTTTTAATTAACAGTGAATAAGAGTTCCTGGACCTTTTATTGACACATCTACTAGTCAGAAAATGCTGAATTTGAAAATGCATTTTGTGACAGCTTTCCTGCCTCTAACCAGGAACTGCTGTATTCACTATTTGACAATGTAGCTTTGGAACCTGACTGGTGACATTGGGAAGACACAAATTCATGTGAAAAAGGCTTGGAAGCAAATGGCTCTGTTTTTTACATCTGTGTAATTTTCAATTAGATTCACTGATGTAAAGGTTAAGATACAGCTGGTTCTAATGTTGGTGAGGCAAATTTTAAAGTTTGTTTCCTCAGCTTTTGAAAACTATTGAAGTCTATAAAGCCAAATGATGGATAGTAAATGCATGTCAAAATAATTCTGAAGGTCTCATTTCTAAATGTCAGTGTACAAGAGCATCTGAATTTCTTGTTTCTCATAACAGCAAATGAAGTCTTAATGTAATCAAGAAAGGTAATTTGTCTGAATTCATTGCACAGTGCTTTCCTTATCATATGTGCTTTTGTTGTTCTAAATGCGTATTTTATTGAAAAATGCTTTTAGAAGGTGTTGGTAACTTGTATTCAACACCCATATTAGGACAAGAGGTGTAAAAAGGAAACTATATTAAATGAACAGCCCAAGTTACCAGAAGACAGTAAACTGCTCTAAGACAGGTGAACATGAAGTAGTAGAGTGTTTCTCGTTTTACAGAGAAACTCACAAAGACTTTAGCATGGCTCTTTTCCTGCAGGGATTGCCAAAATAGAGAAGCATGTGACAAAAGTGAGTCTGTGGGCATAGGTCTACCCTGTAAACGTTGTAGAAAAAATTCAGGTGTTTTTTTTAAAGCTGGCTACTTCCCTTCTCGTGGCAGTCCCCTATTGCTTCCTAATCCTCATAGTTTGTGAAGAGGGTGCTCTGCCAGTAACCAAATTTTCCACCATCAGTTGAGTTTCTTCTACTCATGGCAGTGAGCAGAACTTCTCTGTGGAACATTCTTGTGTTGTGACCAAGTGCTGCAGAGAGGGGACTCAGCCCCTGCTGTACCCAGCAGTCGTGGCCTGGGTGAGCTGCCCTGCCGTGGGCAGCAGGGAGGAAAACACAAAACAAATGTGGCAGGAGGCAAAACGTTTCATGGAAGCCTTCAAACTCGAGCAAGGAGGAGAAAATTAACAAACAAGACAGTGAGAAGAGCAACAGTGGCAAATCTGAGTGTCGTGATAGGCAATGGAGAAGCAGAGGAAGAAAATTTAATGTTTACATCTACTATGCTAATCTACAGAAGTTTGGTACAAAATGTTTTTTTGAAAGGAACTGCAGTAATGCTGACACATGACTAATTGTGCAAACTTTGGGAAAATCACATTCAGAGGCTAACATTAAACTTTGGTTTGTGATTTGTATTTCTGGGCATGGGTAAACTGATGAGATATGGATTTTTTTTCCCATTGCATATAATGAGTTTCACTTACTTGATACTTTAGAATTTACTTTATTTATATGCAAATAAACCACTGGAAGTAAAACTCATGTACCAATGACTCAGAACTTCAAAAGCCTGTGAGCAGAGCAATGAAATATTACTGTTTATAATAAATTCTAACCTGGTAGAAAAATTTGCTGAATAAGGACTTCATGATCCTTAGGCATTTTGTTAGTAATATTACTGGACAATGATGAAAATCCTTAGCTACAGAAAGTGAGCTCCTAGTTTATATGCCATGACACTGATTTGGAAGACAAGTGCTTCTCTCAGTTTTGCAGTAGCACCTATTTCTGAAAAAGACTGTGCAAAATTAGATTCTGGGATACAAACAGCTAGTACGTACTTTGTGTGCTGGGTAGATCCATTCTAAGTAGTATTTCAATGTTTTAGCTTTTTCATTTTCAACGTTTGCAAAAAGAGTACCTGGTTTGTACAACAACACCCTTTTTTAAAGCTTGCTTAGAAACAAGATTATTATAAATTACAAAATATCCTATAGCTGAGTTATGAGACTGCATTTCCTAAAGTCTGAATTTCTGTATGCGTTATTTTTTCCATCCTTTCATGCTCCTTGTTCTATTTGGACAATTCATCCTGATCCAGCTGGTGGACTTTATCCCAACTTTTTATCTTCCTCCTTTGCATAGTAAATGGTGAAAATAGTGGTAGATTAAAAAAAGAAAGTACAGCATGGTTCTTGAGTGAACAGTGCCTCTTTGGTGAAAGTTATATACTGGGTTTGACTAACATTTATATTAATATATGACAGGGACTACGTTTTTCTATGTTTTGAATGAATTTAATTCCAGAATAGAGGGGTGGATCCTTATTTAGTTAGTAAAAAGTTCTTCCTAATTTACATCCAGTTAAAATACAGCATGAGCCAAGAATTTCTGAGCCTTTGCGAGATTTTCTACTAGGCTCTCGTAAAACTGCTCAACAGCTTCAAGGAACACTTCTCTCTACCAGCACTGCAAATGCTCACAATTTTTACAGTTTCGGTCTGTGCCTTCGCCAAACCCAATTTATCATCTACTTTCTTTGAATTAACTTCATTTTATGAAAGTGAGCTCATTAGTTTTACCTTTTTTTCAATTTATAAGCAGTTTATAATCTGCTGTTCAAAACTTGGTAGAGCTGCTACTAGAATACTGGAAAATATCAAGGCAAAATGGAAAACACACCACCACAAACATTGCCCTGGTATTGTGAATATTTTTAGAAAAGAGTTGTAATAATAAAATACTATCAGTTTATCACAATGGAATTTTAGCCAGGCTAGGAGTTATGATTCATAGACACCACTAGAGATCAGTTATGATTCCAGCCATGTGCCCAGATTTTTAAAATTTTGTAGCTTAAAGTTATTAAGTTTATGTTGGTATTAACAGCTGAGCAGAGATTCAATTTAGCATCAAATTCAATTTTACGTTGAGCACATTCTTTGTGGGCTGTTTTATTAATGTAAAAATACACATTACTTTTTTTTTTTTTTATTCATAACTGTTTAATAGCTTGGGGTTTATTTATTTTAGGTAGCAGTGTAACCAACACTATTATAGTGTTTTTAATAGGTTTCCAAGTAAACCAATATGGGATTTGCATCAGCAGTTAATCTTGAGACTATTCTGCTTCCCTTTTCTCAGTGAGTTAGCTGTGTCTTAAATGTTGAGAAATCAGTGCAAAAACGTCTTTTATAAACTATTTAGCAGCACTTTTCAGGCCCACTAAAACATGTGAAGTCCGTGAGGCTCCATCTTGCAAGAATTTTCATGTATACATTTTTTTGTAGACCCACTGCGGTCATATAGGTGTGTGTTTGACAACTGAAATTGTAATGAAATGTGAATGATTAATATGGATAATTTCATGTAAATATAAAATACCAATGGTACAATGTTAAATAGCACAAGAATTAAGGGCTTGAAGCTGATTGCCTATGCAATTAAAAGTTTAGGAGACAAACTATCTGATCTGGAACTTGGCCAAGGCGTCATGACTAACAAGCCAGCTCCTGCAAAAAAAGTGCCAGAGGAACTCTGATACCCCTGTGTGGTCAAGATTTCTGCTTTGTCTATATTAAGCCATCTCGAAACATAACACTGCCATATATAAAATCCCATGCCAACATTTGGCAAAGCACTTCTTCTGTTCAACCATTTGTGCTGGGGAAGGCTGACTAAATACAGCATCAGGGCAAACAGTTTTGAAAGCATTTATTTTGAATTTCATAGGAAGCCAAATGCTGTGCAAGTCCCATTCTGCAATTGAAATTTGCCCTCTATTCATTTATAGAACTTTCATTAGACTCAACAGGAGGACTGGTACCAGGTCTATAATATACTGTAAAAACTTTAAAACGTCTTGTAGTTGGTTGCTAAAATGACACATTTTAGAGCAGTGATTGGGGGTTGAACTCAGCTTATGTTCTGCTTCCATCTGGTCTGCTACGGTTTTGTTGAAGATGGAAAACAGCACACACAGGACTGCACACATTATCCTAAGGGACAAATACTCTCTTTCACCTGTACACTTCAGCTGTTAGACTTGGCTCTTCTGCCTTATCTGTGAATCCCAGGGTGTGCTCCTGTATCCATCAGGTTCCATCCTGTCAGAGCCTACATTTACTGAATTAAACAGGACTTCTTACATAACTGAGACTGTACATTCATGGGCAAACAACCCGTGCATCTCATCTTAAGTTCTCTTTCTCAGGCAAAAGCCTCACCCAGGGCTCAGGAGGCAGTGGGTGCCTCAGGACCCACAGCAGTCCCTGCTCTGCTTCTGCTGTGCCAACCCAACTGGTTGGTAAACATGGAGAAATCAAACACTGATGCTCATCATGATGGTGAAACAGCTTTGAAAGAGCTCCTGTGGCACTGGAATTCCCTGCATCCTAGTGCTGGTCGTGCTGCTGGCTCTGTGGAAAGCCACTTCACTTCTCTCCTGGTGTTTTACCTGAAAGCCTGTGGTGCACAAGTGATGACAAAAGCAAATCCTACAGAAAGGCATCCAGAAATGTGAAGGCAGGATGTACCTTCCTTCGATTTCTTTTTTAACTGCCTCTGGGATTTTACCTTAGGTCCTCTCTAGTATTTCTGTGTTGTGAGGCTCCACTTAGAAAACATTAAGAAAATCTAAACCTAGGTCTTTGAAATAAACAAAGGGGGAAAAAAACCCAACAGACCTAATCTGTACAATACACAAAAAATTAAGAAGAGATAACACACATTATGGCCTGATGTAATAAAGTACCTTTGGTGCTGGACTTCAGCAGAGCTTAAATGCAAATATATTTAATCTACACTTACACAATTTACTGAGCTTAGTCAGAAATTCCCCACTGAAGCTGATGATTGATGCCTCTCCAAGATAGGTAAATTCCCAATCTCTGTAATTATGCTCATTACCTTGTTACAGTCGTTAAGGTTCTCCCCTTTTAGAAATATTCCAAGAATCAGCTGAGTTACAGCAGGTTATTAGGGAAACATGGGCTCTGCAAACATCTTTTAAAATAACTAGACTATGGAATTAATTCTGCAGATTTTACTTTTACATCTGAGAACAGAACAGCAGGAAAAGGGAAATGATCACTGGAATTCTTAATCAGATCCTACATTTGATCCCAATAACTTCAGCAGAGCTATTGCTTTAAAGAGTGTAGGATCAGGCACTATACACTGGCCCATCATTTTGCATTTAAATGTACCCAGGTACTGTGGTTTACCCAGCTAAACACTCCACCTTCTCTGCAAGAAGAGTAAGTTCTATTAAGGGCTCAATGCTTTAAAAATTAGATTTTTGCTTAGGAATCCAGCTGGTGATTTATGTGTCTGACTTAATCCTCACAAATTTGGATTGGGTTTATGGTTCACCTTATTTTAGATTAACAGGTAATTGCAAATAGTTCTCCCTAAATTAGTACAAGTCTTGGAAGAAGTCTTGGAGATTGTAAGAAAGGACCTGTAAAGCTTAAAATGTGCCAACATTTTTCTTAGCGTGAGCTCTGATACTGTATTTGTATGTAACTTAGCTTATGTTCCAACATGGTTTAATCAACATTACAGTAGATAATTTAATTGCAATGAAATTAGCTTTTTATTGTCTTTGTCTGACTCATTTGCAGGCTCTAATTAAGGACATAATAAACATGAAAATCTCTCCTAAGGCTTTAGGCTTTGTATACGTTATCTGAAACTCATTAATGCTTCCTGCTAGGACAAAAATATATTTTAAAATTTGGATGATGAACTCAGGTGGGCTTTTGTTATTAACAAGTGTACTCAACAGGAATAGTATTTTTACTTCAGCAAGCCTTTTAAGAGAATTTGGTAAGACTTTAATTATATTTGAGCTAGAAAAATAAAAGTATTTTGAAAGAAAAAAATTAAAGGACACCAGTCACAACATATTTGAATATTTTGACCTTTTTTCCTATTGAAAGTTTGATTTCAATCTTTTTAATGACTCAGAAAATTTACAGAGCTGTGAGACACCTCAAGATTCCATTAGATTTCCTTTTACAAAGTGTGGTACGTCTGTTGAAACCCTGCAATATACAACTCACAGCAAAGGACTTCTGCATTCTTAAGGATGTAAATACCTATTTGGCAATGTCCAATTGTCCAATTCAGTAGCATCAGTTATAGGATTGGCTTGTGTTTTAACCTTATTATCAGAAATAAACAGTAATTCGCATACTCCCTCCATTGATTACATCTCTTGTTAGAACCTGTTTGCTCTCCTATTACAAGCAGTGTTATGGCACATTATTTATCCCTGCTGCGATCAGATAGCACAAACATGAAAGAGTAACTGGTATCATTCAGCTCTGGAAGGCAGTGCTGAATCAGAGTCCTCTTTTAACTCATCTGTGTCGTGCACAGCTCTGGCACTGCCCGGTGTCCCCGCTGACCACTCAGTCAATGTTTAAATGCTGTGCAGTCACACCAAACACAAGTGGTCAGCTCGCACCTCCTAAGGCTGCAGCTCCTCTCTGAACAGCCTCAGTGCTAACACCACACGCAAGGCTGGTGCCACTGTACGTGAGAAAAGCATTTCATCGTCCCTGGCAGTGAACACCAAGCCAGACTGGGTCCAAAGCAAAGGAATGGGTCTGGGAGAGCAGTGTAAACCTTTACTCCACTTTGATACTTCCTCCTCCTTCTAAACAGATTCGGCTTTCCAAGGAAGAGCCATGTGAAGGAGAGCGGGAGTCAAGGTTAAAGCCCTCAGGTCCAAGGCAGTAGAATGTTTTTATAAGGGAGGGGTGTATTCTGCCAAGGTGATGTAGATCAGCAAGATCATGAGAGACAAGATTTCTGCCTAAAATCTTTAAGTCTCTTAGCCATGTGTTTGAATTCATTCTACAAAGTCATTCCGTGGCTTAGCAAAATCAATCCTCATCCCGTGTCAGGAGGGAAGAATAGAAATCCATCACCTTTAAACACAACACACTGAGCAAATCGACAGTTTGAGTGTGGTGTGAAACCTTTGCAGATTTTGCAAAGCAAGTGCTCTGTCTTTTCCCTTATTGTTTGCCCTTCACTTGACATACAGGAAGAGATGCATCAAGAGGATGGCAGGAGACATGTGTCACTTAAAGCATGCCGTAACAATGTTTGCCCTGGAATACTCCCTTGAATCTGTTTGAACAAGCAGGCATCATACATGGAAAAATACACGGAGAACTTCACCTAGTTACAAAGTTGACAGAACCCCTTCGCCATCCTCCCCCCCTGAGCAGCGCCAGCCCCAGGCACGCCGCTCCCTTTGGCCCCGAGCTGGAGCGCCACGGTCACACCGCACCAGGTCACTTGTTGCACAGTGCCAGGGTAGCATCTCCCCTCCGCTCAGCCCACCGAAAGTTCCCAGAGCCGCGCTGGAGCGGAGCCCGCCCGGGCTGCCCGTGTGCCGCCGCTTACCTGCATGTGTCCCTGGTACATCCTGCCGTGGCTGCTCCGCTGCCCTCAGGCCGGCAGCTCGCTGAGCGCTGCGCTGGGGGCACCTCTCCGGCCGCTCGACTACAAGAAAGGAAAAAAAAAAACAACCAAAACACAAAAAACGAAAAAAAAGGAAACAGAAAAAAAAAAAAAAAGCCTAACCCTGAACGAGCTATTTTTGGCTAAAGCTCCGTTTGTCCTGGAAGCTCCTGTACTGGTTTCAGTAACCCAGAGCTGTTTGCCGCCCTCTTGCCTCGCTGCCTCTGTTTCCCCCTGCGAGGCGGTGCTGGCACTGCCCAGGAGCCGCTGCTCGGGGGTGCTGGGCAGGCGGGCGGACCCGGGCAGGGCTGCGGGGCGGCCGGGCCGGGCGGGGAGAGCCGCGGGGCGGAGCGGGGCCGCCGCTGCTGCCGGGCCTCGCCCGCCCGCCCCCGCCGCGCCTCGTCCCGCTGCAGCCGCCCCGGCCTGGCGGCCCCGGCCCCGGCCGCCCTCCCCCACCCCCCGCCGGCAGCCCCGGCCTCCTTCCCGCCCCCCTTCCCTCCTCCTCCTTCCTTCTCTCCTCCCTCCTTCCCTCCTTCCTTCCCTCCCTGCGCAGGGGGAGCGCGCAGCATCCAGGGAACGCGCGGAGCTCCGCGGCCGCCGGGCGGAGCCGCTGGGGTCCCGCTGGAGCCGCGCTCCCCCAGCCCCACCGCCAGGGCTGGCGGCTCCCGCTGCTGACATTAAGAGACAAAAAATACAAAACAACACCAAAAAAAAAAAAAAAAAAAAGCCCTACTAAGCATAACAGCCAAAAAATCGGAGCGTCCCGGAGCCAGGACTCGGGAAAACCTGGATGTGGCACACGGAGCCTCCGCGGGTCGCGAGTTTGGGCTCCCCGCGTGGGAGCGGAGGGGGCGCGCAGGGAGCGGCTCCGCGCCGGGAGCGGCTCCGCGCGGGCGCATCCCGGGGATGGGCGCTGCCCACGGAGCTCCCGGCCCTGCCCCGCCGGCCGCAATTAACCGGGTTTCGGCAAAGGCATCGATCCGGGCCCTACCTTGTGCTCTGCGTATGAAGAGCGAACGTGATCTGTTGTGATTCCCAGAAAATAGCAGGAGACTCTTCTTCTGGCTTGGTGGTGTGGCTTGCTAGCGTTTTTAAACGCTTGCCAAAGGCGCTGTTATATAGGCAGAAATCTGGCACTGGCCCGTACGTGCAAAATTATGACCTTGTAAACTGGCACAACAGGCCTGGCTAAATCCTGCGGGAGACACCCGCATCATCTTGGATTCAGCTTTTTTTCTCTTCTTCCCCACCATAAACCTTAAACTCGGAATCTGCTAAAAGGAGCAGCTGCTTCAATTTCATCGTAAATTTCTGTCCTACCCAGTGTATCTATATTCAGTAGCACAGAAACCCTCCAGTGCCTGGAATTTGCTAGATTGTGTCATTTCTTGGCTCTGAGCTCTGAAGTTTTACTATTGAACTACACAAAACTTTATGATGCTTTTGATAGACCAGAGCAATCCAACCTTAACTATGCTCCTGTACTAGAGCACTGCAAAATAGATTTCTTATTCCTGAAACCAGCACATTTATATCATCACAGCTCTCATTTCAGCTGACTAAATAAGCCTTTTTGAAGTGTTCCCATTCAGATAAAAAAATGGGTTTTTGCAGAACACGCATTCGTAAAGTCTTCAGTGATGGCACAAGAAAAATCTATCCAATTATTTTTTTCACTTAAGCTTAAGAGTTTTATCTTTTAGATAAATAGCAAAAGTGACAGTTCTCTTATATTCAGTGAATATGTATCCAGCTCACTGAGATTTTCAGAGCAGCTGAGGAGTTTAGCCATGTATTGGTAATAAAAGAAAATAAGAAATGAACATTTTTTGTCTAAATCCCTTAAGCCGCTTTGAAAACTTCAATTAAGAGCTGATGTGCTTAAAATACTTCTTTGGGATTGTACATACATGTTAGACATATATTACTGTAAAACTTCACAAAAGGTGACTGCACTTAAATAGGTTAAAAATACCAGATTCGAATTACCATGGTTTCACTTAAAATATAAAATATGGGGTACAGATCTTTCAGATGTAAATATTTGACTGTCTGTGTGCTCAATTTAGAAGTTTAGGTCTAGATGAAAAAAACAAGTCCTATTTAAACTTGGAGCCCTGATGTCTTTGCTGTTGGTTGAGATTTGTTAGACTCTTGAGCTTTTAGTAATCTTGAAGGTGCAATTTCTCACTCTGGCTACAATAGATCCAGAGTATGCATCCCTCTGTCAGTGGGCAGGTTTTCTACAGTAGCTGATTGTTTCTAAAGGCACTTGAAAATATCTTATTCTTTTTTTATTGTTATTGTTGTTTTAAGTCTGAGGCTCTTGTGTTTTTCTCAGGGGGAAAGCTGGGGAAAATTTGTCAATGCCAGTGTGTAGGAATATCTCCTTTTTCTAAATCTAAGTATATGTATCATGATTTAAATTTTTTCTACAGGGTATGAAAAAGCACACTTGTAGTAGAAGAGTCATTAATTTAGCAATGGTTATTCATGCTATGTTATTTGTGAGTGAGGGACAAACATTGGTAGAATTTGTCAAGATCTAAGTGCTGGAGATTAATAGTGGTGTGTTATAGGAATTTTTCCTAATGCATCCGAAGCGGGTGCATTTGTTGCCCAATTGTTGATGCAGTGGCATATTGATGTCACTTTTTGGCAGGATTTGAGTGATCCAGTAAAGCCAGATAGATACAGCTTTTGCCTTTTTCCTTAGCAGGGGCTAAATCGCTTGGCACTGGTCAGTGAGAAAGCTGGCAGAGCAGCAGTCGGTGCAGAGCAGGGATGGAGGGAGATGTGCAGGGAGAAAGGGCTGGCAGGGGCTCCTGCTTGAGGAACTGTTCTTCAAATATGGCTCAGCCCAAGCCACACTCAGTGCTGTGCTTCCACAGGTGTAAACTCTGCCTTTGCTCTCACTCTTCACAAGAAGAAGCTTCAGCGAGATTGTTTCTCTCTTCATCTAGTCCTAATCTGGCATCAATGCATGATCCTTATTGCTTAGTTACACTGCAATTTAAAAAATGCAGTGATGTGTAATTCTGTACATACATATAAAGGCAAATTCTTTACAGCTTAGAAACAGGTGAGTGCCAGGATCCATGATCTTTGTGATTCTGCTCTGTTTATGAATGTGAAAATCTGTTTTGTTGCAGGGCATAGATAATCGCACAAGGTTCACTTGCTTAAAATGCTTGGAAGACATTTTTGTTGTGGTCCCTTTGGTCTGTCTGTGTGGCTGCATTAATATTTGAACCAGTGATGTCTGTGTGCTATGATCTCTCTAAGCTTTGTTGTTTGTTATGGCAAAAATGGAAAAAATCATGGTAGAAAATATGAAAGTCATAATGTTTGTTAAGAAAAAGAAAAGTCACCATATGGCTCAACAGATTTTAATTAATATTATATTGCCAGGGGAAATTTTGAAGGAAGTCAAATAAAAATCCTTTATTTTACAAATAAATGCTCAGGTTTTGTTTTTGAATGCATTGCTGGAGCAATTGTGACTCTTAGGAAGCCTGAAGACAGTAATGGGAATGCAGGGGCATTCTCAGAAATACAAAGTGCACAAGGTGATTTTGGAGAAGCTGGCAGCTACCTAGTTACTGTCAAAACCCTGACACTTAACTACCCTTGGGAGGTGGTAGATATTTCATTCCTGTAAGTCTTACGGATATTTATGTCAAACTGTAAACTTAAAAAAATACTCTTGACTCGCCGACAGTGAAACTGTGCAAGACAATTCATACAGAGTCCAAATTAACAACAGTTATTCTAACATTCTTCATTAACACTGGTTGGAATGGCAGGGTCTGTGCTTTCCATGCCAAGAAGCCACGTGGTGAGGGTAAACCATGATTTTTATTAAGAAAACCTTCAGTGATAAACAGGCCTTCACACTCCATGTAGAAAAGTGAAAATATCCTTGAAGTGTTGTGTTCAATGGAAGAGTTTTAAATGCAAATTGAGGGGGATGAGTTGCAGCGTTGGAGGCAGCTCTAAGCTGGGATCTGCTTTATTCCTGCAGCTTTGGAGGTGACACTTGGAGGGGCCACTCTGGGGAGCTTGTGCCTCTGAATGCCCAGCAGGTTGCTGTGTCCATCACTCAAGGGTGCTGCTCACATCTCTCTGAACCTCTGGGTGTTTCTCATGTGTGACAGCAGATTGTGTTGCCAACATCCTACAATAGCATGTGCTTGGTCATAAAGACACAGATTTGCTGCTTTGTTCAGTAATAGATTAATGTTCTGGTGCATATATGTTGTATTAAAGATCAGTCTATTAGCTCGTAACCATGGAGATAAGCAATTTGCATATATGGAAACTCTTTGGGTTCATTTGTGCCTAGTGCCTATATTTTATTAAGAAATAGATCTTTACAAACATTATTATTAATAAATATTTTTGTTAACGCTATTTTCTGCTAACTGAGAATAATTGGCCTAATTTGTGAAAACATGGAGCTGATTAAAAATTAACTACTGAAAATAATGTAGCTTATTCTTAGACTCAAGTGAGGTTGCTAAAACTGTCAAAATTAATATATTAATAGTGTTAAACTTTATCAGTAACATACAATTAAGATTTGTAATATTGTTAGTTCTGACAGATTCTAATTGCACTTTATACTTTGTTTTCTAGTGGCGGTGATAAGGTATGAAAGGTACAACCACACATTAGTGAAAGTGCTAATTATATTATGTGTATTTACACATTCCTTTCCTATGCTAATGTGTTTATATGTGTTTAGGGAATACATATAAAGAAGGTTTTTGAGATTCTTTGCATGCTTTAGTGAATAATAAATTTGAACAAGACACAATCCAAAATTAATTTTAAAAAGCAAAGTTTTGCTAATGGTGCATATACAATGTTTGATTAAAAAGACTCAATCTAGAAACCACCAGTCACAGTAACAAATGGCAATTAGACTGTAAACAGTGCGAGTAGAATACTAACAGTATAATTCTTCATTATGTTGGAGTCCCACCAGTTCTATTCACCTGTAGCTCTGTATCTGTTAGTAAATACCAGCCTGGAACCTGTCAGCAGAATGAAGAATAGTATCACATTATTACAGGTTGTAACCAGAATAATTACAAACTCCCAGTCCTGTTTCAGCTGGAGTTTCTGTTGTTGTGGCTCTGTTTTATGTGTGGCATGGCCCAGTTTGATGTGCGGGGTAAGTGCTGTGAGTGGCAGGGGGGAGCAGCCCAGCTCTGCCCTGGCCAGCTCGTGTTGTGCAGGTGGTGGCACGTGTTGGAGCAAGGGTACTGCTTCACAGAATCACAGAATGTTTCAGGTTGGAGGGGACTCTGGAGATTATCCAGTCCAACTCCGTGCCAAGGCAGGCTCACCCAGAGCAGGTGACACAGGAACTCATCCAGGTGGGTTTGGGATTTCTCCGGAGAGGGAGACTCAGTGCCCTCCCTGTGCAGCCTGTCCCAGCACTCTGCATCCTCAATGCAAAGTTCTTCCTCATGTGATTACTCCTCCCCTTATTTTCATCTAGATATTAAAATTGTTTGTTTGTCACAGTATTTCTGCTGTAGCTAGAAATAAGCTTTCTAGCTCATTTTTTCCCTATTTTATAATGATAAGCACTGTGTTTGTACCTCTTTATAAGTTCTGTTTGCTGCTTCTGAGATTGCTTCTGTGTATGCTCAGAGTATCTGAGGGCAAGTTTTCATCAGGTAGAGTATTCTGAAGACAACTACCTTGCCTAAATACTTTCAAGCCCGTTTGCCCACCACTGGTGTTAGGTCTGTTATGCTTCCAATCACACCTGACCATCTTAGGTAATTGAAATCTCTCTTTTTTTTCAGATACCAATAGTATTTTAATTTCATATAGCTCACTGGGAGTTCCAAAATGTGTTTTAGAAGCTGCATAAGTATGCAGGTATTTATCTGCTCCAAGCTCCTGATGGCTGTGGCTGGATGGGTGGCAGTATCCACTGTGATTTACAGCTACCTTTGGCATATCTGCTCTGCATTGCCATTACATCAGTAAACACATAAATTTACCCTAAAGTAGGAAAAATTGCTTAGATATTAAACTTGCTTATAGAGTTTATGAAAGTTTGGCTCAAATGGCTGAGTACTGCTAAAAATGTTTCTGCTGTGCTAGTACCTAAAACATGCTGGCCCTGAAATGAAAGGAAGATTTGAAAGGATTTTCTTCTGATAATTTTTTTTCTTGAGTGCAAAGATTGTCTCCAGATCTCAAAGTGAAAACTTGATTCTTTAATTAGATTTTATCCACTGGTGATTGCTGGTGATATAAATGATACAAAATCCTCTTACTACATTAACTGCTTTTCTGTTTGTTGTACTTAACAAACCTTCAGAAATGACTGGATTCAGCAGAGCATCCATTTAGAGCAACTCCACATGGTTACTGACATAAGGGACTGTCCTGGCAGCAGAAGGTTTAATGTTGCCATATAAATTCAAGATAGGCAGCAGGAAAAAGCTATCAGAGCACTTTGTAGCTCAGATCCTGCTCAATATAAAAGAAATAAATATTTTTATTGAAGTAGGACTATTCTGACTCACTGGAGAGGTACTGCAACACAGAGGAGTTAGAAAACCCAAATACCCGGGTCTTAAGAATTGTCTTTCAACTACAGATCTTGAGGCATTTATGGAGTAAGTGCAGTTATCAGCATTTTGTGCAGGAAGAGAAAGAGATTGGGAAATTCCATCACTGGCTGCAGAGGTTGTTAAACAACTCAAAAAGTTGAGACATTTTATGATCAGCAGTTCCAAAAACATTCATCAGGGAGTATTCAAGGAACTGCTTAAGAATGTCTCTGGACTGTTAATGTTGGTTTTTATTAATTGATACAGCACTGGGAATGCAGATACTGTGCCAGAATTTTAAATGGGGATGGCTTCATAATTACAGGCCTTTCAGCCTGGTGCCAATCTCTGGCAAAATAATGGAAGACTGATATGGGATATTATTAGCAAAATAATCAGGAATAATGTAATATATGACAGTTCTTATTGGTTTAGGGAAAATATATCTTGTTGGACTAACTCAATAACTTTCTTCTGATATATGAGGTTTGGTTGATGAATGTTGTAGTGCTGATGTAATGGACTTTCTTGGGGCATTTGTCATGGTACCACACAACCTTTGATTAAGGAAGGAGAATAACGCAAATTCAACTGGGCAACATATTATAAAGACCCAAAACTGCTTATCTGGTAATCTTAATATGCAAATTGGGAACTATTATCCAGTAGACTCCCTTAGGGATTGTTGGTTCATGCTCTGTTTCCCATTTCTTTTAAAAACTGGGAAATTATTTAAAAAATAATTAATGGTAAATTTATGTAGATGGAATAAATTTGGGGACTTTGGAAATAAATGTGGTGCATGAAGTGATTAATAAATCATATATACTTCAATAAAACCGAAGGTAAACCCCTGTCTTTTGAAGGGCAAGGAGTTGGACTTTGATGATCCTTATGGATCCCTTCCAACTCAGGCAATTACATGGATCTATGATTCTAAATTATATTTGCAGGATGAATGACTGACCTGAGAAATAACAACTGAAAGATATGTGGGAGATCATGATAGATAATTGGGGGAATGTAGGGTTTTACTGTCACACCAAAGGCCTAAAGGTGGCCTAAAGGGAACTTTCCAGCAGTAATGGTGGAGCTGTCCTGTGTCAGTGGTGATGTGATAACTTCACAAACAGCTGAGACCATGTGAAGATGCAGATTCATGTGTCAGAAAGGAGTGCAGAGTTGGTGAAGGCTTAGGGAATGATTAATGGACTGGACATTCTGTACAGCAAGATACTCAAGCACTTGAACCTATTTAGTTTAAGCAGAGATGATTTGTCCCAGCCTGTGTCTGTATAAGGCACAGAATATGAGGCTGGAAAACTTCGACATAGAACTTACAGGGAAATAAAAGAGTGTAAAGTTGGAAGTTAGGCAAAGGTAGACTCTAGGTGCACATTCCTGTAATAATGGTAATAAACCACTAGAATTGTTTTTAAAGGATCATTGTGGGTTCTCTACCTGGAGTTTTTAAAAGCAAGATTCCTTGGGTTTTATTTTTTCTGGAAAATACCTTCTACTTCAAGCAGGAATTGATTTAAACTGAGCCTACAGTTGTGTTATGGGAACATTGTGTTGTGTTATTGATCATTGTGTTATTGATCATTGTTAGAACTGTTTTTATCATTTCTAAACTGATTAACTTGAGTCTGCCTAGTGGGGCACTGACAGAATAGTATCTGTTCCTACTGATTCCCAGCCTAGGGTATTATCCTCTATACTACACAACTTCCTACTAAATAAGAGAAAGGATGGGATTTTTAAATATATGGGTTTTTACACATGCACATACATGAGAGAGTCCTGCTTCCATGCTCAGAGTGGGAGGTTAAAGGGAGCTCTTTCCCCAGCTGTGCACCTTGCCCAGGGTCAGTTCTGAAGCTGTACTTTGTGCTGGGTGAGTGTAGCGGAGTGGAAACCCCACCCAGGGCCAAGCTGAGCCTCAGTCTGTTGCCTCCAGACAGCTGATGTCACTCTGGGAAGGCTCTTCTTGGAAGCCAGGGCTGATCTCCCACATGCACCCCATATCAAATGAAGAATGTGCTTTCCTCAGGTCCCTTGGAGCCATCAAAGCTTTTTTCATTACAATTTTTGGCTTTCCTATGCTGTGCTGGCTCCCAAGTCATTACTTTCCTCTGCTGAGCAGGAAGTTTTGTGTTTCAGATGCTTCTTTTTCATAATGTGTGTTCAATTTCAACCCCTAACAATATTTTTTATTAATGATGAGTCTTTCTTTTTTTTTTTGTTTTGTTTTTTTTGGGTTTTTTTGGGGTTTTTTTTGTTTGTTTTTTTGTTTTTGGGTTTTTTTGGGTTTTTTGGGGGTTTTTTTTGGTTTTTTTGGTTTTGGGGTTTTTTTTTGTTTGTTTGGGTGTTTTTTTTTTTGTTTGTTTTTTGGTTGTTTTTTTTTTTTACTGAAATACCTCTGTTGGTTAAATAATTCCTGTCACACAGATCAGGAATTGTTTGCTGACACACAGGAAACGTTACTGCCTAAAAGGGAGGCTATAAGGGAAGACTCTCCTGAGACCTGTTTTTGTGGGATCCTGAACCTGTGTCTGTCCCACCAGCTCAGAAAGCCAAATCCTTCTGTCCTTGCTCAGATTTTTGGATATGAGAGGTGCTCTGAAATTTTTCCGTGCAGCTGGGCCAGTTCCGGAGTGATTCAGTGTCACTCCTCAAGTCATTTGGCATTCTTTATGTTTGATGTGGTGTCATGTGGAGAGGCAGCACAAGGATCTCTGTATTTTACAGTGTTTCACAGCCAGAAAGGCAGCCATGCAGAGGAGTTTGTGCATCACCTCACTGATGAGAGAACAGATCCCCATTTGAGTCCAGCTCGGGCTGGTGGAGGGAGCTGTGAGGGACACCTGCCAAGAGAAAAGCTGCAGGGTCACCAGTTATGATAATACACCAACTTCAGTTATCTTTCCTTCTGCTGTTGCAAAAATGGCAAGACAGGATTAATAGCGAGGAAGTAACTTTTAAATAGCAGGAGTTTGTAAATGTCAGACTCAGCATGTCAGACTAGCCTGCCAAAAACAAATTCTGCTGCATTTTTCTTTTAGGGTTTTCTGTCATTCACAAATAACCTGTGTTTCAGGCTCATTATTCAATGGTTCTAGGCATATTCATAAGAGAGAGATTAATTTTGACTGCAGAGGGGGGAAAAAAGGCATCTTTTTTTCAGTTGCTAACAAAACAGTTATCTTAACATATTGGGATGTGTAGATGGTAGCAGTCAAAATTTGACTGGGGTTCTTTGACAAAGAGAGAATGAAAAGCTCACTCTGGATTTTAAAGTTCTTTAAAGAATGTACATCAGCAGCAATCAGGTCTAACAAGCTGAGGTAGGGTGAGAATAATCATTTACATCTTACACTTATGTGAGAAATGTCTCTGTAGAACAAGTGATTAAAGAGCACCACCGGGCTCTGAAGTCTGTCTTTTGAAAAACTGATTCTTTGAAAGCTGCCTTCTAGTTTGTCAGTGTCAGGGAAACCGGTTTTATTTTAAGAATTCTTTCATGGCTATATGAGAATATAAGACTCCAGTGCAGGGGAAATATTTTTATTTTGGCTTTGGGCCAGTTTGACTGCCTGTCCCGAATGTCAAGGACAGAATAAAAACCCCACTGGGCTAAGAAGAGGTTATTTTCAAAGCAAACATGGCTGATACAGTAACACAGACTCAGAGAAAGACATGGGATTTGCACTTACAGATCTCCTGGTGTTTTGTAAATCTAATCCCAAAAAATAAGCCCTCCTCATTACAACCAACTATGTAAAAGAGATTCTGCACAGCTGTGCAACTGAATAAAGCATAAAAATAAAGTTTTAGAGGACAATTGTTACAAGTTTTCACTGTTTGCTTTTTTTTTATTTTTAAAGTGAATATTTGATTCTCAGTAATGATGGACTTTCATAGTTTTCAAAAAGAAACACTTCCTCACTTTGTCAGGGATGTTACCTGGTCATGTAAGCTGAGGGCTTATACCAGGAATTTATCTAATCTTTCCTAGCCCTGCTTCTCTTCAAACTTATCACTAACACAGCCTTCCTACTGCTGCTTTCTCAGTTGTAATCTGGGGCAGAGGTGTGTGCATGGCATTAGCTGCACATGTCCTGGGGCCAGCAGAGAGTTATAAACTCTGATAAAAAGCTGTTACTGACAACTCCTCTTAATGGGGGATTTCACATTCAGAAAGTAGCATGAGCAGATGTGATCAGGAAAAAAAGCAGCAATGACTAACAGATACAAAAGCACAGAGCTAGAACCATAAATACAAACAAATCATTGTGTTGTGCTGGCTTTCATCATGACAGACAGCCTTTCACTACAACAATACACACACAGCAATAAAAGCTGGAAAATCCTGGAGCAGATCCTCAGCAGGGATAAATTTTCACAGCTCCATGACAACAGCATTGTGATAATTTATACCTGACAAAGGCCTGCTCTTTACAGAACAACTCCACCTCTTTCAGAGTGGAATTCATCTTTTTTCAGGGAGGTTTTTACCTTCCCTGGTGTGGGCTTAGCAAGTAAATCCTGCACGAGGGGCTGGAAGGCAAATGGGTCTTGTGCTGCTCTGCTGTATCAGGGTATTTCACCTGCTGTGTTGTTGCATTGTTCAGATGAACGATTTGGCCTCCAAAGAATTCCTAATAGGAAAGGCTTTGCTAACTAATGTGCAAGTCAGCTGGTGTCCCTTGAGATGCTATAATTAAGATACAGCAGATGTTGAAACTTTTCTTCAGAAGGTACTAGTGATTAAGATATCATGTGTAGTAGACATATGCATTTGCTTAGATACAAGGGAGAAAATAGGGATTATGTGAGATCTCTGTTTCATGAGGCAAGGAGGAGGATGCAGTGTGTGCTGGGAGATTTGTTTAGACAAGCTCATGGCAAAAGAATTAACTTGGGAAGTGTCTGGCTGATTAAGAGCAAAAACGCTGCTGACGTGTGGAAGCTGGAGGGCACGTAGGGAATTTGTACTTTGGCAAAAGAACTACTTGAAAGGTCCAAGGAGGAGACAACAGCCTAATTTTTTTAATGCATTCCCCTTTACTCACTTTATTTGGATTGCTGCATATCATCCTGCTTTGCTCTGTAACCAAAAGAATAGATGGAGGCACTTTGCAGAAGAGTTTGGGTCTTGTGTTTCTCTCTCTGCTTTGGAAGCTCTCAAATCTCTTGTCCTTCTCTGAAGTATGGAGTAATTTCATCTGAATTTTTTGCTTTCTTTTCTGTTTTACTGCTTGTCTGCCATTTCCTTTTGCTGAAGATACCTTGCCTAGTGTGCTTCTGCTCCTTGTGACAGGGTACCTCTTTCTGTTGTGCTAAAAATCCTTCCAGCAGCTGATTCTGGAATACTGATGTTCCAGTCTCAATGCCTCTTCATAAATCAGAGCAAGGAAATTGCTGCTTAAGCATTGTTTATGCAAACTTTGGTTCAGAAACTGAGTGGTGTTTCTGTTGAGGATTCAGAAAATGCACTTAGACTGTATAATATTGAAGTCTTTGCTCCAATGATGGAAAAAGAGACTTTAATGTGTTCCATTAAAGCTTCACAATTCCCCTCCTAGTAACAGATTGTGTTATCACCCTACGAGAACTGTGAGGTGAGTTAATGGTGGTCAAAGTATCTGCTGTATCTGCATCTCAGCTTTCTTACATTGCTGGCATGTTAGCTCTGCTGTCTTGCCTAAATTCCAGGAAAAAAAAAATTCATGTTCTGCCCACTTTAATTGTAGCTTCTTCGGAAGCATTCAGCACTCCATCAGCTCCCCTACTTATCCTGAATTTCTGATCCAAGCTGTTGAGTTACTGGGAGCTGTGAGGTTTTCGAGCTCTGGTTGTGATTCCTACATAAAATCTACAAGTTCATTTTCACAGCACTTAGGACAAAAGGCAACATATGAGTTATTCCTTCCCAACACAGCTGTGTAATTTCAGGTAAAAATCTGAAGAACTAAGGGCAGCTAAGTGAATGTTTCTGGGAGCTCTGTTGGCACTGTGCACTCAGTATGCTTTTATATGTGCGAGTTGAAGTAAATAAATTAAAATATTTTCAGAGCTAAAAAACATTTTAAAAATAACATGACAAAATCACCTGTAATCTCTTCGAAGTGTGAGCTGCAGTTCAATAAAGTGTCACTCTTCTAACTAGTATAGCAAAAATGCTTTCAATTCTTGTAATATTTTTCTCTTAAGCACTGCAAAACATTTTAGAAGTTTTAGAAGTTATGGATTATCATCTTCATTTGAGAGAGGAATGTACTGAATCTCAGAGGAAGGTTAAATGAATTGGAGGGGAAATTTCGAAGTACTGATGACATCAGTTTTGAAATAATTTTCTTTCTGAAATGTAAAATCATTTGTCATTGAAGCAAAACTGTTCCCAAAATATGACCTGCATTTTTGAAAGGGAGTCAGAAGAGGGTTTATAAAAACCCAAAAATACCTAAATATCTTAGGTATGACTGAAGCCATTTCTTTAGGCTGGGGAGTGATCACTTAATCACTTCCTGCAATCAATAGTTACAACCAATTCTTACTTGGCCCTTTTGTAGAAACAGAGCTGTTAATAGAAATAAAAGATGATTAACACTTTCCTTTAAAAACATGAGTAGAGATAAATTTAATCTGTATTGTTACCTCTTGAGACCGATTTTCCTTTGGTTTAGTTTTTTGGGTTTTTTCTTTAACCAGATTATCATAATGGGGTTCTGACCTATAACTGAGTCTCTTAAGCTGGAGGGAAAAGTTTCTGGTTTTGTTTGCCCAAAAATGCAAAGCTGAATGACTGACAGAAGAAATACATCTTGCCTCAAACCAAAGATACTCCTTGGTTCAGTCAGGAATTTAATAAAGGGGTAAAAATGTTGAATTTTAGCTTCAAGATCAAGTAAATTGCATTCATTCCTCCATCAGCTTTGAATTTTTAAATCTTAGTCACAAAGGGAAGGATATAATTAAGAAGAGGATACTTTATCCTGTATTTTCAGTTTCTGTAGACTTTTCCTCTAGCTTTGCTCTGTGGCCTTGTACTTCCTCTGTAGCCAAAATGCTGCCACAAAGTGAATTTCTTCTAATAGGTGACCTCCTCTTTCTCTTCTTGTCCACATTTTAGTTTTATTCACTACATTAACATGCTACAAAAATTCACATCTTCAAGTGGTTCTTCTGTAAGGTGCCACAATGTCCTGCTGGGGTCACAAAGCAAAGCTGACACTGAGATACATTGATCTTTGTTGGAGAAAAATAAGGAAAATAAAAAACAATAATGTGGTTATCTAAGTCACTGATGAGGTTCATGTAGTGCTGTGCAACTGAACAACTGATATGAAGATATCATCAGAATCAGAAGCAAATGTTAGAAAGATCAATTCTTTCTCTAGAAAGAAGAGCACAATTACATCATATCTGAGAATAAATGTGGGAGGTTGGGAAATTTCTTTTCCCTCTTACTGGTGACACTGGCGTGTTTTATAAACTTAGAACTCCCTTTCTCAGAGGGCCTTGATGTGCCTTTAAATTTAACTCCTGTTTCAGACTTCACGGAAAATGGGCACACCTGAAAGCCCCTCTAGTTTTGATAAGGAGCTGCTCTCCTTGGTCTGAGAAAAAAGCCAGCTCTGCTTCTCATCCTGGATGATTGTGGCTGTAACAGCATTTGCCACTGGTTTGTCTGTTTTAATGTTGAAAACTTCAAGTACGTGGGGCTTCCACGTCTCAGAAGTTACAGAATTCAAGCTTATTGAAAACCTGAAATGCTTAAACAAAGAACAAGATAATTTAGACAGCTGGTAAAGGATTTAACTTCTGTTGTCACAGGACGAGCTGTTCATGAACCAATGTAAAAAGAAGGGTAAAAATCAATTCTGCATGTTCATGCAATTCTTCATCTTGTTGATTGGCATATCAGGACTTTAATGAGATGTCTCTGGCACTCAGACATGGAAGGAATGAACAAGTTTAAAGAGCTATAAGTTATATTTATAGACCTATAGTTCATATAAGCCAAATATTCAGTGTGTGCTGGTGAGTTTCATGTAAAAGAACAAAGAATTTCGAGGTGATGCTCTGCAATGCAGCTTTGGGTCGTGGTCACTTTTCAAGTCCTTGATTCAGATTTCAGTGAGCAGCTGTAAGGACAGATCAGCATCTAAGCACACGTTAGACTGTGGTGGAAACATCAGCTCTGCTGTGCTGAAAGAGTGGAGATCATGGAAAGCAAATGGATCAGGGCTTTACACAGATGAGGCCTGTGTTGGCCAGCAGTGGCTGGGATGGTTTGTTAACTTTTCTGCTGGTTGTTCTCTGATGTAACATTCAAGAACATTTCAAAGCAGAAGAATCCACATCCTTTTGATCATAAATCCTGAGCTTTTCTGGGCAGGGACCTGGAACATTTGCTATTTTGTGAAGAATGAGGAACACATGGTCCTTTGTAAATAATAAATGATAAAAATAAAGCATGAGTAACCGGGCTGTAAAAAGAGAGCAGAAAATGCATTCAGAAATATAAACTACAGGACCAGGATCCCTGAATGAGTTATAATTTATTATTTGTTATTTAACTTTAGAGTTTTAACTCCTAAACATAACTACTTAGTTGCTAAAGGAAGGACTTCTACAAAAATTAATTTAAAAAAAAATTAAAATGTGGAACTTCTGTTAATATTTGGCAAAAACTGGAAACAATTAGAAAGAGGGTAATGAGAAAAATACAAAATGTGATAAAATAGAATTTGAACAAAAGAATAAAGTTTGAGTTCTGTCTACTTGCAGCTTATCAGTAAAATTAATGAATTTTTGTGGGATGTGGAATACTCTGTGATTATCTTCTGAATAAGACTGAATGTCTCTGTCATAGGAGATGCATTTAATAAAAGTTTTTCCACATATTAAAATGATGTTTTGAGCTGTTGTTAGAGTATGCCAAGGGTGGCATAGGGATGAGACTAGAATATGTTCAGTTATTATGTATTTTATAACTCTTATTTTTAAGTTTATTTTCCTTTCATTTGTAAACTAAGAAATTAACTTCATAAAGTATTCTCTGGCAGGTCAGGCTTATGTGATAGAAGAATGGTGACAAATTTCTCCTTGTTAAAGATATATTCCAGGTGAAGGCATACAGTTTAGGCATTTTAATGTTTAAAATTTTTTCTCTAAAGTAAAACCATTTTTGTGTTTGAGGATTTTAATTTTTTTGTTTCTTCACAAAGAGCAGAGTTCTCTGTAGAACTGGCATCTTTTATTGCAACTTCAAAATGAAATTCAGAGACTCCTGTCCTGTAAATATTTTATATAACTGTAGGACAGAACTGATCCTGCCCATGAATACCAAATACACCACTTATTTCTTTCAGTAGTCACATCAACCATTTTTTCCTTCCCATGCTACTATGTAATATATATTTTCAGGATCATATTGTAATAATGTCATGATAAAAAAGAATACTGATTTCTTAGACAACCTTTTTACTATAATAAATCTGGCTTGCTTTTCCAAGTCCAGCTCTGAGTTCCAGCCTCTGAGCGATCCCAGGAGGCACAGAGCTCCAGAGACACTGCTCTGAGAGACTTCCATGTGCCACTTCTGTGTCTCCACTGTTTATTTCCATGTACTTTAGAAAAATAGGACAGGAACTCAACAGTATGAATCTGGCTTCCTGCTCTTTCAGTAACCCCTCATCTCTCTGTCTTACCTCAAGTGATCCCCATGTGCATCCTTTTATTATCATCTTCTGCACCAGAAAGAAAATTTATTTTAATTATTCTGCTACATCCTATTGACACTTTATATATTTGTCTTCAAAGTCTGGTGATGTGATTTCCATGTGTAGCAAGATGTCATCTCTGGCTGTAAATCTATCTATCTGTCTATCTAGCTATCTAGCTATCTATCTGTTAAAAGAGGAGAGAAAGGGTAAGGAAGAGAGTGATTGGCACTGGGAATAATGATATTTTTTTGTGACAAACTTCAGCACATTATTTATAGGCAAATCTCTCCCATTAAATCTTGACAGAGGGATGTGTCAGCAGAATTTCCTGTACCCACAAACTGATCCATACTACAAGTACCCCATAGCACCTGATGATTCTGAAGGCAGGGAACAGTGCAGTGATGCTCTTTTTCTTGTAGAAGTTCCCTGTGCAACTTTTGGAACAACATCTTTAAGAATATTGCCAGCAAACTCACTATATTTGTATGCTCATACAAAACCATACTAATGGGAGAGAACTGCTTTGTTCCATGAAAAGCACTTCCAGGTAATGCCTTTACTCACAGTGACAGGCAGTCGTGATGATCCAGAAATAATTCTCAGGACTGTAATTTTTTTATTTTATTTTATTATTTTTTTAACAATTAGCTGGAGTCTGCAGAATTCTTTGCTGAGGGTTAGAACCAGAAAAAGCAGAGCTGACTAATGGAGCAGTGTGTGAGAAGTGATATAGAGGTCATCTACCCATGGAGCACTAGAAAATGGTGCTCCACATTCTTTTAGCAGTGCAGCATTTTAGAGAGGAGTCAGGTATTTTTCCACCAGACTATATTTAATATTCCAGAGCATGACTTTTTCTTCTGAGTTTGAAATGTCTGACTATGGGAGATATTTGGATATTTCACTGTCTCCCACCTAAAGCTGGGAACACTGAGAATGTGCAAACCCCTTGGCAGCTGCTGCCATCTGACAGGAGGGTGCTTGACTCGAGTGTGTGATGGTCAGTGTCAGAGATGAGCAGTGGCAGACAGTGAAATGGGCCTGCAAAGTGATGGGGTTGATTTTCAGTCCAGTCCTTGCCTACAGCTGGTTTTTCTATTTTATTTTAACCATGTACCATGGAGCTGGGGTATGGCTCTTCTCACTGCTGGGAAAACTGGAAGGATAGACCCTAAGAGCTTAAACAGAAGGTTGCCTTGGACTGTGGGAAAGTTTCAGGGAGCTGTCTGGGTGTGCTGGTGGATTTTAGAAGGTTTAATGAGCAAGAATCACTATGACAGCTATTTCAGTCATAGACAGGCTTGCTCTTTACACCTTACAGCCCCAGAGCTGTACCCAAAATAGGTATTTGCATGTTCCAGGCAGGAGGAACATTTGAGTTTGGTGATGAGGTGAAGGGCTGTGTTTTTTGTCTGTTTCTCTGATTTTCTGCTGCAAAGGGATGAGTCCTGCTAGGCCAATGGCTCTAGCAGTGTCCCGTTCCCCTGCTTGGTGATAATTGCTGATAATTCCCATGCTAAGGAAATGAGTAATAAAACACAGGCTGAAAAAGGCAAATTAAATAAAAATTATGTCTTTGGGGCAGTTCTAGCCAAAAGACCAAAAAATTAAATGTGTGGGACCTTATTAGGGAGCTAACTCATATTACTCTCTTTCTTGCAGTGCAGGGACACAGAAATCAGATATGAACTAGATGTTAAATTAATGAAGGTTAAAGCCAACAGTTTTAGCTGATCTAATTTTCCATTGCATAATACAGAAAATCTCTCTTTTGGGGGTTTCTTTTGAAGGTGAGCAAGGGAAGTGGAATGAGATGTGTCCCTGAGGTTTCTGAAATGTCAAACTTCGAAGGCTTCATATACATTCCTCTAAGATGTACAATGGTATAGAGGCTCTTTCTAGTAGCAAATACCAGAGGATGTGAATGAAAAGTACAAAGTTTTGTTAAGTAACTAAAAGTTAAACAAGTGTTCAAACCTAAACAAAGACTGAAATTGCAGAAGAGTGAATGTAATTAATGGGAAGATCCTGCTCTGTGATATGAAGTACAAAACCAAATCTCATGTTATTTCATGTAAACAGAACAATGAAAGATGAATGAATTCAACCATGAAAGTCAGGACATAGAATTAGAGATGAACCAGAGTGGAAAACTGGAAGGAAACACAATAGAACACAAGTGAAAAGTGATAATAAGCAAATATAGTCAACAGTATAATGGTTCTGAACTAAACAGAATCTGGAAGGAGACAGCCTGGAAACTGCAGTAGGTTTCAAATTCCTTTTCTCTGTGAAGGATGTGACTAATACAATAACAAAGATGTTATTTGAAATGATTAAGATTCTAAGGGCAAGTCTGTTTTGTAATCTGCCTCAGTGTTTACTTGTTTCTGCAGAAGCAGAAATTCCAAGCAGTGCGGATTCCAAGCAACCTGTGCCATGAGCAGGAGACCCAAGCAAGTGCAAATGTTGTTATCAATGTTAACCCAGCATTGTGGCTCTGAAAATGCTGTGCTGAGATGCTTTAGCAAAGGGGCCAAGGAACATTTCTGGGGCTGATTATGGAGTAACTCAGTCAAGGCAAGCCCTCTCCTAATCAGCTCTGTTAGAGACAGACTAAGGCCCTGCATTTTATGGTTTTATAGAATTATCTTTTCAAGCCAAGAGCATGAGAAATCAGACAACCTATTTAACACATGCTAGAAAACCTCATTTAATAATTCCTGTATGTATGCTGCCTACAACTATATAAGTATAAACATATATGATTAAAGCCTGAAAGTAGTTCTTTGAAAATAACAGGAGGAGGAAGAAGCCAACTGCAATCCTTGACTCACAGGATTGCTGTGAGCCATCAGTCTGGTGCATCCATGAAACAAAGTAAAGAACAACTTGAGATGTATGTCAGGCTAGAAATCTCCAGTAGAACCGTGACAGAAATGTCATTTTATAAGGCATTAGAGAGATTTGATTTGGAAAATCAAGAACAATTCTTATCACTCAGGTTAAAAAAAAATGGCTCGCAGGCAATATAGATATCTTTGTTTTTAAAAGGAGGGCAAAAAGAACTGAGCTGCCAAAATGAAGATGAAGTGTTGCCATGGTTATAACTGAAGCTGCTCTGGACTGCTGTTCATCTTGGAGTTGCAGCATTAAAGCACCATGAAAGAACTGTCCTCTACTAAACTCAGCAGCATCACCAGCCAAGCCAGAAAACACCATATACAGAGATGTGAGCTACATACAAATACATTTTGCTAGCATTTTTTTGAGTTATAGTGGATAGCTTCATCACTGGCTATAATTACTGTTCCCTTCTAAATCTCTGATTTACCTTCAACCACTTATTTGATGTAATCAGTCCTTAAATAAATGCAATTTGCTTCATTATTTTTTTCATGCAACTGAGTATGCACAAAACAGGTTCACACACAGACCAGAATATGCAATAGCCCTGCATTAGGACACTTGGCATTGGCAGAACTTTAAAGCTGTTCAATACTCAGTAGCTCCTTTTTGTGACAAAAACATGGTAGGAGGTTTGAAGACTTCTAAAAAGCCTGTATTTTTCTGAAAACAGACAAAATTTGAAAAACTGCTGCAAGTCTCTTAAACTTTCCAGTTCTTAGTTTCCTTGTCACTTAAATGGAGTCACAATTTATGAAGTTTACTTTACAAAAATTTTTTGGCTCCAGTGGGTCTTCACTTACACTCAGAATTAGACAGGTTCTGAACAAGACCCAGTGATTAATGTTTCAAGAAAAGAAATAATTGCCAAGTATTATTAATTTAATTTCTGTACAGTATTTATAGGCATTTTTCCTAATTCTGAATCAGAATCTCTTTTCATATAGAAAAGCTTTGCAAGAGACAGAGGTAATGACATACTTTGCATGCATACCTTCTTAATGTATGCAAATTATTGTGTTTTTAGAAATCATACACAGCCACTGCAATCTTACAAACCCCTACAAATTAAAATGAAAGAAAATTACTTTAAAACAGCCTTGTTCGTTGAGCATTTATCTTTCTACTAGACAAGAATATAAAGTAAAAAGAAACTCAGAAAAGCCAGAGGCATGAGCAGAACTTCTTATCACAACAAATGATCCAACTGCTTATGAGATGCTAGTTCTGAAAATCAGTGAATAGTGACAATATCTTTTAAGAAGATTGCAGCACTCAATATGAAGTTTTCTTATCTTCCTGAGGACAAAATCCTGGCTCTTGGTAAAATCATTGAGAGTTTTGTTAATGCCTCTAATGAGAGCACGATCAAACCTCAAGAGCCCAATTTGAAAGCGTATTAGCTTTCCTGAGCGGTGCCGTGAACAAGTTCAAATTAGTTGCATCACACTATGGAATAAAAATCCCCACTTGCTTTTGTCTCTTTGTGTCTGTGCATGCATGTATGAAGGAACTTTCAGTTCTGTAATATATAATATGTTTTCAGTGCAAAAACTGGCGTTTTGAGCAGCAAGGGGAACTGGCTCAGCAATCAGTTCAGTTCTCATTTGACAGCCAATGGTTTTTTGTCAGTTTTAGCAGGCAAAAGTGCCACAGAGCAGTTTATTGTTTCTTTTATGCATAGTTATCATTTGTGGAAGCTGTACTTTTGGTGTGGTTTATCTGATTTTATGGGAGGAGGATGTGGGTCTGGCTTCTGTTCTTGTTGCTTCTCTGTTTATGCGTGGATAATATAATCTGAAACGCAACCGAATTCAAAAAACTAACTTCATATATTTGGATATGTATGGGACAATGAACTAATTGCTTTATTTTCAGAAGGCTCTTTGAGAATTTTGAGAATTAATTGGAAAAAAACTTTTCAGTGAGGACAGCATTGCTTGAAGGCATGGAAGAATCACAGAGATACTTCTTAGTGTCTACTGTTGTAGAGTCAAAATCCTATTTCATATGCCTGATGTTACATAAGCAAGATCTATTTTAGAAAGGCTACAATGTTTTAATATGCAGTACAATGTATGGGAAATACAGAATGATTAAAGAGGGATCACTATTTTGTAAACAAGTTGTGAGTATCATTACAGCCTTTGCAGAAATTAAAAGGTTATATTGCTCTACAGAGTTTTAGGGAGGATGTTACATAACTGCTTAGTGCTTTCACTCTATCTGTCAGTCTGTGTGTGTCTCTTGTTGCATCTGAACAGAACTGATTGGAATATGAACTGATATTTTATGCTTTCACTCTTTTACAGCTATAACAGGGTCTCTGTGGATGGGTGCACGTTGTAATTCAGGGGTCTGGGTGAAAGATTGCTCCTGGCTTAAGGACCATGAAATGGGCATGGATGTATGGAATTGGTTGGTTTGCATGCATGAAAATGCCAGTCAGAAACTTCTCTGGTTTATGCATCATTCTTTGTCCTCAGAGAGGCTTTTTATCATTTGTAATTTCCTCCAGAGGAATGCCCCACATGCATTTCTTAACCACATACCCTGAAGCAAAGAGAGATGCCCAAGAAAGAATGGGAATCTTGAGAAATGCTGAACAGGTCCAAGCTTTCCAGGAACTCTTTTTCTACATGGGGAAATCCTGCAGATTTTTATGGTTGCTTTCTTTCACCAGAACAACATCCACACCCTTCTGAAGCTGAATACCAGGATATTTAAGTGGGGCTGAACTGCTGCAGACAGGGGATGTGTGTGTGAGGAGCACAGCGTGCTGTCACTGAAGGCAGGCTGCATTACAATCTGGCTGGTGACCCAGGGCATACAATAACTCTCTGCCATGTACAATATGCTTGTTTCTGGAAGCTTAGTAGCCAGTGGTAATCAGAGCTCAGAAACTGTCATTTTGAAAGAGCAGAGAGTAATTGAAATCTACCTGAGGCTGGTTCACCTGAGGACTATGTGCTTCCACTCCTTCAGCAGCTGAATTCCCAGTGCACTAGGCTGAAATGCCACATTACTGCTCGTGTCAGTGGGAATTACATGTGCAGCAACGAGAAGTCAGTGTTACAAACATGGCTTTTCAGCACGGGCTTCTGGTTTTTGGCGCTTTTAAACCTGATTTTGTATCCATGGACAAAGTTGAAATTTGTTCTGCATGAGTTTCAAAAGCAAGGAAGTAATATCCAGCAGCAAAGGCAGCACACGAAGAGCCAGGAAATTACAGTTCCATCCTGGCTCTGTCACTGATTTACTGCAGTGTTATTTTGGGGAAGACATCCAGCATGAGGTCCAAGTGAGTGCATTCACCTGAATCAGTGATCCTAAACTCCCAGTACAGACTGAACTAGTATAGGCACTGGGTTTAGGGCATCATTGCATTCACCCTAAATCAGATATCTAAATTGTACTGGGTTTCTTTTCTCACAGAAATTAAAGGGTGCTTCAGCATTAGTCTAAAGGTTTTAAAAGCTAGGTGAGAGGGTCACATCTCAGCTCATACATGACATCCACACATATATGATCAGTGAAGATCTACTTGGTTAAATCAAAGAAGTTTTCGAAAGGAAAAAGAACACTAAATTCTCATTTTTCCAGTGCTTGGCCAGTGCTGTAGCATATTTCTGTAATAAAAACAACTAACATTGCAGAAATAGTGATTTTTTTTTTTTATTCTGAGGCAATCACTGGACACTTACATTCTTTATCATCAAGGGCACTAAGTAGTCAATTTTATTAATGCACAATAGATGTAACCTGCCACCAAATTGGAATAGCTACATTTTGCACTCATTTTGTCCAGCTAAATAAGATTTATGGGAACAGAGAATCACGGCTCAGATGTTTACATTATTGAATGTGGATGTATTAGGAAAACAATTTCCAAACTAATTAACAAATGAGTACAATAAGATGAGTAATATTTTAAGTGTGTCTGTGGTTTCAGAATGCAGTTCTCAAATTCCTGGCATCCCCAGTTGTTCTGGGGAAAATTGCTTAAAAAAGTAGGAACTGTAAGTCAAGGCTCAGGTCTTCCAGAGATTCATCTGATTGTATGCCTTGTATTGGTGAAATCCACTGTGGCACAGCCTGTCCCATAAGGTTTGTGTAATGAAAACAAGAGAAGTTTCCACAATCTCATCATTTCCCAAATTTATAGGGACTTTAACAGTTGTGTGGCATATGAATATTCAGGGCTCTTCCCAATGTGTCAGAATATGCTATGAATAATTTATAGCTGTAGACTGAAGTCTTGTCCTCTCAGCTTTGGAAATGTATGCACCAACACAGACACCTCCATTTCCTGCTATTGAAACTGTATCCTAAATATTCTTTGTTCTAAATTGCCAGCTTTGCTGAGGAGGCCCAGGACACCAACACATACATGCACTTGGTGATGTTATAATTGTGGTTATCTAAAGGAAATTTAATGCCTCGTGCAAGTGGTTTTCTGCAAAACCAGATATGCTTGGTCTCTGCAGAAGATAGTAGCAAAGATGTTTGATTCTCTTCCATCAGACATGAACTGGACTGTTTTATTTACATTCTTTTCTTTAGTTCTAGAAATATATTTCTGTTTCATACATAGAAAATCCTGTCTCAAGACAGTATTTAAGTGGGAGGTATTTGTATACTTGTATGTGTGAAAATTGGTGCTGTGCTTTATAATTGAGCTTTAATTGTAATAGGCAACTGTGAGAGTAAAATTGTAGTAAGGTCCTGCTGAGAATAGTCCTGGCCTTTCCTGTTGCTCCTAGAGAATTATATGGATTGTACCATATTTTGTTCTGCATTTAATGTTGGAGTTAATGAAATTTCCTTTCAAAAGAATTTTTCATAGACTTGGTTACAAGGAATAATAGTTTTTAGGACAGAACTAGAAGGATGACCCAGAAGTTTTCTTCCTTTAATAAATGTAACGTAAGCATGATTGCAATAACTTCCAATGCACATAAATTACCTGAGTGTCTGTGGACTATTTTCTTTTCTGGTTATCTCACCTGCATTTCCAGTTGCAATACTGTATTTAACAGGACAGTGGTTTATTTTCAATTCAGGCAGAAACCTGGTAAGCATTGCTGGGATCACAGTTTTATTCTGATAATAGGAAAGAGCAGAATCATCTCAACAGAGTAGTAAATATTTGTTTAGTTGAAGACACAAATGCTGATTTCAGGTGATTTAAGGACAGTCTATTTTAATTTAAAATTAAATAGGTTGAATGAGGATTAAGCCTTTATGTTATTATTCAGATCACTGGGAGTGTGAATACAGTCTAACCTGAAGGCTCAGAACCCATGAGTTAATTAAAATAATAACTGGAATTTTTGTGTTGACATGTTGGGATGCTGCTGAGGGGTAAGTGACTGTGCAGTGTCCAAAGGCAGGGACTGACACAGGCACTGGTTCTGCTGGGGTCAGGCCATGGCAGGAGGAGGCAGTGGAGCCATGGCCAAGCCAACCCACCTGGATTCCAGGTGGGGAAATCCAGCTCATCAACACTCACCCAGGGCGTGCATTCAGCCCCAGGTCTGGGGACATGAAGAGAGAAGTGACCCCAGTGAGGACACACAAGGCTTGCTCTGGCAGTTGTCCCCTGGGCATTACCCAAACTGGGACAGAGCAGGTGCAGCTGGAGCCCCCAGGGAGGATTCCTGAGGATGTTGCTGGGCTTTTCCCTCTGAGAACAGGGCAGCAAGGAGAAGTCCTGCATCAATCAGCCCAGGAGGTGCAGTTACAGCTGCCACAGACTGCTGTGCAAAGCAAGGCTGCAGCCTGAGCGAGTTCCCTGCCTTCCCTGTCCTCCTCTGTGCCGCTGACCTGCTTGGTCCCATGGAGAAGCCAGGAAGGGCAGGGTGGAGGCGCCTCAGCCCCACGTCCTGGCTTGCACTAAAGAACAGAGGAAGTTACTGGAGAAGGGAGATTCATAATCTTGGAGGGTTTGGAACAATTTTACCAGAACTGAGAAAGGAGAACAAGGCTTGTGTGGGAAAGCTCTGACACACATCCAATTTGAGATGTCTGGAGGATCACAGCAGCTTCCTTTGGATTTACCCACGGAATCTGAAGATTGTCTCAGTGTTTTCTGCTACGTGCATATTCCATTTTTATCTTTCTGCTCTCTGCTTAGGAACTTTATTCTACTATCCACTCCCTCTTCTCACTGTTTCTCCTCAGGTTTGCAGTTTTTTCTGTTTTGAAATGCTAAATAAGGAGAAAACTGCTGCAGTATAATTTGTATGTATGAAACTGCTGCTGTATGAGGGGCTCAGTGGTCTGCACAAGGATAAGTAACAAACATTTTGATGAAGAGGAGGAAATCAGTGCTTAATCTCTGACATAATGAAACTATTCCAGTCTGACTTGTGTATTAGCCAGTCTGAAACCCTAGGAAAATATAAAGGAAATATAATACAAATGTGAATTCTGTACATAATGAATTTGATCATTATTGCTTCCAAATTGATTATTGGCTCTCCAGTTGACATTGACTGTAGTTCAGTTGCTGGAATAACACACATCTAACAAGGAAAGAAAATTGAGATCAAAGACTTTGAGACTTGAGGAAACCTGCGCAGATAAGTTTCCTTTATATTGGTACACAAAAATACCTTTCTGTGCTACCTTTAAGCCAGTTCTGAGGCAGATATTACATATTTACTAGAGTGAGCAGAGAAAAACGAAATACTGCATGCCTAAATGTTCACTTTCCTTTCATTTCATGCTTTAAATAGGGTAATTTAGGTTAAAAATTCTGTACAAACAGAGGCCGCATCCAATCAGAAAAGGTTTCCCTGTGTGAGATTTTCTGTAGGCTGCAGATCAGTTTGCCAGTTCTCAGCTGGGTGTTTTTGAGCAGGATCAGAACTGCCATCTTTTGCAGCCCATGACATTTGCAGTGCCTGTGCCTGTGTGGTTTGGGCTGTGGGAGGTTCCCTGTTGGCAGCAGGAACAGCCAGCAGGGCTGGGAGCATCTGCAGGAGGGTGGGCAAGGCTGGTGAGCAACAGCCTGCTCCAAGTCAGCTCATCCCAACAGGAAAAGCTGCTCTGAGCCAGATTCAAACCACAGGAGGCACTGCCTTCCCGTAGGACCCTTCCTTCCCAACCTACTTAGATGATGCTCAAATACAGAATTCTGCCGTCAGACTGCCTCTCTTTCCAGAAAGGTGTGTGCTTCTTTGATGTCTTGTTATCTAATACCCAACCTCATATTCTGGTCTCTGTAGTTAACAAAGCAATCACATTTTAAGACAAAGTTGTTTTCTTAAGTCTTTGTAATATTGACAGTGTCTGAATAAAAGTGGAAGAATTTCTAAATGAGTTATGTAACTGCAGGGATTTAATTTCAAATTCCAATATCTGAGAGACAGTGACTTCTTCTGAAACAATTGTATTTATGCTTTCAATAGAGAGCAGGTGCTCTGTGTGCTCTAAGCCTCAGCCAGGACCCAGTAGATTCTGTCATGAAGAAAGATCTTTTTTGCTTCCCTTGAGTCAGGTCATCAAATATATTTCTGATGTGATGGATCACTGTGGCAGAACGGTTTCTCTATCTTTTTGCTTTATCTGCTGCAAGACACATGTAAGAGAGAGGGCAGGGCAAGGAGAAAACCATAAAAGTGGATGAAAGTAGACTTGAAACTTCAACAAGGGCATGACCAGGCCATAAACTGGTGAATGAAACATAAGAGTGGGTAGATCTGCATCTGGAGCAAGTTGCCACAGGTCAATTTTCATTTCAGTATGTGACAAATTACTGCAGTTGGGGTGATAGCCCCAGAAACTTCAGTTTCTGCAAGTTCCCACACCAACAAGTTCCTTTGCATTGATCCAAAATGATCTGAAACTGGACAGAACTCAAGTATTTTATTTCTGTCATATGGAAAGAAAGTTTATTTCCCTTCTGTCTGCCACAGTCATATAACTCACTAAAAACCTCTACATTTGTCAGCACCCCATGAGTAATATTTACCTTTCATTGAGCGTTGGCACAACTGGGTGGAGCTGTCCAGTGTCCTGCAGGTGTTGCTGAGAGCAGGATGTGTCCATCGGACTGCTGGGACCCCCAGGGGCTCCTGGCATGGCAGGAAAGAAGATCAAAGTGGTGAAATGAAGGCAAACAAACTTGTCTGTCAAATTAATGACACATGCTACGCATGCTTGAGAACCAGACCTTCAGCTCTCATCCTCTTTTGTTTCAAATCTCTTAATTTATGATGGTTTGACAGATGGGAAGGTCACCGTGCAGGTTTTATTCAAGAGGTTCATGCCATGGTAGCTTTTCTGACAAGGGTAATAAGTTGCACTAAGGAATTTGCCAGAAAGAACAAATATGTCTTATTTATAATTAGCTGAGTTCTAATTATTTCTCCTAAATGGGCAGTCAGATAACAGAGTGTAAACATAAAAGTTAGCACAGAATTGCAATTACTGCACAGTGGATATTTTCCCCCAAGCTGTATAATGCTTTCAGGCTTTACCATGGTACAGAGCAAAACCACTCAAATTGGGCAGACCACAAACCTGTCCAAATTTTAAATCATCCATTTTTCCCTGTCATGCAAAGAAATGAAGAGTTCCTTTTCCACACTAATTTACTTCAGGCACTTTGTGTCATGGGAAATGGATCACCAGTGCACAGACCTGGGACTAATAACTGTGAAAAACCCCCTGAGTTTTATCTTCAGCTCTTGGTAGGCTTAATAGACCAAAGCACAAGCAAAACATAATAAATATCAGAAACGAGATTTCTGGTTAAAGAAAGCTGACTGAAACACCCCGTGTACTTGGGGAAGTTCTGCAAGAGGTATTGCACTGGAAAATTGATGAACACTTGAAAAACTGATATCAGCTGTAATTGGTTCCTCCTGAAACCTGGCCTCAGTGATTCCAGGTGTGACAGTGCTGCCAGCAGTGAGATGTCTCTGTGGGTTGCCCATGCACTCTCTCCCTGCTGCTAGAAATGCACTAAGCTGTCTGTCTGTCTTTTCTGGATTTCACATGAATGGAATGTAAAGTTTGCCACTAACCTTTTGCAGTAGGTTTTAGTGGTAGAAGATTAAATGGAAAGGGTTAAAAGCATCCTTAATGGGGCTAGCCAAGAAAACTGTGCATGGATACAGAGAAGGTACCTTGGACAGCAACTCCTTCTCTTCCCATGTGCAGAGTGAGGAAGGCGGCAGCAGCTGGAGAGGATCCAAGGCTGCACCGTGCCAGATGAATGAAGAGGATCACTGAGGGATCAAATGAAGGCTGCTCGTTGTGGGAATTGTGTTAGAGCCACTCTCTGTTCCTTCAGCAGTTGCTTCCAGAGCCTCAGGTAGAAATATTCCCGCAGAGGGAGCTGAGAAACCCTTTTTATTGTTCACCAGCTCTCAGGTGCTTCAGTGCAGCCCTCACGTGCAGACTCACCACACAGATTTCTAAAGGCCTTGCCAGTGCAGTGAAATTTCCATTGGGGGGGTTCTTTAAACTAACCTTCTTTTAATTCTTGGAACTGAGAAAAAATGACAGCTGCATGCATTTAAATTCCTGTCATAGGGGGTGGAAAGTTTGCAAATGGTAAAACCCTTTTAATTTCAATACATTTATACTGTAATAATGACCTAAATAAGCCTCTTCAAAGGATTTAGGGCAGGTAGCTGGAAAAACATTCTGTCATCTACCTTTGATGAGAGCTTCAAGGCAAATAATAAATGAGCAGATGAAGCTTTCTGTGGAAAGTCGTGTTTTCAAACATGTCCAAATAACTTCTTCAGTTCCTGATAGCAGTGTGCTAAAAGCAGAAGCAAATCATTAAAAATAGAGAAGATACTTCCAGATTAATAGGTCTGGCCATGAAAACCATAAAATTTCTCTTGAGAATTGCCAATGGATAAATTAATGATTCAATTTTCAGTAAATTATCATCAGACTTATTTCCCAAGCAGTGAAAATAAAAAAATAAAAATAAAACCTAGAAGAAAGCATTTTTTCTTTTTCTTTCTTTTCTTTCTTTCTTTCTTTCTTTCTTTCTTTCTTTCTTTCTTTCTTTCTTTCTTTCTTTCTTTCTTTCTTTCTCTATCTCTTTCTCTCTTTCTCTCTTTCTCTCTTTCTCTCTTTCTCTCTTTCTCTCTCTTCCTCTCTCTCTTTCCCTTCCCTTCCCTTCCCTTCCCTTCCCTTCCCTTCCCTTCCCTTCCCTTCCCTTCCCTTCCCTTCCCTTTTTTTCTCTGTCCCCGGGTGAGTTTGCAAATTAAATTCAATGATTGACTAGTTAGAGGCACAAAGAAAGATGGCTAGAAAATGTAAGTAAGTGAAGGAAAATAAATATGTTGGATTTGATGAAGCCATGAGTCTACCCAGAATTTCAGTAGGATTTGAAAGAAATCCTGAGGTATTCATGAAGGAGGTCTGATATGTCTTGAGTTACAGAAAGGAGAAACAACTCTCCTGTCAATAACAGCCGGATTGTGGGATGATTGAAGATGAGATATCCCTACCGGGTGTTGCAGAGTGCAGTGCTGCAGGGATTCAAGCTGTGCTGAACAATCTTTTCTGTAGCTTTAGGCAGACTCTCAGACACCCAAATAATAACAGCCAGAGGTTATCCAAGCCCAGGAATAGCTTTAAAACTACTCTTATTTCCTCCTTGAGAGGCAGCATGGTTTTAATTCCTGAAACCTGGGGAAGGATTCAGGAAAGATCAGGCCAAGGAATTGTTTCAGTAGGGGATATTTAATCACCAGCTGTAGAGCTCTAACATATCACTTCTGAGAGGCATTTAATAAAAACAAACAACCTGGTTATGAACATAGGAGATGTATTTACAAGAGATGAAAGGAAGTCATGGTTGGGGCCATTGCTCCTTTTTAATGTATCACATTCAGTTCAGCAGCCCATGCACTAATTACTCTGGTAATGATGTTGTGAAAATGAGCAGGAATTTAATTATAGACAGTTAGTCAAAAGGTCAGAACAGGAAAATGCCCACATGAAAATGCAAATCCATTTAGGTTGAAAAATCAGAAATTCAAAAATTGAGAAAATCAAATTATTCTTGAGACAATGCTGTATTGTAAGAACTTTAGGAACTTGATTGCAAGGGAATTACCCCAACATGTAAAATCAGGTATGTGACTAAGTGTCCTTCTGTTTCATGTCTTGTAGAAATACAGTGCAAAAATATAATCAAAATATTTAGATTTCAATTGGTAGAGCAAGAGCTGTTTAGTTGTGTGAACTGTGCTGATAGAAGGTGAAAGGTTTTCAGAAGAGGAGTGTTCCAAAGGACAATAATTGCTGTCATTACAAAATTTAATCCTGAACCTTGTATTTGTATTCCAGAAATCTTTCGTTGGAGGAAAGGGATGGGGCTGTTTTATAGAAGAGTAAAATCAAGCTTTTGATTTGAGCTGATTGTGAGAGAGACTGTGATAGAAAATTTTTCCTGTATGACTTTTTAGTTCTGTCTCCAGTCAACAGATATTATTCTCCTGCTTTGGAAGTTGTTATTTTGATACATAATAGAACACGTTCTTACCTTAGTTCTGCTTCTGTGGTTTCAGACTTCTCCTGCTGGATTCACAGGAGTCAATTAGAACTGTATTTGCAAAAGTGTATTTTAAATCTGTATTCATACAGTTGTTATGCTGAGTAAAATCCTTGCTCATTTAAAACGACAGAGACTTTTGCTGGTATTTTTAATTGATTCAGGATCCTGTCCCCTGTTACTTCTGTGGAACTGAATCTGGATGATCCAAGTTCCTTCTCACTGAGGAACTGAAAGCCAAGCACTTCATCCATTTCAGGGCTAAGGAAATGTGTTCTCCTTACTAAAATATGGTTTCCCATTCTATGGATGGCTCTATTTTAATACTGACAGCTTTGTTTCATTCCATGATTGAGACGGATTTATTTACATTTTGGGTTCACAGGGGGTTGCTCTAGGCCCCTGAACATCCCTGTGAATGATTGCATCCATTAGCAGGGAAACTATTTATTCATTATTTCCTGAAAGAAACATTTGCAAGAAAGGTAAACCAGTAAAATAGAGCTTTGTTATTTTCCCCCCTTTTATGAACCTTTATTTTACGAACAAGGCATTTAGAATTAGATATTCCTGAAAAATTACAATCTACTCCTTAAGATACCAAATGTCAATTAATTCCATTTAGTTAAAGCACTGATTTACGTTCTGAAAATGAGTCATTTTCCATTTAGCTACAGAATACTTCACTTTCCACTTCAAAGAGAAGAAATAGTTCACAGTAAATATCTTCCCTTTAATTTTTTTACTGATAGCACATCTTGAATACAAGGGCTGTGCAGTTATTTGTCTATCTTGTAGACACATCTGCACAATGAACATCATAAAAATATTAAGCCCTGTGATAGATTATACAGCATATAAAATAGCCTTTTTATGGCTGACTTTGAATCTGCAATCAGCCAAAACATCGTTAGCTATCTCAAAGTCTTGGACAGGTAGCTGATGAAAAGCTGAAGAAAGGAATGAAATTTGAAGAATTATTTGATTATCTTGTATCAGCTTTGAGAGATTATTTTCCTGTAGAGTTTAAAATTTAGGGGGAAAAAGTCCTATATCTGAGCTGTGTAACAGTATTTTCCTTGACCCTCTGGCATGTTTTCTTATAATCAGTAAGACACAGGCAACCAAACCCCCAGATTTTTAATTTTTATTTGTAGTCCAGCCATACTATCCCCTCTTCTATCTCTAACTATTTTCTCACTCTCTTATGTTGTTGTTCTTGGTCTGGGGTTTTTTTTGTCTCTGGTATGATTTTATTCTCTTCTTGTTTGTTTATTAAAATCCCTGCTTAAGGCAGGGAATGCTGTTTAGCACCACTGAGTACTAACCCAGCCTCCTCAGATCCTGACTGCTGCCATCTCAGATGTTATGCAGGAGGGACTGAAATTACTACATTACAGAGGAGTGGATCATTTTGATCAGCTGCTTTTTCCTTCCCAGAGGTTCCTCTTTTTTTCTCTGGGACATGAGAGCATCCCATTTTGTAGTTTCTTTCCACAGCCCTGTTGACGTGGGGGATGCTGTCATTGCTCATGGAATGCAAACCCATCTGTTTAGTTTGGGGAGACAACACTTACACAGGCTCCCATTTGTTTCTACTTGTTTTGGTTTTCTGTACTGTTTTCTGGTACTTGTGCAAAAGTACTGGATTTTGACTGGATTTGTTCATGGAGAAATATGCAGAGAGCTTGTGCTCTGATATTTTGCAAGAGTCACCTACAAATATCAAGGAATCATAGAATAGCTCGAGCTGGAAGGGACCCATAGGGACCAATTTATCACAAGGATATATTGTTATTGGTTTATTGCCTGTGTGTGCTTTCTTAACAATGCACTTAATTGTATGACTTCAAAATGTATTGAACATTCTAGATGGGAAATTGAACATTGCGAATATAAATCTCTAGATGGATTTAAAACAATAGACGTATTTCTTAACTTATTTGCATTCTACCCAGGCAGTTAGTGTCTAAAAACCATTCAGAGTCCTTTTTAACATGAACTTTGGGTGTCTGGCTCAGCTCTCACAAGTGCCTCATTTGGAGAGCCTCACTGGTGCTGGGTTCTCCTGCTCACTGGCCCAGCAGGGAGGTCAGGTGGGCACTCAGCGTCTCCCACTGCATTTGGACACAGACTTTGCAAAGACAGGACACAAAGAAAACTGCCTGAGCTTGAACCTGCTGTGCACAGGAACCCCAGCATCCTGTTCACTGTTTTTCATTCTATTCTAAATCATGTTGGAGTTTGATTTGCATGCTGATGACTAACACAGCCGAAAAGTTCATTAACTTATAAGAACAGAAAATCACACCAGATTGTTTAACTCAATTAATCAGAAGTAACTCTCACAACAGATTGAAGAGCATTAGAACAAAAAAGGGTGTCCTTCCTGCGTGTATCTCTCCTGCAGTGCAGCATGCAGATGGTCATCTTTAAATCTCAATTCTTCAACCCACAGAGAGTCCAAAATGAAGACCCAGGCTTTGCAGTCACTATGATCAGGGTAAGGCACCTGCCAAGGTGGAGCCCAAGGTTACAGCAGCTCTTCCCAAGCCCTGAAAGAGGGAGCTGCAAACTGAGTGAGAATCGTCCTCAGTGCTGTGCTCTGGAACTCACTGCATTTAAAAACAGCTGCTTTATGCAATAACTAAAGTTTTCTTCATTTCTGAGAGAATGGATTTCACCCAGCTGAATTCTTGGAGATTTCTATTATTTTGTTCCTTCCTCCTCCCTCAACTCCCTGCAAAATCAGTCCCAAAGAGGGAAAACAGACCTCTGCATGACATAACTGGGTATTTTCCTTTTCTTTCAGATTTGCACTAAAAGCCCATCAGCATTTATAAAAGTTCCCTCTTTCTTTAGTCATGAGTAGGTATCAAAGAACTTCATTCAGTAACTGTGGCCACCGAACCCTGGTGGAATTTTTTCACATTCCAGTATGAGTAACACAAGTGCTAAATGTTCTCACCAGGCACGTGAAAGCATTCTGTGCTCTGGGAGCTCTTCTGTGCTTAGGTCAGGTGCTCTGAGGATATTTCACAAAAGAGAGAGGGATACAGAGCAGGGAAAAACCTTGTGCTGTTTAGCTGTGACACTTCACACACACACACCAGGTGAGATCCCATTTCTCCTCTTCCCTGGCATTTGTGGCAGCAGCTCTGAATGATAGTTCCTACAGTTTGATGCAGAAACATTTTGCTGTGGAAATAGATGCTGTAATCTCTGTTTAAATTTAGTATTATGGCTGTATGCCCTTGGCTGCTCCTCTGGCAATCGTTGAGGCTCAGCTGATTGATTTCTCAACCGGTGAGCAGGAGTCTGTAGAGAAGACATTGATTTCTGTAAAGCTGGTCACATTATGTCCTAGGATAATAAGCAGCTTAATTCAGGTTTCCAGAGGTATTTATGAATGAAGCTGGGGGTCTGTGTCACCACAGCCCCCTGCTGTCAGTTATCTTGTACAGAGGGCAAATTTCTCACCTCCCTTTTTCTCATCAGTGTTTTGTCATATCTTGGAAAAACAGGCATTGTTTTCTGGATTCACAGAGAATTTTTATTCTTAGTTTAGCTTTCTATGCAGCCCCTCCTTTTTTCCTTCTCCCTGCCCCTCCCCTCCTTCTTCCCTCCGTTCTGTTGGTGTGCCTGGATGTGCATGGATGTGTGTAAATGAGAGGGCACAACAGGGATGACAAATAATGAAGTAATTTATGTCTTTCCCCTTCCCTCCCCTTTGTCCTCTCTTCTCCAAACATTTTCTAAAAAAAGCATTAACATGTGACTATTTACATTTATCCTCTCATCCTGCCTGTTCAGTGAAGCCTTTGGACTGTGTTTAATTTTCTTGTTTTGGTGTACAGATTTTGTGTATTCTGTATATTACTGCTCCAGAAGGCAGCACTGGAGCAATTCATGATTTCTCTGAGCAGAGGGGAGCAGGGTCAATCAGTGCCCTGACATTGATACATATTGTTTTTAAGGGCCTGAGTCCTTGTGTATATTAAAATAATTCTCCTTTAGTGTAATTTTATCCTGAATCTTTTTTGTAAAATGTGTCTGGGATCAGTGACCAGAGTGGGGAAGAAATGGAAAAATGATGAAATGAAGTTGCATTTTCTTTGAATTTTTCACGGTGGACTGCTTTCAAAAGAAAGCAAATACGAGGGAAATACAGCTGCAGATGATGACAGGAAATCAGATTTGTTTAAACACAGCTGGAAACAATACTAAAGATGAACACAGTGCTTTGAAATAATTTTTATGGTCAGTAGCTGCATAAGAACTTTTCAAATAAATTCGATTTTCTCTCAGGCTGAAATGCTTTGTGCAGTAACTTTTGGGAACATTTGCAATATGTCTGGAGACTGATGCAATTGTTAATAATCCTGTTGCCTTCTGCTTCTTCTTTTATATATATAAAAAAAAGAAAGCATGTTATTCTCATAGTACTGATAAAGTAAAGAGTCTCTACTAGTCCTTGGAGTTTCTTGTCTAACCAATCATATAAAATTCTTCTCTTTGGATTGATTTTTTTTCTGCATAGCTGTTCTTAGTTCTGATCTTATGATAACTATAAACAAGTAACTCAAGGCTGCTCCCTTGACAGTGCAAGGGAGAGAGACTCAGTCTTACACAGGCTGAAATTTTCTTTTGGTCAACCAAAATATTTTTTCCTTATGTACCATGGTTTTGTCTTGGTGAAAAAAGATTTCAAGTTTTGATAGCTTTTTATTTAAATTGTAACTACTGGCTGTCAAGAATTTCAGGAAACTTTGTAGCTGACTGGCAAATATTGCAAAAGCAAAGGTAGAGTTGGTGTTTTTTTATCTTAAATCTCAAAACTTTTTAATTCCAAATAAGTTTGTGTGCTAGGAACATAAGCAGTCCTCAGCACAAACCTGGGTTGGAAGTTTCTCGTACCTCACGGTGCTGTGTTTGCATAAGGACTCCCAGGACTCATTTACTGATTTTTTAGGCCTTTTTGGTTTCATGTTAGGGAATGGAGCACGAGTGGATGCTGCCCAAATAAATGGAGAAGGATCAGTGTGGCTGTGGTCATTTCTGTAGCACACACTAAGGAGCTCATTGCTCACTGGCTAATCCTAATGAGGAAGAGTAAAATGCTGTTGAGGCTTTGAGTGAATCTCCTTGTAGGATAAAGCTTTGATGTGCCATTTGCATGGCAGAGGCAGGGATGTAGTTTGATGAAATGGTAATGGGTTGGAACCTGGAGATTCCTGATTCCTGAGACACCAAGAAAAATCTGTGTTAGGTACCTTGGTTTCCTCCATCTCAGTCTCCCAGTTTGCGAGTGATAAAGTTTTCTCATTTCCCCTAATGGAGCCCTTGTGCAGAGGGAAATAAGCTGAGTGAAGAGGAGGAATGAAGCCCTGTTGCTTATTCTGAAACGTGTTACAGATGAGACCAGACAGCAAAGTGTTATCTGAAAGGCTTTTATTCCTTGCTACCTCAGGGACAATTGAGCTTTAACACATGCATAGCTGCTCTTGACAGCATGTCTCTTTATCTATTAAGTATCATTTACACTGCAGGCTGACTGAGAACTGTATTCAGGGGAGTGCAATTTCATTGCCAGAGCATTGATCAAAAGGATTTTCTTTTAATGCAAACAGACAAGGTACAGACTATATTTGAACATAAAATTGAGTTCTAGAACACTGAAGGACTTCTTTTCTATTAGAAGATAAATTTTTTTCATTAATGAAGTGGTGAAGGATGTTTGAGTTCTATTTTACAACTTCCATGGAGGGAGTGCAGTAACCAGACACCTCTGTGTGTATGGAACCTGCCCATGCCAGTGAATCATTAAAAATCATAAGCATTTGACACTGAATTATTGGACTACAGTGACAAGTCATTAATCCCCAGTCCTGCAAATTATTACCTGATTTTTTTTCCTCCTAAAGATGTGTGATGAACCTTAGAGGAAAAAGATGTTTTTTTTGGTCCTCGTACTAGAGTTGGCTCTAGGGTGAGCTGGGCTTGGCTCCTGTTTGTGCCATAAACTATATATGATCTAAACATTCCCTGCTCTTCAGTTTACTATTGAGTGAGAAGAACTGCATGGCTTTCTCCCCTTTTTCTACATTTGAGGGAGGTAACTTCCATGTGTTTGCTCAGTGTCTGGCATTAAAGGATCCCAGGTTTGAGGGTTGCATACAGGCAGCACAATGGAAAAAATGAAGCAATATTAACTATTGCAAATTAGTAACTAATGCAAATTTTCATGATTTGCACCATGAAATGAATTTTTGTAATGAATTTTCATAAACATAAGAAAACATTATTTTTTCTGAGAAAGTTCTTTGTAATCAGATGTAATTACCTGCAAGGACTAATTAACTCACATGCTTCCTTGAACATTAAAATCTGAACTGCTTTTTCTGTTCTTCAGTGTGAGAACATATCAGTGCTTTATTACTAATTATTAAGGAGAATATACCTTAGAGTACAGACTATGGTCTGTGTTGCTGTTGTAGTCATGAGATTGTTAATCAGTCTTACTAATTTGTTTTTATTAAAATATTATTTTATTTTTCTGCTAGACTTCCTTTCTTGGTATAATAATTGTAAGAAATATTGCCAACTTGTGCTATTCATTAGGAAAAATGACTTCTATTCAGTGTAGTCCAGGGTGATACTTTCACAAGACACTTGTTTCCGTGTTAAAATTATGTTAAAATATATGCTTTAAATGTGCTTGCAGAGATAATCTTCACAATTGCAGATGCATGGGCACCTCACAGCACTTGAACTTGCCTGCTCTCCTCCTGGGCAGGGATAACCAGCCAAGGGATCACTGCACAAACAGAGCTGTCCTGCCTCCAGTGCTTCCACAAACCAGTTCAGAGCTGCCTCCCATCACAGTGTGGGCACACCTTTGGAAAACCAGCACAGAATCCTTCCATGTCATTTAACAAAGTGGTGTTCTTGCTATTCAGAGGTGTCAGCTACGGTCTCCGAAAGTTTCAAACATTTTTGGGGGGTGGGTTTTGACAGGCAGAAAATTTTTCTGCCACTTGTCTGTAAGGACAGGATGCTTTATTCCCCTCTAATGTTCAGTGCTCAGCTGAGAATGCTGGGTAGTGTCAGTGGGTAAGACAAAGACATCACTTGAATGAGAACTGTGTGGAAATCATCAGCTCACATCAAATACACTTTTGCATGGTTTTTGAAATTTGGCAACTTTGTCAAGTCGTGGCAGAGCTGATCTTGCACATATCACAATAGTTAATTCCTGAGATACTGAGGCTCAGTTAAGAGTTCTCTGGGTAACTCTCTTTGTTCATTCTTGGATGCTGATCCTCTGTCTTGCCACCAATATTAAATCAATATTTTCTAAACTTAATTATTTTTTCAATTAATGTAATTTATCAGTCAATGCCAACTCTTTCTCTTTTCCAGACATCTTCCAAATAGCTGAGGGATGTTCTCTTCACATATACCTTCCTGGGATTCAGGAAAGTGAAATCAGTTTTTCTATCTGAACTCTGAGTGGTAAGAGACTTCACTTCTTTTGATGTTTTTGTTATGCTGGGAAATCAAGTCCTGGAATCAGAATATCTCATTTATCTCACAAAATTAGATTGGTTTTGGCACAACCCAGAGAATAACATCTGTGGCTACACGCAATATGTTGTTGCTGTATCAACCAAATGAGAGGACTCCACATGGTATTTAATTTGAGAGATGCCTGTAGTGCAGTTGTAATAAAGAAAAGGTATGTGGTAGTTTTGAGTACATGATGTACTTGGCTCTTTTGCTGTAGCATCTGTAAAGCCCAAACAAGAGAAATTATCCTCTGAAGCTTAGAGGGCTTCTTGTATTTGTGTTACCTCTGTACATCTGAGAGTTTCTTCCTTTGGAACATTTGAATCTATTTTAAAAATAAAATTATTTGATTTGGAGCTGGTTCAAGTCCTCCACAGAGGCCCAGTGGTAGAACTGGTTTATATCACTTTCTTCTGAAGTACAGATGATCTTACTTGAGGTGCAAGAAATTTTCTCTCTCTCTCTTTTGTCTGGTAAGACATAAAACAGGAGAGAGGATCATGGACTGATGGTGATTATTTAATCCTTTGCAGCAGTCTGTCAGTGTTAGGACTTTCACAGGGTAATTTCTGGAGGGTATCATTAGAGAGTGCTGTTCAATATTTCATGGTCAGGGAAGAAATCTGAAACCCAGAAGACTCAGGCACTTGCACTGTTTAAAGTCGTTGGACTTCTGTGACTGCTTTCAGAGACAATTTAGGGACAGCTCATTATTGTACTAAAGGAGTAAACACAAGCTTCAAGCTTTTTGGGATGCAGCAGCCAGTTGAAAGAAACAGAACGAAGAGAAGAAGAAAATATGAAGAGTCCTTCATTCATCACACGATGACTGGGTGGCTGTCTCACATAATTCTGTGGGATGACCAGGAATACTTAAGTGAAGGTGAAAAATAGCTGGTGTCATTAAAAATTACTGGAGGCAAATGGGAAAGATAGGAGTGTAGAGAAATGCTTTTAATTATGCTCACATTAAAGTATAGTAAAATTAAATGGACTGGGTTGAACTTTGGTGACAGTTTCTGGCAAAAGTACTGACGCAAGTTTATAAAAATAGAGGTCAAGGAGCTTTGGTTACATCTTATGCAAGAGTGAACAGAAAATATGAACCTGTGACCTATTAAACCAAGAGCATTAGGTAATGTATATCTATATCTGGTACCTTAATCGGTGGCTTGGAAAAGATATATGGCATTTTTGGAAATTCAGTTTAAAGTGCACCTGGAATTGAAACTGAGCTGTAAAGTACAGAACAAGAAGGGATAATAATGTTTTTAACTATGCTACTGAAAGCTCACTGTGATTTTTGGGAACTAGACAATAAAATGACTGAAAATAGGTACCATATTCTTTCAACTTCAGACATCAGTAGGTACTGAGCCCTCCCTAGGCAAAGAATGTTGTCAGGGATCTGTGATTAAAATCAATTACTGCCTAGGCAGCTCACCATCTGGAGGAGGGAAAGCCTTTCATTCTCTTAACTTGTGCATCTCATTTCTGAGTTGTGAAAAACTCAGGCAATCCACTGTGTTCAGTAACTCAGCTGCTTCCGTCCTGTTCTATTTTCAAAGGTACGTAATCAAAGCTTTTTTTCCCAGATTTTTCTGAAGTATCATTCTATTGTCTTTACTTTGGTAGCCAGTTCCTTCTGCACTTTAAAAAAATGTTTTTGATGAAGAATAAACAATTTTGCATTGATAATTTTGCAAAATCAGTGACTTAAAATGTCTGCTGTGTTATGTTTTCTCTAGATCGATCAGTTAAGTCTTTCATGTTTAGAAGATTCAGTTGAGATGGAAGTGGAAAGGACATCCAGAACGTGTAAACCAAAATTGTATCACACATTTATGTCATCCTGATGAATTGCTTTGAAATAGTCCCCAGTATGATTTCCACAAAATGTATTTCCAGAAGGTTTTTTCTTTTAAATGTCACTATCTTCTCCAGTCTGGGGAGATAACTGAATCATACCTTTTATTTATGGTCAATTTTCTCTTCTTGACTTCTTTCTCAATTGAATTCAGACAAAGTAAGTTAGCTTTTGGGATTTCAGGTTTTCATAACTGTTGTTGACTATGATGCTTGTTAATTGCATAATAGGTTACACAGATTTTCTGAAATTAGAGAGCACCACTGCCTGGCACCTGAGTAGGTAGGTTGATAAGCACCTATCTGTTTAAAGAAATGCTGCATTTAAGTAGTAATTGTAAATCCAATTCTCCAACAGGCTATTCATATCAGAATTTCCTTGTTAACGATTGGAAGCTGATAGTTGGTCTTCTCAGATTTTGTGTCTGCTAGTGATGTGTAAATTATCCTGTGTGGCACAGATTGATTTTCAGCTGACATAGAACTGTGAGCTGAATACCTACCCCTTTTTTTCAGCATTTAAAGCTGAAACTCTCTGTGTACTTTCTAGTTTCTACCACCTTAGTGTCTATCAGGCCTGAAACCTTGGCATCAGTGCCAATAAACCTCTTTTCCAGAAGGATGAGAGTGAATTAGTTCAGCTGTACCCTAATGGCTTTGTAAAGGCAGTATCTAAACTGTCTGTGGGATGAAATCCTCAGGGATTTGTTTTTCTCCTTTCTTAAAAGCACCTAGGGGCTTGTGGCCACATTCCTGAATAGACAATAAAGGCTGTGCCTGAAGTTTGGCTTCAAGTCCATCTGTGCTGATGTTTGAATTGCTGTGCTAGTGCAATTAAAGGTGGATTGTCACCCATCTCCCAGGCAGTATTCCAGAGCCTGGTGCTCACTGACAGGAATTTTATCCATTGAGGGAGGTGAGAACAAGCAGGGCTGTGAGCAGTGAAGGAGGGAATGGCTCAAAAGAGCAGGGAAAGGGCTCTGTGGTGTGAGAGCTGTACCCAGGCACGAGCCTTTACCCTTCCCTTCCCTGTGAGGGTTGAGGAGCAGCAGGGAGCCCCATTCCTTCCCTGTGTGGGGGCTGCTTCAGCCTCATAAATGCATAAATACCAGATTGCTGTTCCCCTGCAAGAGGTGGGCAAGCGAGCATCTGAAAAACGCTGTGTTATTTTTCCTGGTGTTATTTTCCATCCTTCTCTCGGTAGATTTATTTCCCAATGTTTCTGTGTTTGTTTGTCTGAGCCACAGCAAAAAGAAAAGGAAAGCAAGCTGCCAGGGCAACAGCCAAAACTGTTTTCCTCCAAAAGTAGGGAATTACTGAGAAAGGTAATGAGATCATATTTTGATTCCTTATTTTCTCAAAATGTATTGCATTAACCTGTTAATATTAATTTTTGTCAACCTGTTAGTAAAAGGGCTGATGTGTTAATCAGAGCAACTTTATGGGCTGTGCTTTCAGGCTGGAGTTTGCACAGCCAGCTGTGTTGAAAGTGCAGAGATTGCCCTTCTGCAATTGCTCATGGAAAATATTTCCAATTTTTGTTACCAAGAGCAAACAAGCTTTGATGCACTAATGGTGTGAGATGAACTAGTCTGAGTTATGAGCACCTCTCAAGGAAAAAGCAGATCCTGATAGCACTATACTTTAATAAAGATACATTCCTTCCACTGTCAAAATGAATTCCCTCTAGTTTTATAATTTTATTGCACATTTCTTACCAGCTGATGGAATATCAGCCTTCTGCCAAATTCAGCTTTAGCAAGGCCATCACTTTCAAACCTATTATATCATATATTAATAAATGCTGGTAATAAGAGATGTGTGAATTGAATGAACAAGCTATTTGTAAACCTCAGGAAATTTTTCAATTAAAACATTTCATCTGCAGGATGCACAGACAGCTATCTTTCTAAAGATGTAGGTATGAGAAACATGGGTTTAATATTTTTAAATTCCCATACCTTTTCTTGAGCAGTTACATGTCCTTTGTGGTTGCAAATGATCTTCTTTATGAAAAAAATGGAGCTTGCTTTCTCTCAGCAAAAGATATTTTCATTGTAAAGACAGTAGAGAAATAAAAGGGAATAAAAACCAAAACAAGATGAGTGTAGGGAGATATTGGCACTGTTTTAATCAATACATCAGCTATTTGGGGCTGTTAATCAGATGTATTTACTTTATTGATCAAATGACACATTCCCACTTTGTTTGTGTGTGTGTATGATGGTAATGATGCTGCAGCTGCAGGTGAACAAGTTGGGCTCTCATCCAAATCTGTAGAGCATGAAAAAATCCACCTGGATTATTAACACTTCATTTGAGCTTGCAGTGTAGGGGGTCAGATTTTGGTTTGCATGTTAACAGTAAATTCATTTAGCCTCTGAGATACCATAAATATGCCACACTTGGAGGATGGCAATGGTCTGAAGGATCATTGCTCAGCATTAATTTGATATGAATTTGAGGTAATAAAGCTGAACACTGCAGTTTGGTGTGACACATTGCAGGCTTGGAGCACTGCCACACAAAGGTGTCCAAGTCATCAAGACCAATTTTATCTGCTAAAGCAGCTGTGTTGCCACTAGGCTTGTTCTGACTTGCTCTGGCTTGCACCATCCAACACAGGAGTTCCTGTCACAGGCTTTCCATTTGGGGGTTGACTTTGTGCACCTTTCCATGCAGCATCTCTCACAAAGGAGCAGGATTCTCACATAGCTTGATTTGGTGGCTGGCATTTTCATCAGAGTAACAAGGATAAAAAGCCTCTATTAGATTAATGAAACAAGAAATCACCCAGTGTGCCAGGTTGCCCTGAATAATGTGGATGCCCCATATGTTTCTGTAGGTTCTCAAATGACTGTTTCTGTCATTTTGTGTGTCTTTTTAGCTGCATCAGCTCCAGCTATTGCAACGTGCTGGACACCCAAGCAAGGTGAAGTGTCACTTTACAGATGGAGTGTTGGCTTGGTAACTTAATTTCAAAAGATAGAGGTTTTTTTTAAGCTTTCCTTACAAAAGAAAATTGGGTTGTTAAATTAATTTTTCTACTTTTCTGGGAGCTTGAGGCTACAGTGGGTGACTTCTATGTTTAAACTTCCCTAGTCAGCACAGTCACAGGTTCCTCCAATTGAAAACTGGTCAATTATCAGTTTCCCCAAGCAAGAAATACTCTATACCCAGCAAGTCTGTCTGGCTTGATTAGGAAATCTGGAGTGAAGGCATTCAGCCTTTCTTTACCTGGGGCTAGGTGCTTCTAAAAATTCTGCTTAAAACATCTTTTACTTCAATTTGCCTGTTTTGCCCATTCCAATCAAAAACTGCCACCCTCTCCCTTCTGCCTCCTCACAGGAAGTGCCCATGAAGTGTAATGAGTATGCCAAATTTTTTTTCAAAATTTCTCTCATGCCTCTCTGTTTGTTGGGTTGTTTTTTTCATTATTATGTATAGAACTTAGGGCTCCAACACTGCAACTGATTCTGTGTAGAATAAACCAGTGGCCATTTGCAGCCCCAGTAATTCTAAAGGGTGGGATGAGATGGAACGCCTGGGGAAGGCTGGGTGAAAGGGCTTTGAGTTAGTCACGGCCTTGAGATCATATAAAAAAATATACAGGCTCCAAATTACCTAAATATTATATTAGAAGATAATAAACGAGATATTAATTCTGTAAACAGAGGGAGATTAAATATCCTGGGTGAGACAGATTTAATAATGAGTTTGAAAATGAATCAGACTCCCTGACCCCTGTCCTTGCAGTCTTGCTATGAAGGTCAAAACCTGTCAGCAGCAGCAGTTAAAATCTGTGTTGGACCATCTTTGAGCACTTCAGAGTACATCCCACCTCCTGCCCACCCCTTCAGGGGGGCACAGACCCTTCCTCAGCTGGTTCTGGGGTCTGTGGGATTTAATCAAGTGGATGGATCAAACACTCCTATCTGGGTGCTGGTTCTGGAGGTTTTCCTGGATGCTTTAATTTATCCTTTGTTCATGGAGGATGCTGAAGAACGTTAAGAATCCTGAAGATGACAAGCATCTCTGTTTTACAATTAATTGTAAATCTGCTGAGAATTTATCAGTTTCAGTTTAGAGCCTTGTTCTGGGCATAGCCTAACATTCTGCAGGGCAGCTCTCCTTTGAATTAGTTAAAATCTTTACTGATGGCAGGAATGTACTTCATGGTTGTGTTAAGTAGATGCCACTTGGATAATATTTTTTCCTGATGTTTGGCTTAAATTTATTGAGTGAATATGCACCATTACAGTGTCAAATTCCTCAGTTTTGACAGTTAAAGCACTTTTGCACTACCTTAATGAATAACTGGTAATACTTTAGTCATCAGACAACTCCAAGAAAACTGATGCTGAGTTTTCACATATGCAAATGACATAAATTGACAATTGGGTTTTTTTTAAGACAAATGAAAAGCAAACAGTTGAAACAGAATTAAACTGCCATTCAGCCTGCATGCTCACAGTAACTTCTAGTGGTTGCAGTTAATGTGAATGCACTTTTTTTTTGGTTCAATCATTATTTTTAACAGTGAAGCCTATCTAATCATTAGCTGGATCATGAAGTCAATTCCTTTCATGTATTCAGTAGTCATCTTGCCTAAATTGTTTCAGTTCCTCAGAGATAGTTTTTGAATATGCATGACATATTTCAGCATAATAACTAGGAAGTCATTTTATGTTGCATCTCATTAGCAAAATAAGTATCAAAACAGGTTTCCCTTCCCTTAGAGGAAGCTCTTCAATTAGCTCCAGAGAACAATTCACCTTCAGCTCCCTCACACACGTTAATACCTATTCTAGAATATTTGATTTTAAATACTGGACTAGACTCACTTAATTTCATTGCATTTAATTTACTTTTTCTCTTCAAGGTTCATAAAAGACCAGACCAGTTTGGGACTGAGTTCTAAGTTGGGTATAAACGAAAGTCCGAACAAAATAATTTGTTCCATGCTTTGGCACAGTGTTTTTGTGATGGACTCCCCATCTCCTGCTTTCAGGATCATGGAGCAAGACCTCTGAGAGCATCTGGCTGCTCAGGTTGCTCCTTCCCACAAATCCAGGACACAGAGGTAAAATATGTGTAGTGGAGAGCCCTCAGTTCAGTGCTGCTCCTCCAACCCTTGTAAGAGAGAGTGCAGAGCTTGCTCCACAATTGTTTTATGTACCACATCAATAGGTGGCCTATAAAATAAATTGTATTTATGTGGCTCCAAAATGTGAGTCATGTTTTAAACAAGTAAATCCTTGCATCCTGACTGGGATAACTTCATTCACTGCTGCAGCAGGACACAGCAATCTCTGAGATGTGGTTTGTGGTACCACACAACCTTTTAGGACAGAAAACAGCTCAACTGTGTGTTCAGAACTAGAGGGAAAGGCTGTGGAGATAGTTTGTGGTGCTGTAATCAGGACACAGTTACTTTGTCTTTTGAGATTTTAGGACTATAATCCCATGAGTAAATGACCATTATAACTGCTGGCTTATTTTTTGTTCCATTGGGGTTTTTTGATGTTTTCCCAAATGGCTGTTTTCGTGTGGATAGAAATTCTCAGTAGAATCCCTGGGCCCAGGGGATATGTCCCAGGAATAATGAAAGATAAGCTTAAACATCTATCTGCTAGAGCCCTGCTCTTGTGTTCTAGACTGTCTTTGAAACACCCTCAGTAAACAATGATTTTCTATGAGGTTTACACTGCATTTTTGTCATGGGGGTCATGAGAACCATGAGTCTAAAGAAACCTCAGGATTTTTGTAATACTCCCACAGCTTACCTTGAAGCAGATCAATCTGTATTATAGAAATAAAATGCATGTAGGATTGCTGTTCTTTCACTCCAACCTGTAATAGGCATGGAAGCAATCTTGCAGCCACAGGAATCTGTTGTTTAGTAGTTATAATCATATTTGACACAGTTGCTCTTCATTTGCTTTCATGTAATTTATTAGAAATGTTCATGCTGAAAACAAAGCTTTCCTGCAAGAAGAATATGATGGAAACACGAGACATGCTGCTGTGTCTACAGGACACTCAGTCATTCAGGGGAAAAGGAGGATTATATATCTGGTTTAAAATTCTGACCTGACTTACAGTAAAAACTGCATATTTATAACTTGCAGCTCTAAATACACCACATACACATTTTTACTGTATTTTGTACACATTTTGTGAAAAACAGACATGGAATTCACTGAACCTTGTGTACTGTGGGTTGTAACGAAAGGTCAGGAAAATACAGGATGCTGTAGGAAAAAGATGTGTGATGTAAATGGATACAAATTGCACCTCAGTGGGACGTGGCCTGGACAGAGCAATCACTCTTACTCCTCAAGTAATTTCCATTCCTCCAGGGAACTGCTTTACAATTAATGTTCTTTGTTTATGGTACACTTATGTCTTCAAGAAAAAAATAATAAAATAGAAGTAGACATGTCCTACATCAAGTCTCACAGCGTGCAAGCCAGCAATTATTCTTATATAACTTGTATTGTGTGTAGCATAAAGCTCCCATGCAGTGCTGAACACTGAAGGGCTGCTAATGCATTCACAGCACAAGTTAGGAGAAAATAATTCTGTTGAGTGGGGCTATGAAAAAAAAAATCCCTTTGACTCTCCAGCCCATCTGTACCGATGAGTGGGCTTGAGGCTTGAGGTTTGATGCTGTCATGCTTGCAGAAAGTGTAGATGGAACAGGAAGGAGCTCTTCTCTCCATCCTTCCACCCCTGCACTGCTTGGGGAACAGCTCAGGTCCTGTGCTGGAGGGCTGGGAGAGCTTCCTCTGAAGGCTTGGATCAATTCTCATTATTTTTATGAGTCGACCTGTAGGAACTGCTTTGCTTCCAGGCTTTTTGGACCAAGCATCACAGTTTGATTGCTGATCCCTTCTTTATTCAAACCCTGCGAGTGTTGCATAGCACTGGCTCTGAGCTCAGCTCCTGTGAAAAGACATTTCTGTGATGCTGCTCATGCTTTAAATACATCATCTGTGAATGCACAGTGAACTCACATCTGTTGAATGAAGCAAGTTACAAGTTAGAAATATTTCCTCAGTGCATTAACTTGTTTAAAAGTTTTATTTTGATTAAAATTCCACAGTTTCAAGCAGCAGTTGTCACTTTTTTCACAAATTCGTTTAAGGAATGCCAGATCTGATTGACCCAGCTGCAGAACACTTGATAATGTGAAGTTTCTATTACTAAAGGAAGTTAAGCTCATCACCACTAAGATTGTCTGTAACCTAAAAGAGGAACTGATTTTAAGAAATAAAATTTTCTAAACCAAAATTTCATCAAAACACTTTTTCATTACAGGAGAAAATCTGGATACCAGACAGACAGAAAAGTTTGATGTGTGTGAGTAGTAGGTTAAAGTTACTTGATCATAATTCAGTGAAATGCCCCAAACATTGCATTTCTTACATCCCTCCCAGCAAGCAGGATTTCAGTTTTATGCAAACAGTAAGGAGAAAATGAGCCATTTCTGTGCTGGGATTTGAACTCCCCAGGTGCCAGGTTTGAACTGGCCAGTCCCTGTCTTGTCTGTCTCCTGTGGGAAAGGCTCATTTTAACTGATCCACAGCATCAACAGCTCTAGTGCTGGCCTGGCTCCTGACTTCAAGAATTTAAATTCTCAGAGCTCTTCATCTCTCCTGTTATTTGGTAGTTTTATTCTAACCTTGGCTTTTGCAGGCCAGTGGTTCCCTGGCCAAGCCAGCTTTTGCTGTATCACAGTTTGAAAAAGTGGATGCTGTACATTGAAAATATCAGATGCACACAAAAAAATAAAAACAAATACATTGTTTGTGGGGGAAAGATGAGCACTTTAAAATAAATCTCATCGTTTTTTAAGGCCTGACTCACATTTTTTTAAGCTAGTGTTGGCAATAATGCTGTTTTACTCCAGATGGTTGTTTTTGAAAGGAAAAAAACTAACACTACCCAGTGGGATACTTATCTTGAAATTCAAATAGAATTGGTAGATATGCAAAAGAAAGAAGATAAAAAAGGAGAGAATGCACAAATCAAAAAATCCCAGTACAGATGTTTAAAGCTGGATTATATCTTGTCTGCTCAGGGATGTTCAATAAAATTAAACCAAATGAATTTGGATTTAAAATGTATTAGTGAAACCATAATAAATCGTTTTATGTACACGCAGTCAGAATTTAAATGGCCTCAATTTGCTTTAGTGTAATTCACTTTGAAATGAGTGAAACCAAGTTATGCCACCTCTATTTCTGAAGGAAAATCCATCCTCTTAGCAGAGCTGATCTGTGCAATTTGCCTTAAATTGACACCTTTTTGGTTAATTCAGCTTCTTTTCCTGAGCGTCCTTGACGTATATGGAAGCTAACAAAGGGATGAATAGTGCCAGATTCAGGAAGGTTCTTCCTTCATTATGCTTACCTTTAAATTCTGCAGACTCTTAATACACCCTGTGGAGCACGTTGTCTTCCTGCCCTGATGAAGGCAGTGAAATCTCAGCTGCCAGTGGTCAGAGTTGGATTCTCTGGGACGGGGTGTTTGTGCTTCTTCAGGCAGATGTGCTCCAAGCCCCAGCTGAGGTGGTTGTGGAGTTCCACCTTGGGAGCCTGGAGCTGCCAGCCAAGGGCATCCTCCCTTCTGCAGCTGCCTGCACTGCAGAAATATGGGAATGGAAAATGGGCAGGAATGATCCCAGCCTGTGCCTGTGCCAGTGCCCATTTGCACCTGAAACCAAGGTGAAGTTATCAATGCAAGCAGCAGTGCAACAGAGAAAACCGTGTAGAAATCACAGGTAGTAATTTTTGTACCCAATTAATGCTAGCACAGCACTGAGCTGATGAGGGTTTTCTGCTTTCCTGCTGCCTCCTGACAGACAGATCCAATTGGAGCTGGAATGCCACAGACAGGTAACACCAGCTCCAGCACAGAGCCTGCCAAGGCAACAGAAGCCAAACAGATTTTTTCAACTAATTTTAAAAAGCAGTAAGTGGATCTACCATATCCACTGTTTCTCATGTGCTGACAGGATTTCTGATTTGGTGTTGGGGGATCTAAAGGTGGATTAATGCACTGTCTGAATGAGACCCCACAATTATCCTTGTTGGGTTTGTTGAAATGGAAAGCCTGGAAAATGAGTTCTCTTTTTAAAATAGCACGTGGTTATGTGATATTTGGATTTAATGGTCCAGAATATCATCTTAAGTCCTGCCACACGTTTTAGTTCTGTCTGGGTTGGTTTTATTTTTATATTCTCTAAGCTGAATTCTTTCACTTTGTGCAATGAGATGAAGATTTGTTGAGTTATGGAATAGAAGATGCTGTCCATTATTTAAAATATTTGCACTAACTACTGTCTTCTTCAATTTTGAGGAGCACACATTTCATATCACTCGTATAATTTTCAAAATCAGTACCTAGCCCTTCAGTGATGCAGGTCTTCAAAAGAGGACTTTGATTTTATTAACATTTTGTTAGAAGAAAGCAGTTTTTGAGCATCTGTGATGGCTTTGAATATAATGAGAATCACATAGATGTCTCTAGTATCTAACCCACCTTTCAAATCCACTGTAAGGACACAGTGGATCTGGAGAAATTGTAGAAATCTAAATTACTTTATAAGAAAAGTAGATCCATCTCTGTGTGTATTCAGACAACAAGGTAGATTAATTTAATTAAGGTCCCTCTGGTAACATGTGAGACCTTTCAAACCAGATGATTTTTACAGCAAAATATTTTCTATCTTCCTTAGCATGTAACTGGAAAGAAAAAGGCTACATAGAACTTTCCAATCTGGTTGTGGAGGGGTGTGAAGTTTAATACAGATTAATCCTTGGAATACAAACCTTCCCATCCTTTATAACAAAACAGATTTTCTTATAGCTGCATTCCCATTGGCCACATATCATACCTAGAAGTGTGACAGGCTCAAAAGAGTGACCTGATCCCCACTGGGTAGCACTTAGGCAAAATGTATTATATTTAGAAAGCAACTGATACCATTTGAAACGATTCTTTGTGTATTTTCAGCGTAAGCTGTGTTTGGGACTAGCAGTTCTCACGACGTGTTCCTTTGCTCTCATTCACCAGGGAGAATATATGGAACACTCGAGCAGCTCCCAACAAGCCCAGATGAATAGCTCTGAGCTATCTATATTTTCGTGGGAGTGGGGTTGGGGTTATGGCATTTTCACTAGTGATTAAATGTCTTCCAAACCTATTCACGCTGCAGAGCTATAAATTATGGATTTTTCACATTAATGAAAAGAGCCCTTGGAGCCCTCTGGAGTGCACAGTTCTATTTTTACATTTCACTATCGGAGAACGAGGAAAGATAGGCCAATGTGTTTCTTTTTTTAAAATGGCAGGAGCAGAACTTGGGCCTGTTCAAGTGCCAACATCGTTACCCATTGTGGGGGACACTCTCAGAGTTCCTATTTGTTACATCATTTCATCAGGGGGATTTGTGTCATTCTCTTTGAGCTCATTAACAGACCTGACCTAAAAAAACCCCCATACACAGGAAATCTGAAACTGCTCCACCATGAAAATGATGTGGTATATGATCTTAGAATGGGGTTATAATTTGGAAGTCAAGCTTTAAAGTTCCCAAGAAATGGTGCTGTGTTGCTGGTTTTTCTGTATTGTTGCCTGTACCTTGATTTTTGTGAGTACAGGAAGAGAAGAAAGTTTAATCCCCTGTGTTTGCTTTTCAAGGAAGGTTCTGTCATCCTCTGGATGTCCTGGAGAAATACCCTTTACATTAAAGCAGAATGGAAAAGAACCCTGCCATTCTTAAGGTGATTATGATGAAAAATAAATTAAGAGCAAAAGCCCCAAATCACAGGCCATCTCTTCTGATCATCTGGCAATCAAAAGGGAACACAGAATTTCATCTTCACATGATTTGTCTGTAAACGTGTGTGTAGCTGTATTTGCATAAATAGTGCTCTCTCATCCAGAACTGCTAAAAGTGAAAATAATGGATCCCAGGGAGAAAAACTGAAGTAATTTATTCTTTTAGCCTCATATCACAACAGGTTTATTTTTTTTTTCTCTTTTTTTTGGTGAATAGCAAAGCTAGGTCTGCACAGAAGCAAAAGCCACTGAGACAGCTCTGACTTCCAGCAATTGGCATTTTGGATAAACAGTGTGAGAGGTCACCAAGTTTCAGCTCCCTGTAAACAGGAAGAAATTGGAATTGAAATCCTGAAAGGGTTTATGGATTTGCATCTTCCTTGAGAAGACAGTGAGGTCTCTGAGTGAAACTGCCTGTGTGTTCCTGTAGGCTCAGAATCTTCCAGGCATCTCAGCATGAGGCTCCTTCTCACAATACAATATTCAGTTGTTGTTGGACAGGTTATCCTAAAATGGTTTCAGGCACGTATAAATGAGTCAGGAGTGAACAACAGGAATAAGTAATTGCATGCAGGAAAGAGGCAGCCTTGAAGCCTTTGGGAATTGTTTAAAACATGCTGATTTCTTCACTTTTCCTTGTTTTCTGGCTTTGGTGAGAAGATTTTAAAATGAGAAAGGAAAAAAATCAACAAAGCAAGGGGAACAAAAACCTGTGCAATAAATAAAAACCCAAGGAAAGAAATCAAGACATTAAAGTTGCAAAAAGCCTGTGCCCCAGCACTATCAGAGACTCATCCTCAGCAAATGGCCAAGTCACATCTCTTGGAAAGAACAGAGGTCAGGCTCTCTGGAGAAATCATTCTGTTAATCACCAATACAAGGCAGTTTCAGAAATTGGAGAGATTAATTCGAAGATTTAATACATTGTCTATAGTACCTTAAACCAGCCCTAGGCAAGCAGAGGCAGAATGGAGGAGCAGAGCTGTTCCCAAGCAGTTTTCATCTTGATAAAGCTCATCATAGTTGCTTTAAGAATTACTCATCTTTGATGTTCTACAATGTCATAATTTGGGTAGGTGATAGACTGAACTGCAAACAGTGTTTTTGATAACTGCTAAATCTAAATTGCTATTTTAATCAACTGTAACACTTAGATTGTCAGCTGATAAAAAATGTGTGCAGAAGACACAGTGCTGGTGTAAGTGCAGTGGTATTTAAAATCAATATAAACTGAGCAAAATTATGTTCCTCTTTGCTTTTCTTCTTAGGTTTCTATGGAAACCTTCTTGGAGGTGGTCTGAAGAAAAGAAATGTTAAAATAGAACAATAAATTGAGTAATTTATACATGCAAAGTAAATATCCTTCCTGCATTTTTTATGGAGCTGAAGAAGTGATTTCATCATTTAATATTCTCCCTTGACAGCCAAATTAACTATGACCCAGTCTCCTTAGGGTTTACTTTTCTGCATTTGGTTAACATGCTTGAGAGAGGAAAAACAGACATCTTTTATGCTGAGAATCTATTATTTATCTGTATTTCACTAAACTATCTTGTTTTTTTTTTAAACAGCAACCTTCACAACTTTTACCATGGAAAGAGTGTCTAAAAAGTTATTTTGAAACTACAGCTCTGTCGACTTCTTCACAAACATAATGTTCCTTCAGAGTTTTAGCCAGAAGAATATCAAATGCAAGCCTATATTGACACATCACTATAAATAAACAATAATAGCTAGTATTTAGGATATATTGTGTACACGTATTTCCTAATGATTCACCATTGCACAGGATGATTTTTCACTTATTCTAAAACAACTACATATACCAGGGGTGACTGTTTTGATATCCAGCACTGTTCTACTACATTCAGTGGGTTTGTACCTTCATATTTTGGTGTATAATTTTGTTTTCTGTGTTCCCTTTGCTCTGATCCCTGCCTTTGAAGGCTGGCTGTTAAATCTGTTAAGAACACACAGTCCAGTCTCCTCTGTGGATGTGCAGTGACTGTCATGAGCAGTCTCACTCTGAGGAGACAATTGGGGTGGCTGCTGATCCCTGTGCTGGGTTTAACCCCATGCTGAAAATGAACTTTTCCAAGAAAGGTGTTCCTGTGTGCCACAGGCACTGCACACTCCCTGTGTGCACAGCTCCTGCTTTGTTTCTCCTCCCCATAGCTTTGGAAAACCTCTCTTGGGGGCTGCTACCATGGCTCTCCACTCACTGTTAGATTGTGGCCCTTGTCTCCTGTGTTCTCCTCCTGTCTGGGCCCATTAATAAACCTCACTAATCAGGGGGATTTTAACTCTCACACTGGTGCCTGTGTGTGCATTTTCTCAGGCTCTCCTTGGAGGCCCAGTGCAGAAAGCAATAGGGAGCCTCTTCTACCTGGCTCTTCTGTGCACAGCAACAATTCACAGGGTTTTTTATTCCTACAAACATGAGAAGCTCTGCTAAATCTTTGAGCCCCATCTAATGAATCTCCCTGCTGAGTATTTGCTGGTATACACCATCTTATTCCATGAGAACCATAATAACAGGTGACAGATGAAGCTGGATGCCATTAACCAAATCATTCGCTCACAAAAACATGTATTTTTAGTTTAATTAAAGTTAGGATTTAATAGAATTCCTGATAACAGAAAAAGAGGATTATTTTCTGGAGAATAATCGAAAAGTTTTATTCTGCTGTTTTTAAAACAGAAGACTTCAGCTTCTTTCCAGTGTTTTTATTTGAAGCTTAGTTTGCTTTTCTCTTCCAGGAAAGGCTGCTTACAGAGCACAGGAGACACTGAATGTGCAAGGGCTCCAAGAGGGTGCTCCTCTGTTTTGCCCCTCCATGCACTCAGCCCTGCCCCAGCACCAGGGAGAGCAGACAGTGGATGTCCCCAGGCCAAGAGCAGCCCAGGCTCAGCTTTTCTCAGCCAGTTCCACATGTCTGTGTGCAGACATCTTCCTGCCACATCTGCCTCTGGTCTCCCTGCTCCCTTCATCCATTCTGTGAGACAGATGAAACACTCACTCTGAGCTGGCTACAAGGAGGGGAATGCAGCAGCTCCATTCCCCAAACTCTGCTCTCCTCTTTCCTTCCTTTTTCCTTTGTTACCCTCTCCTCACCTTCCCTGGTTTAAACTGAATCTTCTTGCTTTATCACTATCTGCACTTCTTCTCCCTTTCAAAAAAAACCTTGCCAGTGCTCTCTATTCTTTACATAACATTGTGGTTTATTTTTTCTCGTGGAAAAGCAGTAAAACAGAGCTCTCCAATGTGCTGCCTCTGGCTGTGCTCAAGGCTGAGGCCAATGTGAATTTGTGTTATTACAGCACTGGACAGGTAAACACCATCAAGCTGCTTACTTTCCACTTGCAAAAAATTAATCCCTCAGAGCTGTGAGAACTGGTGACAGCAGAGACAAAAGCTTGAATGCTGCATTTGCAAAACTCTCTGAGAGAGCCAGAGGCCTTTGTCAATGAACACCAGAGGGGCTGAGGCAGAAATTGGTCTCAAAATCATTGCTAATCATTTCCACAAACCATTTCTGAATGCAAACAGTGTATCCCTACCACTGAACAGTGTGCTTTTCTTGCATCTACGGCCTAGAGCAGCGTGGTGTTATGCTTTGGAATTTGTGTAAAGAAATGATCAGCCTTCTCTCAGCTGCTGTGCAGGAATTGTCCCTTGTCCCTCTGCTGCCCACACCATGGTTGCCACCTCCTGCAGCTCCCTCACTGACTGACCAGTGCTCCAGCCTCCCTGACCTCCCAGCTGGCCTTTGGCAGGCATTGGCTCCTGAAATGCTGTGTCCTGTGCCAACATTCCTTCAGCCTCTATGATAGTCCAGGGGGGTTGGAGTTAAATGGTTTGTGTGATATTTCTGACACCCTAAGCATGAAAAAGCAGGGGATCTGCAGGGAGGCTCATGTGAGTCTGTGCTATGGAAAGGTTTCTTCTGCAAGACAGCTCCTGGTGGAGCTGCCAGAACACACTCACACAGGGATGTCCTGCCCATGGATGCCTATGCATATCTACATCTCTTCAGGAACTGGAAATTCTGTGATTCATAGGTTTGGATGCTCAAAAATAGGTTTTGATACTCAAAAATATTTTCTAAAATAGCTGAAGCACAAGGAAGTACTTCAGAAATGTTTTGAAGAAGCTGGAGGAAGCAGAGATCCTATCTGGACACGGGAAGTGGAGAATTAGGGGGTAAAGGACAAGGACGTCAAAAATGCTCCCTGAAAGAGCAAGGCAATGGATGGAGAGACCTGATACTTGCACAGAGCCTCGAGTGAAGGCGAGTCAGGGCAGTAGAATTCAGCCTCCTGAGAGCAGCATTTCTGTCTGCCCAGCCCCAGTGACAGAAATACCTGAAAGGCTCCAAGTGCTGCAGCCCTCCCAGCTCCCCAGCTCTGCCTGGAGCTATGATAGGGATTGGTAGGGCTGTGCCCAATCCCTCCATCAGCACTACCTCTCTGATGTTCCCTAAACTACAATGATTCATCTCATCTCCACCCTGTGATCTCATTTTCTCTCTGCTGTGATGCTTATGTCAAAATTGTTCAGAATAGTGGACTTCATCTTCACTCTCACCATGACTCCTCCATTTATACTTCTGGTGGAGATTATTGCTCTCTCTTGAAGATCCCCCTTCTCCATTTTCTTGTAATTTTTTTAATCATCATATAATCTAGTTGGAAGATTGCCTAAGGAATTTGTTCAGATACCAGCTAATCACATTGGAACTCAAAATGACTGATAAATGCACTAAATGCAAAAAAGCTACCAGATACACAAGGCTTTGCCAACTTAGGATGCACTGACAGTGAGTAATGGAAGCAGTTTGGGAATCCAGTGAGTGCATTTATTAGTGGTTTCAAAATGCTTGCCTTTTCACAATGATTAAAAAAGTTAATCATAATGATTATTCAGTTGCTACTTGAAAGTTACTGGCTAAAATTCTTAGCCAAGTGTTTGCTTTTTTTCTTGGATACCTTTCTGTATCCAGGTCTGCAGGTGCAGGGATGATTTGCCACACAAGGCACCTTTCAGAGTGTGGAAAAAATCTCTTGAAAGTGTGCAAAGCTTTTCTGAGATCCACATCCAGAGCCTGTCTGCCTGTAGGGTTGTGAGGAGCAGAACACTTGGTCAGCATGGAAGAGCACAGGATTTAAATTTAATGCAGTTTGTGTGTTTCCATTTGAAAATTTGAGTATTTAAGATGGGTCAGAAGTTGAATAAAGAGCTGTGGGAGCAGAAGCAGGGTAGGAGACACTGTGTTTTGATAGAGTACCCAGGAAAGAGAATGCAATTCTAAGTTATCTCTTCTTTAGAGGCATTCAGGACAGATCTGCTCCTGGGATGCTGCTTATCAGAGCCATGGCGATAGATCTCAGGGGAGAGATGGCAGGGATAGCTTTTTTTACTTCAAAAAGGGATTTACTGTGAAAAGTGCATCACAGACAGGTGCATAATATCTTTATACTGTTGTGTTTTTCTTGTATGAGCACAAAATTAATTATAATTAAATGACATTAAACATACATTTATGTTATATTTTATAAATATGTATTTGTATTAAAAATAAATCATAGTTTTTAAAAAGAGAGGTCTACACATTTTCAATTTGCACCAAGAATAAGTAAATAATGAGAGAGGCAAACATTCAAATGTAGCCCTAAACAGCAGTGACATCACATGCCCTGAAAGCTGAACCCAGTGTCCAGCTCTAAATGAGTCTCCATTTAGAGAGAATCTCCAAAAAGGTGGGTTCCTTTGCTAGACCCATGGCACAAACAATCATTATAGAAATGGTGAGAAATGTTAAGCACTGACACAACTCTTCTGTCTCCACAGCACTGAGCAATCAATGAATTGCTGGCTCTTCAAACAGCCCTGCAAGATAAACCCTTGCTGTGCTCTGCCCTGGGGAAATTCTGCAAATGTCATGTGATGCCCTTTCAGGCAAACCAGTCTGTGCTTTAGAATGATTTCTGAGGCATGATGAAAGTCAGGTCTGGCAGTGTCTGTACAAAAAGATGACTTCCTCCAAGGGCAGGACCATCAATCCGTGCTCCCAGCACCACAAACACTGACTTTTATGACATTGTGTGCATGTCCTCTTGTATCTTCTCTCCTTAAAGTCTGTACTGTCTGAGAACCTTTGAACATTGCTGCACAATCAATAACTACACTGATAATATTCTAGGTTCTGCACAAAGAAATAACTTAGGAGCACTCTTATATTGGTGCCATATTAGTAAAATTTATCCTAAGTTAAATGAACATTGGGAAACTGCAACCATAAATATGAATTGGATGGTTAATCCACTTTTCCCAATATTGCTTGTATTTCTTATAATCCATTTTCATAAATATTCTAAGAAATTATTTCCCCAATAGAAGGAACAAGTATAAAACAAATATTGAAAGGGACTCCAGAGAATGTAAGTCTTAAATTGATAAAATACAACATCAAAACACTAGTTTAGAATTTTATTAATTCGAATACAAACATCTATTTTGTATAACTGGAACTTCCAATCAATACACATCAGACTTTGAATACTAAACATCTCACAAAAAAAGTGCAGCTGCAAATCAAGAATTGTAATTCTATTTTAGTTGTAGACTCTATCCATGAGAATATTTCTGGAAAAGTCATTATAATGCATGGAAATTGTGGATGCACAGTTGCAAAAGTTAGTTGAAAATAGTCTCCTGTGTGCTTATCCACCTGGGGCTGCACTGAGTTACAGCAGGGCTGTGGCTGCAGTCATTTTTGACAGTGAAAGGGACTGTGGGATGCAACTGGAGAGATATAAAACCAGAGACATGAAAGCAATGGTGATTTCCCCCATGCCCCTTTCTTTTTTTCTAGGTCTTTTGATGAGCTGCAAAAATTTGTTGGCTGTACATGCAGAGCAGAGTGCCCAAACCCAAGGAGACAAATACTGTCTGTGTGAAGGATGCCTGGTTTCATTCCTTTTGTCCCAATTTCAAGTCTACAGCTCCCTGTCACTGACTAACCAATATTTAATTGTCTGACACTATGACATTGTGATATTTCTAAAACTTGCATTTTGCCCCATGCATAAAACAAGCCAAGCAATAGCACAGTCAGAGAAATAAGCACTTTGCTGTGAATTATCTGTTGTTTCCTCATGAAAGGTTCTGGTCAGAGCCAGTGGAATTATTAAAAATCATATTGAGCAGAGCTGAAAAGAGTTTTTCAGTCTACTATAAAAATCACAGAAATATATTTTTACTCCTTTTAAAAATAGTGGGAATATTGCAGCACGCCATGGCTGACTCCTCTTTTAGCACAAAAAGGCAGTAATGGAAGATTGCAGTGTTACTCTGACATGCCAGCTATCTCATTTCCTGCACAGTCCAAAGCTGGGTTTGAAAGTAATTAGAATGAATATAGAGCCAAGATTTTAAGTGCTAAGTAGTTCAGCATTTTAAATTCAAGTATCTTGCAGTAGAAGGAAAGACACCAGCCTGTAGGGATTGAACAAATTCCTTCTCCTGGGAGCTCAGGTTTCTATGTTCAATCAGAAAAGTTTGGAATCAATAATATTGAAGAGATTATTAATTTTAACTGCCCATTTTTTATACTTTGTAATGTGTCTAAATAATCAATTCTCCTGCTTAACATTTCTCTTTGCCACAAGAAGGAACAGTCAAGCAAAACTGATCATTCTTCCATTGTCACACTTTTCCTCCTCTTTCCTTCCACTGGATTGCCTTTCCTTCTGAATAGTAAATCTTGGTAATTTGCTGTCACTTTCAGAGCCAATGAAAATAAGAAGTTTAGCTTTGGCCAGGCTGCAAACACTGTTTTCCATGAGGGAAGTCATGGAAGATCTCTAGATGATGCCTTTAAATGGAGAAGGATCCAGTTCGTGTGAGTTCAGCTGCTGTAATGTGCGGTGTTGCCAACATCAGATGCTGCAAATGTCTGCCAGCCAGTTGGAAACCCCCAAAATGGTGTAAGGATTACAAGATGTAAAAATAACAGCTTTGAGGGTTTGGCCTTCTCTTTTTGGAGCTTTGGGCTGTTGTTCAGTCAAATCATAAAAACTGGCAGCAGTGGGCATGGTGCTGGGAGAGGTGGGAGGTGCTTTTCCATGTACATTTTCAAACTTTCTTTATGGATGGAACTTCAGCCAAATTTGAATAGAAGCAGAAGCTAAGAAGTACCTGCTATACAATTAAAGGCATGGCACATAATGTTTCAGTCAGCAAGATTTTACCTTTGAGCACATCTGCTTCGAACAAGTAGAACAGCTTGGCATGTACTCTGGTTGCCCCTTGAGGCAGTGTGGGCACCGTCTGTGGACTGCAGTGGATGGTAAAATTCCCAGTTTCAACAGAATAATTCAGCTGTTGAAGTATGTGGTGATGAGGTAAGATGTTTGCCAGCCTAATTTTGGCACATACACTTGAGGTTCAAACACGCCACGGTGCCTTGGCCAAGGCTGGCCCAGGCCAGGGGCCACAGCTACACTTGGGCAGCACATTTTGCCTCTCTGCAAGCTCTGACATTGCTCCAGGCCCTGCAGTGCAGGTTCCTTTCATCTGTGGCCAGGCAGCTGTCTGAGCAGTCGTGTGCAAGAGAAGGGGTCTGTGCTCACACAAACTGAGGGACACAAAGTGAGGAAATCAATGCTGAGTGAGAAGGAGAAAACCCGAAGGACTGTGACAGATGTGCCATTCAGAGCTCAGAAGGGAGTCTCTGCTCCTTGAATTATCTTTGATATTTCAGGCTTGGGAGGCTGTGTGTGGGTGCCATCCAGCTTTTAGCTTTATTATCCAAGACACAAAAGCAAAAACTGAAAGGTGGTGGAAGAAAGGGTCTCTAAAAACACTTCATTCACTACTGCTTTCCTTTTCCAGCTTCTTTTTATAACCTATTTTCAGACAAAGGCCCAATGTTTTCTGTGCCCCATAAGGGAATAAGGAATAGGAATGAGCTGAGAATAGAGTGGGATGGTTTTCAGGATTTGCAAATAGAAAACACTGTGTTTTTTGGTGAGAGTCATTGGGTTTAATTCTTTGTTGTTCATTCATACTTGGCCAATCAGAGGGCATTCACTGGACATGTCTTCAGATGTAGGATGTGTATCTAGGTACCTAGGTATCTTCCTTGCGTGCCAGACTGCTTTCTGTCAGTGCCACGGGTTGTTTTGTCTGTGAACATTAAGTTCTAAGTGACACAGTAAGCTGATAAATCAGTTATCAGCATGTAGATGGTAGTTTCTGAATTTTTTGTAACTTTTTCTGCACTGCATATTTTTTTTTACGGTGCCTACTTTTGTATACCCTTAAAAGTTGATCCTTCCAGGATCACACAGAGCTGGTGTGTCTGTGGTTTTGGCTCCGGTTTGCCAATGATGCTGGGGAGGTCAGGATTTCTGCTCTAGGGTCTGAAATACCTGCTGCAATATTGAATGGGACACATGAAAGTCACTTTTCCCTCAGTCTTCAGTTCAGCTCAGTGCTGGGATTGCTGCTTAGTGACTTCCCTCCTGGCTGTGCATCCTTACTGTCATTCCAGGGCCACCATCCTTCCTTCTCTCCCATTCCCTCCCCTGAGTTCACAGACAATGGGGTTTTTTTTAGAATCAGAGGACCATCAATTCAAACTTCCAGATTAAGGGACAAATTTTAATAAAGGCCTGGAGGCATTAAGAAGAACTAATGCATTAAATGTTGGAAGATAGCAGGAGCAAGAAAATGCTTGATTCAGAGATAAAGTGACCTAATGCTAATTACATCTGTTAAGCAATCCAAAATCATGTCACAAATTGGAAAGGACCTTTCCCAATTAGCAAAGAGTTCATTAAAAAAAGACTAAAAGCTAACAGGAGATAGAAAGAGCTTGAACCACACATATATTTTAACTGGACTTGAAAAGAGAAATGTTCTCATATCTTAAGGTGTTTGCTGATGCTAAAACCTTCTGTGTCTAATTCTTAACAACTGAGATAAGTATTAGAATCACAGACTATCCTGAGTTGGAAGGGACCCACAAGGATCACAGAGTCCAACTCCTAGCCCCACACAAGACACCCCAGCAATTCCACATGAGAGCCTTGTCCAAATTCAGACAGGCCTGGGGCTGTGACCACTTCCCTGGGAGCCTGTTCCAATGCCCAGCCACCCTCTGGGTGAAAAACCTTTTCCTTTTCATCTATTGACAGTTGCAAGAATCGTGAACCTGTCTGCTGTGCTTTATCCATTTTCTATTCCTGGTTAGGGATACCTTTCTTTCCTGAGGAAGGGCTACTTCCTTTGCATGATAATGAAAAAAGTTGTTTAAGGCTCACAAGCATACCATGTCTTAAGAAAAAGTGAATGGACATGCCAATTATTGTTTCTAATAGAACAACCTTCTCTTTGAAAATCCTGTCCAAACCATGAATAAAAAGACAGAATGGGGCTGGGGAGTTCATATGTCTCTTACAGAGGAAATATTTATCAGCACAGGGTGTAGACAGCAAATATTTTGCGAATCCCCTTGCGAGAAGCTCTCCCTTTGGAAATCTCATCCTGTCTAGCTGCTGAGAAAGCTTACGCAAGGAGGGCTCAAGGGTTTGCAAGAATGTTTAGCTCATGAATCTTTATATAACTCTTCCCTCCTGTGTCTCTGACAAGTGTCTTTTTTGTACTGTCCACTGAGTAACTTTAGTTCCCTCTAGCACCAAGTAACTGCTCCAGTAGTGAGCCAGACCATGCTGCCTGAGATGAGAGTTGGGTTTTAAAGGTGTCAATACCCTGATGTTTTTCTGGATTCCCAAAGAGTTTGTGATCTCTGCTTTTCTCTGCGGTATTTGCACATGCAAGGTGGGCTCACAATGCTCACAAAAAAGACAGACACAGAATTGCATACACTTATTGTGCACATGAACAACCATAAAATGTGCAGGCATGACAGGAGTCAGTGTGTGTGTGTACAGAGGGCTTTAATGTTGGGATCCTGAGTGTTACTGTAGAGCAAATCAGTGGAAATGATGATGTTTAAATAATGGGTGGCAAGATAGAAGAAATCCTGTTCTTTGTGTATTACTCTGTGATTAAAAAAGACATGCTGCAGCTACATGGTAATACATGGTGTAATTCTGCAGTCCTTCCCTGCCAGACTCAGACATGAATTCCAGGTTTTTAAGCATCTCTAGTTTTCTAGGGCAAGCAGTGGAAACAGCAAGTTCTTAGCCCTTCTACAAACTGGGGTCTATGATTTTGGTTATAAATGTAGCCTGAATGGTGGCTTTAAAATCACATGGTTCACTGTTATCTTGCAGAGTTCAGCAACCTTACCTGATATAAAAACATTAACTGGCACATCTGTGGGCCTGTAGATAAATTCATATCAGCTTCTGGAATGCACTTGCTCTATTTAACTCTTGGACTGCTGTTTTCTATAATGGGGCACCTTGAAAAATATCCAGATAAACTTGTGATGTTTTCTGATGTGCAGGGTCAGCTTAAAGATAATCTCTATATTATTAATGTATCTGCACATGTTTTATGTTTTGGAACCCTTCAAATTGCACCTTTTTATCTTAGTAATATTTGCCTTTACACATTTCTAAATGTATAATGTATCTGAAAGTGTGGCTGTCAGCCTGGCTGGTAAGTATATTTCTTGCTATTATGTCAAAATCAAATATAGAAAGGTTATGTATCTCACCCAGTATCTAAGGAGAACATGGAGCTCTGGGACTTCCACGCTTTGCTTTCATATTGGAACTGCTGTCTAAAGGTCTTTGTACAAACAGTCTGCTCCTGGTGCTGATGATATAAAAAAGTAGCAGCCTTATGTCTAGACATAATCATCCTCCAAATACAGGTATTTCATTTTTTGATTGCACTTGCACAGAAATCAGAGATCAAAATAATAATTTTTGATCAAGCAACATTTTTCCTTCATACATGACTGTTCCCAAATTAAATTAATTCAATTTGAGACGAATCAATCCATGCTTAGCCTGTGGAGCTCTGTTGAGCTCAGATTCTCAAAAATCAGCTGGAAAGGATAAAGGTTGAGCAATTATTTTTACGATTGGCTGCCCATTCAATTTCTGTTTCTCTAATGGGATTGTTCAGTCAGTGTTGTACCAAAGGCGCGGAAATTGGTGCAGCTAATTCCCCTCTGCAAAAAAAAAAGATGAAAAACCACAACATTGTATTTAGCTGCTAGCTTCTCATACAGGTTCTGCCTAAACTCTTGTACTGCATTTTTATCTGTGTCACTTCCTTGAGATAGTTCTGACAGAGGAAGCTCAGCTCTGACTCTCCATTGAGCCACATTTTCTGCAGCAAGACACCTACACATGTTCCCCAGTCCTGTTGCCTGCGGTGAATAAGCTTGAAGCTAAAGATAAACTGTTGCTCAAAGCTCTGCTTGCCTTTGGCATTAAGGGGGGCAGTTATTAACTTGTTGCACGCTGTAATTACTTCATTGATCTGCAGTGAGCAGTGAGGATTTATAGCAAGGAGGGATCTGGATAAACAGTTACCATGGGGAAAGGCAGGATGTATTTAGCCAGAATCAAAAACCTGCCAAGGATCCCTGGCAATCTATAATATTGCATTAACTAAAAAAAACCCCAAAAAACAACAAACAAAAACAACAACAGCAGCAAAAAAAACCAAACCAAACCAAAATGAAACAAAAAAATCAAACAAAAAAAAACCAACCAAAACCCCCCCGCCCAAAAAAAACCCAAAAAAACCAAACAAAAAACCCCAAAAAAACCCAAAAAGACCCCAAAACTGGATTAAAAACCCCCGAAACAACAAAAACCCATTAAGCAGACAAGTTCAGAGCAAACTTACTGTAGAGTGTACAGGGCAATAAACAAGGTTTGTCTGAATAAAAACCCTCTCTCAAATATAAACCTGAGAGGGAAAAATAATTGAAATTAACTGTTTGAAGCAGAGGGGAAGCCAATGAAATAGCCCTGGCATGAGGAGGAGTGTACAGAACAGAAGCTGGACACAAGCAACTCCCCTCACAGAAACAAATTGTCTTCATTGCTGCCTGACTGCCCACCTGGGACCTGCTGATTGTGGAAACATAGCACTGCTCCACATTTCCAACACAGATTCATGTTATTTTAGTTCCTTTATTAGTAGGAAGAATGCTGTGGAGCAGATTTATAAAGATACAGAAGTGCTTAAATCCTGTAGTTAACAAAATGCCTTTGAAAGTCAGCTATTGTGCTCTAACCATTTAATTTCTCTGATTATAACTTGAAATAAGTTACTCCCTGCTTAAAATAACCAGTCAAATAATGAACAGGGAAAGTATTTCCTTACTGAATTTTAAGTCCTCTTTAATTATAGGCTCTCACTGGCTTTTGAATGTAAGATCTGTGGAGAGTTCAGCACATTTTAAGATAAACCTCCTGAACAAAAGGAGGAACAAAGCATGTCCTGCCACAACAACAACAAATAAGTCTTAATCTTAAAATACAAGTCCTGGCTCAGTCTTTACATCACTCCTACTTCACAGGCCAAATTCTGCTGGGATTGGAGTAGATGGATCTCTTGTCCATCAGGGAAGAGGTGAAATAGAGAGAATGCTCATAATCCATGAAAAAGAACAAATCACAACCTGCAGACTTCAGGGGGTGTCACTTTCTACAAAAATTATGAGAATTCTTGGGAAATGAAGAGTTATCTCCATGAAAAAGTTAGGCCTGTGAGGACTCTGATATCCCCTGTGGTTTATCATTCCTTTGTGACTGTAGTGACAGGGTTTTGCCAGCCACAGATATTTTTTTCATATTAGGAAGGCATGCAATGCCTGGGCTGTAGGAGGTTGTGTGTTCTTTGTCTGCAAGAAAATACAAGAAAGAGCAAGTGCTAGAACTGCTATTTCCTTAATTACCAGCTACATTCAGTTACACTAAATCCTCTAAAAATAGAATTAATTTTATTTAAGTTATCACAATAGCTTTATTTAATCTAGAGCACATATGAGCAAAGCTTATTTAAAAGCTGACCAATCTTTTTAATTATTCATTGTTCTTCAGTTCCTTTGTAAAGTGGGTGGGAAAACACTTGAAGTTTTTTTCTTGAAGTGGATAAATCCATATTCATCTTTATCTTGCTTTTCCTATTGCTTTTGAGGGCAGTAGTGAGTTTAAACTGTGTCAGCATTTGGCTATGAGTGAATTGTAGAAAATTATTTTAATTGATTTTTATGTTTTGGGTAATATGTTAACAGGAAATCATTGAATTTTGCTTATGCACATAAACAAGCAAAACTCATGGGAACGTGTAATGTTAAATCAGATGTTTCACATTTAGGCTCAAATCTATCTAATAATCTCTAAATCCAGTTTTGTGCAGATGCACATGCAGATTTCCATCAAAAGCAGTGCCAGGGACTGCAGGGATGGCCTACTAGAATATTTTAGGACACTTCTCTATCAAGACTGGTTTCTTAGAGCCAAATTTAATTTGAAATCAGAAATTAGTCCATAGAAGTCAGTGGAATTACACAGTTGCAAAATTCATCTCACCCCTGAAACCTTTCACAAGTGAAGGGCAGAAGGAAAGCCTGGACTCCAGGCTCCCTTTCCATGCCCTGAACGGGGACCCTGCAGGGACTCTGATGTGGATCAATCTGATTTGGAGTAGATGGAGGTGATCAATCTGATTTGGAGGTGCAGCAGTTTAGTTTTTTGCCCCAGGATCCTTGTGGCTTCCAGGAGATGGAGCAAACTCACAGTAGAGTGGAGTTTGGTCACAGCCCAGGTCACTGCAGCCTGTTCAGAGCTCTGCACACAGGGCAGGAGTCCCTGTGCTGATAATTCACCAAATTAATCCCCCCTTTTCATGGCCCAAGTGATGTTAAGAGTCATCCATATAAGGAAGGTTTGGCACTTTGAACTCCAGGCTTCACTTGTGATCTCTGCTGGAGACACACACGAGGCAAATACTACAGGAAAATTCAAGGAAAGATGAATTCTCTGTTGGAAAGGAACATTTAAAAGCTATTAATTGAAAGCATCATCAGGGAGGAAAAGATCAGCTTCACTGGAAATAGAAGATGTAAAAGATAAACTCTTTCTATCACTGCAGTTCAGCTGCATGCAGGACTCAAAGGCAGATGCTGTGTGATTTATGATTTTTCTGTGTGGGTAGTTCATATATGGTCTTTGTACTATGATGCAACTTTGCAAAGCACGTTAGTGCCTTCCCTTTTTCTTTATATTTTATCTCCTATATAAATGAATTTTCTGTGCATTTAATGATTAAGACATTAAAAAAACTTTACTTTTTGCCAGGTAAAGACAGGTATTATGACATACTCCTTGACTCCATTGTGAATCTCTGTTAAACAGCTGTTGGATGTCTGCTAAATAGGGAATATCAATCATGTAATAAGAAAATAATAAATTTATTATTGAAGCATAATGTAACTGCTCAGAAGAACTGACTGTTTCCTGTGCTCTTTAAAACTCTTGGCAAATTGCTCCAAGTTTCTGGGTATCTATATTTGATTTTTATCCCCTTTGGGGTTTGTCTACTTAAACTATTTATCAGGGTAAAGACTTTTTCTGTAGCTTTCTGTGTATTTTTTTTTTTTTTTTTTTTTTTGTGCTTTAAAACCCTGATCTAAATTTGGGATCCAGGCACTGCTGTAGTTCAGTAATAGTGACAGATAACAGCAGCAATGTCAGGATTGAAAAAGGCAGTTCCTCTGGCATTTGGCATTTAATGTAATGTCAATATGCTGAAAGATTTTAGGAAAGTAGTCTGAATCATGCTGCTGTCATTGCTGAAATCTCTGTGCCAACTCAAATTAAGAGTGGCATGCATGGCTAGTATTTGGATTGAGAACTTCAACTAAAATTGAATAAGTTTTACTAGAGCCTGCATGAGACTTATGACCTTCATGGGCACAATATCAGCTCTTGGTAGAAATTGTTCCATCAATGGTAAGGACAGAGTCTGAGGGATTTACAAGGATGACATTTGACATGACTAAAATATTTTATCGGTGGCCTCTGTGAGAAGGTCTTTAAGCACCATTGTCATAAAGCTGATTGCAATGTGAAAAGGGCAAGACAGCAGGATGCAAAAATGCTCAATTCCCCAGTACATTACAGCTTTTACAGACCTGCAGTCCTGGGGTCACAGTGAATTGAGGTACGAAGAAAGGTACACCCTGAGTCAATGCAGGAAGAATTTTTCTTTCCCAGACTAGACCTGGAGAGTTTATCATCAGCAGAGACACCAAGAAACTTTCTGTGAGGTTACAGGTAAAGGATTCTGATACCTCAGGAAGCTTAGAATGCCCATACACCAAAGCACTCTTTAATTTAAAGTTGATAAGGATTCCATAAAATCTGTTGCAAGAACAGGCAAAGCTGATCACTTGTGCAATAGGATTGTTTCATAAATTCCCTTGGCAGGTTCCTTTGGATCATCTGCTCCTTTGCCTGCCATGCCACAAGTGGGTCTCACCCACAGCTCTGTTTCCCTGGTGGGGGAAGTGACTGCAGCCCCTCCTTCCAGTGGTGCCTGAGTGTCCTGCCCGGGCTCCAGGCCCTGCTCAGCTGCATCCTGGAGAGCTCTGTCATCCTGGCAATGGGAGGATTCCAGCAGAAACTGGAAATCTCACAAAGCAGCATCACAAAGCCTAAATTTCTGAATTAGGACTCCAAACCAAGGAACTTGGACTGAAAAGTGCCAGGTTCCCAGGTTAAACACAGTGCAAAGGTAGCCTGGCATGACCAGCACCTTCTGGGAAGCTGAGACTTTGCAAGAAACCACCCAGAAAAATTTATGGGGAGCACAGCAGCTTCCAGTAGGTCTCTACTGAGATGATCTCTCTTTTGATAAACAAAAAAATAATCAGCACAATTTTAGTATCTCTGTTGCTGAGCTGCTCCTGATTTTTCACTGCAGAAGACAGATGTTGCTTAGGCCAGTTCACATGTTAAGAAAAAGCACTAAAATCTATTATATACATTCTATTTTATCCAGTCATTTGCTCTTGAGAAAAATCTGGCAAAATCAACCCTGTAAAGTTTAATTTTCAAATTTTAAAAATCATGGGTTTGCTCCCTTCTGCACTGCAAGTTTGAAATCTTTCTACAAGGCTGCATTTACTCCTGGGCTTTAAGGCAGTTGCTAAATGGAATCACAGCTGTTAGAGATGTAACATCCTACTGAGCCACCCAGTTCAAACCCTCTGGTGGGTTATAATGGAAAAGTAAAAGATTCAGGCCTTTTACTTAAGGATCCTCCTGATTCAAATGCTGACAGGGTTGCAGGGCTGGTGGCATAGGATTCCCTTAAATAGCTTCACCCTATAGGGAGCAGCATCACTTCTGCTAATGATAGAAAATGAGGTTGTCCATGTAGCCTGGCATGATTTATGATGGAGTGCAGCACACTATGAACTTCTTTAGCCTTTAATTCCACCCAGACTTACAATCCCTACAACCAGAATTCTCTAAAATTAATGAATGTAGCAGCTGAATAAGGGTGAAAAGCATGCACAAATTATTTCCTAATGACTTAGTTAAAATGTTTATTTTCACCTCCACAAGGGACCTTGCTTTTCAAAATTAAAGTTCCTCATGGAGAAACCAGCTATGGGATGGGATTGGTTAAAGTATAAGAATTTATTACATTCCTAACAGAGAGGTGAAGTCTTAGTGAAACAGGTTTAACCTTCTCTCACTTTGCAGAAGGAATACAATTTGAACTTCATCTAAATGTGCTTTTTCCCAGCCAAATGTGAGTACACTGCAGTGTTTAGGTGTTGCCATGAACCTGGCTCAGATTTCTTCATCATTTTGTAGGCAACAGCAATGCTACAGGCCAGACAGTGCCACCTCTGATACCTTCGGGACTTATTTATTGCCAATGAAAAACCAATGGCTTCAATCCAGGAAGAAAATATGGTGGAAAAGCAAAAACTGGAGCAGCATTCAGTTCCCCATCCTTCAGCTGTGACTTTTTGGTTAAACTTTGGTTCTGTGAGTAGCAGAAACAGGGTGTGGTCTGGAAAACCAGCAGTAAGAAAACTTTGGTGCATAAAGTTAATATTCTTAAATATCTAATCGTAAAATAGAAAGGCATTAATTTATTTTGGTGGCTTTTGAAAATGAGGGTACTTAGTGATAAATCAAACAAGCTTGTGAAAAGGCTGGGGGCTGTATTGGTGTGTCTGGAAATAGAAAAGAGTTGAACAAGCAGAGCCATATTTTTCTGAAAATATCACCAAATCCACGGCTGTCAGAAGAGTTGCTCCCCTAAATTACTGTCTCCAAATATCTTATATCCTTACCCTCCCCATAAATGAAGTACAGGAAGCAGGATATGTGCAGCCCTGTTGACTGGGCACTGTAGTCTGCTGTCACAAGAAGCCAAGGCTGAGAGAGACAATTATCAAATGATCAGGTAATGTGGATCCTCTTTGCTTTTTCTGTCATGGATTGAAAGAGCCACAGAGGACTACAGTCCATTTTAATGGCCCCAATATTGCTGTTATGAGGGAGTTCTAACTTTCTCATTAAAATGGTGCTGAGGCAGGCAAGTCTATGCATTGTGATGCAAAAAATATATGAATGTTTTTTAAGAAAGATAAATATCCCATTTCCAGTCAAATTCATGCTTCATCAGGGAAGGATCCTGAAGGGCCCAGTCCCCACAGGAGTGAACAGTAGGTTAGCACAGTTCTGCTGCAGCAGAATATCATCCTTAACAAGCAACAGTCAAGGCAAAACCCATAATCTCTTTTTGGATGTACCTTCTCCAGCTCAGGTAAATTGTCCTGGATGCCTTCCCTGTTCTTCAGGAGAGGAATAAACACTGCCTCTGCACTGTCCCAGTGGACAGTCAGGCTTTGTGCTAATCCTGTCCATTTATCCACTTATCATTACCTTTGCAGGTCCCTACACTCAAGGCAGAGATGTGTTTTTCCTACACCAGTGCACAACTCCATGCAGTTTTCTCAGCCTTGCTTTCAAGCTTTGTGGGAATTCTAATAGAAGCACTAAATCATTTTGCTGTGGAAAGTGAGTCTTTGTCTATTAGCTGTGATTAGCATTCACCTTTCCTGTTTTAAGTGAGCATTCTGCTCTGGCATCCCCTCTAAACACAACTTTTTGCTCATTTTAGGTCTTGCTTCCCTTTCTAGTAAATAGGTACCTTGAGAACTGCTCAGCTATCATAGCTCATCATTCCTCAAGACTGAGAGTTTACGATGAGTTTCTACAATATTTATATAAACAATGGCTAACACAGTTGTGCAAATTATTTCCTTCTGTACTAAAAAACAGATCATTAGCATGAACTTAAAATCTGCTAGTTTATGCTTTACACACTGAATTATCATTTATGTATATGAGATATGACTGTAAAAGTCCTCAAATGATATTCTCTTTGCCTTGTGTAGCTCTAGGATCAGCCTATGAAACACTGGAAAATAAAACCCACTGAGATGGAAAATGACACTTTCCAGCTCCTTTCTGCCATTCTAGGGACTAAACTGACCAAAATCCTGGTGTGCCTTGGAGTTTCTTTATAGTAATGGGCCTTCAAGGTGGGAGAGTGTCAAAGTGGCAGCAGTTATTGGCTGCCTCCTGTCCTTGGACTGTGATCTGGGAAATGCCCTCAGCCACAGTGCATCCTTTTCTGCAAGAATATCCCTTTGGGGCTGTGCCAGCCCATGAGGTACCAGAGCAGCCTCTATTAGATGGCTCCATGCCATGAAAGCAAGCCAATCTCCAGCTGAAGACGAACAAGAGTGCAGAAGATTTAAGGTCACTTTATTTTACCCAAAGCTGTGCCTGCTGAGGTCAGTTTGGAGCACGGAGTTGCTACAGGAACCTGGTGACAGCACCCATTAAATGTGTTTGTTATGGGACTGAAAATGCCATTTGAACACACTCATTTAATGAGAAATGGTAGCTGTGCTGATGGGCTGTTGCAATTAATCCCTGTTAGGAGAATCCACTGAAATGGGTTCAGAAAAGGAAGGGTCAAAAGGTAGAATGAGAGTTTGAGGGGGAAGGGGACACTTTTTTCTTTTTTAGATTTTCTAATGATGTTTTTCCTTCAGTGATTAAAGGCAAAATAATTGAAGAATTGTAAACTGAAGAAGTGCTTTGGACAGGAAAAGAAAGGCAGTGCAGAACATCCAGACCACAAGCAGTGGGAAGCTGTGCAGAGGTGCCCTGTGACAGCTCAGGGAACATGAGATGTCAGGGCAGCAAGGTTTGGGCTGGGATTTTTAAAGCAACTCATCTGTTTTGCACTGGAGCAGATAAGCAATGCTCATCTGACCCATTTTGTTATTTCACTGCACTGAAGTCCATCAGAAAGTGACTTTACTACAGCCTAAAGCAGGAGTGAAGCACAGAGGTTGCTTCTCTATGTGGGTGAAGCTCAGAGCTGGGAGTGATCACTGCTTCAGAGTCACTGCCCAAAACACACATCCCTGCCACCATCACCTGCCCTTCATGATGCCTGTGCTCACCTCCACCAAATTCTGACCTCTGCAGTAACAGCTGCATCCTGGAAGGAGGGAATGCCCCATTTTGGTCAGCACCAAACAGGCCTGCTTTGGATTAAATATTTACCAAAGTGTTTGCAGATGAAGGCACTGGAAGAGCTGTCTGCTCCATCTCCTGCTGTTTGCACAGTAAATAACTCAGGCATGCAGCTGTCCCCTGCATACACAGGTGCTTTCAATGCAGGGAAGTATAAACCCTGGTTTTCTGCCTGCCTGGGTGGGCTTCTAAGACACAGATGAGTGAACAGATGAGAAAATATTTAGATGTCTAAGGAAAATCCTTCATTGCTCACATCACATTCAGAGAGACAGCTCTTCCACAGAACACTTGTTTTTGGAGGAGGGAAGTAACTTCTCTGCAAGTGCCCAAATACTTTGGGAGGCTAAACATCAAAGTGGGCTTAAACGTTAAAACAGTTATCGTGTAGCAAAAATTATGTAATTCCAGGTTGTATGGAAAGAAACACACGGCTTGTGAGTCTCACTGCTTTTCATTTTTAAACTGAAAGCACACCAGGGTGAACAGGCAAAACTCACTGGTTTTGCACATGGCCTCAATCCCACAAGCTCAAACAGGGCAGCCTTTTCCCACAGTGGCTCTCTGCCAAGGTGATGGGCTACTGCCATGGCAAGCAGTGAAGCAGAAATAGCAGAACCTCAGATAACTCACTCAGTACTTGAACTGCTGTTTAAAAACATGTCCTCAATCCTCAAGTATAGAGCAAGCTCAGAGAAATCTGTCCACAGCCAAAATTTTGTCCTGAAATCACTATTTGGACTAAGCTGAGGGTCGCATTAGAAGATACTAAATATTTATTTGGGGATTCTTATGATGCTGAGCATTTTTTTCTGGTGGAAGTTCCTATCCCAGTGACCATAAATGAAGAACAGGACTTGGATGGAGCAGATGGTTCAGCAGATGGTGACTTGCTCCTTTTTTAACCAGGCTTTTGTGTAAATGGAGTGTGGCATGGATCTCTGCATGCTTTTTGACTTTGAGAGTGTGCATGTGTGCTTTTGGGCTTTAATAAGTATTTAGTTACGAAACCATGTATCATGATGATGGTATGGATTTTACTGGCTTTTTAAAGACTTAGGAAGTTCTTGAAAATGTGGTTTGTTCACTGATTTATGAAACCAACACTGTCTTTACCAAAGAGGTATTTTGGTTCTGATTTTTAATTAAATGAGAATAGCTACAATGCTTGACTGTGGCACTGGAAAAAGCAAGATTTTATAACAGTTTTGATTTTCTTTTCCTGTTCTTTTTTCTCTATCATTTGGCTTAACTTTCCACACTGCCCAGAGCATAAAGGTTGCAATGAACCTGAAAGAGGTAACTGAAGAGGGGTGAGGTGTGAGGTTCACTCTGAAAACAGTTCTCTCAAGCTGTCAAAAGTTCTAGAGTCCCCAGCACCTACTTACCATTCCTGTGCTGGAGGTAGCAGCCCCCTCAAACCTGCCAGCAGCACTGCTTGTGTGTGTGCTCCCTAACCCATTTTATTCAAAAATTAGATGGGTTAGTGAAAAAATGTACTGTTGAACCATTTCGACTAATGTGCCTCTTTTAGGCTCATAAAGGTTAAGGAAAAGTCACCTAAGCAGCCTGAGCACCAGCAGACCTCAGGCAGCATAATTTCTACCAGAGGGAAAGTGAGGATTTGTCATGAGGATTAGAGTGAGAGTGGCAGGATATTGCAGTGGCACAGCTGGAACAGAAGAGCATGTCCTTGTACTGCCTAGGAGTGGTTAAACCAATACAGTGTCTTCTGTCTTCTTAAAATTCATATTCCAGTAACTCACCTGTACATTTACTCCTAATTTCACATCATGTCTTAAGGCCACAGAGTGATCAGCTAGGATCCAACTTTGTAAGGTAATGTAATTGAAGGTGGTTGTCTTGTCTCTCATTTCATGTAAATTTTTCCATCTTCTTTTAACTTTTGATGTCTGTTATTTTGTTCATTATTGTCCCAGGCAGGAGGTTGTGGAGGCAGAGTGGTGTTTCTGCTGCCAGAGCTCACAGGTTTTTCAGTCTGTTTTAAATTACACTGAAATATATTTTGGGTTCCAAGACAAAAGACAAGCTACTTGCAGAATTGTCCAGCTTTACTTTGTCTCCTTCTTGAAGTGTTTCTAAGCTGAATATAATGAAGATCTATTCTAAGAATTCCTAAGGGATCTCTTTACACAGGATCTGGAACTGATCCATGGGTTTCAACACTTTAACCAATGCACCATCTAATATTGATTTCCTTCAGAAGTCAGAGCAATTTGTTTTTCTTCCCTGGAGACTTTGGGCTTCTACCTTTGGCTGCAGTCCTTGAATTAATATGGAAATTGAGAACATCACTTAGGACTAATCTCACATGCAGGCACAATGTGCAGTCTCATGGAGCCAGGTATCCATTCGGGCACTCAGAGGATTCCTGCTCTCCTCTGGCAGCTGGACAACTCACACAGCTCCTTGTCACCCCACTCTGAGCTTCTGTCAGAGATACAGAACACTAAGTGACTTATTTCTGATCTCTTTTTTTTCTTCCACCCTTTCTTTTGATCACTGTTCCTCATGGCACTGGAGAAGAGGCCAGCACAGTTCTCTGGAAATTTTCGTAGACTGGTGAGGTGATAAGGAGCTGATTACAAGCCAGAAGGCAGCTCCATGGAAAGCAGCCATCTCTCCCATCATTAATCCATAGTCACCCACAGGTGACTGTCTAGCAAGCCAAAAGTTTCAGATTTACAGCTAAAGCCCAATACCTTTCTGCTAATCAGCATTTCCCAGCTGCCAGTGAGTGTGATCATTGCCTGGGTGAGGCTTCCTTCCACCCCTTGGCAGTCTCAAGGCAGAGTGGCTCTCACTTGCTTTATACCACATAGCCCTGGAGAGGAAATACTGGGAATCAAATGTCCCATGAGGGTGTTCCTTGCTGGAATTCCTGGTGGAAGCCTCAGTATCACAGAGGCCTGAGGAGCCTGGGCTGTGCACACATGGATTCAATGCAGGAAGAGACACACAGCACCATGAGAGCAGGGGCACTTGCAGCAGTCCTGGCCATCAAAGTCATCCTTTTAAATGACACATGTGATCTTGTGAATTTGTCACAATGCCAGAGGAGCTGAAACAATCCCTCCTGGACACAAAGACACGAGTGCAGGTAGGATGTAACCCATTAGGATCATATCCAGCCTCATTTGAAGGGGGAGGCTCTTGGTGGTGTGAAATGACAATCTGTTCTGAATTTATCCTGCCCATATGTCATCAGTAACAACCTACAAAACACACCTCTCGTTTTAGATCCAAGTTTGCATCTGTTCCAAGCAAAACATGTGCCATCTCCCTGTATGTTCCTAGCAAGTCTATATTAGACAACACAGGAGGAAGCTGAAACAGGAAAAGTTCCTTTTGGTATTATGGGAAAATTAATCACAAATCTCTGTAATTTTGACCTGGCTTTACATGAATATAAAATCTCAGAGGAGAAAACATCTCAAAATACTTCCCCATGGTTCAAGGACATGTGCAGGGTTATTGTAGCTCAGGTACTGTCCCTGAGCAGAAACATTCTGATGTTTCAGCTGTGATTTGTCCATCTGTGTTTGGCTGCTGCATCACACAGGTAAAGAGCATCTTTAAAATAAGGATCCAGGCTGTGAGCAATCTATCCCTGGACACTGAGATGCCAATAGCTGATAAGGTTTATGAGAGGTTATAGCTTCAAAGGAATTGATTTATAATTGTTTTCTATTTTTAAATACACAGCTGGACATCCAGTATGATCTACAGAAGCATCTGACAGGCTTATATGCTTAATTTACATTGACTAACAACCAATGTTTAGGTGCTTCCATAAATCTCCCTGGCTGTTTCTCTTGATCTCTAGGCAACTAAATGCTTTTGAAAGTTGGAACTAAAAATTTAGGGCCCAGTTTTCAAAATCTCACATTAACATTACTGGCCAGAAATCTAAAATGTTCTTTTCTCATCATTCTGAACTCTTGCAAATTCTATACGTTTGCTGTCATAATTTCATTTATACTTTTTCAGGAATTTTGAACTCCTAATCTGAAAGAAGTCAAGCCATATTGCATAGAAATCTGCAATCCCAGAATATAAACATTCTAACAGTAGTATTTACAATTAAATGAGGATTTTTTTTACAGTTACAGTGATGCATCTGATGTACTCTAAAGTGCAATTCTGCTCTAAATAAATCTTGTTGGTGCCTTGTTTGCTTAGCCTACTAATTTTCTATATCAAATACGCTCACTTTACATTTTAAAATACCTTTTATGGAAAGAGAAGTCAGCGAAAAAATCAAACATATTTTCATATGTTATTGTCAAGAACAAAATTTCTGAAGGCTGGACTCTTCAGACTTCCAGACTGATGCCAGCCCTGTGCCTTCGGGGAGACCCTCAAAGGGAGGCGATGCAAATGCAGTGGTTCTTCTCTTGTAGAAAGTAGTAACATAAAAAAATATTCATCCTCTTAGATGCATCAATTCCAGGAGGAATGGGAGAGCAAAAGTTTACTTGCAGCATCTAAGTGAGCAGCCATGTCAGAGCAGCCTTGGTGAACAAGAAGGTACCATGAGAGCTCATCAGAAGAAGATTCCTTTAAAGAGTCTAAATAACTGTGTTTTATTCAATATTCAGAAGAGATTTGAATTTCCAAATAATTTTCTAAGGGATCTTTCTGCTGACTGGCATTGAAATTCCAAGTTGCAGAACCGAGGAAGTGTTTTAAGATCCAATTACAATGAAAAAAGAAAGCAAATGATGTCCTACAGAAATGCTGACACCAGCACAAACCCAGCCACGTTCCCAAGTGCTGCCTTTGTTAATAATGTTCTTTTCACACTTTTGTGGTATGAGGTCATGCATGACGAATTTTTTGCTGGCATGAATATTAATGTCTTTTAGAGTTCCTTCTTTCCCCATCATCCTTTCTTCCTGTTAGCATGTCAGTAGGAATCAAAATTAGGCCAAAACTATTTTGGTGGTAAAACCTGAGCTGTGTCATAATTAAAACCATATTGCTAAACTGTGCTGCACTTTGAAATACTCTGCCAGCTTAGCGAGAGTGGCTGAAATGTGCTGCACCATTTCATCCATCTGCTTCCCAAACCACAAGTCTCCCTAGCAGGAGAGATGGAGAGAAGCTACGAGTTCCTCGTTGTTTCACAAGGCTATAGATAGGGCTGCAAGCTCCTATTTTTGGACACTTCAGCGACTACTGTGAGAGTTTGTGTGATAAGGAAGGGAAAATTCACATCTTCCCAAATTAGCAGCCTCTATGCACCCATTTTCCTGCTCTTTGTCCCATTTTGTGCAAGACCAGCTGCCCCTGTGAGGGTACGAACAGGGTGATATCTGAATTAGCCAGTGTGATGAGTTGTTGGATCCAAATGGCTTCTCACAGGAGCTTCAGGGTGTCTAAGAGCATTAGGGTTGTAGTTTGGCCTGCAATTTATTTTGTCTATTTTGCCAGAAGTTCATTGGTTCTCTGATGTTTCTCTAAAACTGGGATCAACACTTTAAAACCAGACAATACGATCAGAAAGGTTTTTGGGAGAACTTCATCATTCAACAGAAAGTAAGGAAAATACTCAGGAAGTTTTAAAAATCCCTATTTTCATACATTCAAACTCCAAGTTTAGATTTTAAAGTTGCAACAATTCAATTTCATTTTAATGAGATTCAAGGATATTTTAAATATCAGTCAGGACCTAGAAATGGCTTCTTATTAGATGATAAGCACTTATTAATGTGACTTGATCCAGTATAAGATTTCCTAATTCAAAATAACACAAATGCAATTTAAGCTCAATTATACATGAAAATGACTCAAGGAATGTCAAGTTTAAAATTTTTCAATAAATTATGTATAAAATTGAGCCATTCCACCACGTTGTTGTCACAAATGCAACATGTCAAGGACACCACATTAAAAAATTGTAGATGAATATAGAAAACACAAAATATAATTAATTCTGACTGCTTTTGGACTCACATTTCTTCTGCCTGATTAAAATTTAACTGAAATAAATTAAAAATAATGGGAAAAAATTGCCCACCAACCTGAAGCCTCTTCCTAAGCTTTGTGCACTTACTGAAGTTTTCTTCCTGTAGTTGTGTTGACTTCAAATGGATCAGAAATGTAAATTTACCAGCAGATAAATGTGTCATTTTTGTAAAGGTCTGAGTAGGAAAAGGTGAAGAATATAGTCTATCCTAGTAGAGCACAAAACACTTGGGGGGATGCCCAGGCAGGAATAATGATGGGATGGAAGGAGCAGTGTCAGTGCAGCTCCTCTCACACTGCCAGAGCAGACCAGGTGTGTTCCCAGCCCAGCTCACACGCTCCAGGAGCCCTTCCCACCCAGCCCAGCCTCTTGCAGTGAGATTTAGCTCTGGATAATTCAAAATCAACAGCAGTGATTCCATTGACACCTCTTTTAAAAGATGGGTCCAGTCAGCCCTTCCTTCCTTCCTTCCTTCCTTCCTTCCTTCCTTCCTTCCTTCCTTCCTTCCTTCCTTCCTTCCTTTCCTTCCTTCCTTCCTTCCTTCCTTCCTTCCTTCCTTCCTTCCTTCCTTCCTTCCTTCCTTCCTTCCTTCCTTCCTTCCTTCCTTCCTTCCTTCCTTCCTTCCTCACCTGAGAGGAGGAAGGAGCTTTGTGACAGAAACAAAACCACCTGCATTGAGGATGAGCTGCAGCCTAATTAAACTGAACTGTCCCCAAGTGCTTTCTTGAGAATAGTTGCTCAAAATTACCTAAACTAATCCACATTCTTAAAACCCCCTGAGGTTTTGTTTTCCCTCTCGTTTATTAGGATTCTACCTTTCTAATTCCCAGGATTGTGATAATGTTGCCTTCGATTTATGCTGAGGAATCTGCAAGCAAAATCTGGCCACTCAGCATTAAGGCTGAAATGTTCATCTTCAGGCATCTCTCAGCCTAAGGGATGTTTTCATCTCTTGCCCACTAACATAATCACAGAGCTCTCCATCTGATAGTACAAGGAAATTGCAAGCTAAACTCTCTATTAGAAGTTTTTGAGAATAACCGGAGTCAGGCAGTGAAAACAAAAGTTCCTGCTGACTGTTACAGCAGATTCAAAGACCCAGAAAGAAAATGAAAAAACTTTCTTGTTAATGAGAAAGTACCATTGTCTATTTATATAAGTCCTTTTTTATTCTAGAGAACCTCATCAGTTTAGGATTGACCTTCTCTTTTTCCCTATTTGTTCACCACTTACATATTTTCTGTGCAATGTCTCACAATTAAGGGGACTGCAAAAGCAGAATTAGGCCCTTTCTAAGTGAGTAGCAATCTAACTATAAATGAATAATAATCTACCACTTAGAGAAAGCCTTTAAGAGGGCAAAAGATCACTGCAGTGTTGTATAATGACTGTCACAGTTGTGTTTGGGATAAGAGGAGGAGATTCCAAATGGCAAAGGGAGAATTGAGGGGCATAGATAAAATGAAATAAGAAAAGTGTGATTTGGCTGTGCTGACATTTCAATATCAGCACTTAATAAGAGCTCACTGGAAATTTTCAGGAGGAATTTGTTTCCTTTGGAAAATGCTGATAATGTCAACATCAAAACCTTTGGCTGGACTGTGTTCTATGGCACTGCCCAGCCCAGAAATCAGACAAGGCAGGGAATTCTGCCCCATCCTGCACTGACCAGGTCACAGCTCACCCTTTGCCCAGCTGTGGTTTCTCCCAGAATTGCAGGCACGGAACAAAGATCCATTCTGCATGCCAGAATACAGACTGATTCACATCTCCATTTTTCAAGCCACAGATTAGGCACTCACAGCCCCCATCTCACACCATCACCACCTTATCCTGTGCCTTATCCTGTGGGCACATCCATGATTCCCCACCCTGGCCCATGTGCTCCAAGGAGTTCTGTGTTCTTAGGAACAGACGGGATTGGCCAGACACTGAAGAGCTGCTGGCCTGGAGAGAGATGGGCCAAAAAGCTGCTTCTCAGTTATTGAAAAACTGAAGGGAATTTTCTCCCAATTTAGTAATAATAATAATAATAATAAAACCAGCAATAATAATAATGTTTATCTTCACAGGAAATATTGAAACTTATATTTCTGTTAGGAATAGTTTTTTGTTTGTTTGTTTGTTTTTTTAAAAAGAATAAAATATTATTTTCTGCAAGAATTATTTCCTTGGTCTCATTGCACAAAATTGAGCTTCCGTTTTTCTAACAATCAAATCTTCAGACTTTTATTCTCTCCAGAAATTCAGAGACTTTGGCCACATGTGTGTTTTATTTAACTTCAGGAACAGATTATGGGTTTTATGAAGCCTGATTGATGCATATACTTAGCCCTTGCCCTCGTGTTTAATTTCATTAGTATTCCATTCATTTTCCCATGGTTTTAATGAACATATCATTTATGGTCCTATTTTTATCACAAAATGGTACTGGTATAATTTAATATATGAGTTTCATCTAAGATGATTAAACCATTGCAGAAAAACTCAGGTTTCTTTTAGTTAATTTTGAGTCGTTTATTGTGTTTCATTTTATTTGAAATTGTTAGAAGTATTTTAATCTAGTTGACAACAAGCTACTCTTCTCAGTAAATAATAGGGTATTAAATCTTTTGCTTTGCAGTAATTACACTGGTGGGGGATCTGTTTATCTTATATGAACGCTGCTTTCTCATATAATCATCCTTTGTACTCCAAAATTGTAAAGAAACTTATAGATTCTCTTGCTTCTGATGATCTATTTGAGAACACTTGGCACTAGAAAATAAAACAGCTGTAAAACATTTATTGTATCTGCTTGGCTGCCAATTTTCTGTTTAGGTGAATCTAAGCAGTCATGCAAAGGATGTTTTTTTTCCATTTCAAACATGTATGACAGTGGCCTTCTGGACCCTTTCCCAAGCAATATGAGATGTATCTAAGCATTGTATTCTGCCCTTGAAATGTGGATTTATGCAAAGAGGTATCACTTCTGCTCACAAAAGCAAAGCCTGGTGCCATCTGCATTAACAATCACACTCCAGCCTTTGCTGAGCACCTCTGGTGCAGCTCTTCCTTGTGCTCTTACAGCCTCAGAGCTTGGCAATTGAGAGCCTAAAGGAGAAGGTGAAGTGGAAGCAGTTGTGACCCAAACTGGTTCATGGACTCCCCTGAACCCATTCAGTTTGCTCATACAGAATGAACACTTTGTAGGAAAAAATGGAGATGAGAGACAGAAAGAGTATAAACACAGACTTATGCATCCAACAAACTAGAGGGGATTATTTTTCTATTTCTCAGCTGAATAGAGCTGCAGCCCACTAAATTCAGTTTCTTCTTAGTGGGATTCTCTGTGTACTTTGATCAAAACTACAGGAAACCACTAAAAAGAATACAACTCTTTCCCAGCACCCCCTGCTATTTTGACTGGCTTTGATCTCTGAGGCAGCTGTTACTTGAAAACTTTAAGAAATAGGTGTGTAGTTAATAGTAAAGAAGCCAAAACTGTGAAACTCTGAAGTTATAAGAATTTTTGATAACAAAAAGGACTATAACTTTATCTCTTCAAGACAAACACTGATACTTACAAGTTTTATATAACATGCCTGGCACATTAGGTTCCACCTAGTTCAGGAGGATAAATTTCTGTGGCAATGCCAGATGCTCATTTTGAGTATCTGGGAACCTGGACTTCATTTTCAAATTATGAATTCACCAGAACATCAGTAATTTCTTTTTGAATTTCTTAAACACATCAAGGCTTTGCAAAGGTTTTGAAATCTGCTCTTTTCACTGAGATTTCTGACCCACTGGAGGGTTTTAGGCAAGTAATTTCACCTCTGTGTACCTCAGTTTCCTCATCTAAATATTGAGGATCATCATACTTCAGTTTGTTACTTTCAGACCTAATGATTGCGAGTGTTGTACAAAGACAGTACTATTTTTATAAGTAATATTTTTATTTTTCTACAATACCCCTGCCTTGTTAATTAAAACAATTTGGTCTTATTTCAAAGTGGTAAGAGACTTCAGCAGAACAGGGCAGTTTGTGGATATACGAGGTTCACATCTTTTGTTATGTAATTTTTTTGTATGGATTTATACATCTCTTTGTGTATTTCCTGTATAGAAAGTCTTCCTGAAAAGTTCAGGGCTCTAACCTCCCTTAGGCTGTAATTTTTTTTATTTCTCTGTGCAACAGGCTGGACTGTGGGCATCTAACAGTACTCTTAGAAGCCTGTTTTAATAATTTCAGAGTGTCAATGATATTTTTAATATTTTTAAAGATACAGACTGTCAAAAAGCCAGATATTAAAGTATCTAAAGAAAAAAGTATATTTTAGATCTCCAGCAGACAATAATCTCAGTCGAATCCTAGCTCTGAATCAGGTAAGATTTACTCCATTCCTCTTCACAGTCTGCAGAGAAGGAGTTTTTCCCTATAATTAGATCTGAGGAGCTGCAGTCCTGTTAGGAGTTTGTTCATCAGCAAGAGAGGTGAGTTCTTGTTGGCATCTTTTGCTCTTCACAGCTGGTGCCCAGCATTAACAAGATGTTCTGGAGGTGAGCAGTGCCCTGTGACACGAGAGGCAGCAGGAACAGCAGCAGTGGTGTCCCAGGTAACCCTCCCCAGCCCCAGGCTGCACTCATCAATCAGCAGGGACCTGCAGAGCCAGCAGCCAGGAGAGTTTGGCTCTTCACCCCTCTATGATGATTCCCCCTCTGCCTCATCCTTGGCATGTTTTAGTTTTGACCTCATTAGATATGTGACTCAAAGCATTTAAGCGTTGGAACCCAGGAATGCAAGCAATTAAGAGTAGATTTATAAATGTCACCGGCTGGTCTCCTCATTGTTGTGGCACACAAAAGGCTATTCTGAACTCTGAATTCCTTAAGGCACAAAATCAATGAGGAAAATGGTTTAAAAAAATATGAGCCCATAGAGCTTTACGTCCTTGTGGTTCTTGCCAGAGTAAAATGCATTAGTTCCCTGGGGAGCTGTGGGAATCACACTAATTTTCTCAAGAAAAGAAAAGAAAAAGCCCTCAGCAAGAGCTCAGGAAATGGCACTTTGCATTTGATGCTTGGCCACAATGAAAATATTTATTCAGTGGCATAACTGTAAGAGAACATTTTAAGAGCCTTTCTACATACATTTTCCCACCCAAACTTATGTCAAACAGAGGCCTCTCAACCACCCGAAATATGCATTACAAAAACACGTCCAGAAAGTACAAGGAAACGATTCTTTGAGACACAGGAAACTTCTGAGTTGGATTTCTTTTCTGTTTCCATTGTGATGTTTGAAAGTTCAGATGTGACATTAATGGCTTGTGAGGGTGAAGTGGCCAGTGACTCACAAATGGCTCCTGAATTTGCTGTTCCAGGAAACAGCAGGCAAAGGGAAGCAGCAGAGTTTGTCAAGAGTTCAGCTGTTTGATCTGGTAAAGTCTCCAGGCTCTATGCCCTGCTCTAACCTGCTTCTTATTACCTGTAGTTGAAGCTATTTTTGAGTTGGTCAGCAATTATACATTGTGCTATTTGCTACAGATCTAATTAAAATAACACTGGTACAGGATCTAGTTGTGCTTTTTCCTTGGGAAAGTGTTTGCCTGAGCTGAAATAGGGGTAATGTGGAGGCCACAGTGAGATATATTTCAGTCCTACTTTTCCACCTCATACCAGACTCCTGAGATCAGCTTTTCTCTAATGATTCTTTTGCTCTAAGCCACAGGCCTCAAATTCAGCACTCAGCTGAAAGGGCTCCTGGCTGAAAAAGTTATAACTGATACAGATATCAACTGAAACTGGTTTTTAGAGGGAACATTCAGTTTATATAGAAAGAAACACCAAATTACACCTCATTAGTCATGAGTGCAGTTTCATATAAATAGTTTGAAATAAATATAATTGTGAGATCATGTATTTGGACTAAATTCACTGCTGTCCCAAGTGCTGGGACTTCAGTAGTGTTTGCTATCATCAAATTCTGACCTTCTTGTATTGGTGTTATCACTAAAGTTGTGGAGAGTGATGTAGCTTTTGGAATCCATGGGGATTTCAGCATGTTTTGAGGAGGTCCCACAACACGGCAAAACACATTCAGAGAAAGATCGCAGGAGAATGCAGAGGCCATTCCTTAACAATACATCCCAGTTCAACATCACTTCAACATATCCTTGATCCAGAGGCTTGCAGATTACATCATCACATATCCTGAGGTCTCCTGATTTCTTTTGTCTTGTGTGTGATGACGTCTGTAGGTTCTGTTGTTACATCTGACACAAAGAGAGACCCAGCCAGGAAAGAACTTCCCATGCCCAGGTGTCACAAGGGGCACATCTACACCCCATGAAGACATGGAGAGCAGTGAAACTTCTCCAACACAATGTTCCTGAACTAATGAGTCTGGTGTTCCTCATTACCTCAGTTCTGGCACCTCACCAAAGGGGTCTGGCTCCTGTCAGGCTCTCAGTGCTGTGTGCACTGTGCTGCTCACAGTGATGGGTGCCCCTCAGAGAGCACCAGCTGCCATGGAGAGCTGCCTGCACATCGAAGTTGAAAGATGTATCATAGATCAGACTGTGTATTGATGGGAGGATCCGGAATTATGTCACAGCCCACGTTGAGCAGGTGTTCCCAGGGACTGGGTGACAGTGACCAACCACAGGTGTCACCCAGTGTGGTCACGCTCCAGGAGCAGCTGCACAGTCCACCAGCATCACCCCAGCTCTGTGCAAGCTGTGGGATGGGATTTCTGTGCTGCATCACCTGCAGGCACAGCACAGGAGATCACCATTCATTTTTCTGCCCTGGTGTTTGGCAAAAACAAATAATAGCTGCAAGTAAAATGGTTAGCATAGGTTTATTACCTTTGAGGGAAGCAAATCACAAAGGGTAAATTGAAATTAACTGGGTTGAACACAAGGTAAATCAATATGATTATACCAGGTTCACAAAATGGGAGGACTTGCTTCTGTCCTGTGACCTTTTGTGAGGACACGTTTGAGGAAAAACACAAGAATGAAGAGAGAAGAATCTGAGCTCTAGCTGAACAGCAGTAACCAGATGTTTCTAGCAGATGCTGTAAGCCCTAAACCGTGGGATTTTGCTACATGGAGCTTTAATTGTCTAGACCCAAGAAAGGACTTAGACTAAGGCCAGATAGGTGCAGGTGGCCATGGTCTCTGCTTCCAAAGCTCAGGAGCATCTCATTTGCTCTAGTGAGAATATGGAAAGAAAATTTCTTCTCAACAGACAACTCATCTAAGAATAACTCCCTCAAACAGATTTTCAGGCTTCTTTTTGAATGTCAGTATTAAGCAGAAGTAGTTTATGACTACTGAGACAGATTTTGTTATTAGGAATTTGCATTTTAAGTTGAATTGAACTGGGAAAATTTTCCCTCTAAATTATTTTCCTCTATTTTTAATTCCCATTTTGAATTTTAATTTCTTGATTTCAGGTCACCATCCAGGGCAGTTTATGCTATGGCTTCACAGTGTATTTTAGCAATGACTACAGCTGCAAGCTTGCCAGACCCATTGCTGCAAGCAGAATCTTCTCTATTACTAAAAACTAATTGAAATATGAACTATTAAATGATGACTATGAAATATAAAACTGTCATCTGTGCAGTGAATCATACTCATTTTCATAAATATATCTGTTCATATATACACCAAAATCGCAGATGTTTCCATTCCTGAAATCAGATTCAACTGCTGTGATACCTTTTAGTGTTGGTTTCCTGAAGCTAATGCTGAGTCAGGAGAAACATCAGGATGCAGTCTGGTAAATGGATGAATGCTGGGCTAGAATAAGGTGTTTAACTGTACAGCAGAGATCACTTGTAGCTGCTGGGAAAATACAGTCACTAAGAACAAAGACAAAGAAATAAATCCCATGTTAATGAAGCCTCCTGGATGTACTTTGGATGCACTCTGGGTGAGTTATGGAAAAAGTATAGAAAGAAACTGGGAATCAAATAGTCTGTTCTTGGAGGTCTTAGAATCTTGATGAAATGCAAAAAAAAATTGAATTCAACCTGGGAAAATGCCAGTTAATCTCAAGGAAAAGAGTTCATGCTCTACATACTCACCATGATGGACAAATCTGGGAAGGACTAGCATGAAGGACTGAGAAATTGTTGGAATGACTGTGCTCATGCAGCATGAATAAAGAGGCATTGTTCATCTCCATATAACTCTGGCAGAAGAATACACGTGTTTTTAGGTAGCTCATTACAACAAACAAATTGAAGGTCATTCAGTACAGGGCAGAAATATCTACAGAGGGGCTTTTGTATAGACAAAAAGAGAAGGTAGGAATTGATCAATACTTATAGGCTGGTGAAAAGAAGGTTAAGTGGTTGAGAACAAAGAACTTGCCAACAACCTACAAATGGGATAAGCAGCAAGAAAGAAGAGGAATTCTTTAGTATTTTCTAAGGCAGAAACAAGGAAGAAATTAAAGTTTAAGCTGAACACTAAGATAAAAAACTCTGATATAGAAATGAACTTGTAAAAATCTCGTAGGGAACTATTTGAACCTCATTTCTTAAAGACTTGGACAAAGTCTTGACTAAATATATCTCTGGGAATAATTCATTTCCATTAGTATCAGGACATGACCTTCTCACCAAGTCCCATTAATCTGCATTGTGTAAGTGCCTTATGAGGCAGCAGCAGGGACTGGGCTGGCTGTTATTTGTTGGCTGGGGGACAATAAACTCCAAACAAGTGCAGTTCAGCCCTGTGACAGGGCCTGGGACCAATCCTATCTCCCAGATGAATCCATGCAGATCTATGTTGAGGGAATATCCCCCATAGACTTTGAAACTCATAAGTCATTTGTATTAGAATGGGATCTACAGTAATTAACTTCTGTATCTATAATAACTCCAAAGTGAAATGAGATTTAAAAAATAATGTCTGTCTTTTCTGTTTGGGAGTTTGCAGATTTTGAGTTTCCTTCTGGACTGACTTTTTGATAACTCAATGACTTTCTGTTCTGGTCCTTAGGGATTTCCCTCGTGGGAGCACTAAGTATCTCACTGTTTTTGCCTGGGCTTCAGACAAAGCTCCTGACTGTCATTTTCTCATTCCTCTTTTGCCATACTGTGCCAGTGGGACCATCTTCGCCAAACAGGCTCAGTTGTTTCCTCGGGAAGGAGCAGTCTCCCTGTGGGCTAGATGGGTCTGCCTAACTTAGACACTCTTTTAAGAAATATTCTCAGACTGAAAATGCCCAAATCAGACATTTACTGCCCATTGCAAGCTCCCATAGTACTCATATCCCCCCTCTAGTTCAGGCAGGTTCAGATAAAATGAAAACCCTCCCAGCTGTTTGGTGCCACCTGTAAAAGTAGTTGTGACCTCAAAACACAGAAAATGCAGATGAAAAGTACTAAAACCCATTGCTGCACTGTTGGAAGTCACAGTCAGGTGTGTCACCTACAGATGAATCAGAGATTTCCCACAGGAACCTTTGCAACCTAATAAGAAACATAAGGTGTGTGAGGGGAAGTTTTTGCTGTTTGTGTTCATATGCCAAGACTGCACTGCATATTCACATTCACATTATTATTAAATTTAGTAAGTAAAGTCTATGCAATTATATTCAAAATCATTTGGGGTGAGTAGCATGGAGCAGAACAAAAAGAGCACCACCTTTCTGGTGGTTTTGTGTTCTAGGACAGTTGAAGGGACTGTTCTCATAGGCAGCATCTTTTTATCCTCTGGTGTGTTTTGTCGGGGATTTTTTTAATGTCACTGTGGGAGTACAGTGTGTGCCTGGGAGCAAATAATGACTCTTAAGATGATTAACATGTTATTAAACTCTGGGATAATCACTGTCCTGTCAAGTGTCAGCTCGTGCATTTCATCAGCCCCATGTGACAGTGCTGGACTGTTCATTGCTTTCTTTGATCTAAGGAGAGTATTTTTTCATGATCAGCTGCTGAATGTGACCCCTTTGGAACTGCAAACAACATAAAGAAAACAAAAGTGGGTAAACATTACTAAGACACCCAAAAAAATAATACTGTTTTTATGTCAGCTGAAGTAAGCCTGAGCTGACTTCTCATGTGGCAACGTATGGGTGGGACTGGTAACAGCGAACAGCTGGGGCACAACAAAGTGTGAACTTTGCAAGAAATACAGATAATTCTGCCTTTCAGACTGGCTGATGAGTCACAAGCACCTGCATGATGAAATGGACCTGTGCCATCTGCTACAAGTGCTTTGGCATTGGCCAAAGAACTGAGCCCGAGTTTATGCCAGGGCCTGGAGTACACGTCCTTAAGGAGTTTAGTTGGATGAGTGGAGGGGTTTATGGGCTAAGCTCAAGATGAGCTTCTTCACTGCCAAGAACTACTGTGAAGAAAACTAGAAGTGAGCCTGCCCTGGCTTTCCCTAGGTAGTTGTTGTTAAGTTGAGGGTTTAATATCATTTTCTCCATGGTTATTCTGCAGCTCCGTTGCAGCTGCGTCTGCACTGAGCTCTGGCCCCCAGACTTGAGCCTAGACCTAAACCCACTGGCTGCTTGTCCAGCTGGAGCTGTCTTACCACTGAGGGTCCACTGGGCAACCACTGGGCTGTGTCTGACCCTGATCACTGTCCCCAGCCCTGATCCTGACATTCTTGTCATGCTCACCTTTTCTTCCACTCGCAGGTGGCCTTTGCTGCTCTTGCTTTGTCACTGTTCTGATTTAATGAATCTGCGTAACTGGGTTAGTTCTGCTTGGTTTGGGGCTTCCAAATAAAATAAGTGAAGGGCTGTGACAATTGCTTTCCAAGGTCCATCATGTTGCATAGTCAGCAACTGAAATCAAACGTGTAAGTAATAGTGTATTTTACCCCAGCAGAGGAGTGAGAGCAAAGGCAGATAAAGATACCCTGCAAAGCGGTACATTCAAACTACAGTTCACCTGCTGAGAGACTTTGATTTCTACCACCCTGCTGCTGCCTCTTTTCAGCTGTGAGAGCCACTGTACAAGAGAACAGTGGCTTTCTCCACTGAAAAATTCATTTGTTTTGTTTTTTGGGTTTTGCCAGGGAGCCAGCATTTAATCACTAAGATGTGTCATGCTGCTAAGCTGTGTGACAGCTTGATGCACCGGGGGATGCTCCCCACTGAAAATGTAAACAATTTATGCTGTGTATTTTTCCACCTAAAGAATCTACAGATTTTTCTTAATAATGACTTTCCTTTTTTCCTGTTACAATGCAGTGTCCACATTATTTGCAATTACAAAAAAATGTGTCTTCATTTCCATTCTGGTATCAGGGAAGCTAAACAGCTCTTGTACTCCTATCTTACTTTACAATATATATATAGTTTTTCTCTGTGATCATTATTTTAAAGTAAAAAGCAACCATATGTTTTCTTTGGGGGAAAAGAAAAGGATTTGTATATCAAACTAGCCAGGCTGCTGCTTTCTCCTGCTCTTTCTGGCTTCTAACACAGCTATTAGATTCCAAAATGACTCTTTCATCTCCCAGCTGTGTGAGGTGCAATTTCTGAAGTTGAATACAGAGGGTTATGGTCCATGTTAGGTAGCAGCAGGACCTACTGCTCAGAGTGCCATTACATCTTAGAGTTCACAATAGCCCTTGTTGTACGCTGATACCTTCATTTGGTCTTACTGAAAATATTGTGTATCCTACTCTACTTTCCCCTATCCTTTCCCTGTCGTGTATCCTCCCTTTACATGCTGCTGGTAGAGTGGGGTTTTTTTGACAGCACTTTGCCACAACCAATTTGTCAAAGACTCTCTGTAGTTTCTGATCACCTGATCCTGTAAATCATCCTTTCAAGAAGGCACTTCCAACTCTGGGTAGGGAAGGCTTTCCTTTCTTCTTGGCACTCAGTGCCGAAATAACCCTCAGAGTCTGGGGAAAACCCCTTCCCCCTTTTGAAATTTTCAAACCTCTTCTGGATTGCAGGAGCCAGAACTCTCTTTGGATGCTGAACTTTATTTAAATTCACTAATTCTGAAGAAAATCTGTTCTTCGTAAGTTTTAGATGTACTTTGTGATCACTCCTAACACAAGGCAGGCTTTTCCATCTTTGAAGAAGTGAAGTGCTAAATTTGCATGATGAGGTTACAAACCAGGCTACAGAGGTGAAAGATAAAAAATAATAGCAGCCTGCATTGGAGGACCTGACAATAATCTGTTTTCCTGACTGCCACTAGAATTTCTCAGAGGCACATTCTGGCAGCAGGGAGCAACCAGGCAGTTCAACCACATCAGCTTGAAGTGTTACTTTTCAGGACCAACCTTTTCCTGGGCTATTAACCTTCTGTTTAAACTCTCAATTGCACATGTGCTATCTGGCACTACCCAAGCCTTACAGCATTTTTCAAAGTGCTTCATCATTTCCTTCCAGCTTCTCAACTAAGGAAACATTGTATTGCAGCTTTGATTAACCCTCACTGTCAGTGGAGGTACAGATTAGAACTCGAGCAGCCTGAATTGTGCTTGTAAGGATTTCGTTGATGCCTTTTTATAGGCAGCATGTTGACATTTTGTACAGATGGAAAAATCTGGATTTCTTTCTCCCACTTGCTGTTCTCCTACACACATACACACAGTCTCCCATGTATATATTTACCAGTTGTAGGAGGATCAGATCATCACAATTACAAGAGGGGAGTTTTAGACACCAGTGGTTTAGATTTGTATGTTTATTTCTCACTCCCAGTGAACTCAGCACAGAGCTATATCTGCAATTAGTTGCGACAGCAAACAATTCTATTTGCATATGCAAAAACTTAATTTGCAGTATACTAAGTATCATCCATTCTTAGGCCAGAATCTAAAGATACTTAGATGGTTAACATGGTTGTTTTTATACCTTCTGAGGTACATTCTGTGATTTTAGCTGCCAGTATCTTTAAAAACTCAACTTGGTACCAATGTCATAAAATGTGCTACAAAAGAGAGGTGCATGGAGGGCAGGGATCCCTTTCTTCTGCTCTAAGTCGTGGGCATTACCTTCACACATACTTTTCTTTATTTCACATAAGTATTTCTTTTTTTTCAAATTTCAAGCTACCTCCTCTTATTTCTGCTTTAGATTTTCATCTCTTTCAGAGCCTCTTTTCCCTGTGATTATGTATTTTGTTCAACTGCCTTAATAAGACAAGAACTGGGAGGAAATCAACAGCTGTGTATTTCTTATATTCCAGAAACCCCAGCCAAACCATGTCTGGACTTTGGCACTTGATTGCACTGATCTGTTTTGACTAAATCATAATTATAGACAGCAGGGCAAGCAAAGAAAGTTTAGTTACCAATTTCTGTCTTTCACGCTTGGCCTGAAACCTGCTGAAGTCAGTGGGAGTCCACAAAGTCTCTATCCAAAATCCCTCAGAGGCACAAAACTGCCCATTAAACCAGTGGCAGATGTTTTTGTCTCGGTCTTTGTAATTTCTTCACTGAGCCAAAAGGCAGACTGGAACACCTGGCAACAGGTTTTACTTACAGATTTTAAAAGTTTTATGATAGAAACTGGAAAACTCTAACAATAAATTACAAACCTAAAGATAACTATTCAGTTCAGAGCAGATATAATTTTTTTCCCAGGGCTTGTTAATTTACTTGCAAATCATTCCAGCTTTCTGGATTTAAATCTGTGAGGAACTCACCAAATGTTTAAACAAACAAATATCATATATATACATCAGTCTGGCATTTCACTGTTCCATCTGGCCTCTGCTTTTGGTTGATAGGAAAAACAAACCTGATCTGTTGAGAGACTAATGAATGTCTGCTTATGGCTGTTACTTACTGGAATTATATCGACCAGATAATTCTGTAATTAACTTCTCTTTCTGTTTCTAAAAGTATTTCTTAATCACTGTATTTCCAAACAATTCTTACTGAGATAAAAATTAATTGGAAATCATATCACACCAATTCAGCTTATCATTTTTAATGAGAGTTTCACCTGCTAAAGACAAAAATAATTTTGGTACATTTTATTTGTTTTCAAGGTATGCTCATGCATTAAATGGGAGCAAACACGAAGATAATTAATCTGCATTGCGAATTTGGATTGCCAACTGTTTAGCTCTTCATAAGTTAATTAAAGCAGTTTCAACTTTTTAGTTTTACTGTAGTTTAAATAGTGACAAATTTAAAAGAAATGAGGAGGCTGCTAATTAGTTTGTGACAACAGTTACACGCCTGGTTCATTGCAAGCAATTGAGAAAACAACTTGTGATTTTTGTATATTGCTCTTTAGGCAGTATTTATAGCATACATTGCACAAATAGAGCAACTAACCATGAGATACATAAATAAGTTGTTTTACCAGAAATAAAAGAACTCTAACTGGTTTAGGTCGTCAACATATTTTTAGAGACTTCTTTGAACAACTTTTGAAAGTTCATACATGTTCCATGACAGTTATAAAGATGTAAATTGCTGAAAAAAGAATTTTATACTGAAAATGTGAATATTGCTCTACTACAAATGAGAGACTTAATAACCCAGAGTAGTCACATGCTTGAAGACCTCCTTGTAGTGCTTGCAGCCTTGAGGTCAAATATTCACACTGTATTTTGCTACACCCTGCAAGTGTAATTTCGGGCTCTAAGGAGTGATCTACTCTGCTGACAGGAAAGTTTTGATGCTGCTTTGAGGTGCAATCACCCTAAAATTTGAAAATCAGGATGACTCTGCTAAAAAGCAGGAGATACTGTTAGTCTGTGGAGTGTTAGAAGCTGTAAAATCCATGAAAACCTCACAAAAACCTGTCTGCTCAGCATACCTGCTGCTGAGCCCCCATGTATCACAGGAATTTGCTCTGCAGGCAGATTTTAGATGTATTGCAGGCTATACAGGTGGGTGTGTACATATTGTCTGTGTCATGATTGCTGCTAAGCTGCCTGACTGGGGCTCCTGCCAAATAAGCAAACTTCCATTCACCACAGCCTGGTTATCATATTTAGGGTAAAAAAAATGTCAAGGGCAACGTTTCCTCCAGTAACCTTTACAATTTCACCTGAAACCTTTACGCGCTTGTCGCTACTCTGCAGGCACAAAACGCTGCACTGGGTGCACTAGCTGAACTCACAGTGTACAAAGGCTCAGCAGTGCCACTGCCTGCAGCCTGACAGAAATCCACAGGACTCAGAGGGGGGTCTCCATTGACATTTCTTAACCATTATTTCCATTGTACTCCAGCAGTGTCTAACTGTCGATTCAGAGCCTGGGCAGTTTCCACAGCCTGTCTTTGCATACTGATAACATGCAACTGATTATTCCTTGTCTATGTCTTTCTAGAAATCTGAGAAGTGCAAAGGTCCTTGACACCAAAAGCAGGTGCTGAGCACACTCCAGGTAAGTCTGCATCACTGAAACTGTACTCTCTTACAGACTGTGCCAAAGCTGGACTGAACAATGGACTCGTTACAAAGGGAAATGCTTGAATGGGCATGGCTTGGGTTGCTCCATCACTCTGAGTTTGGGGCTGTCTTCACATTTCCTCCATCATTTTTTGGTGATTATACCTGCAGGCATCTTGTTTTCCTCACAGTAGGGCTATTAACTGGCTAGAAGTTATTCTGTGCTGAAGAATCAGTCTTGAGCTAAAATAGTATCTTGGATATTGGACAGTCTCTTCTCTGCTTCATAAATTAGCAAGTCTAGGCAGCAGGACTGCTTTTGGCAGAATTTTCCATAAGTCTAACACAGCTGGAAGTACAACTCTTCATGTTCATTCTCATCACTACTATTAGCTTCCTCTTTCTTAGCTCAAAGGAAGTATTTATTTGAATTTTTCACCCCTGTTTGCAACAGGCTAAAGTTTATCTTCAAATGTGCCCAAAATTTACAGAAAATAATACTTTGACATGTATGGTCTTGGAGAATCTAATCTTTTTGTCAGTGATAAAATGTGGCTCTTGGCACAAAATCCTTTCCTCCCTGAGATTTTCTTGTAAGCTTCACCAGTGATACTGGATACTTGGAAACATTTGGGAAGCAGCTTGACCTTGCTGCATTCAAGCTGTGCTCACTGGATTTGGATGAAAATCTGCTTAGTATTTCACATACTCCCTTTGAAGTCCTATCATGCCTATCAGTGTTTGGGTTGTTCAGGGGCAATATCACTGCGAGTTTGACCCTGGGTTCAAAGCTGGCATGGTGTAAAGTCATCATCTTTTTACTGTGGGAGTTAAAGGCTGCAGGATGGATTTTGTGAGCTGCCTTTCAGCATGCACTGACCTGAACTGTCAGAAGATCTACATCCAGCATGCTCAGACACGTCTGGTTTCAAAGTATCTGGAGTGTTTCTCCAGCAGGGGCGAGATGTTGACTTGTATGGCTTTCTCCTGTAGAATCAGGACACTCCTGCCCACCCTTTGTTGACTTAGCAGATGGGATCAGGCACTATTCATCCAGGCAGTTCCTAAATCAATGGAACAGAGGATTTACAGCATATGGAGAATGCCCCACCCTCAGGCCTGGCATCTCCTGAGCAGTATATATAGCCCTGGGTTTGTTCCATACTCTTCAATTTATCATTATTCCTGTCTGAATAATGGCTGGTGGCTGCTGCACCCTTTTATCAAAAGCATTTTCTATTGGGTAACTGAAGTAAAGCAAGCAAAGAACGAAAAGAAAAGCAGAAGACTTCCACCACTGAAGAAATGGAGAGATATTTTTTAAATCACAGTGAATATCCAGGAATTACCCTGGGAGAGAAAAGGATGCAAAATCCTTGTGTGCCCTGGGTGATGTGGAACAACGTACAATATGTCACAGTCTTACATTGCTTCTCAGTTCATTACTATAACCTGAAAAATAGGAACGAAAATTACAAGTTCATGCTCACATACTCTGCTCTGACAAAGCTGTTTCTGAGGACGGAAATACTTGGGATAATTTAGTTTGCTTGATTAAGATAACTTCAGGGTGTGTTTGGCCCAGATGAAGAATTGATCACTTTAAATATGAAGTTAGCCCTCATGTTCAGGGGCAAGTAATCTACCTTCCGTGTATTAATGTGTTATAAATTACTGAATTTCCTAAAAAGCAATTGATTCTATACAAAGAAGAAAATGTCTGTAAGAAGAATCTGTTGTTGGAGGTGGTTGTGCCTTCACAGTGATTTCTGCTGCTGTTTTAAGTCCAGAAGTTGTAACACATTGGGAGTCTTTACTCATAATGTCTAATTTCTTGTACATTGTGTGCGTGTTCTGCATATGAGACTGGAGAAACGCTTACACAAGCAGAGTTCATGCTTCAAACTACTTTTTTTTTTTATTATTCATAGCTCTTATATTTGCTAAGCAACACCAATTAACTCTTACTCAAAATACCATTCCCTCAAATAAAACTGCTGCTATTTGCAGTTGTGCCATACAGCTCAGGACACTGTGCTTGCGACATAACTCATCCAGGAAGGCTCCTGTTTGCACTGGATCCATGCAGGTGCATTAACCTCCCCATGTCAGCCTGTGTCTAATCAGTTTTAATGTCTAGAAACTTCCATCTGGTGTTAACGATGTTTTCCCACCATGGTAACCAGCAATCTAAGACCACACCTGGTCTCATACAGATCAGGAAGACTTTAAATCAAAATCCTGGCAGCTGTTTGGTACATAGTAAGTGTTGTGCCTGCTTTATCTTATTTTATATTAAAACAGGGGGACATGAAATGAAACTAAAACATAAATTTGCCCTTCCAGTGTCTTCCCCAAGTCTGCTGTACCAATGATATCCCTGCTGGCTTTGAACTGAGCTTCTGAGACCAGACTCTTTGATATGATCCTTGCCCTCTCAGTCATGCTGCTTCCTAGAGGAGTCCGTGTCCCTGATCTGCTGACAGCCAGTTTGCTATTTTTTCTTCAGCATTGTACTGAGGGTAGAAGTGACATTATGCTGTTTGCAGTGGGTTTCTCCCCCATCCACCCCCTCCTCTTTTAAAATTAATTATTAAATGCGACACCAGGGACAAATTATTCTTGGGAGCTGAAAAACTGTGATCTTTCTAATAGGCTTGGGTTATTTCCAGCTGGTATTAAGCACCTTTCTCCATTAGCTGGAGAGGTGATTAGCATGAAGAGCCTCCTGAGTGAAGTGTCTCTATAGAATCTAAAGTTAGCTGTGGGGAGCAGGATGGCCGAGCGTGGTGCCAGGCCCGTGGCAGGAGCTTGACTGCAGCCTCAGCCTTGTCCTGTGCCAGTGAAGCCCGGCCGTCCCTGCCCGCACCCTGTGGGCAGAGCCGAGGGGAGCCTGCCCAGGACGGAGCAAGGAATCGCGATTAGGAACACAGCGGAGCTGAGCCCAGCCCCGCGCCGCTGCGCTGCCTCACGCTCTCTCCTTCATCCACAGAATCACGGAGCCAATCGGGTTGGAAAAGATTTCTGAGATTATCGAGTCCAACCCATGGCCCAACACCACCTTGGCAATTAGACCACGGAACCAAGTGCCACGTCCAATCTTTCCGTAAACATCTCCAGGAACGGCGGCTCCACCACCCCGCCGGACAGCCCGTTCCAATGTCTAACCACTCGTCTACGAAGAGATTCCTCCAAATGCCCAACCTAAACCTCCCCTGGAGCAGCTCGAGCCCGTTTCCTCTCCTCCTGTCGCTGGTTCCCTGAGAGCAGAGCCTGACCCCACCCGGCGGCACCCTCCTGTCAGTCAGGGAGTTGTAAAGAGCGGTAAGGACCCCCTGAGCCCCCCCAGGTCCCTCAGCCGCTCCTCACTGCACTTGTGCTCCAGCCCCTTCCCCAGCTCCGTTTCCCTTCTCTGCACTCGACTGCCGTAACTCGGTGCCGGCACGGAGCGCTGCCCAAGCCCCGACCGAGAGCCGCCCGTGCTGCTCCAGGGTCGCTCCCTCGGAAGCCAGCGCGCTCCAGGCAGTGCCGAGGCTGTGCCTCCTCGAGCGGCCTCATCTGAGAAGGCGCTGCTGGGCCCGCGACACCGCCGGTTCGTGCCCGGGACACCGCCTGTTCGTGCCCGGGACACTGCCTGTTCGTGTCCGGGACACCGCCGGTTCGTGCCCGGGACACCGCCGGTTCGTGCCCGGGACACTGCCTGTTCGTGTCCGGGACACCGCCGGTTCGTGTCCGGGACACCGCCGGTTCGTGTCCGGGACACTGCCTGTTCGTGTCCGGGACGCCGCCTGTTCGTGCCCGGGACACCGCCGGTTCGTGTCCGGGACACTGCCTGTTCGTGTCCGGGACACCGCCGGTTCGTGCCCGGGACGCTGCCTGTTCGCTCCCGGGACGCCGCCGGTTCGGGTCCCGCTCCGGGCGCTCCGCGCCGGGGCCAGCGGGGGCGCAGCGCCCCCTCCCGGCAGCGCCGCCGCGGGCGCTGCTCACACCGGTCACTGCCGCCCAGCCGAGCAGGATTCACGCGGGCAAAGTCAGTGTAATTTGCGCCGTGTGTTTTAATTACGCTCTCTTTAATTACTCCCTGTTTATAAACTAGAGACAGGCCCACGAACAGGGCGGGCAGTGCCGCCGTCGCTCATCGCGGTCCTCCTGCCCGCCGGGGGCGCTGCGGTCTCCTGGTCCCGCCCCGCCGCAGGTGCCCGAGCGGCGGTTCCCGTTCCGGGCGAGGCGGCGGCGTTGGCGCCGGGATGGATCGGGAGCTGCTCCGGCAGGCGCTGAGCCACCACGGCCCCGCGCTGCTGTCGCTGCTCCGCGCCGAGCAGCACGACAACCCCGACTTCCGCGGGCTGCTACCGCCGCCCGGGGCCGCCCCGGAGCCGCCCCGCGGGGCCCCGCCGGCCGCCTGGTGAGGGGCGCCGGGGCAGCGGCCGGGCGGGCCGTGAGGGGCCGCGGGGCGCGACTCACCGCGTTCTCCTTCCCCCAGGAAAGAGAGGGCGAGCATCGACACCGAGATAAAGCGCTTCATCGCCAAGAAGGCGGATCTGCTGTTCGCGCACTCGTGGAAACCAAACGGGCCGATCGAGGACACGATCGAGGAGAATGAGGGTGTGTGAGGTGGGGGGTGGGGGTGTCACTCTGTAAGGACAGCACTTGAATTAGCGGTATCTTTTAAAGCAGGATTTAAATTTTTCCTATTGATCTTTATAGGCTGTGCGCAAGCTTTCTGTTAGCACAAAAAAAAAAATCAAAAAAAAAAAATCATATTTTCGCGTTTTGCTGTCGTCAAATGTTTTGTGATGTCAGGGTGTAGCTTGGCCGTTTGTAACTGGCTGTGCCCTGTTGCAGAGTGTTACGCTGTCATGCCACCCCTGGAGAGGTTCATGGAGGTGCCCAGGGAGGAGAGGAGAGAGTTGTTCTTCCGCGACATCGAGCGTGGCGATATCGTGATTGGGAGGATTACCTCTATCCGTGAATTTGGCTTTTTCATGGTGTTGATTTGTCTGGGAAGTGGTGTCATACGGGAAATTGCAGATTTGGAAATCACTGTAAGATACAGCTTTGGTCAATACTTCATTTTTGACATCTATTAGTTGCCTCTTGCATCTCTTAATGGAGTGGGATGTGCAAAGGTGAAACAGATTTGGGATGATGGGTTGTGTCTGACTTCGTGGGCAGCTTGTGATACTTTACTCAGCCAGTGAACACATCTTGTATGACACACATTATTGGGCTGAAAAGTTCATCATTTGTGGATGCATGAATTTTTACTTGAACCAAGCCGTATTTTAAGAATCTCAGTTCTGATGTGCTTTAAGCTTAAAATAATCTTTTTTGGCTTGATCTTGAGGAGGAAAAAAGCACCAACCTTACTGCTTCATTTATGATATTCCTGCTCTGTTCTGTTGCAGGCCCTGTGTCCTGTGAGGGATGTGCCTCCTCAAAGCAACCATGGAGATCCTCTGTCTTATTATCAAACTGGAGACCTTATCCGAGGTGAGTAGCTGCAGAAGTTGTCAGGGGTCAATTTTACTCTGGTTTGAGCCATTTCTGTAATTTTATCCTATCCTTTATTATTTCTGCAGCTGCAGTCAAGGATGTTGACCGTTACCATGAGAAGCTGGCAGTGTCTCTTTACAGCTCAGCTCTTCCACCCAACCTTTCCAGTACCAAACTGGGCGTGATCACCTCCGATGACTTCCCACTGCATTATAAGTAAGGATGTGCTGTTTGGCTGCACTTGCTGGGTGCAGTCACGGTGTCTGAAGAGCATCTCTGATGGGCTGGCTGTCCCTTAAACTCCTCAGTGGGGTTTCTGATTTAACTGGATGATCACATCCTCCTTATTGTTCCTCTCTTTAGCATACTTGTGTCTAGATATGTAGATGTGATTGGCTTTTTAACTTCTTTCCAAAAATTTAAGGAAAGTAAAAGGCAGAGTGAGATATCTGTTGCTTTTAGACTGTGTCAACATCAAGTAAAAAAAACAAACCCCAAAACCTTGGGAGACTGGAATATGAATTCTTAGCATTTTAAAATTCCCCTTAGAGGAAGGGGACACAGCTGTCTGTAATATTTGTAATGTTTTTGTATGTCCTGGCGATACCGGGGTGCGTGCCCAAATGGGTTTCAGAAGCTCACTTGGGGTAATAAGGGTCGGTAAGTAGCAGGAAAATACATGCCTGTAGAAGAGAACAGTTTGTGAGCAGTAATACAGATATCATACAGGCATTTTTATTCTAAACATGAGTATGATGAAATAGGATACAGAGCCTGAGGTCTCATTTGTGTACATTGGTGCTGTTTTTAAGGCGAAGCCTGGAAGTTGCCACCACAGGAGAGACATTCGAAGAGGTTTTGCATCGTTCCCCAGGATTTGCTAATCCGTCATTAGTTGAATATTTAGCAGAAAAACTGGGACTAAGTGAGTCAAATCCACCATCTTTGCTGAGAAGTCTTCAAATGTAAGTGATTTTTACATTGTTCCTCTCCTGTGGCTCTGTGGAGATTATTCTAATCCATTGAAATAGACTTGTGAGTGGGAGTCCTAGACCACTTATACTTAAACCTTTTACATTTTGACTTGCATGACTGCAGCATACATGTCCTTAAATATTTGAAAGCAAACTCCTCTAGAGTAAGAAATTTGCATTTGAAATCCTATTGCTCTGAATAAGCAAGACACCTTACCACACACTATGTTTGATATCAGATACTTAAGGAATTTATTGTGTAGCATCTTGGATTGAAATGCAGGATATTTAGGTTTTAATGTCTTCTGACAGATGTTTATTTACAGCGATTATTTTAGTTATAGGTTTGACTCCTTTTGTAAAATAGAGTCAAATATATACAATGATTGATATTTTGAGCCCTACGTGTATTAGGCCTGAAGCAGGTGTGGACTTTGTATGTTTTTGTTAAATGTGCTGTAGTTGTGCTGGTTCAGTTCAGCACTTCTAGAATGGTTTGGGAAAAACTGGTTTCAGAAATAAGAAAGGACAGACCTGACTGAGGGAGAGCAGTAAGGCATGGAAAAATAATATTTCAGCTTATTTCAACTGCACTGCATACTGTAAACTTAACTTTGTAGTCTCAGACAGCCAGCTTGATGTTTTTATTTGTTTGTTCCCTAAAGTAAAAATTTCAGTGAAGAAGATTTTGCCCCTGCCCTGAGGAAAAAGCAGTCTGCATCTTGGGCCTTGAAATGGTATGTGATACTTCTTGTCAGAGCTTCTTGTCAGGTTAGATTGGGTTACAGGTTATGTTTCTTCAAAGAAAACACACATTGAAACAGTTTTTCCACTGCTTGTGTAGCGATGTAACCAGAATCTTACTGAAAATAAACCAGTCTGCTAAGTGGGAATGTGACAGATAAAGTCCTGGGGTTCAGTTCCAAAATGTGTGTCAGGTTTAAGGGAGTTGTTCTTAGAATACTTTTAATATCCTGACTCATTCTAGAGTTGACAGCAAGATTTGTGATAACACCAAGCACACAATTTTTTGTTTTATAATTGAGTGCTGAATGACCTCATACTTGTCAAGTCATTTTAGCCTTAGACTGTATATGTAGCAAGTGCACCTGCTGTCTTTGGGAAGTTAAACGGAACAGCAGCCCTGGATATTTGCTTTTACACTATGAAGTGTATTTGCAATGTTGATTAATTGCAGTAAAGGTTGCTTATAATGTTAAATTAAATTTTAATTTTTAAGAAATCTCTGTAATGATTTGTTCGGAAAATCAACTTATATAAATTCTAATAAGTTAATCTCTTGGAAAATGTGCAAGAAATGTTCAGGTAATGTGAAATGTAAAACCTCAGGATATTTATTTGAGATGAGCTGGTTTGAGTGTGTACCATCTGCCCATGTCACCTTGTGCCATCACTGTAATGGATATAATTAAGCCTGTTCAAGGTTAATGGTGGTAGGTCACACATAGTTTTGTGCAGAAAATTGCTTAAACAATAATTCCAAAAATGAAAAATATTGTAATATAGTAGCAGTGTCTGCAGAAATGCTCTTGAGTGCCTTAAGATATTGGATTACAGACAATACCTTTTTGTGGAATTAGGTCAGTATCACCTAATTGAAATGCCAGTGTGAAGTACACAATAACAAGGTCAGGTTTTATTACCTGTCCCATGTTTGGAATCATAATTTGTGAGTAACAGAACAATATGCATAGACTAAGTGTACATATTATTTTCTAAATTTTTTTTCTCCAGTGTGAAAGCTGGGGTGGATTATTTTAAGGTTGGGCGCCACGTGGAAGCCATGAATGAGTACAACAAGGCTTTGGAAATCGATCCACAAAATGTTGAAGCTTTGGTGGCACGTGGAGCTCTGTAAGTCTGCTTGTTTCACTTTTTTTCCCTTTAGTGAAAGAGAAGCATCACTGTTTCACATGCAGCTTTCTGTTGTTCTAGGTATGCAACAAAAGGAAGCCTGAACAAAGCCATAGGGGATTTTGAAATTGCTTTAGAAAATTGTCCTACCCATAGAAATGCGAGGAAATACCTGTGTCAGACCCTTGTGGAAAGAGGCGGGCAGTAAGTGTTGGAGTTATGGGTTTGCTTGGTTGTTAACAAGTTTTCTCATAATATTTTTTAAAATACCATTCTGGTGAGGACACAGAATGGCATCTTTCCTTCCTGGCTATATGTTTAAAGAAAAAAAAGTCCTTGGAAATATCCATCATTGTGTAATTGGTTTACACTTTGTCCTCTGTCCCAGTTAAAATCCTGGCAAAATATTTGAGGTTTAATCCTTGATATCCTTTTTAATCCTTGATACCCTTTCACTGGTAGGATACCAAGCTTGCATAAAGTCCTGTGAATTGTTTGAATATATTCCAAAAGGTTGAGGATTGTTTGGTTATTTTTTTAGAAAGTTTTGTAGCAAAATTGTGTTCTGTTACTCTGCTGAAATATTGGTGACCCACTCTAATGCAAAATTTTATATTTGAATATTCAAGAAATAAGTTTCTTTCAAGCCCTGTGTTAAGAAGAGAGACAGTATTTTTGAAACTGGAATTAATATTTCAAAGAATAGAGTTACAGGTCTGAATTAGGAGATGATAAGGTCAGAAATACAGTTTTGTGTTGTTAGTGAGCTGAGCTGAGATGACAGATGGGGTCACAGAGGAATGCAGTGGTAGTGTCATAGTGCAAAGAAGAAATACTTGCAAATAAGAAAGCCCTAAAATAAAAAGAAGCTGCCAAAATCTGTGTGAATTATCACTTGAATTTTAGGTTGGAAGAGGAAGAGAAACTGCTAAATGCTGAAAGTTACTATAAAAAAGCCTTAAGCTTGGATGAGACTTTTCAGGAAGCAGAAGAGGCCTTATCAAAACTCCGTAAGCACATGCAGGTGATTCTTTACTTTCTTTTCATATAGTGCTCTCAGTGACAATAAATGAACATCAAAAATCATATTAAATCCTTTGAATAGGGAGGGGTTAAATTGGTGGTTTGTCTTATTCTCTGCTTCCCTACTCCACAGTAAATCCTTTCTAGTGAGCATTATGGCTGTACCTACCAGAAGAAAGGTACCTCTTGGTGACTCCACTGTTTTGGGATAGTGAAGAAATGGCAAACAGTGGAGACAGGGAAAGAGCAAAGCAGGGATAAGACTATCCCATCACACAGTGTAATTCATGAAGTAAATTTAAAACATTCTGTGAATATAAGTGTGCAAAGTGTAAAACACTTCCACAAGCCAAATAAACATTGTTACCATAGTCTGGCCAGACCTTTCGTCCTCAGGGTTATTACAGAAAGATAGAGGCAAAGCTGAGGCACAGGCAATTCACATGAGAGGGAAATTAAATGTAATTTAAACGAAAACAGCAGGAGGTGGAGGGTGGGTGGGCAGACAGTTTCAATATCTCAGCTTTCTCCTCTGCTGTCTGGTGGTTTTTTTCTCTCTTCCCTTGCACGCAGCATGTTTCCCAGGTGAGCCAGCTGGGTCTCTGTACTAATCGGAGTTGTCATCTTTTTCCTTTGATTTACCTCCTTTGCTTGTGTTGTTTTCCAGAGTGGGTCAAAGAGTAAAATAGAGCACTGACGAACAGGCTTGTGTTGTTCTGTGCTTCTGCATGTGAGGATGTACACAGGCTGGGGTAGATGGCCTTAGTCAGCAGTTCTTCAGTTGGTGGAGCCATAATGCTGACAGGATGTGTGGAAACAAAGGGGAAGAGGAGACAGGACAATCTGATAAAACTGAGCTACACCAGAGATAATGTGGTGTGTGTTATTTGAGCAGTACCTGCATTTGGCTGCTTTAGAAAGAGGTGTCAGTTAAAATGATGAAGAATATTCTCAGCAAGTAGGAGATAAATGTTACTCCTTTGACATTCTTCTGCAGTCATTGATGTAGCAGATAAAGAACATGACAGCTGTTGTTTGTGCTATGCATGGCCTTGGCTGCAGTGAAGGGTTTCCTTTACCTTTTTACAGTTTTGAAAACTATAATCAGCCTTTCTGCTCAATCTGAATAGCGTGATTCTGTAGGGCTGTAAGTGGCAGAAGTCTGATCTCTTATGGACTTAAGTAGTTTAAAGATTATTTATCTGCTTAGATGCTCTCCTGCATTTACCTGTAACTTAGTACCTAAGTTTGATACTGTCCCTGCTGTGTAGAATGGCTGAAACAACTCTGCAGTGTGTTTTCCTGTAATACTGATTATGTGTTTTTCTCCAATGCATTTTCCTCTGAACGGAACTGTTGTTGCTGTGCCTGCTGCCTGGTGCTGCTCATCACCATCAAACCCCTGGAACTTGACTTCTTACGTAAACTATGCATCAAACTGCTCTGTGAAATTGGTACAAAACGGTTTGTATTCAAACATGGCCAACTTGAATTCATCTTCAACTGGGTTCTGCTGTGTTTTTCTTGTAAACTACAATAATGATGACCCTTGCCCTCAAACTCTCCTCTCGGTTTCGGTTGTTTGGGGTTTTTTTTCTTATTTTTCTACATGTTGGTAATATTGGGGATTTTTTGCATATTCTATCTATAACTTTTGGGCTCCATGCTTCCTGGTGTGCTGGATCATGGGTACCACTGCAATGACTGGTCAAATATATTTTTAATGGAATAAAAACTGCAATATGGTCCTTAAATATAAACCTGTCACAATGGCCAATACCAAATTCGTGAACAATATCCAATTTTGTTCTGGGAATCCTGATAAAACATTCATGGTGTATAAATTTGGATGGGGTTGAATGGGGGGAAAATACCCATGTTAACACTACTAATGTAATCTTTTTTATGATGCTTGGGTTCAAAAAAGAAATCTTTGGAAATGAGGGAGAAACAAGCTGCCAAAGAAGAGAGACAGAAAGCAAAGAAAATAGAAACAAGTGCAGAAAAATTGCGTAAGCTCTTAAAAGAAGAAAAAAGGTAACTGTTCCATTCAGTGCATGGGTTATGTGGCAGTAAGTGCAGATGAGACTGTGAGCAATCCATCTCAACAAACAGCAAGCTGGGGAGAACTTCTCCCTGGGTAAGCTGCTTTTCCTTCAGAATGTTTTTGGGGATAGTGTCCTTTAGTGCATATAACCTTTAGTGGAGGTGTGTGTTGAAGAGAAGTTGTTTAAGGAATAGTTTGCAATGTGACATATTTGCAAAGTGTAATGCCATGTGAAATTGGGAAAGATGTCTTTTATAACAAGATGTTCAGTGGATTTAATCTTAATTTTTTGATGAAGAAATGACATTTGAAATTGTCTTGCCAGTCAGGCTTTTTCTGTTCCCACCTTACAATCCAAGCTGGGGTGCGCAGGTTTGCTTTCTTTGTGTAGTTTTTGCCTGATACTGAAGGGGATCTCACAGGTTAATTGTTTTTTTAGGTTGAAGAAGAAAAGGAAAGTATCGACTTCCTCCTCCTCTTCTTCTTCTTCGTCATCCTCCTCCTCCTCCTCCTCCTCATCATCCTCATCAAGCGATTCATCATCAGATGTATCAGCTTCTTCTTCCTCCTCTTCCTCTGGTCACAAGAAACGTAGGAAAAAGCGTCGGCATAGATCTGAGTCTGCCCGCAGCTCCAAAAAAAGCTCATCTAGAGCTTCTTCCCATTATAAAGATCAGAATAGGAAAGAGGAGTGGTATTCTCCTCCAGCTGATACCTCTGCTTCCTTTCTTAACCAAAGTTTTGAAGTGGAAAAGCTGCTGGAAAGGCAGGACAGCGTAGCGTGCCCAAAAATGGAGGTAAAAGAGAAAGACAGACACTGTTCTTTTTCGAGGACTTCAGGTGATGATGAAGACACTTTTGGAGGTAGGTCTGAAGATTCAAGAGATTCTTACAGTAGCTCCAGAAGTCAGCCAAGTCATAGCAAAACTGAAAAATATGGTAAACCAGAAAGATTCTTCTCCAGTTGGAGGGGTTCTTCAGGTTCATATCATAAGTCAGATTATAAACCTAGGACTCATTATTACAGGAGATTTGAAAGGGATGGGGACTGGAGAAGAGAGCAGTTTAAGAGACATGGCTCAGGTCAGGACAGGTATTACATGTCCCCAGGGTCTGACTATTCTGGCAGGTCAGGGGGGAAGTACAGGTCATATTCTAGCAGCTGCTCACATGAAGGTGACAAAGGTTATGATAGTGACAGGCAGCATAAAAATGAAAGTGAGTCTAAGAATAGAAAAAGAAGTTATGAAGAGACTGATAAAACAAAGGAATCAGATGAAGAAGTGTCTTTAAATGGTACAGAACAATCAGAAAGTGGTGTTAAAAGAAACTTGCCTCAGAACTTAGTTAATATATTCAATCAGATAGCTGAGTTTGAGAGGGAAAAAGGAAGTAAGCAAAAGAAACAGTGAAGTACCTGAGAATGCACTACATGGATGAGTGTAGTTATGTGAACTTTTAACTTAGTATCCTGTGAGGAAATACACACAAAGAGTGAGAGAAAGGCAGAATTTTTTCTGCATTTCAGAATTTCAAATAATTCTAAAAGATCATATGGTGGAAAGAGATGGAAGAATATCTTACATAAAATATCAGTTATTATTTAAAATACAACTTTCCTGTGCTCTTAATTTGAGGTGTTCCTGTACAACATTCTGTCTGATGGGCTGAAATCCCTTGATACCCCTGGGTGCAGTTAGCTGTGCTCACATCAAATATGCACTTTAACAACAGCTGGGCCTGGTTTTTCTTGTCCCTGGGGTACTATTGACTGTTGATATTTTTCTATCAAACTTAACTTCCAGCTATAGAAAGGGGATAATGGAATGAGGTCATGTGCCATCAATGTATATAGCCCATTTGATTATTAAATTTTCTTAATTTTTCTTAATTTATTGTGTCTGGGTTTTTTTGAATGTTGCTGGGATGTTTCATCCTGATGCACTGTTACATGTCCTGTTTACTCCTTGGAACCCTGCCCTGTCTGTGAAGGCAAATGTATTGCATGGTCTCTAACAGTAATGAAAAAAAAAAGCCAAAAACCCAACTTGAAGTAGAAAAGCAAGTTTTATAACACTATTTATTGTCTAAGTAAGCTCAAGTGTGAACCCTTGGTGTGAGCTGTGGTGGGGATTTGCTTTACAAGCGCTTGGAGGCACCGGTAGCGTTGCTGGAAGAAAGGTTACACTGTGTACGGCAAGATCTGCACAGGTGGGTGGCAGAACCACACAATGACAAGTGTACTTCAGCTGCAGGTTTTCCAGGTTACTCCATGGGTATAGGTTGGTTGCAAAAACTGAGAAATCTCAACTAGCGTGGCCTTCAAAAAATGACTTAAAACCTCCTGTGTTGAGAAATCCCAGAGGTCCTGCCTCTGCCGGCTGGCTGTGAGCCAAGAGCTGCTGCTTCCTCAGGGGTGGGGATAGGCAAGGTCAGCTCCACAACTTTGGCTAATGAAGTCTGACTAGAGGCTGTAGTTTTTCTACTGGGGTATCTGAAAGATAAAAATTTACTAATTAGGATACAGAAATCCTTGCATCTGAAACAGAGCTGCTAAGGGTGGCTCACAATGAAGCCACCCAGTAGCCATGTTCATTCCAGGTGAAACCCCCTAAAAAGGTCTCTAACCATCACCACAAAATGGCTTCAGTAGCCCCTGGGAATGTTGGATCATAACTGGGTCAGCATGGTACAGACTCTGTTTTAGCATACCTTGAACAAGAAGGTACCAGTAAAAGCATCAATATCTTCTCTACTTAATTTGGAAGGGGTGTTCACACTACCAAGTGTAAAATGTGGCTCAAAATTATGCTTTTATAACATCAAACCAATTTTTTTACACAATAAACAAAAGTAAATGTAATTCTGTAATTATTGGGTTTTCTAAGCTGATGGATGCTGAAGTAAACTTCCTCATGTGCTAGAAAAATATAGCAAACTTAAAGGAGGGTAAGGAGAAAGTTTTTATTGAATCTTCAGCAAATAGATAATTGAGATGACCTTCAAGAGTGAGGAATTCTTTCAGCTAGGGACTAATTTTGCTGGTTTAAACTTGATATTAAAAAATCTCAAAGCAACCCAAGAGTGTTAGAACTTACCTTGTAGGAGGTAGTGAGCTCTGAGAAGTTTGACTACCACTGGGAGAAGCAGCTGTAGGAAGCTCCAAATTGAACTAGAAAATTTGGAAAGAAAAAACAAATTGACCTGATGGTTGTATAACAGGATTGGGATATCAGGAACATTTGTATGGCTTGGCATTGGAAGACATGTTGAAAGCAGGTGAACACTTTCCTGTTTTCCCATATTGTGAGTTGTCCTTGAAAGACACTCAGTAATGGGCTGGAGCTCTCACTCAAGATTTTGGTGCCAGTTAACTGGAAAGCTCACCTTGTCAAAGTACATTTGAAAGGGTGCAGTTAAAGCAGGATTTGCTTCTAGAACATCAGCTATCACTTGGTTGACAGTTTTATTGAAGCCTTTCAGCTCACGGAGTTGAATGTCTCTCTGTTCCAGTGTTTCCGTTGCACCTTCTCTCTCAGACTGAATTTCTCTGGATAGTTTGGAACACTTAACAGAAATATTTTTAAAGCATTATTCTTATGAAAATACAGCACTTTTTCAGAAGCCTGCCAAGTTAAATCCACAGAGCTTAACCCACAGAGCTTAACCCACACTACTGTCTATCACTATAAAGTTAGAAGTTGTCATCAATAAACACACAAACCTGTTTTATAACCCTCTCTAGTTTTGGCTTCTGTTCTTCAATGTCTTTCTTCAGCTGCAAAATGAGGGCTTGTTTTTTCTTCTTTTGCTCTTCAAGGAGGGCCTGCTGCTTCTGTGCTATATCAAACTGTTGTTGCATGCTCTGTAAATTCATTTGAACAGTAGTATTAGTTTATAAAGCAGGTTTCGTATCCCTTCGCTCTTTGTATTCATTGAAGGGTCTCTTGTCATTACCGATTGTTTCTAAATGTAGCTCAAGCAATTAGTGCTAATGTTAACTTGAAACTTTCTGCCAGTCCAGCTGTTTGGTGAACACAGACTTGGACAAAGAAACTTCCAGGTAATTTACATCTCTTTTAATGGTACTGTTAATAAAGTTACAGATGTGTCTTTTCAGATGTATGTCATAGTGGCTACAAACTATTTACGTGGCACCCTACCAATATACCAGTGCAAGCTATCCTAAAAAAAACCCAATATTGTTTCCTGTAGGAAAAGAGGGATACCTTTGACTGGAATGAATAAAATCACCTCCATAAGGGCAGCTGGGTTTTTTAATAAATAAATAAATAAATAAAATTTAAAAAAACTTAAAAGGTAGGAATGGGTTTGCTGTCACACCTCATATCCTAGGAGTTACTCCCTGATGAGGATCTGTGTGCCTTTTCATCTCTGAACTAAGAGCTACGTCCTGTGGTGGTGGAATAAGCAATAGGGAATAATTGTTCACTGGAGGCAGTGATTCAGGGCTTAGAACAACCATGTGGAACACAACCATGTGGCTTTGCTTTATTCTACCTAATAAAATTATACCTGAAATGTCACATCAGAATTCAGTGTTGCTCTTTCTTAAGGTCCAAGTGGCTTTTTGATAGCCAGGGGAACCATGAGGCCTTGCTATGGAGCCTGAAAACAAACTCTTGTTTGCCTGCATTCAGTGCTCAGCCTACTAAGTTGCAAGTCAGCTAAATTAATCCTGTTTAACCGAGGCACCCTCAGTGCTAATAAAACAATCTTTTCCAGAAAAGTCCTGGTATGTAGATGCCAGAGGACCCAAACTGTGTGGATTTTAATCTGCAGTGCTGGACAGGATGGTATTATAGTGTATGTGCTGCACATGAACACAGCTGCTTTAGTGGCTGCCAGAATAGCAGCTGTCAGTGCGTGTGGGATTCTGAAACTTCTAGCTGTATGTAACTAAACATTTGAAGTTTTGGTGTGATTCAAGAAAATTCAAATAAGCACTCAGTTTTTGAAAGGGGAGGTAGAACCTTCTAAAAATCGTATCTTTATAAAAGCAGAAAAAAAAATTGTACCACAATTTCCTGCTCTTCTTCTAGGATGATTTACATGGATTTAGCTACATGCTGCAGTCTTGTGTGACTGGAGCTTTACTTATATTTTACCTGGAGGTTTTCCTGAAGTTCCTTGATCTTTCTTTGTTTGTATCTGTATTTTTCATCAGCATCCCTTTTCTCCTGTTCTAGATCCAATCTTTCCTCATGTTCCTTACCTGTGATCCCAAACAATGAGGCAGCATTATTGCTGTGTATACAATTCAATTTTCACTTGAAAATAAGTTGCACTTTAAAGTTACTGCATCTCAGAATATTACTATGTTGGCATTGGCAGTATTTCAGCACCTCAAGGTTTGAGTGTTTTTAAAACTCCCCTACTGATTCCAGATCACTGTGAAAAAGTAACTGGCTTCATGAGGAAGAATTATTTAAAAGCTACTGGTTCCAGAGCCAGCAGAGGGCACAAAAGTTAAATAATAAGTATTATTTAGAATTAATTTCTATTTTCTATCTCATTTCTATTTCACATACTTGTCTCAGGGACTCCTGTGAGAGAGTTTTTGTAGTTTCTGTTCCAGTTTTTAAGTACATACAAACTGTTTTCCATAGCTACGATTTCTTTTTTAGCTTTGCAGATCTTTGCATCCAAATCATCACCTTCTTGTTGAAGTGCTTCCTTTTCCTGTGCAGCCTGAAAGCAAAATCAGTATTTTAGTTGACTACAGACATACTGAAAATATTAAGATAATTATACAGAAAATATTTATTATAGAGCAATATTTAGGGGTTAAAACCACTTGAACTGAGATTTGGGTGCCTAGGGAAATGGAAGGAGGAGTTACTTATTGAAGTATTGAGTAGTGAAGTTCTTTGAGGAGTTTCATTATGGGTACCTGCCTCTCTGCCTGAACTCACTTAGTCCTGCCCAGCAGCACCTACACCCTGCACAGAGCAGTGTCTGTGCCTTGCACTGCTGATGGGACCCACAGCACACACTTCAACCCTGCTTCCTGCACCCACAAAATCAAAGTCAGATTTGAGATTGTACATTATATAACCACTGTGAGACTGTTGGAAGTCATCCAGTTTGGGAATAGTCACTTGTAGCTCCTCATTTATCTCACCCATAGATTTAAGAAACAGCCAGCAGGTGAGGGATTTTCCATAGCCTCTTGGAAGATTTGTTACGGTGAAAAACCTCCCTAGGTGCAGAGGGTATTTGATACACCCACAGTGATCATGTGGCTTCTGCAGAGGGTCTTCTGCTGTACTGCATCTCACTGTAGCATAAATACCATCATTAAGAAATTTAACATTTAAGAGTAAGAACTAAAGTGAACTTCAGAGCCAAGCTCACAGCTAGAAGTGTGTTGCTTTAACAGGAAATCAGAGAATTTGTGGAGAACAAAACTAACAGATTCTTGTTCAAGATTCTTTTTTCCAGTGAAAAGCTGAAGTATACATAGGTGATTGGTAAGTGAAAGGGGGAAGCAGACATTATTCAAGGTATAAACCCCATATGGTAAAATGAATTCCTGGAAATAACTCTGAGAGGTAGAAGAACTAAGTTCATATGAGATTCCAATAATGTTTCCAGTTCATAGTGGATTATCACTTGACCAGTAATTCTTGTGGATTTGTGAATTAATGAGCACTGAAGTTTTCAAACTGCTCAGAATTAAGCCTCCATGTAGATTCTTGTGAAATTACTGAATCATTTAAATAACCAGTGGTGTCAGATAACATAAAACAATTACTCAAAGTAGGCAGTAGGCAAGGATGTTGTTTTAGAGCCCAGGGAAATCTATAGCTTAAATAATTGAATTATAATGAATTATGTTGATAAAGTACCTTAATTACATAGTAGGCCTGACTTTTCATCTCCTCTCCTTCAGGTGACATCATGGAAAAAGTAAAAAGTTCATATCTGCTTTTCAGTTTATCAATTTTCCATAGGCGATCTTGAAATTCAGCACTAATTTATTTGGGGAGAAAATAAAGGGGTTGAGAAATTGTTTGTCTGGTAGTGTTTTGTGGGCAGCTCTTGCTGCAGCAGTTCAAATTCCTGATATTATTCCAGCAGCCTATACCAGGAATTGTGCTGCTACAGGTCTTGGTTGTTTTCTGCGTTCTCCCATCCACAAACAGCGCTTATTCTGGTTACCTGCCTGCCTTTTGCAGTTCTAAATGGAGTCAAATCTCCATTTCTTGGAGTGTTTTCACATCCCGGATCACTGCATCCTGGGAGGCTGTGCCACAGTCCTTCCCCAGATTTACAGGTTTGGCATTTCACTCGCAGAGTTGCCCCAGCTGACCCCTGCTGATGGCACCTTAATATTCCCACTGCAGGATGAGTGTGAGGAACAGCCAGGAACAGCCCCAAACCAGACTCTGTGGAAGCATCCAACAGCTGGGTGATACCAAAGGCAGAAGACCCCAGTCTGTGCTCTCAGTGAGCAGTGGAGCCTCAGGCACACTAAATCTCTCTAATTTCCATTGTGTGGGGGATGGTCAGCAGGGCAGGGCAGTTCAGCTGCTGAAGGGTTCATTTTTGGCTGAATGTAGATAGTGGGATTTCAGGGCTAGAACCATCCCAGATACTTTGCACAGACTATCACAGGAGGGAAATGTTATTTCTATGTTGTTGCTTTATAAGAGGGTACATATGTAATTCATAAGATTTGTTACATAGGATAGTCTTTTTAGTAAGTCCCCATAAAAAATGCACTCAGTCAAAGCTACAAGTTTAATTTCTACAAGAACAGTTACCTCATGCGATGCCGTTCCTGATCCAAGAGTCTTATCTGGGAATCCAGCATTGCCTTCTGGAGCCTGATTTCCTCAGTTCTTTCTGCTATGGCTTTCTTTAACTCCAGTTGTTGTTTTTCCAGAGTTAGAACTTTCTCTGCTTTATTATACAGAGTATTTCGAAGGCGCTTCAGTTCTAGTTTTAAGAGACTATCTTCAACCATCATCTCCTAATAAGTGCCAAATGGTACCAAAATAAGAAATCATTGTTTTAATTAAGATTATTTATAATTTAGTAAGTTAATATTTATTATTTTACTTATAATATATATACAACTGTAGGACTCATTTTGCTCTGCATTTAAAAATGTTGTCATTTTCTCATTTGTCAGTAGTTTAACATGGTGTGACAGGGGTAGATTGTTTCCTGAATGGTTTTATACAAATTCATCAGACTTTGTAATTCAGGCTGAGTTTTGGGTTATTAGAGTCCTTCTACAACTTTTTCTGTTAAGGTGGTTTCAAATAAAGTAAGAGACCTTACAAGGAGCTTTCTGAAGCAGTTAACATCTCACTCGAACAACTAAAACTGTCTTGGAGTATATTCTAGATTCTGTAGGCCTGCAAATCTTGTGTCCTGTATTAGTAAAGTTGCAAAATAATACTATACCTGTTTAGTGTGTTTTGCTTTTTTTAACTCCTGAAGTGATCTCTCATGGAAAAGAGTTAGTTCTTCTATCTTCACTATCAAACCACTTGTTTCTTCTCTTGACTTATCAATTGTTCTCCTGGTGATTTGGATATCATTCTGTTTCAAGTAAGTTATATTGAACTTATTTCAGTGAATGTAAATAGGAACAAAAGCTACCAGTTAATTTTAAATGAGATGTGTGTAAGTCCTGGAACCAGGAACCATCGTCATGATGTGTCCATATGCTGCTCTGCAAACTGCATGGCATGTCCTTATGCAGAGGGGACTTCGGACAACTTTAAATGAACCTTAGGAATTTATGAAAACGTACTTAGGAATTTATGAAAAACATAAAAGTAACAGCTTCACAAAACAGCATTCTCCTAGTTCTGCATGGGCCTAATGATAAACTCAGACATTTGCAAGCAGTCAGTCACATGTTGATGAAAGCTCAGCTTGTCTTGTCCAACACTCAGTGCTTGTCTTCATGCTAAGGTGTCTCACTTGGGCAGTGATAAACTATTTTTCTGGAAGGTATAGGGAATATATGGAGTTTTTCACATGGGTTGCACAAAGTCCAGATAGCCTTTAGTCTAACGCCAACTTCTTAATTACTAAGACCCAAACTACTTAATTTGCTGAGGTTTCTAAATGATACACAGTCAAAATGATGTTCTAAGGAAGTTACCTGAAGTTTCCTGTACAGTGAGCGTAGAACATCATATGCCTTTTTCTTTTCGTCTAAGGTTTTCTTAAGTTCAGCAACTTTTCCTTCCAAAACTTCTTTTTCATCTGAATTAACCTCCCCTTCTAACCGTGACAGCCGTCTCTGTACTTGCTGAATATAAAAATCCTGTTAAAATAAATTTGAAGGGAATTAATAAGAGAGATAAGCAATAAACTTGGATCTAAATGTTGGCTTTAGGACAGCCACCCAATTAAGCTATTGTTTTTATAATAGTTTCTGGCTTATAGACCTCATTAGCAAAATATCTTAGATGACTGATGAGCAGTGATGGTTTGGGGTAATCTTCTAGAAGAGTAACAAAGCCCACTCAGCACAGGCTGCTGTAGGGAGGCTTACAGTGGAGTTGCCATCTTGTTGCTACCAGTGGATGCTGATATAAAAGAGCAAATTTTCAAAGTGGTGCATAGGAAATATGCACATAATCCAATTAGTAAATAACAGGATTTTGGCATGTACCTCTTGTATTGCTTTAAAAATATACCCTGAGGTGTCTGTGGCTCAGAGGGATCAAAGTAAAGAATGGATTTTAGGAATTAGTGGGAAAAGCAGCAGATCCAAAAAAATAATGAAACACACAAGTGCAAAATGTAGGTGATACTTTGGCAAGTTTCAGTAATTTCAGTTTTATCTGTACATCTAGAAACAGAAATAAATGCAGACTTCAAATGATACTGCATAACATTTCCAAAATGGAAAACTGTTAAAGATTACAGAATTCAAGCAGTAGACTCAAGAAACAATCCTAGTATGAAAACAGATGAACATTTTACCTGGTTATATATTATTTCTTGCTGTTTTAACAGCTCTGTGTCAAGTTTGCGCAGTCGACTCTTGAGATTTTTAAGTGATTTTTGACCTCCCTCAATTTCTGCCAGAACAATCTTTTCCTTATCACTGTGCATTTTTAACTCCTGAGACTTCTTGAAAAGTAGGTCCTTTAATTGTCGCATTTCATTTTCTTTTTCCTGGTGACAAATTGATCATTAAGTAGAAGAAAGAATTAATTAATCACAACAGAATTAATTTCTGAGGAATTATTTTATTTTATTAATCACATATAGAAAAAAATTATTACTATATTCATTAATATGAACATGGAATTTTGTAAGTCTTCAAAATAGTTGGCAAAAGAAGTATTTGAATGAAAGAGAAAGTAATATTTTTTATTCATTTTTTAAAAATCTAATCCTATCTTGCAATTACATGACTTTTTTTTTCCCAGTTATAGGAATGCTACTCTTTTCAGCCTTTCAGAAAACTAAATTCCTGTTATTCTTCTCAAAAAACCTCCTTACTGCCTCCAGCATCTGTGAATATTTGAGAAATATAATACAAAGCTTTTCAACTGGTTATTAAATCTTGTAACACTGTGTGTGCACATGTATGTACATGTGTGTTTATCTAAGATGGAATCATTCTGAAAAATTACACTTTCTAAAATCACTTCCTTTTTCTCAGAGGTAAGTTGCCATTAACACTGAAATCAGTGCAGGAAACGAGGTTTTAGTAGGATAAAAAACTATGTTGCATTTCAGGTAACCTGAAATGGACTGAAACAATGAAAAGTGGGATTATTTTCTTTTTATAACCCTAATAAGGAAAACTATTTTATTCTTTCCCTCTCTCCTTCCACCTCTCCCACTCAAGTAGCCAAAGATCTTCCAAAGCTCAGGCCATTGAGCATGCCAGTTTCCTGTCAGGAACATCCTAAAACAAGAGATGTGATTTCCCCTTCCTGTTCTAAAGGACTCATTTACATTTAGCTCAAGTCTGGTACAGAATTTGAAGATGTGCATTTAAATTAATATGCAAAACACCTGAGTACTCACTTTTCTACATTGATTAACAGTGTGTTTATTCTTGATTTAATGTGTATGTAACCATCCTGCTGGCTTAAACAATGGTGAAAGATAATTTAATGCCTTCTCTAAGGGTTTGTAATCACATTGCACATTCTACTATTTTTTGTAGTTGAACTTGCTGTAAGTGCAATTCCAAATTCAAAACTCAGGATCTTAAAGGCAAGTGTAAGTTTTAATATGAAATTATTATGGACTGTAGCATGTGTCAGTGGGCTTTGCATCATGCCTGAACAAAGGAACTTCTTTCTGGAAGCAAACTGGTTTTTAAGCGTGTGCCAGATGCTGAGCTGTATTTCTGAAGCTAATGACAATGATGAATTCATCCACTGACATTGGATCAGGATTTGACCTTCACTTCATGTTCTATATTGCATATCTAAATTAATTTATTTAACTGAAATGGTTGCTCTCCCTTTAAGTGAGGTTGTTGACAGAGATAAGATACTCAATAAGCCTCCCTGTGCAACAGCATTTTGCCACAAATTGAAGAGGGAGAAGTACCACAGAACTAGAGAGCAAAACAGTGACATTTCATCCACATTGTTCCTGTAAATATCTCTTCACAGTAAATTAACAGATGCAGCAAATAGCCATGTGTGTCTAATGGTGATGGAAGGGAGGCTTCTGACTAATACATTACAGACATTGTTCAAGAACAGTTCATCCTAACTAAAATATTCCCCTGCAGCCGTGGAGCTGCCAAGCTCAATGTCATCTTAGGTTATCTGCCACAGACATGAGTAAAGAAACCCTGCTAAGGCTTGAGCCACCCTGCAAACTGTCTTGAGGGGAAGCAAATAAGGTTTTCACTTTAATGAAATGCTGCACCATTACAACTTGTTTTCAAATTATCTGAAAAGCCAAAACAGTAAGGCCTGTAATTTAAGAAACTCCCTAAAAAGGAATGACATCCCAACTCTAGTTTCTGATAGTTATATTTAAAATGTGTGATTAATGCCTGTGGAGTTAAAAAGTTTGAAAAATGACATTCAATCTACTGCAAGGCATTATTTCACATGCATGCTGTAGGAAACACAAAATAGGGAAGAAAAAAAAGAGCATACAGTGGTATGAAAGAGCATGCAGAGGTACAGCTTTGTCAGTTGTGTGGGACACCTGCTGTCACATTAATTTAACCTGGTCATTCTAGAGCAATGCAAGCTTCAGCATATCCAATGCTCAGTTGTCCAGCAAAATGTAAAAAAAAATTTCTGTCACGTTCAGTCAGAAGTTAAGTAGTGAAAAATACTTTGAGAGAATTAGTAGCAAAATGACAAAACAGTATAAGCATTTCCTGAAATGCAGGAAAGTTCAGAAGATTGCATTACAACACTGCATTTATTCAAAAGAAGCCCTTTACAGCTCATCAGACGATAATGAATTTTTATTCCTATACTGAATTTGCAACCCAAGAGGTGGGTTTTTCATGTTATAAAAGTATTGTTAAAAAAACGTGTATGTTAAAAAAAGTCACCTTATGATAGCTTGTATATGCCACTTCCCACACCAAAATCTTAACTCATAAAAATGAAATCTAAAGTGAGCCAGTAATTATTTAATAGTCCACAAGTCAGACGTGTCAGAGTATCATGTAGTAAAATTAAAATAAAGAAGAGCAGACCAGGTCAGCCAAATCTGATTGAAAGATTTCTAAATATTTTCTAAACTTTTTGCCAAAATCACAGCTCTTTGCAGGTTAATAAATTTTGGTGGCATTTTATTAGAGCCAAGAAGTTTTTGGTGGCAGTGTTACTGAAAAGTCATCCTGACAAGGTTCTCACTCTTTAAAAACCTTGTTGATGGGTATCAGTATCCTGAATTAATACAGTTGGAATTACTAGGATCATTTATTTTCCTCCAGAGTTTTCTCAGCTCAGATGAGAAAATTCTAAAATTAAAGAGATAATTTTAAAATATAAAGCTTGCAAATACAAATGACTCCTCATTTCTAGAAACCATGAAAAACATTTTTACCTCAACACTTTTTTCTTCTTCTTTCAATATTTCTTCCAACCTCAAAGCTTTCTCTTCTGCACTGAGTGACTCCTCAATCACAAACTTCAGTTTATCAGAAAGACTTGCATTTTTTTCATTAAGAAGTTTTAATCTAAACAAAATGACAGAAGTTAAATATAGATTGCCTAGACAATGCTGCCAAAAGGAAGCAGCGAATCTTACTGAGCAATTGCCTCAGTATAAATTTCAACCTATGATAAGCAAGGCCCTGATTTTTTTCCCCCACCCTTTAAAAACAAGGATTACCTGGAGTATTTTGCCTGATATACCCAGTGCCGAAAACTATGCAGGACATGAAGTAACCAGAAGGTTGGAGGCTTCATTCATCAGTATTGTTTAAGGTTCTTTTCTATCTCTAGGATTTGGTTGTATTACTAATCCTTATAAATTTTATCTTTAAAGGTCTGTTTCTTACCTGGCTTGTTTTCCCTGAATTTCTTTCTTCAGATTGGTTATTTGTGTTCTCAGAGACTCTAGATCAGAAGCAGTTTTGTTCACAATGGATTTCAAAGTCTGCAGCTAATAAATTACAAAATCGAGCAATTGAGCTCTTATTTACTTTGGTACATGTCAAGATATATAAATTATTTTTTCCTATTTATTGTAAAGTATTCCACTACTTTTAAACAGTGCTCTCCAAATGAAGAGCACTGCAAATTCCAAAGCACTGTAAATTGGCCCAGCTAGTAAATTCAATAGACTAATTTACACAGTATCAGTACTGGGAAAAATAATAATAATTAAGAACATAGAATGAATTATGGAGGTGCAATGGGCTGCAATTCTTGTCCAACAGTATCTGTATAAGTGAAAGCATGTTTTTGTGGTGCACAGCTGACTTTGCCGAGGTTCTTTGTGGATAACCTTGTATCTAATAAACATTTCTATGTCAAAATTTGCTGGATACATAAAATTATTTCAATTAAGGTATCACTGTGACAAAAATACACAGATACTTAATTTGGTAAAAAATACATGACAGCATACACTCATTAAATAGGATAGGAATACTTTACAACCAGTAACTCTTTCATCTTCACAGTATCACTTAACAGTGTAAGTTTAATTGTTTTCACTTTCACAGATGAAGAAACCTGATCAAGGGTATGTATAGCAGGTTTCTTAGAGGTCACAAGTTGTTGGCTGAACTGTCTCCTTCTTTCTTTGTTTCTCACATGCATGCCACAGATGTTCTAATAAGTGGAGGCTGTTCTATTATCCCATCATGGAGTATTAATTGTGAAAAACTTCAAGCAAGAATCTCACAGCTTGAGATGAAAACCAACCAATTCTACAAACCCTCAAGCTTGCATGAATTATAGGGTAATCTAATAGCCTACACCTTGTTTGAGCTACCTGCAGCTAATTAGGAGATCAGTCTATGAACCACCTGCTACAGAAAAGCTATCCAAAGTTCAGGCAACAGCAGATGCAGGGTTTTTCAAAAATCACCAAGCTTGCTGAGTAGCCCAATGTTACCATTTTCTTGTTAAGAAAAAATTTACTCAGGTAATGCAAGTGTATCCCTTCTCACCAGAGCCATGAAACTTGGATTGCTCTTAGAAATACTTCTACAGGCATTTAAGCAATTAAGCAGTGCAGCTTGTTCCCAGATGTAAGTGCAGAGTAAAACCAGACAGCATCGAGCATGACTTGTTCACAGGGCAGTCCTGTCCCACTGCCTCTTGATTAGAAAGCCATGTGAAAGCACTGGGTGTTTTCCCCAGGAACTGTAACCTGACTACAAGGCCATCAACAGACACTTCTGAGAGCACAGCACAGGAATTGTTTGGAATCTGGAAGAGATTTCTCTCATCTTTATACAACACTGCAGTCTATGTATGCTAAAGGAAAGAAACCTCTTGAGGCATCAAACAGCATTCATTTGCGAGAAAATGAATCCATTTTACACCTACACAACAGAGAATACATTCCAACCTTTTCACCACTCTCAATGACAGGATTAAGCTGAAGGTTCAGACCCCAATAAACAGGAGTAGGCAGAGAAAAACAACATTTTATTGAATTATTAACAGTCTAGTATAAAACCAGAGAAAAGGAAATGCTATTCCTGTGTTTCCTCCATCTGGTCCTCAGTTACAGTTTCAGTCTGTTTCCCTGAACTCTTTGGCCTCCCTTACCTCATCCTGCAGCTGAGCCCTGCGAGTATCCTGAGTCTGGAACTCCTTTCGGAGGTTGTTTGCTTCCCGCTCAGCAGTAGTGATTTTCTTTTCATATTCCATATTATTGATAGTCTCATTTACCAAAAAGGCAGTCTTATCTCTCAGCAAAATTTCTTTGTTCCGGATCTCCTGTTTTATCTCTGCCATTAGCTATCAGGATAAAAACATGTTAAATTTTCTTGCATTAGTTGTGTTAGATTAATAAAGGGTACAACCAGAAGATCAATTCTTATCATGGTTACTATTTGCCTGAGAGAGACCAGACATCATTCTTAAAATTAGTTTATTCCACAGATAAACCAAGCAAACACTGCAGTGATTTTCGACTGGAAACTTCAAAAGATTCCAATGATTTAAAAACAAAAAGACATGGTAAACTCTTATGAAAATAAAATAATTCTTGATTGGTCGAATTGGGGAAAAAAAAGCTAAGTAAAACTTCAGGTAGATTCGAAAGTGATGAAATTAAACAGGAAAATCAGTGATGCTTACCTTACCTGACAGATTTATAGCTACTCAGTGAAAATTGTGCATTTTGAAAGGTGAAGTAAAACATAAGCTACCCAGAAAATTATACTGTAGTTTTGATATTAAAAAAAAAAACACCAACAAAAAACCCCCACATCAAACCCAAACCCAAACCCCAGATGTATGTTACAGCAGTTTTACCAAAGCACATTGTTCAATCTCCTGATCTCTTTTTTGCATCTGATGAAGTGCATTCTCCCACTGCCTGATGAGTTCTTGTCTTTCCTGATGCACCCTGCGAAAATCTTCAGCTGCTCTGTCAAGCTCCATCTGTTTAAAAGGAAGAACCCCCATGATTTCTGAAGTTAAAAATGTCACATATTAACAAGGGATCTTTGAGAACCTTAAGTACAAACCTGAGCTGTCATGGTTTCTGTAAGCTCATTATCCAAAGCTCTGCGCTTCTGGTTTGCTTGCGTGGTCAACTTTTCTATTTGAAGGGTTAATGTCTAAAAGGAAAGGATATGAAAATACTTGGAAATTATGTATTTGAAAATAAATAGATCACATTGTATAAGTTCTTAAAATCCTGCTACAATTAGGGATTGAATTATTGAGGCATCAATTTGATTGTGTTTTAGAAAACAAAAAATTGATGGTGTAGCCTCCCAAATTTTCAGTCAATACAAGTGGCCATAAGAACCAAACCAGCAAGGCCAAAGTAGCCCTCCACTGTGTGTAAATGTGTGTGTGATGTCCGTGGCATACAGCAGTGAGACTGTGTAAACTAAAGTTTTTGAGTTAAGTATTTAATGAGTAAAAATCAAACTTCTCCTCACTGTGTTTGAAGGCTAAAAAGGCTTACTTATCTTTACATTAATAATATACTTGGGAACGCACCCTTATAAACTCTGAACTGTTGACTGGAATCCCTCTTGATACAGATATATATGTTTATGTCTTCCATTATTGCAGGTAGCTTTACTGAAGTAGCTGTAATTTGTTCTTAGCAATATTAATAAATTCAGATCTAAAGGGAAATTCTACACTATTCATCCATACTTGGTGTGAATTTTTGAATAAACTCCTCTTAACTCAGTGGCACTGTTTTCTAGACTTTATTATCTATTTGTGCACACTCTAAAAATATTTAAACTTAAATCTTACCCAGATGAACAAGCAAATTAATATCTTCAATTATGCCTCTCATTACTGTAAAACCTGTTCTCTCTGAACTTCAAAATGAGCCTCATATGGAATTGCACTGTTGTGCTAAATGGAAACCAGTTTCAAAGCAGTGTTGTACAAAACCTTGTCTTTATTTCATCTGACTTGATAACATAACAAGGTCTTCAAGTGATAAAATGGTTCGTCATTTGGTTTCTGAAAATTGCTCATTTCTACTTACTCCTAGCTTCCCTTCATCTTGCAGTGCATACTTCTGGATTGCAACAGCATCATTATCTGTACGATTTAATTCCTTTATCCAGCTCTCCAGAAGTTTCTCATCACAGTTCATCTGTTGTTTTAAGTTGTCCAGCTTCTTAGTGGTTTTATTTATAGTATTCTAAAAAAATAAGAGAAAAATAAAGGTTCAATATCAAATGTCTAATATCCATTGAATAGTAATTGAAGCAACTAGTTCAAGCCACTGTAACAAGTCTACCAACATCTTGTCCACAGAATTGATAGTGAAAAAGAGACAGTTCCAAACCCAGAAGACCACTTGTAATTGGGTAGCATTAGATTACTTTGTAACTTAAACCAAATCTTTGATCTTGAAATCATGCCCCAAGTTTATTTTATGTAGAGAAGATTTGCCACCAATCATTTGATTTTTAAACCATTAAGAAAATACCTGTGAGGATTAGCAATGCAGTGATAGGGATGTGTGGCTGTGTATCTGGCATTAAGGGCAGAATTCTTTCAAAATCTAATTAATATTCGCTAAATCTTGACCAGTCTATGCAAGGAGATCCTCAGTGTCACTCTACTTGCCTACAAAGGGAAAAGCCCATCCGGATCATCTACTACAGTTTAGAAGCTTTAACTATAATTAGCTATTCTTGACTTATACAACTGTTGCTGTATGTGCAAGTCAGGACATGCCATAAAATTTTGCAATATAGGTGTTCCCTTCCAAAAACTTCAAACCTTACTTCTTGAGTGTTTTGCTTTTGTCTCAAGGAAGCTATCTCATCTTTCAGTCGTTTCATGTCGTTTTTGAGACGTCCATATTCTCTCTCAGCAAGGGCTTTAAAGTGATGTTCAGTTTCAATTTCATTCTCTTTGGCTTTGTAAAGAGACTGCAGAATAATAAAGTTCAGTGTTTACAACAATAAACAAAAGGCATACCTCAATAAACCCTTTTTTTATATACAATCCAATCCCAAGTCAGAGAAGGTGTGGTTTCACCATGTAAATGAAGGAATTTTCAGAGAAAATTCATTTGTTTGATTTTAGTATCTCAAATACACATATTCTTTTATATATACATATATGCATATTGTATCAAGTATCCACAGATCAGCATTTTGTAACCCTTAAAACTCAATTCTAAGATTTTTCACCCAAGATTCAGAATCTCAACCTTTCAACATCAAAATCTTAGTCTCTTGATCACCAGTGACTTTACATCAGATTCAGGAAAAAAAATTTTTTTGTTCTGTGCTGAGACAGACCTCCCCTGCTGGCCTATAGCAGTATCTGGGTATTGTCTAATCTTTCTTTTTTTTAATTCAGATTAAAGCTTGAATCTGGCACCCAAAAAAATCAGGAAGTTGTTCAGCTGCAGGAAAGTTTCTTAAGACTTTTTCACTCAGGATATTTTATCTGAAAGGTGTAAATCTTTGTCTCAAGGCCCTTTAGAAATCTAAACCAGCCCTTTAGGTTAGTTAATTCAGAATGTAAGTAAATATTTAGATCTTGACCATCTACCTTCATTTTTCACATCTTTCAATTAAGTCTTTACCAGCATTTCACAACTAACTCTTGACCATTATAAAGATTATATATTTTTTTTCTCTTACACTGGTGTTTTTCTTGATCATTCATGAAGAATTTGAAAACGCACCCTTCTTGGCTTTTTCCTAGGTACAGAGATTTGAATTTGGATGCTCTTAATGACCATCAAATAGCATCACTGAGGTACCTAGTTTAATTTCTGTTCCCTGTGGAAATCCTAGAGTAAAGGCCTAACAAATCTCTCAAAAAGCTGGCAAAATATACAGGGATACCAGCCACAGAGAGATACTCAGGTTACAGATCTGTTTGACAAAATAGATCTACTAGAGGTGGCAGTTTACCTGAGAGAAGCTTATCTCTTGTCTCACGTTTTTCAAATGAGACGTCATTGCTTCTATCCGCTCCTCAAAGTTGGTCAACTCATTTTGCAGGTTCTCTTTCTCCTTTTGCATCTTCCGCAGCTGTTTAAGAGTTAGAATCGTCAAGTTACAGTTTGCGGCTGAGTGTTTATTATCTGCAACTATTTAAAAATAGTCACTGCAATTATAAATAAAAAAATAACGTAAGAAGTAGCTGCTACATTCCTCCAAAGCAGTGAAATGAGGGATTTCAGAAGAAAACACGGAGCTTTGCTAGGGGAACGCACAACTCGCACTGCGCCTCCCGCGGGGCTCGGGGGATGCGGGTGAGCGGCGACCCCGCTCGGAGGGGCGGATCCCCTCCCGATTCCCCGGGCAGCTCCGCGGAACCCGTGTGCTTTCCATCCATCCATCCCTCCATCCCTTCCTCCCCGGCCCCGGGGGAAGGGCGGGCTCCTCTCCCCGCCGGCCGCGGCCCCGCGCTCACTTCGTCCTCCAGCGCCTTGTTCTCGGCGTTGGCCACGGGCAGGGCGTAGCCGGGCTCCCACTGCATCTCGGCCAGCACCGAGGCGGCGGAGGAGCTGGACAGGTTCTCCATGGCAGCGAAAGGGACGACAAGCACCGGGGCTGCGGCAGGGCCGGGGCTGAGGCGGCTGCGGGCGCTTGGCAACGGTGGCAACGGCGGCTCCGGCCGACAGCGGCCTCGGGCGGCGCCGCCCCCGCTGCTCCCGCGGGGCCCCGCGGGCCGGGCCGGGCCGGGCCGGGTGCGGGCCTGAGGGGAGCTGGGCCCGGTGCGGGTGGTCGCGGCTCTTGGCGGGTCAGCGGGCCGGGCACGGGGCTGTGCCGTTCGTGGCCGTGCTGCCGAGGAGAGTGTCAGCCCCAGAGCCGCTGGCAGCGCCTCAGAGCCCCCCGGCTCCTCTGCCAGAGCCGGCCCGAGCCACTGCTGCACCGGGTGTGGGGCTGACAGAGGGGCGGCTTATCTACGGCTGGGGACACCAAATAGGTCTGGGCTGACACCACCTGCCTGTGGTGACACCGACTGACAGGTGTCCGGTAGGGTACACTGCGTGTCCTCTTTCTGAACAGGCCTTTGGCATGATCTCCACGAATGACAGGTGGGTTTCCTGAGCCACGCTGCGTTCAGGTGACCATAAACACTAATGCATTGTCCTTATTACCTTGTGAAGCCATCTGTACTCCTGGGTTGCAAATTACCCTGTGCCACTCAGTTCCACCGTTCGCAGACCAAGACAGACACAACACTCTTGGCAGGAATCAGAGTCCCAGAATGGTTAGGGTTGGAAGGGACATTAAAGATCAACTGGTTCCACCCCCTGCCGTGGGCAGGGACACCTTCCATTATCCCAGGTTGCTCCAAGCCCCATCCAACCTGGCCTTGAACACTTCCAGGAATGGGGCAACCAGACCTGCTTTGGGCACTCTGTGCCAGGGCCTCACCACCCTCACAGAAAACAACTTCCTCCTAATATCTAATCTAAACTTACTCTATTTTAGTTTGGATCCATTCCTCCTTGTCTTGTCACTACACGCTCATGTAAAAAGTCCCTAAAAAAAGGAAGAGTAGCCTTGATTCAGAAATCCTCTGTTGGCTGGCTAAAGCATCTGAAAAGACATTAAAGGAATTAATCAAAGCATGATTAATGGTTCCTGAGCCAAACAGCAATAAGCACTGACAAATGTTTGAGAGGTGGTTTGGAGGAGCAAGGAGTTTGCAGTGAGATTTCTTACAAACATGGGCCCAATGGCAGACTAAAAACACTGGCCACAGCAGAAGGCACTGGTCTTGCTACATATCTATAAATATATAATGGGATATTTTCAGAGAAGAAAAGTTTGCTAAAGGACAATGAAAGTCAGGCTTGATGAGGATGCACCCAAAGGGTGACTTGCAGTGTTGTGCAGATAATTGCTGCTCATTTCATGGATCATCCCCTGAGAACAGTCCTGCACTATTCTTAAAGTATTGAAAGAAAAAGGAACAACAACGTAAGGAGGCAACAGTTCCTTTAAAACAAAGGAATGGTACAGGGTTCAGTGCCTCAAGCTACCTGTGAAAAAAATATAGATAGCATGAGGAAGGTTTTTTTCCGCCTCTTCTTACCTGGCACGGTTGGCTGAGAATGCTTATAAGAAGTGTTGAATAATATTTTTGAAGTATCAAGGAAAACATAGTGTCTTGAGACAGTAATTGGCAGCAAGCAGCCTCCTGCCAGCTTCCTGTTTGTCCTCTGGGATGTATGAAGCTGTGATGGCCAGTGTCCTGTGTTTTGATCTTGCTGTACAGTTTCCCAGTCTGCAGCTCAGAGATGATGTGTTTGACTGAGACTGATGTGCTGAGTACAGTGAGTGCCTTCCTGAGGAATGTGGCATGACTGGACCTACATTACCAATGTGGGCAAGACAAAGATGCAGATGATGCAGAAAGATAGCTGAGATATATAAGGCCGTTAAGAAAAAGGGAAACTTCATAGGCAGAAAATTCAGATTTAAGATACATTATGTGGAGGAGACTTCGAGAGGATGGACATGTGTAGGCAGGTGGCTTTTCAAAATAGAATCTTAGGACCAGCAGCTTGCAGCACAGTGTCAGAAATGGGGATGAGCACAAAGGGAGGAGTGCAGAGGTGATGCAGGGGTGTGATGACAAGGAGGGAGCCTCAGCTGTTGGAGCTTGGTGAGTGCATGGCCTGCAGAGGATTGAGCCTTTTGACCCCCTCAAGGGTCGTCTGCCAAGAGCCACCTATTGCAGAGTGCAGTGAGGTGACCTGCCTCAATGGAGAGTGCAATGGCAAAGACACTACAAGCTACTACAGAGACAGCAGAGACTACAATGGCACATCCCTGTGTACATGTTAAGGGCCCCTTCTTTTCCTACCCAAAATGAGAAGCTCCTTTAACCCACTGTGTGTGAAGAATAAATGCAACTTGCCTTGCAGGGGGTTTAAATTGACAGCTTTAATTCATTGTGGCATTGCAGTGATGAGCACCTGATAATCTTGTATTATCCAAGCTGAGCTTCTGTGTGAAAAAACATAAGACCATATAGTGCCTGAGAAGAAGAAAGCAAATTACTGGAAGTTATTAGGTGAGCAGTTCTGTTCACTCAGCAAGGCTTCCAGTGAAAAAATGGTAATTTATAAACATGTGCCTTAATGTGTGCATGAAAGAAATGAAGTTAAATCAACCTTGATACAGTTAGTTAAATTACATACCAAACTTTTGAGTTTTTATCATCCTGAGTGTACTGTTCACATATTTTTGAGTCCAGATTTATACATAGGGTCTGAAAAGTATAAAGTGTTATATAAGTAAAGAGTATTACTTCACGATTTTCCCAGAAATTCCACCCTCCTCACTTTCTCTTGCCTGACACTGATTAAACAAATCTCCATGATATGCTTTTGTTCGTATGCTTTCTGCCTTCTCCTGCCCATGGAAATGTCTTCAGTAAATACAGAACTGTTTGCCAGACCTGCTAATCCACCAGATGGTGCTGCGTGTCTGTGGATTCAGGGGGGTTTTGTTGGTGTCTTTTTAAAAATAGCTCCAGTCAGTTATCTACTCTTCAGTTAAAAGGGAATATAAAATTCTTGTTCATATATATATATATATATCTATACACACACATACACAGAAGGTTGTGTTGTTTTGTTTGGTTTTTTTTTTTTAATTCTATCTCTTATTTTTAAAAGTGTTAGAGGAACAGGAGTACTTGTAACATGACAAACTGTTTTCCTGTAAACATTCGTTTTGGGTGGAATTTTCACTTATGTAGACCACTGTGCCCATTTTTTCAAAAGACTTAAATGTAAAACCACTGTTTCTGGCCTTCAAAAGACTTAGAACTCCTCTTGTACCTGTTAAAAAGCATAATTTTTGTTTGTTTATGCCCAATCTCCTTAAACTGTTATCTATGTTAAAATAAAGATTCCCGTTATGATACTTTTGTTATATAAAATATGGGGTAATATTTTTTCCTGACTCTACATCTAAGCCATCCTCTGAAAAAAGACTCACTTAAGGGATTATTGGATTATTTATAACTAACTCAGTGTAGCCAGTTGGTGCCAGTTAATCATTGTTGATAATCAATTTCCCATGAGAACCTGCAAGTTGCAGGGTGTTTGATAATGGGATGTAATGGCCCACACTGTATCTTCTCTTTCAGATGGGTGAACTAAGGCTGCTGGCACAATGGAAGAAACAAAAATAGGAAGAGAGATTGAGGGGACCACACAAGTGAGTGTGAGATCAGGACATGCAGGAAGTCTGAAGAATGGAGGATCTGGCATGATAATGACTGAAGTATTGACTGAAAACCAGTGTCTTTATTGAAACCTGGATCTCCTGACTTGGGTAGGAGAAGCACAATTGCATAAAAAGGAGAATTGCTCATAATGCAGGTCTGATGTGTTATCAGTTATGTTTACTCTATCACTAACCAATGAATGATATAAATTAACAGCAATTTAATACGTTGGTCTTGGAAAAAAAAAAGACAAATATGAGCCAAAATCAAATACTTTTGAAATCTGAGGAAGCTTAAATTTGTTCTCTTTATCCTGTACTATACTTTTTGCATATGGCAAAGGCTGCAGTATTGCTGGTACAGTGCAGTGGCTTTTGTGTGCTGGAGATGGGTGCGAAGGACAAAAAAACCCATCCTTTTGCTGCAATATTCATTTGAAAAGTTACTATAAGACAGTATGTGCCATAGGGTAATTTATTTCACTTGTAGGAGCCCAGTTGGCAGCCAGCACTGGGAGGGCAGCTGTGAGAGCAATGCCTTTGGTGAGGCAGGAGCGATTTGTGGTGGGCAGAGCAGCCCCTGGGTGCCCCGCCCGGCAAAGGCGCTGCCCGGCGGGGCGGGGTGTGCCTTCTCCAAACACTGCTCAGAAAACGTTCATGTAAAACCATTACCAGGTTTTATTTAATAACCTCCTAACCCTCTCTCTCTCTCCTCCTCCTCCCCTCTGTTCCTCTAATGCCTTTTACAGCTCTTGCTGCACAGCGTGAAGCCTCAGAGCTGTATTCATCAATGACTCACACCCTTGCTTAGGGGCCAATTTTCATGGAAGCTATACAGGAAAATTTTGAAATGCACCTATCTCATGCAGGGCACAAGATGATTTCTCTATTCATTACTATTCCAAAAGGACTTGTTGTCCTTTGGAAATGTTCACATATTACTTACATTTGTGTGTGCATGAGTACATGTGCAGAGCTAACTTGCCTTTAGATTTGAGGGGTCTAAAACTAAAAATGTATTGTTATTATCATCGACACTGGTCAGCTGAAGGGTAACTAAGGGCCTGCTTACACTGAGGGAAAGCAGACAAATGCAAAGGAAAATGCAGCTTTGTGTGTTAGGTGAGCAAATTCTACAGACTCAAGCACAAAACTTGTTTAAAATCACCCTTTTGTTTGATGCTATGAGCAGCACCTTTCTGAGGAATTCGGGACTAAAGCCAAGGACTTACTCTGAAACAAAACTGCAGTTTTGCCTCTGAAAGCTTTTCGAGTTGATCAAGGTTATAGTACCTTTTCAAAACACTCCAAGAAAATGTGTTCCTTTCCCTTAAGACACCACGAGTTAACTCAAGTTTTTCACTTTGAGGGGAAAGAGAGGTAAAATCATAGAAATTATTATCCAAAATGACCTTTCAGTTTGAAACTCATCTGACAGGAGGGGAATCGTTACTGCAAAATTGCCAGTCATAGACTAATTGCATTCTCAGGGGTTGCTAATTATAACCAAAATTACTTTAAACAGTTTTGGGGAAGAGATTGAGACTTACTGCTTAGCATAAAGCAGTTTATTTACGCATGTACAAAGTAGCTTACATCCCTAAGGGATTAAACTGATTTCAATATTTTTCTGTAAGTTGTAGTAAAAATCGTGTCATGCAATGATGAATCAGAAGTGGTATGAAAAAGGAGGGCAAAATATTCTTTCGTTTTTCATAATTTTTCCAACAGGCATTTCAACTTTTAATTTTAAAAATAGCTTTTTCCTTCACTTTGTTTTTTAAACAGAAAGGAAAAATCTCTTTCTGCAGATCAGGCCCATCCACTGAGTTTAATTTCTACCTTCTGTCTGTGCAGGTGAGTTCCTCAAGAATGTTTTAAAGATCAGGTTTGGTTTTTCCTTATTTGTTGATGTTGTTTTGCTGAATGAATTTTGCTAAAAAACTTTTTGCTTGACAGATGAGCCTTGTCCATGGCCTAACAAGAGAGCATTGTCTTACAGCAATGCACAGAATTACCAAGCTCCACATGTATGTTACATAGAGCAGAAAAATTTGTGACCCTGTCAGAGCTAAAAGATAGCAGTGAGTCCTGTGAAGGCAGTAGTGTGATCCTTGTTTTAGAGATGACAAAACAGAGACATGAAGAGGTAAAGTAAATTCCCTCACATTGCCCAGAATACTGAGTAGGAAATTAGAAATTTCTTATTTGCGTTTTATTTCCAGGCACAGCTTTAGCACCTCTGGGGAAGCAGTGGCTGTTTTGTTTACAATGGGTAGCCTGGATCCAGTTCTTTCTTCCCAAAGTCCATTTGTGCTGCAGAGAATATGTGGGGATTGTGAATGTACTCGTAAGTAGCATTCCACAGTTGAACTAATTGCCAGGCCAAGCGAGGGACCAGAGTAAATGGGTGAATAATTTGATCCAAGATGGATTTGTACTCTACCAACACAGCCTGAAATCTTCTAATGCTTTTGGATTTGACTGTGAGCTGTTCATTGTTGTTTGAGCCTGTTCTTTTCTATTACCATATTTTCTCTGGATATCATTTCTGTGTACCTTATCTTTGTATAAAAGGCCACATCTTTACCATATTTCCAGGGAGTAGTCAGTAGAGGCATACAAAATTTACTGCTGTAGACCAAAATATGACAGATAAAGGTAGTGCATTACAAAGTTCTTGCCCTCAATCATGCAGAAGGCTCTCTATGCTTCTGTGAGCAGTGGCATGAGTGTGGCTGCACTGTAATGGGAGAAGGGTTAACAGCAAACCAAGACATTTTCTGCAGCAAAAAGAGATGGAATCTTCTCCAAGCAATTACCTTTTATGCAATAAACAATGTCAGTGGTCAATAGAGGGAGTTTCTTACCCAAATCCCCTTCAATTTAACTTAAAATTGGTATGCTATTAGTCTGACTAGCAGGTTGGTGTATCATGAAGCCTGGTCATACCTGGTTGCATGTTAAATTTACCTGCCAGCACAAAGGTTGCTCCAGTAGCTTTTGTCTAGGCTTTCCTTGAATAAAATAGAATAATGCATGCTAGAGCTTCAATGGTGTCAGGTGCTTTTGTCAGATGTGTCTGTTGATATGCTGCAGTGTTTTTGGAATACAGAGTGCTTTGCTTTTTATTACAGATTTTATTGGCATCATGAAGTAGTGAGTAGCTTCGCCTGTACTTTTAGCTTCTGTTGGCTCTGAAAATCCAGCTCTAATTACTAATGGATACTTTCCAAAATAATTTCCTTCTGGTAAAGGATGCACATAACCTGTTATCATTAGATATCTGCTGGCAGTACACAGCTTGTGCTTTGGCTAACCTTTGAAGGAGGGGAAGGTTTGATAATTGAGAAAAGCCAAAAGCCATTATATGTGCTTAAGATACTGAGGAATTTAAAGATTACAACAGCATGTCTGTCCTTCTGCATACGAGGTGTGACTTTCAATGGATGTGTTGTTCCTCATGAATGCAGTGAGATGTGACAGAATGGTCACACAGCTGAGTATTCTGTGGCTGAGTAGCCCTCAGCTCACAGGAGCAAAAAACCAGAGCTTCAAGGCACCATGTTTTCTCTGTGTTACATACAAACAGCACCTCTGTCTGCTGTCCTTTCTAGTGGAGTGCAGCTACTGTGATCCCTTTCATGACCATCAGTTCCCTTGTGTCTACTTTTTTGCTTCAAAAATGCATTTATTTGAAGCAGAGTTGAAGTAAAAAAATAAAAATGTGGTGCAAAATTAGGAATAAAGAAAGTTAGTCCTGTTTAATATTATGAAAGGTTATATGCAAAAGCAGTGGAAACTGCAAATATGTCCTTTTAAAATTTCTTTTAATGCTGTTTTTATTTTGTTTTCATTTTTGTTTTTATCACCTTCTTTATAAAGAGGGTAATGGTAAAGCAAGTGCAGTGCCATGGAAGGCCAGAGGCCTTCCAGTTACAGAAGGGTGATCAAAGAGAAGAGCCTTAGCCTGACCTTAGCCACAGCCATTCCCAGCCCTTTGCTGAAATCTCAAGCAACTGCAATTTCTTCTGTTCCCTATTTGTGTTTGTGAATTCTCAGTGCTTGAATCCTGCTGCTTCTGGCTTATAAAATCCTGTGCCTGTAGCAAGTTTCTTCATTTTCTTTCTGGTTTTGGCATTACTGAAGTAACCAGAACACTTTTAATTGTTTATTCCTTAGCAGTTCTGTATTTTGTGGAAAGAAATTGGCCTTCCTCCTGCCAGCATCCCTGGAGCCAGGGAACATCCCAGAGTTGTCAAGGCAACAGCTTTTGCTTGGGGAGCTGCAAAAGAGAAAGGGACAGGAGAGTCCTCCGGAGAACCAAGGGCTTTTGTTGCAGGGCACAGAAACCTGTACGTGGTCCCTTCACTGCAAACACCATCTATTGGTGGGTCAGGGAAAGTAGAAGTTACTCACAGTGCAACATAATGAGGGAGCTCCTGAGAGCAGCATCCTGATGTACACTCAGGTCTGGAATCACAGACCCAAACTGGGCTTCTCTTTGGTGTGCTTGTTCTCTTGTGCAAGGCCATATTGAAATTATGACATAAATCAAGTGGTTTTAGGCTTTTGGAAGTAGAGCTTTTAGCAAACAAAGCTTCCTATTTAAAAATTTGATCACTATTCAATGCTCCAGAAGGGCGTCTCTTGGTCTAATTACTAACTGGACTCCTGTGGTGATCTTGCTTGCCTCTGCTGGGAGATTTGCTTCCCATGCTGGACAAACCTTACAGACAGACAGCAGGATCCTTAGCTAGAATAAGGCACAGGGCTCACCTGAACCAACAGACCTATGCTACAATTTGCCTGGTGCAGACTGTGAGCTGCATGAATTCAACACAGAAAATGCCATTGCAAGAGCACTAGAAATGCATAAATCCTAGCAGAAGTTCCTTCATTCTGTCCCAAGGACAGGATCCAAGGACTTTGTCTGCATTGTAGCATTCCTGGTATTTCTTCTGCTTCAACAATCAACAGTTAGAAAGTCTTACACCTGTATATTGTAGTCAGAATACTCAATGCATATTCCTATGGAGGCATGAAAAATTATGCATTTCCCATTAGACACACAATGAGGCTATCAAGGGTTTAACAAAGTATTTTGTACGGGGAGATCAGATGGCCCCAAGACTTGTTGCTGTGCTTAGTATTTGGCACGCAGTGTCACCCTCTTCATGCAGCAGCTACTTGATGTCTCTGAAGTGCATATTTGCTGTCATGTTACTACTATGTGCATAGTAAAATGCTATATAGGACATAGCATAATCTTGTTTGATATTATGATCCTGTAATTTTCTTTAAAAAGATTAATCTTGTAAATACTGTAAAGTTATATTAGTAGTTGCAGTAAGCTGTTTAAGATTTATGCAGCAGCATTATTTATATTTATAGTCAGTGACCTTGATACCTTCTACTTAGAGTTGAAATATTTTTGTGTTACTTTGTTTCTTTACTTTCTTGGCTTTGGTTTAAAAAAAAAAAAAACACCCCAAACAAATAAACCAAAACATTGTTAGATTTTTGATTTTCAAAAGATCTTCCAAACTTTTACAAATCGTGATACACAGAGATTTTGGAGGTTATTTTAACACTTACTGCCATTTCATGTAGTCATTTGAGTCATTAGGGCGTGAGTAAGGTACACTTAGAGAGACGGGACATTATCTATGTATTAGCCTCTTTGAAGTGCATTTTATTGTTGTATCAGTCATTGCAGAAAAAGGCTCTGAGCCTAAGAGCACAGATGAAAATATACACAATCCCTTTAAAAGGTGGACTATTTGAATTTAGCTTGCAACATAGTTGCATGAAATTATCACTCCTGTCATGTCAGCTGAAATATCAGAAATCCTATTTCTAATCCCTTCCATGTAATGTGGCAGGAGACATAGATACATATCAGCCACAAAGAGAGGCAGCACGGCCTTTCCGACAGGCTCTGCAGGCTGCTTGCAAGTCAATCCCCCTTCTCCAGCCTCTCCACCCACTGGTTGAGCCTCTTCTTGCCTTTCCAACACCTAATGCACTCCTGACACAATGGAGGGAGGGCAGGAGCAGTGTGGTGAAAAATCAGACACTGCAGACAAAAACTTGACAGACTGTCTTGCTCCCAGTGCCACAATATGAACTGGCCAAGTGAAAAGTGATGGCCATTATCCCGTCTCACTGAATGGCTTAAATGACTTACAGCCACATGCAGAGAAAGTTCTTTGGACTATTTCCATGGGGGTTTTTAATTTAATATGCATGATAAGATGTACAAGGTAGGTTTTTACAGTTTAAGGCAGCTTCATTTTTCTCTGACTCCTGTGTAAAGTAAGGATAATTTTGCTGAAGTCATCGGAGTAACTTCATTATCAAATGGATGTTGGGAGAACACTTTCACAGTCCTTAGGCAGCTTTCCAGTCATTGCTCCTCAATGCTCATGATAAGCTCCTATTTACACCTTCCCTGAGGCTGAGGGTTCTGGGCATGCTGGGCACTCATCCAGCGCTGCACATCTCAGGAAAGATGGCTCCTTATGGACACAACCTGTGTCAACTGCCAGGACTCTCATGCACCGAAGCAACTTCTGTATTGACAACAACCTGGAAAATGTAGGTGTTGTAATAAGCACAGTGTTCTATGTACAACTTTACAAATGCTGCCTCATGTTCACTTGAACATTCTGTCTTTGACATTCCAAGCTAGTACCTATATCCTGGGACGCTGGCCATGCCATCTTTTTCTTTGCTTTGTCACAAATGTTGACTTGAGATACTTTTCTCTCTGAAAGTTGCACTAAAATGGATAAACTCCAGTGAAAGCTTTCAATTCAGAGAATTGGTTTCTTGAAGAATTCCCAGGAAGTTCTTTACAAAAGCTCTGATAAAAGCAACTGCTCTCTGCCTCCCTGTCCAGTGACTCCTGCTAACTCGAAAGCACATCCATGGGCTGGAGAAGAGCACCAGAGAAGCAGCCAGAGACTAAATGTAAGCACAGAGGAGATGGACTAAGAGCTGTGTACTTCTGTAATAGTTGTATCACATGGAAATTTGAGGCATCAAACCTGACTATTCCCTGTGTGCTACAGCTTCTATAGTCTGCCCTGACCAGTAAATCCTTTAATTATTTACAATTGGGCCTTGCTTTTATACATGTCCATAAGCCAGGAGAGGCTGCTTCAGCCCACTCAGCTGTAAGTGTGTACAGATGTTCAAAAGCACACATGGAGCAGCCAGGTAGGATGACTTGAGAGGCAACAAAAGATGCTTCGTGTCTTGTGCTTATTCCTAATGTAGATAAGAAACTGTAAATCATGGTCAGATTGTTGCCAGTGCAACATACATAAAGAGAATGCTTTCTTCACTTTGCAGTGGAAATGTATTTAGCAATCTCTTCCCATTTATTATTTCTGATGAAAGCAAAATCTTACCACATTTCATAGCCAATATTTCATATACCTGAATTCACAGTCATCCTTCTGGCAGCATCCTCCATCTTTTCTCCCTTCCTTGTCTTTTTGTGGGATTTGTGGTTAGGCAGCATTTATAGTAAAATAATATTTTATGAATTATTACTTGAAGAAAATCATAGAATAATATGTGCTCTTTTTCATTTTTTTACCTTTGTTCTGATGTGCTAAAATCATATTTTTTGGCAGCTGAGCACTGTTGATGAAGCCTGAAGTACATGACAATATGAGTGAAATTCATTATCAAGCAAAGAGTGTAGTGAACTTTGCAGCAAATCATCACAAAGTAATCTTGCTTTTCTCTCTGGTCTTACTCTAAATGTGATTTGCACTCTTATGGAAAGGATTTTGTGCTAGTTTGGATGTTACATACAAATAGTCTTGCTTTGTAAAATTCCCATTATTCCTGTTTACGTTCAGCGGCAGCGCTATTGATTCAAGCTGTACTGATTGGAAAGCAGAAGTCTTTAATGCTAAGCCCCTTCAAAGTTTTTCATAAATTTGTGGCATTTTTCCAGCGTTGCTCACAAAATAGCACAGAGCTGCTGGAAGGAAATGCTCCAGCTGCAGGGATAAGTGGAGCCAAAAAGTAACATCCAAATAGAAATTATCCAGTTCGTGATTTCACTTTGATCACCAGATGTTTGCCATGTGACTTCAGCCTTAGAGAACACAGAGAGGAGAATGTGATGGTTGGTACTTAAATCTAACACAAGCTTATAGCTCAGTCATAGATACACACAAACAGCTTTGGCTTTTTCCATTTTTTGAGAAATTCCTTGCTTTATCGTGATATTGATTACAGCAAACTATGTCCTCATGCCAAGTTTTGCTTTGGTTTCTCAATTCTTTAAACTCTGAAAGACTTTGGAAGCAGAGCAAGATACACTCCAGATTAATTGTATAGTCTACTCTGGTTTGGTTGGTAATTTGTCTCTATGAAGAGCCTGGTTAGTGATGTTAGCAAATCATAACAAGCATTATTCTCCACCTCTAAGGGTTTCAGATTTAGATCGCTTTCTAAATCTTTCAGATTTGTCTTTTTTCCTAGTTTTAGCACTGGCAGTCATTTGATTTAACTGCCTCCAATACAATGTACTTGAGAGAGCTTTTTTCAGCTTCTCTTAGTTAAGAATTAGTTGAGCCATTTCAAAATGCACAGAATTGAAAGGACAATTTAGAGTTTTCAAGTTGTAACTCTTTATCATCTCTGTCAACCCTCTCACGTGGTACAAAGCTCTCTCTAAATTTTTTACTCTTATTAACCTCACAGGATGGCTGATGCAAACTTTGGGTGCTTCAGAGATTGAAAAATCTCTCAAAATGTCCATTCCACACTTATCCAGGGTTTGTTTCTAGCCACTTACTCTCGTAATTGAAAAATTACGAGTTGCATGCCATAGAATTTCTAAGTGAATTTGGATAAATGACTTAATCTCTATGTTTGACTTACCCTAAAGCAGGAGCTTTCCCTCCTCCATCCTCTCCCACCTGGACACACATTTTTGTCTCTTGCTGCCTCAGGCATTTGCCAGTTCCTTTACTGATCTGTGTCAGTACCTTACTGTGCCTGGTTTTGAAGAGATATTTTTATGCTGGAATAGTGAACTAGAACAGCTCAGCAAGTGGCCTGGGTAGCACACAGAGAGGCAGGGCCTGGCAGTTACATTTCTGGTTTAGCTTGCTCTGGAGCTGCAGCCTTAATTCTAGATTGATAAAGGTATGATAATTCTTTTTTCCCCCATTTTGAATGATAATTCTTCCTTTTCCAACATTTTTACCAAATCATCTGCTTAAATGTTAAGTTCTGTAGATCAAAGACTGTCTTTTAGTGACTTGCACAGTGACAAGAACAGTGGATCCCCACATGTAGATGTCAAGACAGAGCAGATACAAGATCACCACAGAGCCTTTTTGATTGCTGACCTTCTACCTCCCTTTTTTGTGTTGTTCTGCAAATGTATCCAGCTTTACTGAAAACAGATTATATTCTCTGCCATTTACTTCCAGCTTATTATATATGATATAATGGGAATTTTTAATTAAGTCAACTTCATTTTTCATTAGTGCAACAGCATAGATTTCATTAACCATATAAATTCCCATTTTTCTTTATTACATCAAAGTTTCTTATTTGTGAACTTCCTTGACCCACATAGCAGTCCTAATAGCAAATAGCATTGATCCTCTTTATCTTTAACCTCTGAAATATGTGATAGTGATTTACAACATAGGTTTTAATGTAAGATGAAATAATGCCATCTATTATTTTGGAATCTGGACAAAAATTATATTTTATAATAAGTACTTTTATGTGAAACAAAAACTTCTTAACATTTTTAACAATTTCTGAATGTACCGTCTCCACCCTTCACTGTAGTAACTATTTTGCATATGTCTGGGATTTCTGGGTCTGTTTCTCACAGCAGTGTTGAGAAAATTTCATGCTTTCACATTTTTCAGCTGTAATACTATTTACTTTGAAGAGAACTGAATATCCTCTAGTATTCTGCCAGGTCCTTCTCTAGACTTCCACACTGAGGTAGTTTTATTTGATCCTTTTATGTGAAAGATTAAATTTCCTTGTGTTGTATGGTGAGATACCAGTGCTTATTTTCAGGGAATTATCTCATGGAATGTTCTGTGTTCTAAATTATTTGCACCCAAATCCAAAATGCCAGGAGCCTTTGTTTCAGTAACAGAACATCTGATTTGCTCTTGTGGCTCCAGGGAAAGTCCATTCCCCAATATTTATTCTCCATCTTCCATTAAGGTGTCAACCCCTTAGTTCTTACTTAGAAAAAAAAATACAAATAATTAAGATTATTAATATTCCAAAAATAAATGGATAAACTTACATTGAGTTGATTGCTGGGAAGGAATTCACTGAGACATTTTGAATGTTCATTGTGTTTCAGATATATGAGTTTAAACTGAACTTAAGGCATTTATTCCAAAACTTTATACAGTTTAGTAATTCTTGACTTTCTGAAACATTCATTTAATTTACCATATGAATTCTATAGGTATTTCAGAGCCTGATCACACTTTCTGTGTTCAGAGAAATATCCACTGTCTACAATGAAGAATTTTACATTTTGAAAGGAGTTTTAACTGAGGAGAGGAAGCTGGATCAGTCCCACATGTTGTAGAGACTTAAAATCAGGAATTAATATGCAGCAGAGCTATGACAGTGGCTTTAATTCTACTCACATTAATTTTCACTGTTATTATTAATTAAACCCTGAAAATCAGGGATTTAATGGAAACTCTGACAGACCTTTAATTATAGCATTTCAACAGACTTATAGTATAGGATGTCCTCTACTAGTGCACAGGACATTCTGTACTTGAGAGGGTATAAAAAGAAGTCATAGTTTTTGGTGTACTTTATGTTCAGAACATTTTTTAATTCTTGATTGGCTTTTACTCCGTGTTGTCTGCTGCATCCGGGTAAGTTACATAGAGTGAATGCTTTAACTGTTGTGCTCAAGAACAGTTTGGAAACAGAATTTTAAATTTTTCTTAATGTAATTGTTCATCGTTGTTCAAAACCATCTGTACAGTAATGAGTTTTTAATACTTTTGATACTGGTAAAAACTGGTGTTTAATCAGTTAGCCACCTGTTCTCTTGATTAGGTAACAGAACCATTAAAGAAACAAGTAAAAATTTGACTGTTCTAAAATTAATAAGGAAAGGAATTTGAGAAAGTTCCATAATAGAAAGCATTTCGACTTTTCTTGACTAATTCTGAGATTTCCAAATTTGTGTAGTATACAATAATGTTTGTATTCATGTGTTTGTTTTTATATGAATCACTTCTAGAAACATTTTAGGCTGCTAAAACATTACTTTTTGCTAGGAATCTAGTGAAAACTGTGTGTATTTGCATTGCATATTTTATCCAAATGCACCTTGCACGAGGTCTGTTCAACTTAGTTCACTTTCATAGATCTACATAAGCAGGAATGTCAATCACTGAATAGAACCAGTGATTCACTCTGCATTGAAAACCACACTGAGAGGAAACAGTCCTAAGAATCAAAGACTTCTGGATTACCTCGGGTGATAAACACAGGAGTGGCTGCGATCAGAAGTTGTTTCTGAGATTTCAGTCCCAACACTCTGGTTGGCTTTTCTCACATGATTACCCTGAGTGAGGGAAAAGTTACTGAAGTGAATAAAGCTGAAATAGGCACATGAAGGCAGAGCTATTCTCTTCTCCACAGGCAGGACTTCTGGCCATGCACAGAAGTGGCTTAAAACTCAGCTCAAGTTCTTGAGTGCTGTCCCAGGGGCTCACGTCAGCACTAGGCAAGATTGCCAGGTCCAGAAACCAAAGAGGGATCATTATGCCCTGTGCCACCTGCCAGAGGGAGTGCCCAGTGCTGAGCACCTCCTGCTCACCTTGTGTTCACGTGAAATTAATAACCAAAATCCAAATTTACATAAGCAAATGATCCAGTTGATTCTTTTCTTCTCTACTCAGCTTTGTAATGAACCCAGCAGAGTTTCAGAGCTCTGCAGTTTGTTTGCAATCTATGACTATTTTTACCCCTACTGATGGTTTTTTGTTCTCCTGTCTAACCCAAACTTTTTTTCATGAATGGACATTTGAAATACCTTACTGTGAAACCACTTGAGCTTAACTGGCAGCCACATGCTCTCTCTGCTTCTAATATCGCACTCTGGCATTTATTCAGTCATCTTCTCAATTAGTTAAGGAACCTCAACTCCCAGAAAACTAACCTTACCAAAAAAACAGATGTTCTTCTCCTGGTTGATTTCTGTGAACAGAAATATGGAGGTAGAGGAAGAGCCAAAGGGCTCCCCATGGTGGCAGGGAGCTGTTGGGTTTTTGGGGCTGTAGTGTGAAACAACAGCCTGAGATCTGACCAGCACTGTGTGTCTCTAGTCCTTCCCAAGAATGGAGTGTGAAATAAAATACCTATGGCTGATAACAAATACATCTGCATTTTATGTAAATTTAGGGAAAAACTCCTCCAAAATAATTGCCTTGAGTCATTAGGAAAGCTGTTTTAGTTTAAGAACTATAGAGATTTCTTCTTAGCAGGACCAGCATTGACTGGCTGGGTTTAGCCAAGCACTGGGGATGTCAGTTCTGGGCCGAGCTGTTGTTAGCATTAGGAAATTGCCTGCTGTGTGGATGGGCTTAATGCACTATTATACGGTGTGGATGCAAATTTAATGGGCTTGAAAATAGAGAAATTGAGCCTGAAACCTGTAGGGCACATGCTTGGCCCAAACTAACCCACACCACTTCTAAGCAGAGTCAGTCTCGTCAGAGAAGTGGAAGGTATTAAAGCAGGGGCTGATTAGAATCAGGACCCCGTTACTTAAAAAGGAGCTTTGGCTGGGCAGGTGACCACAATGGCTTTTTGATTTTTTTTTTTTTTTTTTTTTTTTATTTTCTTTTTTGCATTTGTATTTTTTTCAAGGAGCAGAGCAGCCATCCATTTAAATACACACAAAATACAAACCCAAAGTGTTAAAATGACATTTAGAAACAGCGTAACAGCACAGACAATGTTAAAATAATGCAATTTGAGAAGGTGTCCTTCCTCACGCAGTAATGGGATTGCCACTGTTGCTCAGCACATCACAAGAAAGTTTTATCTTAAAAGAGCAAAATAATATCATTAACAGAAAATTAAACTTAAAGTCACCATGAACTATGGACTTAAAAGACCCTCAAGAAATGAAAACCAATTGTCTGTTGGAAAACCAGGAGGTCAAGTAGTCATTGACCAACCAAAAGCTGCACCGATTGCTGAAACGTACAGTACTTTCAAATCCAATTAACTGTTTCAAGCAGGCAGTCCTCATTTTCTCTTTCATCAGGAAGGGAAATTTGCAATCATATATTCCAATGAAAGTTAAGTTGTTTTGATCTGATAATTGTCAGATGTATTTATCTTAATTTGTAAGTTTTTAATGCTAAAGCTCCAAGCTGTTCAGATATAACAGAAGTACTGGGAAATGAGGTACAAAATGCTGGAATTCAAATTAACCAATAAATATATTTTAATATATATCAGCAGGACTCTAGAGGATTCCATTAATGTTGAAAAATAGAAAGGATTTAGGTTAATTTGGTAAGAAGGCAGGTCAGAACGTTTACAACAGTGGCATAGAATTGTATAGAGATGCAAAATTTTTCAAGAGAGCAGAATTTTTTCAAAAACGCTGACTCTAGCTGTCACAGCCCTGCCTTGGTTAAATCCAGTGGAGAGATATGAGGACTTTCTAATTTGCTTTCCCTCTATTTTAATAATAGCTGTGCATAAGTAATTTATGAAAGGCCAACCAGGCAGTGGGCAACAGAAAATTAAACTCATTTTATCTGAAAGCAGGTGGATTTCTATATATCATTAGCATGCATAGAATTCTCACAATGTTATTTCTCATACTGATGGAATGTAACCAAATAATATATGAGTTTTTTGCTTATGCACGAGTGAAATTTTTAGATAAAAGTGCCAGCCCCAATGGCAATTTTCTGCAAAACGAAAACTAATTCTGCGAAGCTTCTTATTACTGGGAAGACTCATTTGGCTTGCATTAGAGACTGACATAAGTGACTTTAGGATTTTACTAACAGATTAGATGAGATGTGCTATATGCAGTAATATCATTAGAGAATGTAGCAGCAGAAGCAGAAGAGTTTGTGGCACTTAAGGACACTGGCACAAGTAAATTGTTTTCATTTATGACAAGCGTTTAAATTATTTTTTCTCCTGATGAGAATATGTTTTAGCTTTAGGCTTCCCTCACCCTTCCCGAAGACTGAAAAAAAAGCTTCTGCCTGAATTATTGCTCATATTATTTCAACCCCTGATACCAAATCTATTGTATATGCCTGCCTTATCACCTGTATCACCTTGAGAGGGGCTAGATTTTTATGAAGAAGACAATACTAAAACTAAATAAATGTATTGTCAGTGTCATTACAATCTAAATAAGGAGAGAGAAGCAAACCACATATTTCTCTACTTGCTGTATTTTCACTATTTGTTAACAGAAATATATTTGGAATCTCTCCACATATCATTCAAAGTATTTTTAAAAAGCAACAGATAAGCTGCAATCATTTGACTTAACCAAATGCACCTTTCCTTTGCTTACCTCATAAAGGAGTTAGGAGTTTGGTTGTTTTTAATTAAGATACCAAAAGGTACATCCTACATAAGACTTTTTCCCCTCTTACATCTTGTTTAACAAAAAATGGCATTTGCCAAGCAGTATTTTTCTCTGAGGCAAAAAGGAGTAAAAGACCATGCTAATTCCTATCCCATATAATACCATTTTTTATGATGAGGATAAAGGTGAAACTTTCCATTTTTCATTTTCTTTTAATTCAAGAAGCAACAGTAGTGGCTACTGGGTGTTAGCAGTAACTACTCTTTAATGGTTGTATTGGCTTGTACTGCCAACTTTGTAGTTTGCAATATATTTTGTTCACATTTGAATTTCAAAAAAGAGGGGAGATATGACTGTGTTGTTGGAACCAATAGCACTGACCCAAGTCATATGACAGAGATAGTCCTTTGTAACCCTGGGCCATGTGAGGTGCCTGTGTCCAGCTGTTCTTAAGCTGTTTATTCAGTTTCTTCTATCAGCACTCATGTATGTCACACTTCCATGCCTTTTTTCTATTACATGACTATTTTATTGGTTTACTTTGATAACAAAGTTTATATTGTCCTCCATAGTCAGTACTTTTACAGAGCTTTCTTGACTACCAAAGGCCCTGAGGAACAGGAAAATAAAATCCTGAGGTAAACAGCACGGGTGTAAATGTGGAATGACTGTGTTTGCCTCAGTGAAGCTAAAAAAAGCTGAGTTTGACCCAATGTAACCAATACTGAAAACAGACTTGATACTAAAGAGAACCATAAGTTCTCTTCTCAGGGGAAATGCTGATTTTGGCCCTGGTGAGGCAGAGGCAAAATACTTCTGCTGCAGTCAATGGATTTCCTTCAGACATTGCTCAGCACAAAGAGGGACAGAGCTTGGTTCTGCTGTGCTGTGGACTAAGCCAGTGAATTAAATCATAAGGATTAGAATTCCAGTGGTAACATTCAAATGGATGCATTGCAAGGCTCTTTACATACTCTGGTTTGTAAAGTCCCTCCCTGTTGCATTTGCTGCTGTTAGGAAATGTGTAAAAGAGAGAAAAGAAATAACTGAAGAAATATAAAAGGTCTGATACTTCTGTAGTGAGGTGCATGGACACCTTGCCAGCATCTGCTGAGATCTGGCTCCTGCTGGCACAGGAGAGCTGAAATACAGGGACAGGAGTTTGTCCTCATTCCAGATCAGTCCTTCCCCATTCTGTGCCACCTCTAACAAATAAACTGACCAGTGGTAATTTTTATGTGATGCTAACACCTAGCATAGAAACTTGGGACAAGACTGTCTGGAGGATCTTAAACCTAAGAAAACACTAAATCTGTTTGTTACAGAAAGTTCAAGATGTGTCACATAATTCTGACCATAAATATCTGAAATTCCATGTTGAGGCAAGTTAGGTTCTCTGTCCCCACATTCTCAACCAGAAAGCTGATCTAAAACATCCCTCCACAAAAAAATTAGACCAACCAAATATAACACCAAGTTTGTTCCACTGCTGTCTCCTTCCTTTATTAACTTTGTCTAGTCAAATTTTTATAGAAGACCTGCATGGTAGACCTGCATGGTAGATCTGGAGCTCTGCCCTGCTATTCCATAGACTGCCCAAATACTTCCTGAGTCTTCTGGCATTATCCAATTGTGCATTCAAACAAATATCTCTTAGAAAAGTCAGTTCAACTCCTTCAGTGCTAGGAAATGCTTTTTCCTATATAATATTCCCATTTTCTAACAGCCTTCTGATGCCTAAGGAGGGTCGACAAGACAGACAGAGAGGGAATTTTGATGAGGACATATAGTGATAGGACAAGGGGGAATGACTTCAAACTGACAGAGGGCAGATTTAGATGAGGTAAAAGGAAGAAATTCTTCCCTGTGAGGGTGGTGAGGCCCTGGCACAGGTTACCCTGAGAAGCTGTGGCTGCCCCATTCCTGGAAGTGTTCAGGGCCAGGTTGCACAGGGCTTGGGGCAGCCTGGGATAGTGGAAGGTGTCCCTGCCATGGAAGGGGGTTGAAATGAGGTGATCTACAAAGTCCCTTCCAACCCAAACTGTGCTGTGAGTCTGTGATTTACCTTTGATGCTTTCCAGCTTTGTAAAGTGAGGGCTTTAACACTTACGGCCTTAACTGTGAGACTTCTATAGGGTAGTACTAAGTATTAAGTTGATTATAACAGTGATCAGAGCATCAACAACAGACAAAAGTGAGAACAGAGTAAGTAGATAATATGATGGAAGAACATCAGAATAGTTTTTCATTGCAAATGGACTAAAAGAAGGTGTACATTTTTCTCAGTTTGCATCTTCTTTTTTATCATCATATCTTATTCCCTACTCAGAGCATCAAAGTCAAAACAAGCACATGGATATGTCTTTATTTCCCCCTATTTTCATTTAAATATACAATATTTGAGGGCATTCAACGATCTGTTCTTTCTTTTTGCAGCCAGCAATCAAAAAGTATTTTCACTGTATTATTAAAAACTGAAAAATAAATACTATATTTTTAATCTTAAGCGTTTTAAAAATGGAAGGAGATACCAGTGAGTGTCAGTAAGTCTAGCTCTAAGTTGCTTGTGTTGACATACTGCTGAAGGCTAAAAACAGCTTATACAGATTTTATTTGTTTATAGGGCAAATTATAAAATGTTCCACTGAAATAAGTAATGACAATTTTTGTCTACATAAATGTGCATGTAAATGTAATGATGTTTGTTGTCATTTCAACATGACTGCCATTATTGAAATAGAAGAGCCAGTACTAATTCTTGCTGTCATATTTCTTAAAAAATGAAAATAAGGCATTTAAAGAAGCGTCAAGGTTTTCAGTGTAGATCATTCATCTCCTGCATGCTCTTAGAATAACACCCTCAGCAAAACAGACAGACAAAAGCTAACTAGAGTTCTGCTCTCTAATCTTTTTAAGAAACATACATTTGAAGATATTTTCCAACTTCAGAGTGTTCTGGAACTCAGCGAGACCTTAATGAATAAGATGTGAAGTTTTGTCGTTGTCTTAAAGGTTGTGTAACCAGGGCACAGGGTAAAAACCTGCAAAAGTCTGCCTTTGATCTCACCAACCAAAAGAAAACCTTGTCTTTTTTAGCTGAATACTTGCATGTGCTGTGCTGAGCTCTTATGGTGCCCACCCTCCTGTGGGACTCTCTACAGGATAATAATTGACAGCAACATGCGGGCCAAAACACCCTCAAACCTGAGCTTCTGTGTGATTTGAACATAGCGCTGTTTTCACAAACTCCTTGGAATTTGTTCCTTTTTTCCCGTTCCCTCATCAGTCCTTGCCCATGGCCAGTTGGCTGCCGCATGATCAGGAATGGAATTGAAAAGTATCATTACTAGATAATAATGACTATCTTGAGTAGGTTATATGGCTGAGTAGATTTAAGAGTTGAGAAATCTTGAATTCTAATCTTGTCTCTTCCACCAAAGTGGCACATGACCCCAGGCAGGGGTGGGCAGGGAGGGTGATGTCACCTGTTTTTTTGAAGCAGCATCTTAATTTTTTGTGCCTAAGTAGCCATGACTTTAAAAGGCCTGAGGATTCACACAGCTTGAAAACAATTTCAGCTTAAAACTGCGAGCATGCAAAGTCTTTGAAATGAGATGCCTCACATGTTCCAGAAACAAAAAGCTGAGTTTGAAGCATTTTCTTTTCTCCATGCCTCAGTTTCCCTCAGGTTCCAGCAGGATGAGACAGAACTTATGACAGGAGGGTAAGAGGGATACTAATTTCCTAATATCTGTGAGAGACTCTGAATAGGTGAATGATACTAAATATTACCATGTGCTTTTCCACTCCAGAGGCTCACAAAGTGTTGTGCAGTGGGACAGGCAGCAGTCCCTGCACCCCACTAGGACACATTCAATGACAATTTCTGCAAGGTAGGGGCTCCCTCTGTCCAGTGACTTTCTGGAGCAACAGAGCAGGGTCAGGGATACAAGGCCATTTCCCTCATGGACTAGAAAGCTGGAAGATGAAACTGTAGGTTCAGCTGAACCCAGGAGCTCTGTGCTGGGTTCTGTCTAGGTTAATCCAACAGACCTTTTGCTAACTATAAAACATATCTCTTAGAGATAAGCAAACACAAAACCAGCAATCCACACAGAGTTATGAGACTTATTTTGGGGAAATAGCTCCGATAGAGGTCCTAGACATAGCTCTGATCATAAAACTCAGGTAAAATATTGGACAAGTTTTCTTCTTCCCTTTTAAATTGATTGACTCCCCAGACACTGCTTTAATTATTCATGCAGATGATGCGGTGTTTTGTGCAGCAGTTTCTGGGAATGCAGCACCATGGAGTGCTCCCTGATTGTTACTGTCATCACAAACTGCCCACCATCCTTCGTCTTATGTAAATTTAATTCCAAACACACCACTTCATGCTTTATTATCTCACAACAGCAATTGCATTTGGCCCTTTGATTCATCTGTGGAGAATGCATTATGAAGCAAAGCATAAATATCATAAAATGGTTAGTTCATGGGGCTTCTAATTTCAGGAACATCACAAAATGCTAATTCGTAGACTTCATACTAGCACGAAAAATATATTTCAGTGGATGTCGTGAGGGTAAATCCCTGCTTTCGTCCTTCACTTGGAAAATGCTGCAGCTTAAAGAAACTTAAAAGCTCTAACAAAACTTAGAGCAAACTAACTTGCTGGAGTCTTCAGCTACACTTCAGCGTATTCTGAGTTTAAAAAAATTGTAAAGAGCCTTCAAAATAATTTAGAAGGGAACTAAAATAATAAAGAATAGGTTGCATTTTCTTCTCTTTTACCTGCCATATATTATGGTGTGCAGTTCTTCTTAAAAAGTGGTGAAACTGCACCTAGCTGGTCATTTGCTAATTGTAATGATACTGAACCCCAGCAAAATCAACTCAATTTTACCGGGAGTTGCTCAAGAAAAGAGAAAGCCAGTGCCTTTAGGCAGAAACCAGAGGCATCTGTGAGCATTTCCTAGTGGGGACTGTATGGCCGAGGCAGGAAGCCTGGGCTGGGAGAAAAGAGTGTATTGAATAGAAAAACATGAAAAACGCTGCTTACAAACACCACTCTTGTTCAGTGCTTTTTCACTTTATGATATATGTGTGAAACCTTCACCCATAGATGTTGCTCCAACGATTTGTCCCTATTTTCAAGTATAATCCATTTCGGAGAAGCATGGACTAGGCAGGTACATAGGTGTATTTTGGCTTGAATGTAACACCATACGGAGCGGAAAAAGTTTAGGCAAAATTTCTCAGCTGTGAGGCGAGTGTGGGGTGTGCCTGTGTGAAGGAACAAGGGGATTGAGATGGGCTGGAAAGCTGGCAGGGCTGGCTCTGGGCCAGCACTCAAACTGCCCATCAATAGGTGTTAGTGTCTTGTTAGAATTTATGGAGTGATCTTCGCAGAAGATCATTTCCTTTTCAGCAGTTACCAGCCCAGGACACTGAATGCTACTTCTCGAGTTTCTGACTTATTTGCTCTTAATTCCTCTTTTTCTGCATTTTAACAAATATGTTGTGATATTTAGTGCTGTTTGTACCTTACCAACAGCAATCAAAGGTCATTCCTGTGTCCATAAAAAGCCCTGTCCATATTGAGCCGCTCAGTGTGAGCTATGTGAATTTAGTTCCTTGGAGAAAGCCTGAGTCCCTGGGACTCCTGCCTGATGCCCTGAAGGAGCAACCTTTAGACCATCCCCAAACCTGTCACACTCCTCATATCTCCTTTGGTTCCCTCACCTGCCTTGTGAGGATGGAGGTTGCATTTTAGCTCTGTTGGCCATCCATCTTTGTTGCTGGTGTGCAATTTAGGGCTTAAAGATCCTTCACAACCAGTGAAAGACTTGTTAGCTTCTGCTTTTCTTGTCCATTAATTATAAAACTTTTCTAAAATCAGAATGAAATAATTTTGTTACACAATAAAATTGGTCAGGTATTTTTGAGCCGGTTTCCATGTCTGGTAACTAGCACAGCAAGTTCAGCCTATGGATGTGTGTATGGATGTGGTTCTTTCAGAAAAAAAGGCAAATTTACCTAATTAGTTCCTATTTCTGGAAGTATATATCTGAAGTAATCTGCTCTTAACCATAATTTTAACATTAAACCCAACATTGTTTTCTAGCCCATGCACAGAATTACTTGAAAATGAAAGAAGTTAGATTATTGACTGGTACAAATTGAACCTCCTTTTGCTGGGGTGCACAGAGATCTATTGATTTGTCTTAGTGAGGATATTGTTCATTGTCTCTCCAGACCGTTTATGCAGCAGGGCCATTGTATTCCTCAGTAGGAATTCTGATAAAAGCACATCTACTCCTGCTCTCCTGCAGGCAGTTGTATTTATATATGTAAGTAGGAAAACACTAGCTAATCCAAATTTTTATTTTTTTATAAGTGGGGATGATAGCAATTGGAATAGGGAAGAAATGGGATCCTGCACCTAGCACAGGCAGTCCTATTTTTTCAGATTTTGGATCATGCTTGCTTAGGATCAGAACATTTCTTTGTGCAATGTGGCAACCTTGATTTTTGTGCTGGCTATCGAAACTGTTGAGTTTGTAATTTTAGTCTCCACAAATGGTCATCATTATTTACTCTTAGATGAATAATTTAGATATGTTACTTTTACGAAGACTGGAAGGAAAATTGAGTCTGTATCTCCAACACCAGCAGAGAGTTTGTAAATTGTATTAGGATGGAGTTTCTGAAATCCGGTCAGTGCTGTAGATTATTTTATATACGAATGGGAAAAGGTGAAGTATATTTATTGCAAGGTGCATTTAAATTTTCAAACCTGTAGGTAAACTTTAACTTCTTAATATTAATAACATTGGATTGGTAGGAAAACAAAATTGCTCACCTTGTGTTTTTATATTTTCTTTAATTTTGGATATTGCAAACAACATAGGCATGGAAAGCTGTAATAGCCTATGATTTCTAATATTGAGTAAAGCACAAATATAAAATATACTTGAAGCTCAGCTCTAAGTAGATTATAAACATTTAATATAGAATGTTATCATAATATTCAGAGCACCAAATTGCAGACTTCTGTCACCCACTTTCAGGCATGCTTCTGAAGATCATAGTTAATTCTGCTGATTTATGGTAATGCTGTAGCACTATCATATGCAGCATCAGAAACCACTAACAAGCTTAGTATAAGCTTGGACTGAAATGGTTTGAGGTTTAAATTTCTGTAACGATTATAAACTAGAGGGAGTGAAATCCCACTTCAGCAAAAAAATAAAAGTGTCTTGTTACAATTCAATATTGCATCCTCTCTCTCTCTCCCCCTCTCATTCCAACCCCCCATACTTTCTCTTCTCTCTTTAGCTTCTCTGAGGAGCCATATTTGAGAAAAGTAATTTTAAATTGTGACTGGCATTTTTAAATTTAAAAATAATCCTTTTTGTATGGTAATGCGCTTTATAATTAGGAGACACAATGCTAGCATTTATTAGAAGTAGAAAAAAAGCTCAGCTGAAAAGTATTAAAATCAACTAGATTTTTTTTGCTCATTTCATTTGAAATGATAGCTATTTATAAAACAAATCTGATGAATTTGCCAACCCTTTCCATAAACATTTTAATAACATGTGTCATATTTGACTGTCTGAGAGATACTATGGACTGCAATTACCATAAATCTGTTTCAAAACTCACTCTGAACATAGGGTTAATAGGAAGGTGTGCAAAGAGAACATTATGAGCCAGAGCTCTAAAGAATGTAAAGTGCTGTTGCTCCAAAATCCAATCAAAGGAACTGCGTTAACTTGGAGCTTTTGGGAATCTACCTCTGGTTGTTCTCTGCACACACTGGGCCCCTCTCTCCTGTGCCTTTGTGAGAGCTGTGCTCAAGAGCCATTTCTGGCAAAGTGCTGATGCTCCACTGCAAATACAGAACCTCAGGAACCTTGTCATTGGTTCACACAATATACTGCCATTTTTGAATTCCAAAGATTCCAAAATTGCTTTCTCTCTCTCTGTAGCCATATGAAAATGTAAAAATTGCCCAAGGTTTTGAAAGGATTTGAAATGTTTATGTTGTGGACATCAAATATGATAGAAACAATCAAATAGTGATTTATTAGTATCAAATCTTAAAGAAGGATGGGTTTAAGTTTGGGCAGATAAAAATATTACAAATCACCCCTGCCTTCTCTCCCACCCCCCAGTGCTGTCATTCATCAAAATTAAGGTCAAGTAAAACATTGCAAAGAAAAACAGCTACATTTCTCCTTTTCTTTGTGAAGCTTGTACTGAACTGATTATTCTATCTCAGTGCAACCTATTTGATTTTGTAGAGTTCTGTTAATTGTTTCTTATCTATTAGGAAAAATATCATTACGAAACAACAGTGATAACTTTATTATATTGGGTCAAATTCAGGCATAGCTCTTGACATCAGTGGGAAATCTGTGAAGGCAAGGAAAAAATCATTATCAGTTCTTAGTAATTTATGGAAGCTGAGCCACATCATGTTTACAGTAATCCTAATTGTACCTCCATATTGCCTTTTCCATTTCAAATATGTAAAACGGGGCTTTGTGACTTAAATAAAACTCCTAATCACTATCACTGTCACCTTTTTCCAAGTAAATTCTGTAGAATTTTTCATCTGAATCCAACAGTAGATGACTGTATGGTGATGAGGTTGGCCTTCATCATGGGGAAGTTGATGCAGCCCCCAAGCACCTCATATGTTTAGAGTCCACAAGAATCATGGGCTCAGATGCTTCAGCACTTCTCCTGTTTTAAAGAGGCAGATGGAATCCAATCCACTTCCTGGCTGTTGAACAGCTGAGAAAGGGGATCAGCTCTTCTGGGATCTGAACTTGTGTCTCCAAGTTGTTCAGTCGCTTTGCACCTCCTGCCAAAGTTACTAATGCATCCAGTGGTCAAAGATTTTGCTGTAAAAATGGATCGAATGGGTCCTGTTTCTTCTTGTCCATCAGCCTCGCAGAGATGTGAGAAGGAAGCCACCAGGTTCAGTAAGATTTGGGAGGGCTCATCATCCAGTGCTGAAACACTGACTCCACATGCTACAGCTTTCTTTTCAGGATGTCACTCTCCCGCCTCCACACTCACCACCAAACAAACATAGAAATCTACTACTGTTCTCCCCATGCACTCCATTTTCTTCCAATCTGAGAGCCATTTGTGTGTATAATTGAAAATTAGCAGTGCAGCTGTTTGAAGAGAGTAATTTATCACAGCACATTGTTCGCTCCTGACACTTTAGACCTGGCTCTAACAAGGCAGTGGTTGCTGGGGGTTGAGCTGCAGAAAGTGATTCGGCTGTAATGCCGCGTTTCCCCTGCTTTGTTGCTAATTGTAGCCTCTTTTTCTCCATTGAATTGGGAGTTGAGTAAAAGAGCTTGTTTGCTCTGTGCGACGAGGCTGCCAGGGCGGCTTGGGCTATTATCACAAGATACTCTTGATCTTTTGAAAAGCAGGAAATAGAATTTTTCTCCAACAGGGAAAGTAATTTGCGATGCGTCCATTAGTTCTTCATTAAAGCAAGATTAAATTGCACGGCAAATCACATCTGTGTTTGGATGATTAAAGGGTGGCATTTTAGAGGCCAAAACTAATTACTAGCCAAAATGAATGGGAGTGAAAAAACAGTCATGTTTTTACATTAGATAGTGTGGCTTGTAATTAGATTCAAGCTAATTCCACTATTTCTTCTCATTTAATGAGATGAGCCTGTCCTCATCTTTTTCTAGGCCATGCTAACAGCCCCAAATGTATAATTTTGATAATACTGAGAGTTTACTTTATTGAAATTTCTTAGCTACCTGCCACAAGTGACTGTTCTGTCTAGTGGTGCTTCATTATACATCAACACAAGCTACTGTGCATGGCCCAAGCAATATCTCAAGCAATCTCTTTACGTTTATATACATGTACATTTACATAGCTATGAGTTTGTGCGTCTATATGTGCGCACACATGTATAAATACAATGCCCATGGTATGTGTATATGTTCTTGTCAGATGATTACAGAAATGTTTGAAAGAGTATGAAAGAAAGGAAGGTAGCTCTTTCCATATCCAGAAAATACAACTATCCACATAAAATTCCTTTGATTATGGAGGTTTTTGGAGGTAGTTTTCCTTTAGGCATGAGAAGAAGGAGGTAAATAGGGGCATCAAGTGGTGAGTGATTGAAATAACAGAGTTATTTCCTAAATCTAAAACAAAATGAGGTTTTGCTCATTATTACAGCAATTACTCTCAGTAGACCATTGGAAGTGATAGTTAATTCTAAACAGCCAAGTAATTCACTGACTTTAGGGTATATTATGTTCCTAAGATCAACATTCCTTGTTTCTCATAAAGAGATGTTGCAAAGGAAATATGGTGCTATTTCTCCTTTTTTGGGTTCCTGTATTGAGAAAGAAGGAGGTGTAAAGGGCCACAAATTGGATGAATAGGAGGCCCAGACTACAGATATTTTCCCTTGATTCTTCTCCTTGAAGATTCTCTAGAAAACAATAGGTTTTTAACAATAGGTTTTTTAACAATAGTTACCTATTTTATAAAACTTCATTGTAGTTACTTCCTGAGAGAGATGGCCTGAGAGAGACAGCCAAGTGTCTGTTCACAGACCTCAGGTAAACACTCTGCTGGGGGGTGTTGAGAGGTATCTGGAGCAGGGCAGAGGGGGAGGAAAAGTTCAAAGACTAATTGATAGTAGGCCTGTTCTGCAAAATCTTCTGGCTGTTGGTTTATTTTTGTGAGCTAATTATGGGTATGTTAATACCTTTAGTGTAAGTGTATAATCAGTCAATTGCAGGGACTTAAGTACCCTCTTTTGAGCATATATTTGATGAATAAGTGGAGTGTGTATTTCCTTTTTCTTCCAGTTCCCAAATTGGTTTTTTTTTTAGAGATCACCAATGTAATTCTAAATGGAATTTGCCTTTGTCTGTCTTTACTATTCCCTGAACCTTTGCTGTTGGCCACAGTCAGAACTACAGAAGAGGCCTTTCATTCAGTCCAGGCTGGCAATTCTCATTCTCTGGTAGATTAATCACTGCAGGATACCCCAAATATATCATCATGGTGGACTTGTGAAAAGGCTATAAACTAATTTATAACATAGAGCTGTACTTTGATAAAGTACTCACTTGAGCAATATCAAAGAGTTCCCACTACCTTCAAAATTCTCTTCACCCTCAGTAATTTATTAAGGCATTTTTTCCTGATTTTCCTTTCCATGCCTTACTGTCTCCTGTCCAACTTAGAAGAGTCAATTGTGATCCTTTTGTTAGCTGCATTATTTTCACTGGATCGTTGATTTTTATTCACTAGACCAGATTTCCATTAAAGATGATACTTCTAAACAAGAGCCATGAAACTGCCTCCTGGCACAATACCACAGAGGCCATTAAGCTCACTTCTGATTAATTTTTAGAGATTTGGGGTTTCTTCTAAAGAAGCAATTCCAGGATTGCCAGTTTCATCCAGATTTAGTATGGAAATTATGCAAAACAAATTGTGAAAGTAATGTAGAAGTTCCAGCAAAGGAGAAGGTGAGTTTCTTGACTGCAAGTTGAAAATACAGTTACAGAGAAGTCAAGTTCCCCTTGAGCATGGAGTCCTTTCCTTCTTTTCACTTATGAACTTTCCAGCAACTTATCCACAGGGACTGGCTTCATTGTGTTTTGCACCATGGCAGTTCTTTTCAGAGATTACTTGTAGTTGCTTCCCCAATCTGCTTGTTGTTGCTTTTGTCTCATGAGATTTCCAACATTATTTTGGGTTTTTTTCTTCTTTTTTTTTGCTTTTTAGTCTGTTTATTTGATTGTAGTCTCATAAGACTGAGATTTTAGTGACTCAGGTCTCCACTATGTATTATTTCTGTTTCCCTGGAGATTGGTTTCATGTTCTTGACTAATGAACATGAAGCTCACGGCTTCATTTTAAAGATTATTTGATATCAGTGTAATAATCAGGAGTTGCACTTGGCACAATTTTAAACTACATTTTAAAGTAATAATACTATTTTATTACATGCGTAACATAATATTCACCTTATATCTTTCTGCTACAATCCACATAGATCTATAACATAGATGAACAGCTTTGTGTTTTGAGTGTTTAATCTAAAATACTTTTCTCTATTCTTTGTAAGTTTTAGGGACCCATGCCATTGCACCTGCATTTGAATTCTCCTAATTATAGGGAACCTTGCTTGCTAAAACAATGAGAGAAATGTGTCCATTTATCATTGCTTGTACCCAGAAGAACTATGACTGACATCCCTGCAGGTATTCTGGCAAGCTAAAAGGCTTTTTACAGCTAATACAAGTGACTACGATTCATTTGAAGACAGAAGGGTTCTATTTTGCTCTAAAGAAAACTTATATTTTCTAAATTGAGGATTGCAGATTTCAAAACTTTTCTGAGCCCTCTGCTGACCTTGAACACTTCTTGCAATAATGGACCAGAAGTCTGCAATTACAAGCCTGACATACTGCTTCAAAATCACTTACGTATCCTGTACTTTTGGCTTCCTAATATTTTCCTGTAAAACAGTACATGCAGCTGTGGTGGGGACAACTCAGCAACTCAGCCCTACACAGGTGCTCATTCACTGCCCCCCAGTGTGATGGGGGAGAGAATCAGAGGGTAAAGGTGAGATAAAGACAATTTAAAAGGTAAAGCAAAAGCTGCATTCTAAAGCAAAGCCAAACAAGGAATTCATTCCCCACTTCCCATGGGCAAGTGTTCAGCCATCCCCAGGAGAGCAGGGCTCCATCCCTCCTAACAGTGACTCGGGAAGACAAAAGCCATCACTCTGAACATCCCCTGTTCCTCCTTCTTCCCCCAGCTTTATGTGACAAGCATGATGCCAGGGGCTGGGATATCCCTTGGGTCAGCTGGGATCAGCTGTCCCAGCTTTGTCCCCTCCCAATCTCTTGTGCCCCCCCCCAGCCCCCTTGCTGTTGGGATGGGGTGAGGAGCAGGAAGGGCCTTGGCTCTTTGCAAGCCCTGCCCAGCCAGAGCTGAAACATCCCTGTTTCAGCAGCACAGCTCCCAGCACAAACCCCAAACAGAGCCCCACACTAACTGTAAGTCTTGCTTATCAAACATCCAATGCATGCAAATAATTGTCCAAATAACTTCACTACAGAGGCTGAAAAGCTCAAGAGACCATAAAAGACAAGTAATAATTTTTTTATTCATAAATAGAGGATCCATAAAAAGTTACAATTAAAGTAATAGTAAAAGTCCAGATTATCTTCCTTCTCCATATATATAAAGGCCAATCATTCAAGGTCTCCAGCTGTTTCTGATTGTTATCCAGAGAAAGAAGCATAACTGTTAAGATGCTAACACCACTACATATCACTGTATGTATACATATATATTATAGAAATCATTGCACATGAAGACCGTAGAGTCTAAGGGAAGATAAATATATGCAAGACTAGTAGATCACTTGATTTATTCAAAAGATTATCAATTCACAAAAAGTTAGCACATTTCTCATGGGAGGAATAATATAATCACAGAATATACTGAGTTGGAAGGGAGATAGCCAGCAGAGGAATTGGTAACAGCATCTTCTTAATCTTCTTCATTATCATAAGTATTTGTATGATTGTGTCTGTAGGATGGTGAGAAGTTTGGTCACAGCCCAAGATACTGTGAGTTGTGAAGAGGAATTTGTAAGAAAAGAGGTTTTATGGCCTGCAGCAGGAGGAAAGGATCTCTGGGCAAAGAAAGCAGGATAGGTAGGAAGACATAGAATAGTTCATGAAGGCAGCAGCTTTAGCAAGACAGAGACAAGATTTAGCTGAAAGTAAGGAAGGGGAGCCAGCATCATGTGACTCTCCAGCCAGTGTTTGCTGTCACTGGTATTGCAAAAGAATTCTCAGGAATAAAATTTTATTTGAGGCAGAATAATTTATCTAAGTCATGATCTTGGCATTTGGTGGAGATACTATAAATATAAAAACTTGATCAGATCTTCCAGTAACAAATCCTGTACAATGACAAGTAATATTCAGGTCACACTTCTCCTTTGAAGTTTTAATGGCCACTACAATTTTATGTTAGTCACTCACTCATGTTTGAAGTAGGTGTGCAAAGCCTTGGCTGTCTCCATTTGTCTATAACTACTTTAGAAGCTTCTGAAGGCACTGAACTCATAAAACTGCAGGCTTCAAAGAGCTTATTCAAAGATTCCATTCTGCTGCTGCCATTTATCAAAGGGACACTTTTAAAATACATAGCTCTTTATAATAAAATATTTTTTAAAATATAAACGTGACAGTGGGGATGATTAAAACAAAATCTCCATTGGCTTCAATGGCAGCAGACCTGAGTTCCATAGCTTTAAATATAATATTTATATTTCTACAAATAATGTTATAGTCAAGCAAGTTGCTTATACAATGAAACAATTAATTTCCCATTCTTTTTATCCCCCCCCCAATAATGTTTTGGAACTTCACTGTGTGTTTAACCTTGAACTTTAAATCAAATTTTAAATTTAACCCAACAACACAGAAAAGGATTGTCTCTTCTAAAGAAAATAGAGAAAAACCTCAGTGTTTCTAAGTAGAATGAATTCCATGTTCTGATGCAAACCTGAAGGGTCAGTAGAATGTTAATGTTAGATTGCCATTTATTTAAAAAATAAATCCTAATATATTTTATTTTATCCTGTAATTTATCAATTCTATGATAGATCTTCCTGAGTTCTAGTACATGATTCTAGATAAATCACATTTCGTTGAGTTATTTTTATCCCATTTAAATAAGAACAGCAATACTTACCTACATGACATTCACAGGACATAGTCTCCTGTCCAATCCTGTTCCCCAAAACACAGCAGGAGACTTTCCATTGACTTTATTAGATCACCCCTTTAACTACTCATCTTCTGTGAAGAATCATGGCCTGTGGGGAAAGTGGTAGTGGATGTCTATGGAATGGGTCTGATAGCAGCCAGCAGTGATTTTAGAAGTGCATCTTTAGGGTTATATAGTGCTCCTACTCCTTCCTTAATCCAGCTGGTTGCTTGTTTTGTTTGCTCCAAGAGGGGACATCATAACATCACATCTGTTGCCATGGGAATAGCTGTGATTTTGCAAATTCAGCTTTGTGTCTTCATGAAATCAGGCAAACAAAAGAAATGGGAAAAGGGGGAAGGCCCTTGTTTAAGGACCAGGGCAATTTGATTCTAAATTCAGGCCTAAACCCATTGTCTTCAGTGGGGTAACTCTCCCTGGAGCACCTTTTGAAGTTACCCCTTTTCTGTTGTTACTTACAAGGTTTCCCTGGCTGCTTTGGGAAGGGAATTCCACATCCAGTCTGCTTGAGCACTGCCTGGCAGGGTGGCAGGCAAAGCTAAACAAAGATAAAATTATGATAATGATATTGTAAACACAGGTAATAGCATTTCACTTTTCCTAGTCTGGAGTAATTCCCCCATCTTTCCAATTACAAATTACTTTATTCTGAAATAATTTCTCTGGTTAGGATAACAATAATTTTTCCAGAATAAAATTATTACTATTTTAGACTAAAATTCCCTATGACAGAAAATATACAGGAATACCTAAATGATAAATATCTGGTAGATGCCCTGTGTACACAAAACTTTAGAATCTGGACTTTTTAAACAAGTCTGACAAGCTTTTTGTTTTCTTTTGCAGTAGCATTGTTGCTTTATTTAATTTAACAAAGGAAGAAATTTTAGGACTGCATTGCATCTACCAATCATTGTTTCCAAAGTGTTCTTTTGAATTCCTAGCTCTTCCTGGAATACATAGTCCTGCTTGGAAAACCCTGACTCTGTTAATGGCCTGCTTTAGAAGTAACACAATTGCCAATCAATAAAAATTGGCATAGATTATATTTGAGAAATACAGACAATCCATGGTCTCCATATTTCAGTTCTGAAATACCAGGGTAAATTATGGGCTTTCTGGAAGTGTTGTACAAATTTCTGATTCATCTTTGCAGAACCATTTAGGAAGGTGAAAATAATGATATAGTCCTGCACCTTATGTTTTTGACTGGACTTGTGCATCAGTTAAAGTTTACCTCTCTCTGGAGAGAGATTTGACTGATTTTTTTATTCTGGATAGACAAAACTAAATTCCCTGAGTCTTGCAGTCTTGCTTTCAACATAATTTTGACAAACTCTAGGCCTTTTTCCTACACACACAATGAGACCCTTTATAGTAAAACTGAGTTGTTTTTATTAAAATCCAAGGTTTTGAATTCTGCAATAAGCCATGAAAGGCCCTCTCTGGGAGACTGACAATATTGTGAATGCTGAATGCCCTCCCCTACTTCACCCTCCCACATGCTGTTAAACCAAAGATGTGCAACTTTGATAAACTCTGGGGCTTGATAAACAACTCTGACATGTTACTTTGATGAAAAATCTGAGGTGGAATTTATAATCTATTGATTACTGAATTCGATGACAAAGGGGCTTGTTTTTAAAGTGGGTCTTACACAAATTTCCTCAGATGTCTTCAGATGTTCCATGCAGTTGCAGTGTGATGTTGGAGATGTGGATGTGCCACAGCTGGGCTTTCAAGTTCTCCAAGTTCCTGAAGTCCTGTCTGAAAATCAGCTTATGCATTGTTGCTGTCTCACAGGTAAGACCAGGAGAACCCATGGGCTGATTCCTTCTCTGGGAGCTGTTGCATTTTAGACCTCTGTGGAGCCAGAGAAAGAACAGGATTGTGATTTTTTTATTCAGTGGTTTCATTTCCACCCATTGCAGCCAACAGTGTCTTCTTCAACCATCAGTCATAGGATAAAGTACTGAAATAATCCCAGGGGTGGGAGGTGGCCTTTTTTTTTTGTTGGCTGTACAGTGGTTTTTAAGGGAAACATATTTCAAGGCAGCTTTGATCAGCATTATTACTTGGCAAAAACACTTTTTCTCTACAATAAACTGTTGAATAAGAGCATTGATTCTTATGGTTTGAACCTGGCTATGGGTCTGTGTAATGTGAGGTTGATCAGACCAAATATTTATGGTAGAAGGATAAAGAGGCCAAAGCAATTATTGCAGTAAATTGACTGAATATTTTGAGAGCTACTGAAAAAGTCTTTTTTCCAAAAGATGGTGTTAGCAAACAGGTATAGGCTTGAACTGCAGTCATTAGAAATGTACACCTTGGTGCACAACTGCAGAAAACAAAAAGCTCAAAAGAATGACAAACATATGTCATTCTAACAAGAATGACAAAAATATGGAACAACTCTAAAATATTTCAAAACTGCTCCATGAAAAGGGTTGCAATAGTGTGTCTAGCTAAGCTGGCATTACTGTATTAAAACTCAGCTTCAGTTTTGCTGTGTTTATTTAAACCCCAAAAACACTGTAAAGCTGGTCTTTCCCATTTATAGCATTTTTTCTAATAAATTTTACCACCTTTCGTCATTTTATATGATTTACTTACATAATGCAAACATGCATCATTCAGGAAAACTTGTTGAGGTAAAAGAGCAAAGCCACATCTGAACAAACAGCTTGAGGACAAAGCTGTGATCACATGGGAGCAGTTCTCGATGAGGCTCTAAATACATTTTCAAAGCAGGATTTTGTACCTGATTAGTTGCCATATTTAAATTTCCAAATAAATGTTAGTATTCAGTGAAAGATAATTATTAGAGGCACTATGAGTCTGAACACAGTGTCAAAAGCAAAGGATATGCTTGTTTAACAATGTAAACAGAATGGGAACCCTCATGTCTGAAACACTTTGAATCATATCAGAAGACTATGAAAATAGCACTTGAAATGATGCAACAAGGATCCAGTGTGAATCTGGGTGGAATCCATGATGCAGGATCAAACTATCAACTCTGTGCTTTGGGTAGACCTTCTCTGCTGATCAGGATTTGAATGCTTTTCTTAAATCTCTTAAGCACTCTTAAAGTTCTTTGTGTGTTTTTAGCAAAAGATAACACATTGACATAAATTCCATCGTGCTGAACTGTTAACACCAAGAGAAAGCTAAGTTGTCAAAATCATACTGACTGGATAAGTTCAGACATCTCCTAAGGTAAAAATAACTCTCTGTTGAAAAAACAAGATGAAGACACAAAGATAGTGGCAGATACCCTGAGTGCAATTTGAAATGCAGAAGTGTTGCTATTTAACTAATTAAAAAAAGCATTACTCTGAGTAGAACTAACTTAGTAAAGGAGTTCCAGAAGTGTTACATCCATTCCTAGTAGATTTTTTTTTGCCATTTTTTCAGCCTTAACCCAACCCAGCCCAGCTGTTAAAAGCCATCAAAATGCCCTGATCTGAATATTTTGAAGAAGTGATTGTCTCTGGATTGCTTCTGTGAAGTAAAACTTACCAGTCTCATTGTCTGAGAGACAGCCTGTACTACACATATCAGGGACCAAAGGTTAAGAAAGGATTAACAAACTACATAGAAATTGTATTCACTGGAAAATTTATCAGGGCACCGAAAGGAAGTTGCACACAAGGTGAGCCTTTAAAAAGAACCATGTCATGCTGAGGTGCCTGGGCAGCTGCTGGTTTCACATTCTTGTCAGGCTTAAGTTTAAGGACAGTATGACTAGCATAGGAAAAAACCTTCTGGAAGTTTCAGAAACAAATTATTGATTATTTTTTAAGGCTAACGAAGGACAAAAATTCCTCAAGCTTGTATAAGATTAATCTTTCTACCAGTGGTGCAATCTTCTGATCAATTCTCATCTAAAATACTGAGTTATCATGGAATATGCTGAATAACAAAGGCTCATCATAATGCTGAATAACAAAGGCTCATCATAATTTGGCCAAGATGGGATTCCATGTAAATTCACAGATAAAGGATTACAAGTTGCAATAGCCTTAATTTTGTAATTCTCTATTACATCAGTGGAAGTATAACATACCCTGGCTTTTATAGTCACAAGTACTAGAAGAAAACGCAGCATAAATACCAGATGAATTGGTTAAAAATTTAAAAAAAACATCAACAACATAACAGCTTTTTCTTAAAGAGAGTGTCACTTATTAGAATTACCAGACCTGAGACCTGTGGATGAAGGAAAAGAAGTTGCCAATGCCTAATAACAACAAGAGGTCGCCAAATGTTGTCACCACAGACCAAAAACAGAGTGATAAAAATGACCCCTCTTTCTAACCAGAAAAAAAACCCCACGATAAATTTCACATAGTGTTTGCTAAGCCAAGGCAGATAACAGTCTGTTCTTGTAAAGTCAGGTGTTATCATTCACTCCTGGGTCAGTTTTACAGGACAGATTGAAGCTCCTTAGACAAAACTCATGACAGTCTAGAAGGGCATAGACAGGATGAGCAAGAGGTTATAACAACTACTGGAAGCACTGATTATGTAGTTTACATACCTTTTTTTGATATGGTTATTCAGATGTAGCTAAGGTTGGACAATAACAATCTGTTGCCAATGCTTTTGTTACACCTTTAACACCAAGGGCATTTCTAAGCACAGGAATGTTTTTCTTGCATAATCTCCCTCAGCAATCACTGTTCAGGCTGATGAAGACTTCAGGAAACTGCATTTTAGGCCTTTTCTTACACTAAGCCATTTTTATATTGGCCTATCCAGCTTGCAAGGTTCCTATCCACCACTTTCCCATTCTGGTACATTTTTGGGTACGTCCCGAGGCTCCCCTTCCCTTCATTGTGTCAGACACCATGGATGTCCTTCCAATGCCTGCACATGGCCAGATCTGAGTCCTTCCTTCCAGCCCCACAGGGACTCTCCCCATGCCCACACCACTCTCTCTTCATACTTTACACATGTTGGACCCTTATGGCTCTTCCCTCCAGACTTTCACACCATTATTAATTCTCCTATTTCTACAATGAGAAGACAAGCAGAGATGAGGTATTTTGTTGTCACACTGCATGCTGTTAATAGCTTTGATCTGTGGACAATTACAGATCCTATTGTAGCCTCTGGATCTGCCAGCTCAATATCTGAGCTTCATATATTCCCTGTTTAGCTTTTTTTTATCATTTGATTCTGCTTAAATCTGTAAATACCTATGAATTTATGCCTAGCATGTTCTTTGAGAAATGGTGGAGCTGATTGGATGTATTATTCAAAAGTTTCCATGTTACAGCCTAAAAGACAAACGACATCAACCTGAGAATAAAACCCTGCTCCATTTGGCTCCCTGTTATCTGCAGGAGCTTTCCTGGGGTGAGCTATTTGGAGGCTGTACAGAAGCATGTGTGACTTTCATGTTGCTGTTAAGGTGAGGCCATTATACCCAGAGTTGTGACGAGTTTTCATAAAGATAGTTTGAAAAGACAAAACCAGGACACTGGCTTTGCTTCACAGGTGGGTGAAAGAAGGCAAGGGGCACAGCCAGAGGAACTGGGAACCAAGAACAGCCAGCCAGAGAAAGTTTTGTGATCAAAGTCCAAGAAAAGGTTTTTTTTTTTTCATGAAATTTGCCATTAGAGATATTGAGGAGGCCTATGTATTAAATTCCTGAGTTTTGAGGCACTGTAATAGAGCTGTCAAACAAAGATATAGAATGTGCCACTGTTTCCACGAGACATGACAAGCTAAGGATTCCCAACAAAGTACGGCCACCTGAAGAGGGATAATGAAAGTGATTACATCAGCAAAGAGGAAGGAACAATCCAGGTAAAGAGTTGGTGGATGTTTGATCTTGGAGGGTTGCTGTTACCTCCAGTGCAGTCATCCAAAGCCGTCTAAAAATTAAATAGGCTAAAAGAACAAGAATGCCTAGGATTTCTTCCAGGAATTTCTGTAGTTACCTACTAGGCATCAAAGGAGACTGCTTTTGAACCTTCAAATATACAAGGAGGTCACATGCATTAGTGACTGCAGATTTAGTAACCTATTATCCATGATTTTCTTTTATTGATTGTTTTACAGTCCTCAAGGCTTGTGTGTTGCTTTCTGCACCACCAAAAAAAAAATCAGTAAAATCTTGAGGTTTTTTTACATGGGTAACAGCAGCTGTCTCTCCTTGTTAATGACAATAGCAGTCTACTTTTTTCCCTATTAATTCTAATTAGGGGGTCTCACATGAATGTTAAGTCAGATTTTTATAATGAATGATGTCTTGTAACCTGAAAAAAAAAAGACAGGTTGATCTAAGATAATTTCTTCTTTAAGGATGATCTTTAAAAACATAAAGTTGCAACAAATTAATTACTTGGCTTAACCACTTTGTTAATTTTTTTTTTTAAAAAGAAAACATGCCATACTCTGGTTGTGCTGGCATTCAGGACAAAGAGACAACCAGAGCAATGAGAAAATTGTGGAAAAATAAGGTATCAGCCACAGATATAAACAGCCACTAATTAAACAGATGCAGTTAGAAAAATAATCTACTTGTTTTCTGACTCTAGGTGGCAGCAGTGGAACAAAATAGAGAAATATGTATGATTATGAATGTACTTGCTCCCTGTTAATACAAAATCTATTAATTAAATACTGCTGATGCTGTTGCATGACACAGTGTTACTTTTACACTCTAGATGGCAGCAGCATCACAAAATACAGAAAAATAAGATTAATTGTATTCATGCTGTGCCTGAGAATGCAGCCCCTTCAAGTTTTTGGAGGTTAAAGTTGGAGAGGTCGAAATGCAGATTCCTGTAGGCATTTCCCACCACAAAAGAAGAAAAAAGCCCTCGCAGTGATTGTTAAATATCATGTACAATTAGAGGTAAATCACTTCTGAAGCAAAGTGACGTTTTGCCATTCTGAGTTTTTCCTAATGCACAAAACGTAAATGACAGCACCTCTGCAGGTGAGTGTAGAATAGTGATCCCAAAAATCTGTGCATGTGCATACCTGTTCTGCTTTTGTGTGTTATGAGAATTACAGCTTTTGCCAGAGAAGGCAGTAACAGCACCCATATCACATATTCAGTCTTTCAAGTGTAAGTTTTTGCAACATCAGTTGACAGGGACTTCGTGTGCATAAGACTGTGTCAAAGGACTTTGAGGTGAAAAGAAGGCATTTGCTTTAGAAGAAACAAAGTTTTGGTAAACCCCATTTTTAATATAGTTTGACTAGAAAGCATCATAGGTGCCAGCTCAGCAGAAGGCTGATCTGGGGCCAGCAGCAGGAGGGGCTGGAGATGGAACCACATAACCCCAGCTCTCCGGCTTTTTTCTCTCCTGATGGAAACAAGGTCGCAATGGGATGAAAAGCTCCAGCAGCCCAGTAATACCTTCCTATTCAAACCATTACCTGCCAGGGGAGGTTACACAGAATTCTACAGAGCATTATTAAGTGTCTGAGTCTGTTCAGGTTGTTGTGGGCACTTCCTCTGTGTAATTGTGCTGAGCTCTGGCCAAAGGAGCAGGTATCCACCAGACACTGTGACCAGCAATACAATGCACCACCAAGTCTAAACATGGGATATTGAGGGAAATCCAGTGTATGAAGAGATTCTTTTGGGGAAGTCACTTTGTCCAGCTGGCTGGTGCATTATCCTCAGATCAGAGGCTTCTGGAGGATGGGGAAGGTTATCTCCTGGCCCAGTTTCCTTGTGTTAGCAGCACATTTTGTCAGGAACAGATTGTTGCCCAGTGCCATGGCAGGGTCACACTATGGATGGGGCTCCTTTGCCATATCTGGGGAATGTGCCTTGTTCAAAGGTACAAATCTGTGCTGAGATGTCTCCCTGGGATTTGTTGGTGTGATCCAAGAGTAGGACTATGAGAGAGACTCAAACAGTAATTGGGGGCCCATTGGGTTTTTCCTTTGTTCTTTGATCGCTTAACATTCACTCGATACAGAAAGGTTCTTGTTCTGTGATGCTTAATTTAAAAATGGATTTTCAATTAAATTATTATTTTGTTTCAAAAATTGTTATACCTGTCTAGGAAAAAAAGATGAAAGTGGGAAGCTACAAGTGGGCTGGTATCACCAGTATTAAACTAAAGCAAAATTAAGGCAATCCACTTACTGAGTGGATACAAACTGAAGAATTTTTTTTTTATATAAATGTATTTATAAGCTATTGGTAAATCAGGTCTGAATTAAAGTATCAGATCATCAGTTCCAAAGACTGACTATAAACTTTAAATAATTTATTATGAACGCCTTGATTATAAATCTTAAAGAATTTCATCCTGTGAATCTCTAACTCAGAAGTTACATTAATATTTTGATAAGGAAATGAAAAAACCTTTAGTACCTGAAAAACTTCTGAGAAAGAGATGGAGTTCTCTTTTCAGTTCCTCTACAGTGGCTAATACCTTCCTTTTCTCAAAAGTAAGCCTACCCAAGTATTGTTTCAGGCTACTTAAGACTACTGCAAAGTTTTCTGGCACTTTTCCCAGCTGAACTCCTGTTGCTTTTAATAAACAGGCCTGACTGCATTTTCAAATCCTTAAATTAAATTAAAAATATTTTGGATGTCTCTCACCAAGGAAAGCAAGGATAAAAGCAAGTACAGGAAAAATCAGATATTGAAGACTGCAAAAGATTTTCAACTCTATTCTCTGTTCTTACAGTCTCTTGGAAGAGGAGGTGAAGCTATCCCAGAGCCAAGTGGTGATGCTGGTACTGTGCCTCTCACTCGAGGCTTTGTCCACAGCCCAGAAAGGAGCCCATGCCTGGGGTTCTCAGGCTGCTCTGGAGCTCTGCCAGTCAATGTGCTGAGGTTTCTGTTTTCTGGTGAATACCAGGTGCCACCTGCACTGTGAGGTGCCACAAGCTTCCTGTCTTTGGCAACCCTGTACAACTTCCTGGTCGCAAGCCAGTGATGTGTTTGAGATCAGAGTTTTCTGATGATTAGGCCCAGCTTAGCCCCTGTCCTGTAGGGACAAGCACATGCAGGGGGGCTGTTCCAGGAGACAGTGATTCCATGGAAATAGCAGTTTTTCCTGTTACAGTCCTGTTGGACTTAACATTGTAGCATTAATTTTGCCAGATGTGAATTTGCACATTTGCTGTAGTCAGATTCTCAAAGTTGCTCCACTGGTGGGATGAGAAGGCTTCACAGTGAAAGTAAGGGCTGTATCTTTCACCTGGGCAACAGCTCTCTGTTCCTTCTCTGCTTTGAATAGATTCCTTCAAGGCTTGGACAACTCTTAATAGCAGAGATCCCATTAGATAGTGCCAGCCAATTTGTTGGTGGGATGAGGCAAAGACAGCTGCTGCCTTCTCCTTAGGATTATTAATACATGTAGTAATAGTGGTATTTTCTGCCCACCATTAATTTGTCAGGTGAATAGCAGCTATGTTCTGCAAGAGACCAATCTGCAGGGCTCATTGTTTTATTTCCTCATTATTGCACTGACTTTGAATATTTCTTTAGAAGGAAGTTCCTGTGCCTGAGGCTGTAATGTACTTATCTGCTGTCTGATCCACTGTTCAGTTGCACAGAGAAAGGACTGAAGACATGTTCTAAAAACAATACCTTGGAATGGAGCAATGCAGGAGGAGGAATGACACAAGAAGGTTATAGAATGTATGTTTTCTCTGGAGAGGAAAATGCATTAAGACACAAACATTTGCTGCACGTGCACGAGTGCCCATCTCACTGTCACAAAGGCACTTCACTGAAGTGCTCTCTCAGCCTGGGAGGTGCCAGCGTCAGCCACAGACCTAAACTCCTTCTTGCTTTGTGAACTCCTGCAATGATCAAGCAGAGGTGTCTTAATTTACTGAAACAAGACAACGGCTGAAGAACCTGAAAAGCACTGGCTGAGATTGTCACAGAACCCTTGCAGCAGAATCTGGTTTCTTTGAAATATTCCCCACCACTTAAGTTATTTTTTTCCTATTCTTTGTAGATAATTCCTGTGGTTTCTAGCACACAGTTCCTCCCCCAGTGCATATTCTCACACTGTAGTCTACACCATAAATCCTTAAGAAAGTGATTCACCAGCTCCTCAGACTGCCTCTGGCAGACTTTCTCTAAAATTAGTGCCTTGGAAATATCACTAAGAGCAGGGAAACTCTCCAGCTAATATTTGAATAAAAGAAGAAATCTTTGATTAATAGCATGTGAAGGTTATATAGTTAGGAGCACTTTTCTGGAGGTAATATAAACTGATCCTTAGAATAAACGATCATAGTGAGATCTTTCATTAGAAGTCCATGAAATAAAAATAACTCAGAAAAAATTATATCAGGAAGATAAAGTACCATTTGGGTGAAAGCACTGTGCTGAAACAAATGATCTGTTGTATTGATCAGCGTAATGTTCTTGACAGAACTGTTCAGCTCATTTGAAATCATCTTCACTTGCTTTCTGCTGTTGTGGGATAACGCAGAGCCGAGCTGTGCAGCCTCAGGAGCTGTGAGCTGGATCTGCTTTACAAAGTCCTTACATCCCCCTCCTCCTGTCCAGCTGCAGGCTGTCCCCTCTCCCAGCAAGCAGCTCCATCCTCTGTTACACAGCCCAGCACAAACCTCACCTGGCACAGCTCTCCTGCCCTGTCTACCCTGCCCAAGCAACCTCCAACCTCTGCACGTTCCACCTGCAGCAGCTCCTTGCTCATGTCCTGAGCAGTTTCCCATCACCTCCATGTGTGAGCAGCCAGACTCCCCGTGGCTGACCAGGCAGCTCCATTTCCCCTGAAAGGCCCTGCTGCAGACCTCATTTTCTGTATCCACAGGCAGCTGCTGCAGAAGAGAGGCAGAAGCAGGCAAAGGGTCTGGGCAGGGAAGGTGAATGGCAGGAGCTATGGTGGGAATTCCTTATGGACTGATATCGGCTGTGTGCTAGACTGCAATGGACTGAGTGTTTTCACCAGTGGAAAATGAAGTTGGCCTTCTCCAGCTACAGGTCAGATGTAACCTGGCTGAGATGATGATCTTCTTCAGCACATGTAAACATCAAAAATATTATGCTTTGAACTGAAGAGCATAAACCTAGGAGAATAACATTCTCTCAGTATTTCATACTAAAAGCAACTGTTATCTTTGAAACATGAGCAAGCTGCACCAATAACACTCTCAGCTGAACACGCAGATTCTTAGTTTGGTTTTGCTGATAACTAAAAATTAACAATTCAACATATGTCTTAATATAGGCACATGCCTGTCTGGCACATGCAAGACTTTTCTCCAGTACTTTCTCTCTCTTAATACTGCAAAAATCAGTCATACCAGTGACTGATTCAGCAGCACATACCTTGAACTTTGGAAGAGTGACCTGGCACCTGAGCCCAACGCAGCTTCAGAAGGACAGCACTCCCTCGGAGCTTACCAAGTCTTCTCTCAAAGGTTACATGTCAGAATGTTACCAGACTGTATTACCAGAATCTTCACAAAATGGAAAGTACCAAAGATTCATTTTTTGGTTTATGATATTTCTGCTCTGATAATGGGATAGGCAGATATATTTTTTTATTTAAAATTTAATCCTTTATGTTCAGTCTTATCTGCTTCCTTCTGATTGGATTTTACCTCAGCTAATTTTTCCAGACTCAAATACGTGAGTGAGAGACTATTTTTTTTTTTACTTTTTTTGTCTTGTCAACAGAATTATATACTACATTTCATGTAATTACATGTATACAAATGTGTTGAATGAAGCTGGGTAGATGATACAAGCTGAAATTTGAAAGAGAGAAGCCTTGACTAACTGGAAGTAAATGCATAAAATATGTCTGCACGTGATGGAACACTGGAAACACAAGCTCTAACTACAGTTTCAGCTCCAAGGTTAGGAAGTCAGGTCTTGGGTTGCAGGTTTTCCAAGTCCAGTGGCACCAAAAATATGTCCTTTGCTTTTAAACAGACTGAATTTTGTGCAGAATCATTGACAGACAGAGGCAATACATCTACTCTGTACAGAAGAATATGTAGAAAATCAAGTATTAAGTGTAATCTCATTATCAAAGAGAAGACAAAGCTTTGATGTCAACAGGAGTCCTGTCGACTTTGATATAGAATTAATTTCTGTAATCTTAATTATTTTGCCCCTGTCTTAATATCTTTATTGCACCATGAAATGGTGTTTTCCTAAGAGAGAGCAAACAGTTTGGGGATTTTCTTTTCTTTCTTATCCAAATTTGTTTTGGTTTCAGTGGGAGTATTTGTTGTTGGTTGCATTGCTGACAAAGAAGTCCTGAGGGACAGGAGAGGATGTGTGTGTCTTGGAATGTAGATGTAGGTGGCATATTGGCCTTACGATGGATGCACAGAATTGAAGAGTGATAATTCATCCAAAATCCCCTCTTGTAATATTTTGATGTACTATGACAATATAATCTTGTGTATTAATAACAGATTATAATATGTATATTTATGGGGTAGTATTTAGCCAGATGAGATTTATTTATGTAAATTCTACTACCTGTGTTTGAAACTGATAGTGGCTATTCCTTAATGGTGCTCCAAAAAGCACATTGTAGTTACAGACTTAGGTAGGATTGTGTATTTGGAGAACTCTCTCAATGTTTGTTTCCTCCCTATTCTCTCTTGAGGATTTTTAGAAAAAATTATTTCATCCAAGAACTCTAGTCTGCTAATTTGGTGATAATAATTTCATTTAGTTGTGTGCCCCTTTATGCACTCTTGATATAATGTGCCATTTTCTCCTGCTTCACAGAACAGGGATGAGTGAGCAAGAACCAAAACTTTGCTGAAAACAGAAAGAAAGGCTTTATTATATAAAGCTTAAAGAGAAAAGCAAGAGTGACAAGATTTCCATACAACTGAAAGATTATCTTCTTTAAATGTGTAACTCATGTTTGCTCTTTATGGGCAGATTGTTAGACTGTATGTTCAGCTCTCTCAAGAGGCATTTAGGATTTCAAATGCAAGAATAAATTAATTTGCAAGATAGAGACAATAATGAGAGATTCGATTTCAAACCAGAGACGTGAAACTTTTGTGGAATTCTCAAACATTAAGAAGCCTAAGTGACAGCCTTATTTGCTTGTGTAAATGAACCCACCAAGGAGGTAAAACACAAGATTGACAGCACAAGGAAGAGCAGCTCCTTTTTTCATCTCCAAAGAGATGTGACTTACATCAGTGCTATTGCCAGCTTTCCTCCACATCACTTGGCTACCTCAGTCCCCTGAGAGGCCAGTGACAACAAAGTGAGGGCAGATGAGAGCCCTAGTGTGTCCAGGCCTCACTCTTCCTGAGATAACCGAGGTCACTCCTGGCAACGAGGAGGTGACACCCATCACCTCAGAAAGGAAACCATTCGTTTACTCAGAGCCCGGCACAAAGCTACCAGATGGGAACAGTTTTCTGTCACTGTCTATCAAGGCTGGAGCACAGCTCTCCAGCCTTTTGTGACATCAATTTTATGCTGAGAGCACAGCAGTCTCAAAAAACACTGAAGAGCCATTTACTTGTGAAGTATAAGAAACATCTGTCAGGGGCTAAAAGTGTTAAAGAAACGCTTAACCGTACATTGAGTTGGCAGAATCTTAGGCTCAGACTACAGGAAAAAACATTAGCAGTGAAAGTCCACAAGATTTATCCTAATTTATCAGATTACTTCCTCAGAAAGTCTCCTTTTGAACTGCTCTTCAACAGAAGAACAAATGTGTAGACTTCAATGCTTAATAAAGCTAAAAGCTTCTCCCTGGGGTAATTGAAATTTTTCTATCAAAGGGTAGATAGACCTGGTTGCAGCTGCAACAAAGAAGAAACATATAAAGCCAAGTGGAAAGCAGTTAGACAGCATTGGTGGTGTAGGACCATTGAACATGGTCTTGCTAATTGGAATCTATAGCACAGGACATTCAACTACATGCTGGGCAAATGACCCTGAAAGTTTCAAGTCTATCTAGTATAAAAAAAAAAAAAAAAGTTCAGATGTAAAAATAATCATAGGAATGATGGATTCTGTATCCTTGAATGGGCATAACCAACCAGAGATCTGGGTAACTGGCAAATTTCTTTTTTAAATAAGACCCTTTGAGTCCCATATATGCATCTACTTTCACAAGCATTTCAAAACCCGTCTTCTAATAATTTCACACAGAGCTTTCAGAGCAGCAATGTTCAAAAGAATGAAAGTAATGAAACACAGCAAAGTTTTACATTTTTATTTCTGTACTTTGGGAAAATTCCTATTGAAGACAGAAGGCAGTTCAAATTGGAATTGCTTTACTGCCAACAAAAATGTGTGACTCTTGATCTAATGAAAAATTAGAGAGATTGAAAAGCAGAAGTAGACTTAGGAAAGATTTCAGTTACAGCAGGATGCAGCCCTTATTGCATTTGTAGTTCAAACTGTGATCTCTAAGGAGATCTAAATTGCTCTGGAGTGTGGAATTTAGGGTATTTGAGACTTTATTTTCTCAGAGGAACAAGTATGGGTAGCTAAGACATCAGGTTTTATTGTCATGCATTTAGAAAGTGTATGTTATTTTAATTTATAATGAAATGTCATTTAATGATGAAAATGTTAAATTCTTAAAAGCCTTGTCACATGAATTAAAAGTTGCTCAAAATGGTTCCATAAAGTGGAAATTGTGAATTTTTTGAAGCCTCCATTCCGGTAAACTGATTTGGATAAGCATACTTTTAATTTATACAGAAAAAGCTATTATATTTGTGATTGTTTTCAGTATGTAACAACTTCTAAATAGTTGTTGTCACATGCTCTGTACCTTTGTGAGCACTAAAGTATTTCTGGGAAGTGAAACAACTTCAACAGCAAAAGCTGGAATTACACTAACACACATGGATGTCAGAAGAAGCTCCCTACAAACTCGGTGTCGGTGCTGTGGTGTCCTTCTTAAGTGAAAGACCCAGCTGAGAGGTGGAGAATCTTAATGTGGATGCAACACCACATTACAGGGCTAGGCTGCTTCCCATGCAAATACCACTTCATTCCAGACTATTCCTGTGTCTTGATGGGACGTGGCATTGGCTGGGTGCTACTGACATGGGCACACAGCTCAGAGAGTAAAAGAACTGCAAGCAAATTCCTGCCCCTGGATGGCAAAAAGTAGATTTCAACTTGGATGTTCAAAATACCAGTTACTATTATGCTAGATATGAATTAATCTTATGGGTCTCTATTGTTGATGTTTGCAATCATCCTTCTCCCATTCTTTTTTAGTGAGAAAAAGCATGTGAATATCACAGGTGACCATCATGTATTTTCATGTATTCCCCAGAACTGTTCTTTCTCACTTGGTTTCCCTCATCTATCACTCATTTTATCTATCCTCCTCTCTTATCTCATCTTTTTCATTCATCAAACCCTTTGCCATGAAAGCCTAGATTTTGAACTTTTCTTCCACTGTTGTTTGAACTTTTCTTTCTTTTGTTGTTCTTTTTCTCCTATTCTTGACTTTTTTATAATTTGTCTTCTTGTTTCTTTTCTTGCATATTTCATCCATTTGCACTAATCCTCCTGAGCCCCTTCATTTGACAGATCTCATGTAGTTGCAATCAGCCACTTCTTTTCCACTGTCTAAAGCAGCATTTTAAATGTTGAACAGAGTAACTCCCTTCCAAAATCCAGCAGGAAAAGCCCAGGGCTGGACAGGTCACTCCACTGAGACAGAACAGAACAAGCAGGCACATACAGCTGTGGTAAGAGCAGGACAAAGCAGCCCCAGCTCTTCAGGCTCAGCTGATGAGCCTGATGGCAAGAAATCACTGATGAAACCACGTGCTGCAGTGTCTAACATGCCAGACAGCCTTTGGCATCAGGGGATCAAACAACTGAAAAAAGGATGTGGAAGCATGCCAAAGGCATGACGTCCTGAGCACTCATGCAATAATTTTACTGATTAGATCAAAAGAATGGTCAGTTTTGTTGTATTTATCAGAACTGTCTATTTTATCACCAAAGTGGCTTAACGAGTTCCCTTTTTCATCTCCACAGACAGGCAGTCTGGGAAAACACTGCTATTAATGGAATGGTATTTTTAGAAAGATGGAAAAAAGAAAAAGGCAAGAGTCCAGATTTTATCCCACCCTCTTCAATGGCATCCGTGATACAACTGGAACACACGTACCAGAGGAAGGTCATCTCAGTTGAAAGAGCATTTACAGAAGCCACAGGAAACATTTAAACTTCTCGATAACTCCCTTCACTGAATTACTCTGTTCCACACTGCCTCACCGTATCCACCAGCACAGATGGGTTTGAGGGAATGTAGATTTGTATGATGTGAGTTACAAGCTACTTCTTGCAATCATCAAAATGTGCATGTTTAATCCCTTAATCTGAGCATTAGTATTTAATTTCTTAAATCAGTGCCTATGACTACAGTAATAGAAAAGTTCCCCTGATTTTTTGAGGGAGTTGAATGCAATCTATTTTTGGAGAACAACTGATGTTGAGATCCTAACACTGACACATCAAAATCCTAGTACTTTGTTTGTAAAATGCTTATCTTTACTCCTAGGGGACTCAGGCTCTGTATTTATCTGCAGTTTCTTTACATATGCACATGATGACAAACATGTAACAAATACATACATATGATTTATATATACATATGTAGAATATATACCTGTTGCTCTACAGGTGGGACTTTTCAGAGAAACCAGAAAATACCTGTACACAGAATGATTTACATTATTGTTGTGCCAACAAAACTGAGGAAAACTTTCTTCTTGACTCCCTCCTTTCCTGAAGAGCACAGATTAAGCCAAGTATTAGGTCGTTCTTATATCCCTTCCATTCAAATGTTAAATAAAACACCTAAGTACTTTGCTGTACCAGAGCCTTCATAGAGTGTGGCAGACAGAAACCTGCTTTCAGAACACTTGACACCAGAGTGCTTGGAGCTAACAACTGATCTCCTTTTGAAATGAATTATTTTGTGCTTTAGATTATATCAGCTAATCCTCTAGGAACATATATAAGCTTTTCAGTTTGTTTGCTGAATTTCAACACAGATGCATTGCTAACTTTTTCCTACCTGTAAGTTCCCTCCTCTCTGTTCCATACTGCACTTCTTTATTGGGATTGATGAGCATCCCTCTGCTACTCCAGGTACACATTTCTTTAAGTGCTAATGTTTTGTGTTGTGATATTCTCTAGTACTAAATTTCTATACCTCAGATCATGTGTTTATGGTAGCAATGTGCCCGCTGTCCACCCTCTCTCACAAATTTCGCTCAGGCCTTCATTGCCTCTTTTTTAGAGCAGGCCCTGACTTTAAGAAATTAAATACTCAGAAGCAGGGATTAAACATGCACATTTTGGTGATTGCAGGAGGTAGCAAGTAACTCATATCACATGAACATGCATTATCTGAAACACTACTCTGGTCCAGTCTCATACTAGAAATGCAGATGTCTCTTTACATGACACTGACACTAAAAGTTGGACCAGATGTTAAGTCAAAGCAAAGGTAGTCTGGACTTGCCTGAGAACCAAACAAGGACCAAAACTGGATCAGTTATACAGAAAAACACTACTTTCCTCTCCTGGCTTCCACTGAAAGTATTCAGAAGACAGAAATTATTTGAGTTTATGTGGATGGCAAGTATGATGGGAAGGATATAACTCCTAACACTTGTAGGTAAGAACTTCTGTGCTTAGACACCTGAAATTAATTCTCTGGCAGGTTTTCCCACACCATTACCTCATCGTGACTGCAGACGAGCACCAAGGTCCCTCTGGTGCTCACTGCATTCACTTCCTGGCTTGGAACAAAGTCAGGCACAAGGTTAGTTTGGACCAGCTGCATCCACACCAGCATTCAAAAGAGGCAGATGCAAAGTGATAATGAAAATTAGCAAACCAAGCCAACTCCATGAAAAGTTGGATTATGAGTGGATGAGATTCCATCCATTGCATAAAGTCCATTAAGCAGCGGTGTTCTCATTGGAGTTCATTAAAATTTCAGTGAAATGATTCTGCAGTTTCTTTGCACGGTGCCAGGATGAACACTGGGTTTACAGCAGGCATTATCTAGTGCTTCTTGTTGCTTTCAGAATAACATCATTTTCATTTTATTTTCCTCCTGTGCTGCTACTGACAAAAATGGGAAGACCAATCAAGCAATGGTAAGGCAGAAGTTTCTTCTTGTGTGAAGAAACAAGGTTCATATGTTGTCATTCAGCATGAAATTTCTTTCACATGGTAGTCTGTTGCCTGGATGCATATTTTTTTCTTTTGCTGAATATGCACATTATCTTGTGGACTTTGAACAAATGAAACCTGAATGATATTGTTCATCATTACTTCAGCATAAAAACAGAATGTAATCAAAACCATTTTTAATATTGGTTCTTGAGGCCTTCCTTATATAATTTAATTATCTCAGTGACTTTTTTTCTTTTTTAGACCGCAGTAACAGCAAGTAGAATACAATAGTAAATACCTACTGCATCCTGTGGATTCTTAGCACTTTTTATCCTTCTAAACATAGGAGATTTTAACCTCATACCTGCAAATCATTTTAAGTTCATTTTGTCTAGACAGATAAATGTGAGTGCTATCAGCTATTATACACAAAAAATAAATTGGCTCCAGAGGTTTTTCCATTTAAAGGTAGGTGTAAATGACTGCAAAAGTTCATTTACAATAATAGGAACACTTACGATTTATTCTTTCTCTGGTTTCCATACCAGACAGAGGGCTTAGAACTGCACTGCACAAAAATCTTTTTACATACACTCACTTAGCAACACCTTTTGTGGGTCCTATTTTCAGAAGTGGTGTCTGCTTACAGGACTTGCAGATGTGGCTGGGCATGGATATGGGGTTCAGCAAACCTCCATACAAAAATTCCTTCATTGGAAAAGGTCAGAAATGCAGTTGTGAAAGGCTGATGAAAAATGGTAGAGATCCTTCTTCAGCTCAATATTGCAAAAATCACAGTGAAAATAAAACAAATGAAAACACAAGCTTTTCTAAAGGAGTTTTCTACAACTACAGGCCCTTTATACAGCCCAGCAGGATGATCTGTATTGAGGTCACGTGTCTTTATACGTGTGTTCCACCACAAGATATCAGATCCTCTGCTCTACTTGCACAGGTTTACTGCAAGTAATTTTACAAGATTCATAAACTTCTTTCTGCACCCAAGAACAATTTGTAGAACAAAGAAAACATATATGTAAATGAGCAAACATGGAAGCAGGTAATTTTTCAAAGGAACTTCTCCAAGATTTTTGTTGAGTTGTATTGTGATTTTGTCATTTGGTAAGACATGAGGCCAATATGACCTTACCTCATATCTTTCAAATATCCACCTGTATTGTTTGTCTCCAGTAAGAATTAAGGATGCATAGTAATTTACAGAGCATCTCAGTGCTCCCTGTTTCCTAAGCTCCTGCTAAGGTTGGAGGTCTCTGGATGGTTGTCTCTCATAGTCATCAGCCTTCTGCCAAAATTTCAGAATGAGCAATGGAACCAAAAATGTTTTTACCCACTAAAAGGCGAAGCTAGATTAATTTTTTATCAGTATTTTATTTTTTTATGGCATGAGTTGCTAAGTGTCAGCACTTCACTGAATGGAATGTAAGACCCAGGTTGCTACATTTTAAGTAAGAGCATGAGTCTGAATTTAGTTTACCTTGGGTTTTGCAAATGTTTTTTTAACAAAATACAGTAAGAAAGGATGCTTCTGGGTTTTTATTTTACTGAAAGGTAGGAAATGTGCTCAGAAAAACACAGAAATTACTCCTCGTTTGGTATCAGAAAAGGCACTCAAGTTAATTGGCAGCAAAATAACTGATAGTTCAAAACTACAACATTTTTTCAAACAAATTATCAGAGAGATATCAATGTGTGCATCTTTTCACAACTAATCTTACTTTACAAGACCAGTATTCTAAAAAGGTTGTTGACTTCAGAGTTGTCTCACTCTTGCCCAAGTCTTTGAAAATAGCTAAAATTTTTCCGCTTTTGGCTGAGGTAAACATTAACCGAGTCTGATGTCAGAAAGTCCCTGAATGACAATTCCATTGTGACCTTCAGTTAGACAGATGATTCCATTAATTCATGTATGAACTAGAACATACTCAATATTGATTTAAAAATTGATAGTGATAGGAATCTAAATACGACTGTGTATTTTTCCTACCTGGATACTTGCAGATTGTGGAAAAAATCACTTTTTCAAAATATTAAAACTCTGCTATGATACTGTTTCACTGTGAGTTACATTTTCAGTGGTTTTATGGCTTTTTCCTTAACCCTCTCTAGTATGACCACATACTTCCTGAATTTTAGAAAATGGCATTTGGAAGGTTGGAAGTGTGGGTCAGTTGTTTATTTGCTGGAATCAATGCTTGCAAAGTTTTCTCTTTTGAAAATGTGGTTTATATTGCTCATGATATATCATCATAAAGGCATTTTCCATCCTAAATAAAGTAGGCAGGCTTTATTAACTTTCATTAATTTCGAAAAGCTGTTCCAGGAACTTTTTCAACCTCCCATTATAAAATAATTTCCAGACTAATTTTATTCATAGTCAGTCTATGAATAAAATAGACATAGTCAGTCAGTTTTTTTGCTAGCCATGTTTTTTGTATTTTATACTTCAGTCTCTCATGGATCATTATCCCATCTGTGTGCCTCAATGTACTTGAAGACAACATCCTAATCCTTCAGTGCTTAATGCTTCTCCCTTCATTTTGCTCACTCAAATAAGGGAACCCTTTTTCTGCTCTTTTCAACCAAGAGTCCCAAGGACACAGAATCCTGCAGCTTCTGACTCAATGTCCTCCTGGCATGATGCAGCTTGCTCTGCCTCCTGAGCTGTGGAGATTGTAGAGAGGACAGAGAATGGTTCAACCAGACTTACCCAAAGCATCTCCTGGACCACAGCAGCTCTAGGAAATGAAAGTGAAAGTTTCACTGTGGGAGTTGCTAAATGAAATAAAAAAAATGAAATGAAAATGAAACCTTACGAAGTGTAATGAAAAAAATTTTAAGTAGCTACTATCAGAGGAATTCTTGAGTTCTTGAATCTGAGTAAAGAGCCTCCTTTTTTTATTTCATTAGATGTTTAAAGTGATTTAATTTAGTAGTTACTCATAATTTATATTCAGTGAAAACTAAACTCAGAACAGATTCATCATCTACATTCTGGCCGATGTGCTGCAAATTATCATGGCCCACAACCTGCTAAAGCCCTTTTCTACCCCCAGGTTTAAGTACAGCAATCAGCCTCAATATTAACATATAAACAACCCTGTCCCTTTAACCCCTATCATCCTCACACTTCCAGAAAAACAAACTTTATCAGGCAAATTCAGAGGCAGATTGCTTTGGCTTAAGCCAGTTCTCGTTATCATTAACACCCAGAACTGTCCCCCAGTTCTGCAAATGTGGATACTCAGGTGCCTCACACAGTTCTGGAGTAATTTTTTTTATCTGTGTCCTGTTTTCATTCCTGAGGACAGTAGCTCATGCATAGTTTATTTCTGGTTTGGTTTTTTTAACCATAGACACCATTTTTTAGCAGTTGATATTGAGACTCTGTGTCTTGGTAGCCAAATAAATGAAATTCAGTCTATTCAATCTTGGAGCAATGAAAAGTTTTGGTATAGAATTTTTGTAGCACAGCTGTTTGCTTCATATTATCTGGTTCCTTTATCCTGGAAAATCCTGAGCTGCGTCTGCCTACAGGAAAGGAGGCCCCTTTTTTTCAAGAAGGGCTGTCTTGCCCATGTGTGGCCTTGGCATCACAGACCGAATAAACTGCGGGTAATATAAAAAGGTTAAAGCAAAATTTAGAATAAAAGGTATCCTCCAAAATTTCTGTGAAATAAATATTATGCAAGAATAAGAATACTCATGCACGCAGCATGGGAAGAAACATTCACGCTGTTGAACCTGTATCTTTCCTTCAGTTATGGCACATCAGAATCACAGAATTGTAGAAACGCTGAGGTTGAAACAGACCTCCAAGATCATCACGTCCAACCATCAACCCAGCACTGCCCTGTTCACCACTAAACCATGTCCTCAAGTCCCACCACAACACATTCTTGGACCATTTTGAGCATTTGCACCCGGTAGCCAGATTTCTCAACACTTTTTGGCCTTTATTGTCCAAAATCCTCACCCCTCTGACAGACGTGGCTACAAGTGGCACAAAAGCAAGATTAACATGAAGAAACTAAAAATTAAAACATCTGATGGCTAAAATATCATCATGTCCTCCTGGTCATTTAGGGCTGATGCCCAACGGGAAAGATCAGCAGAAAGGGCATTGAAAAGCATTGCAGTTGAAATGGTCTTAGGCTGAGACAGGAGATTCAGATTAAATATCAGAAAAAAAATGTCATGGTTAGGGTCGTCAGCATTGGAATAGTGGCCCAAGGAGGCGGTGGTCACCATCCCTGGAGGTGTTTAAGAGGTATTTGGATCTGGCACTGGGTGATGTGGTTTAGGGGTTACAGTGGTAGCGCTGGGTTGATGGTTGAACTTCATTATCTTAAAAGTCGCTTCCAACCCTGATGATTCTACGGTTCTATATTTAAAACCATTGCAAAAACACATGCATTTGGCACAGGTACAGGCCGTTCATCAGGCTCTGCATGACTAAGCTTATGTGAGCATCCAGCTCACAGCACAGTTCGCGTCCCAGCGCGTTGTGAGGGCTAGCACAGCATAGGCATTTTATATTTTTTATTGTTTCTCCCGGCAGCAGCACACGGGGAAGGCAGGCAGGCAGGCATGCAGGGTAGCCCTGGGGGTGTGAGCAGGGCGGGGCAGGGCGGCAGCCCCGGGGCCGGCGCTCCGTGAGGGACAAAGCCGGGCCGGGCGCTGGATGTCGGGCACCATCTTACCCGCCCTGGGCGGCGGCTCGGGAGCCGAAGGTGCTCCCTCAGGCGCGGTCTTTTGAGCGGCGCTCATTGCAAAGCGCGGCCCGTCCCGCACGGTGCCCGCCCCGCATTGTCCCCGCACGCAGCGCCCGCCGCCCCCTCACGCGGCCGCGCCCGCGCCCCGAGCTGCCCCCTCAGCCCCGCGCCGGCGGGCGGGGAGATAACGGCGGGGAGCCCTTCCCGGGCGCCTTTCCCGCAGGGATCGCCCCGCTCCGCTCCGCCGGCGGCGGGGAGCGCTCCCCGCAGCGCCCGCCCCGTTCAGGGCTGCCGGCCCGCCCGGAGCAGCGGGAGGGGCGGAGGCGCGGCCGGCGGGCGGGGGGCGGAGGGGCGGGCGCCGCGGCTCCCCCCGCGGTGACAGTTTCTAGAAGCTCGTCCCGGCGTCCTTTGCGGCCCCAACATGGAGGAGCTGACGGTGGAAGTGCGCGGCTCCAACGGGGCCTTCTACAAGGTACCGGCGGCGGGGGCGGCGCGGGCGGCTCCGCGCCCGCCAGGGCCGGGGCCGAAGGGCCGCGGGGGAGGGGACGGTGAGCGGGGAAGGTGCCGGGGCGCGGGGGGTGCGGGGCCGGGGGCGGCGGGGATGGAGCGGGGCGGCGGCGGGGGGGGCGGCGGTGACGAGGCTGCTGAGGGCTGCGCGCAGGGGAGGTTCGTGTGTGGGGAAGGCAGAGCCCTGGCGGGGCCGGGGGCAGCAGATGCGCGGCGCGGGGATTCCCTGAGCCTTCATTTTGGGAAGGGTGGGTGGGCGTGTGGGAGAGCTGGCTTTGGGAGATGCAGGGGCTTTTGGGTGGTATGGGGTGAACCGGGGCGGTAATAATGACTTTAAAATATTTAAAATAATTTTTTTAAAGATTTCGAGTTTATTTATGCCTTCAGAAATCTTCCTTCACCATCACCCTCCCTGGAATGTCAGGATGGTACAGGATCAATGCAGAATACTCTCAGCTGTTGCCTGTCAGTCATTTTCCCCTAAGCCTGGCTTCAGATGTTTAAGAATCCCAGCTCTTTTTATGGCAATAGGCCCCTGTCTTCCTCTCCAGAAGGGCTGATTCCAGCCAGTATTGTGAGCACACAGCGTGGCTGTGTTCTGGGAGGGTTTAATCTTGGGACTCTCTTTAGCTATTGTGCCTAGCCAACATGCACAGTGTGGCATTGCACAGGCACTTCTGCACTTGGTGTGGGGGTGTCCCTTTTAATCCCCCCTCCCCCCTTCTGAATTTCCTGTGTGCAGCTGTGGATTTGGCTTGGCAATCATGTGGTGACTGTACAGTATGTAGAGGCAGTTGGGTGTAAGGGATTGTAACCAGCTGACTTCAGGAGTTAGTTCTTTCAACTGGCCAAGACAAATGGGAGATACCCTTATGAGGAAGGAATGCAGTGGGATAAACTGCATCCCTCTGAAATTTTTACCAAAATAAGTAGATAATAAATTTTATACATTGGTTAAATTTTTTTGTTGAACTTGAAGTATCACACAGAAACCCACATCAGAATCATTTATATCTAGAACCGGATGCTCTAGATATTGATTTTCTTTTCCCCTCCCGAGCATTAAGAAGCCCAGAATTTGGAAACACTTTTCTAAGCTTTCTATTTTATACCTTGTGATCTTGGACAGCATTCCAAATGATGGATCAGTTGTTGTTCTGCTTAAGAGGAATGTCACACATGGGAGTATGAGATGTGCTGAATTTTTGGACTGAAGGGATCTATGTGCACAGAATTTGCTACAAGAAGCCTAATTTAAAATCTGCAAGGATGACATCTCCTCCTAAATCAGTGAGAATTATCAGACTTGGATTAGCACCATCATGTGTTTTAGCCCTGTGAACAGTGACTTAAAAAAGCAGAAGTTTTAATTAAAAATGGCATAATGGCTTTGAGATCATTGAAGTGGGGATTAAGTCCAGTGATGGCATCTTCATGGTGAATGAAGGCAGGTTAAAATGATTGAATGCACAGTGATCAAAGCCCCAGCTCAGAGTAATTCACATAATGTGGAGGGGGAAACAACACACAGCCCCCATAAAAAAAGACCCCAAACCAAATAATTCAAACAAGCACAATTCTAAAAGATTATTCTTGTGAGCTAAATGCAGTGAAGTGTGTGTGTCAGTGACTCCATTTTGTGAGTCTTACTCTTGAGGAAGGCTGAGGTTTTGCATTTATTTTGGAACTAGGTAACACTCCTAGGTCACTTGCTGTTTAAAGTGACCTAAAGCAAAGAGGTGTGTCAGTCTCTTTTAGGAAGTGTCCTATTTTGGGCTTCAGTACCATTGATCATTGCAAGATAATGACAAGAGGCTCATCTTTTCTCAGCTGTTGACACTCTGTGGAAGGTGGCAAAAGTTTTCTGAAGAGAAAAAAGCAGAATTTGTAAGATGGAATGAGGTTTGCCTTTAGAACAGTCTGAATTCAGATTAATTAGCACAGCATAACCCCAGGTAAATGAGATCAGAAAGGTCCTGCTATGCCAACAGAGATTTTAAAAAAATTATATAAACAATAAGATGAGAGGTTTTCTTTTAATGAGTTGTTACTGCGATTGCAACTTGGCTGCAGAAGAACAAATGTAGTGGTTAAATCTGTTGAAGCATTATAGTGGGTTTTCAGTACTTACTAGAGGTATGACCATGGTAAATGGTGCTCTTTAGAATTTCTTTAGTTCCTCTAATAATTGCTCTTCAGTTTTAACAAGGAATTCTTTACAAGTGCAGGAAGAACATACATGATATGTATACAGTATGGTTGCAATAAATTAGTGTGAAAAATTAATATTCTCTATTAAAATTCATGCAGCATGAAAAACATTTTGAGTTTTCACATATCAGTGAACAGTTACAGTAAATCCCAAGGTAACTTTTTTTAAAATATTTAAGAGAAAGCATATTATGATCTAATTTTAAACTTGTATTTCTAAATCACCAAACTAATTTGTGATTTCTTGTCTTTCCGTTTGCTTTAAAGAAGTAATATAATCTGGAGAACAGGACAGCATTTCCTGGATATTTTATGCCAGGTTCTCAGCCATTACACAGCAGAGCCAGTGTTTAACTGCTTCCTGCAGCTTAGAAGATTTTGCATATATCTTAATTTTGAGCACCCATTGTCTTTGGAGAACAGATGGCACTGATGGGGCTTGAAATGGTTGTGGGCTTCTGAAAAATGGGGAGATTTTTGCTGTGGAACAGGGGAGAACAGCCAGGGTTGCTGAACCCTACTGGTTATGGGTTTGCTTATGTTAAAGATGCTGTGAGGGCTTCTTGAGAGTAGAAAAATTGATGGCTTTCTAAGTGAGGACTAGATGGCAGGAAGGTTTTTGTCTGTGGGATGTTAGACTTTTTTTTATGTATGGAGTGGTCAGAAATACCTGGATTTCTTTGGCTTCTGAATGTGTTGAAGAGAGTGGAAGCTGAACACTCCCAACCTTGTCTTGGCCTGCCTGCAGTGTTTTCAGGATGATGGTTCACTGTGTCATTAAGATGATGAAGTAATTCACAGAATCACAGATGGCTGAGGCTGGCAGAGACTGTGGGAGTTCACCTGATCCACGCCTCTGCTCAGGTGGGGCACCTAGAGCCCATGTCCAGATGGCTGTTGAGTATCTCTAAGGATGGAGATTCTACAACCTCCCAAACAACCTGTGCTTCTGCTACAGGCCTTCCTGACATTCATACAGAAATTCCCATGTTCCCATTTGTCCCATTGCCTCTTGACTTGCCAGTTGTGGAGGGTCTTGGAAGAACAAGACAAAAACTTCAGTTTTACTCAGTATCTCCATCAGCCTTTATGTGCTCACTTGTATGCAGATAAAGAGCCCTGGTGATGCACATTATTCATGATTTCTCACGTCAGCTTCCCTGAAATAGGTTGGGCCTTACAGTGAGACTAAGGTACATAAATGGAACATCAGATCAATTCCTCTGAGTCTTTCAGTGACGTTTGAACAACTCTGGAAGATCCATTGTGTTCTTCCTTGTAGGGACTTAGCTGTGCTGGAAAATGGTGTCTGGTGTGCTGCAGGCCCTTGTGTTCTTTAAGTTCTACAGTACTAGCCGTTTAGATTATGCAAGGCAAAAATATAAAAACATTAATTAAAATGGAACTCAACCCTTAATTTACAGGTTCTGAAGTGCTTCCTTGTTGGCCTGTTCTCTTTCAAGAGGTGCAGTTCTGGTAACAGGACTAAGCAAAGTGCTGGTAGCAGAAGTTGGCATCAGCCTCAAGGCAGACATAAGGCAAAATATTACTAAGGGGAAAAACTGATGGATGAGAAATACACACCATTTCTCCACATGTAGAGCCAAAGCCTGATGAGCAACTCTGTGGGACTGAAGGTTTATGCATCAATAAAAATATAATTATTTTTTGAATTTTTCTTAAAATTTCATTATTTCATTTCTTAAAACATTAGGAGTGTAGCTTACACACTGTTCACACCCAATTACTACACCAGGAAACTGTCACTGGAATGACCTTTGTTTTATTTAAGATCTCAACTGTGTTATAATTGTCAGCATTTTTTTATTACATCCAGCCCTACATCTCTATGGGTGGGAAGTTTTAGACATTTTAAAGTTGTGTAGAGTCTTGCAAGAAGTAGCTGCAGTTACTGTTGCTGTTGGTGAGCTGTTTGCTTGAGCCTTTCAGGCTGATAGCAGGAAGATGCTGGAGGCAGTGGTTATTGATTGCTGAGGTACATGATCAGTGGAGGGTGTCTTCCAGAAGTTTTACCCTTTTGGAGGATGTGTAAGAAGAAAGCAGTGTAAGAAATGAGTCATTGAGACTTTGGTGAGTAAGCCCAAACCAGGGGATTCAGTGCTGAGGCTCTTGCAGAACTGCCAGAACAACCCTTGAATTTAGATTTAATTGTGGTTGTGGAATGTCATGAATTAAATTGTGCTTGCCAAAACAGATGTGATAGTTCATGATATTTTTCTTTCCTGATACCTGCTTGTAATGTTTGTGTTTTGCAGTAAGCCACAGCTGCTGGCTTTTATCAGTCCCTTGTATAAACAGGAGCAGCTGATCACTTCTAATGAAAATAATGCCAAGTTCAGTCTTTCTTGTGGTTTGATTATTTACAAGTTTCCTTTGTTTGCTTTATTTTTCTGTTTTTTTCTTTGGGGTCTCAGCATGAGATACATCTCTTAGTAATAATTATTTCATGTGTTTGTTACATGAAACAGTTGTTTTTCAGTGTTAGTTAGAAATTACGAGGTTCTTGCATCTGAAAAGGAGTGAAAGGCTTGGTAATTGGATATAGGCTGCTTGACCTTTATGTCACTGGTTCAGAAACAGTCCATGGTACCAGAGGCCGAGGTGTTTGCTGTTTGAAATTGGCTCAGCAGTGGGTAAGGTGGTATTATTACAGTTTTAGTGTGCAGGTATGTGTGACTCAAAAACCAGCACACTGGCTGTCCCTGGAAAGAAAGTTTGCAGCTAAACTAACAGCACGTCATTTTTGGATTGGATCACCCTACTTGGGAGTCAGATAAACTTGCAGAAAGCAGGATATGGAGGGAACTTGGATTGCATCTGCCTGTTTTACAGATTTTGTTACTTTGCCTGAACCTGGATTTTAAAAAAAAGTGTGTGTGCATATACTCTCACAGACATACAGTTCACTGTAAGGGCACTTCAGTAAGTCTTGATCCGTTTATGTTATCAGCAGATCCTAATCCTAAATCCATGAGCAAAACCCAGGTAAAAGGGAAAGAGTGTGTGTGGGTGTCTGTTATGAAATGAGGAAGTCGCAGCTGCAGTGATTTTGGTGCAAATGGCTGGTTGAGAGTTCCTGCCCTGTTGTTCACCCCGCAGGCCCTGTCCAGCCCTGGGTGAGATTCGCTGGTCTCCCATCGTGTCCCTGTGCAGGTGCTGGTGTTGGGAGCCCGGCTCCTGCCAAGTGAGTGGCAGAGACAGGTCTGAGCCCAGGAGCCTGTGGAGCCAGCAGGACATTAATAGCCTGTAGTACAGTACAGGCTGCTGCTCCTCCTGAGCGGGGCTGCTCCGGCCAGGGCATACATGGACTGCCAGGGATCCAGCTCACAGCAGAGTGACTGACACCAATATCTGGACAGGCTGAATCTGAGGTCTGGCAAGATGAAGTCATGTCAATTTTTCTTCCCCTCTTGTTCTCCAAGGATTTGCGTGTGGTATAAAACACGCACAGAGGTTATGTGTAAGCTCACTTGCTGATACTGCAATTCCTCACTCTTTTTGGTGCCACTGTATTGATAGATGTGTTTGGTGGTCTCCTGTTAGCTCTGCCTCTGGAGGTACATGGAATGATATGTCAGGAACATAGAACTCTTCAAACTTAGATTATTATTATCTGTCTTAGGCAACAATGCTAAATTAAATTTCAGGAATGGAGTATCCTGTTCATTAGAGCAAAAGTTAAGGTGATGCATCATTACTTAATTTAGTGCAGAATGTTTTTGATACAGTATCAGGCATGACTAGTGCACATCTATTTATAAGGGTTACCTCATGAATAAAGAACTCCTTCAAAACTCCCTAATTGAAAACCAGGTTATTTACTTTTCTGTTTTATGTTCATCACACCTCTTCTCGAGAAATCCTTTTGAATTTATAGGATTTACTTTTGATGTAAATAAGTCTGTTTTGTATTGTGAAATATCTTAATGTCACGGGTTTTGTTGTAAAACCGTTTTTTAAAAACTTAATAATCACAGGCTCTATGAAGGCTTCCCTAAAAATTACACTTAATCTCATCCTGACATGCATGGAATCTGTTTCTGATTTCATCTAGAAATTGTAAATGACAGCTGATAATGTGTATAATTGGGGTTGAAGGTAGGAAAGTCGGAAGTAGAAGTTTTGCTTTCAGAAAATGTTCTAACGATACTTTTGACATCCTTCTTGACAATAATGAAATAATTTCTTAGAAAACTATTTAAAAGCCATACTGAATTCTCATTATTTCTAGTTCTATTTCAGATGGACCATGTAGTCCATAATACCTCATAGACTGCTGTGCTTCAATAAAGATCTGTAAATGTGATCTCATCCCTACAGCTGTAGAAAAATTGATAGTAACAGGAAGTAATTGTACAGTTAGACTCTGATCAGACTTTTCAGGCCTTGTGACAATAAAATTATTTAATAATTAGATAATTTTATTTAATACTGTACATATGTGCATCACTTGCTAGATGTTATGCATGATTATACTAAGGAGTGAAAGAGTTCAGGCATACCAAGTGCAATAGCTGTGCAGGTGATTCCAAGGCAGTTGCTGCCTACGTGTCTGCCAGCAGTGAGTCTGCATCACATTCTCCTGTGGGAGGAAGGAGCAGTGTGCACACTTTGAACTGAAAGACTTCGTTCCGTGAAGGAGTTCCTGAAACCCACATGGTGTTGTAAAATGTACAGACTCTTTATTGGAATTTGTACTTTAGATTTTATTAAGAATTGTGCCGTGTTTCTGTTTATGCAGCTGACGTTTGTGCAGTGTCAGCTGTTAGTCTGCTGAGCTGTATCTCTGCATTACTGATCAACTTTGGCATTTTTCAGTGGGACCTTACCTTGGAAATGGATTGTGGCTATTAAACCTGTCTGTACCTTACACAGAAACCCACACTTCACTTGGTAATGGGCTGTCTTAAATCCTCAAAATCAATGCAGTTGGATTCCTGTTTTTCACTTCTTTTGTCTTACTAATGAAATCTGCAGTCAGTGGAGTCATGACTTTTCTAAAGTCTACAGAGCATTAGGTTCTGAATGTTAATGTTTTATGGTACCTGAATTGGAATCTCTTGATTCCAAAGTTGTGCTTTTTAGCAAAGGAAAGAACTGCATGCAGTTCTCCAGAATAAAATTTTAGCTAATATGGGTTGACCTTAGAAACGCATTGAGTACTGTGAGAACACAACAGGAATAGAAGACCAGGTTCAGCTGTGAACTAAAGTAGCATAATGAGGCAGAGAGTAGTATTGAATCCCAGACTCTTGGAATGCAGATAAATGGCTGTCTCTGGTAGGGAGTTAATCTCTCGCTGTAAATACTGCTGTCTGTTGATAAGTCGTCATGTAGCTGAATGCTGGACTGCGAGAAGTTGGTTCTCAGTACTGTGACTTCAGTGGTTTGTGCCTGTATAGAGTTTGGATGAATTGTAGTAGAGTAATTCCTATTTCCTGCACTGTATGCCGTGTTAATTTGTTCCCATGCTGGGGCATGTTGGAAGGGAACTGTTGGTAGCATAGATTTGGTAGATGCTCTGCTTTATCTCTGTTGCTGGCTTACCCATGCTTTAGGCAGTAGAATTTTATATGCTCTTTGCATCTTCAAGCAGACATAACTTTATATTCCCATCCAGTTTCCTTGTAACTGAAAGTCCCTGATTCTGGGTGTATTTTACTGTCAACTGTTTCACTTGCTTACCTTTCAAAGAAGGGGATTTGCCTGCCTTCCCTTGCAGTGGCAGGATGGCCTTTGAGATGGTTTATTTTATTAGGAGCACACTAGGTGGTTCGACAAGATGATTTCTGGTGACCTGCTTTGTTGAGGGTTACCAGTGTGCTTTCTGCTAGAACCAGTCTTTTGTGTTGCTGACAGATGGGTTTGAGGGAAGCTCAGGGAGCAGAAAAGCAGGTTTTGAGCAAATGCTTTCAGAGCATTGGACGAGTATGAGCTCAGGTAAAAGGAGATTTGTTTTTATAGGCCCTTTGGAGCCAGCTGTCAGTGTGGGCTCCTTTGCTGTCCATCATTACATGGAGGGATCGACTGTGTCAAAATTTATCTTTCTCTGAGCTGACACATAATACCTCAGTGGGCTGCTTGCTCCTTGCACAGCTGATATGTTCTTCGTCCTCCTCAGCTGGCAGTTTCTTAAGTGGATATAATCCATTCAGCAGATTTCCTGGAACTTCTCTTAACATAGCTATGCAGCTTTCTTACTCCTTTAAAACTGTAGGGCCCTCCTTGTCCACCTGTGCTCAGGCAAATACCAGGCTGGAGCAAAGCCAGGAGTACTGTTCTTTTTATCTCTTTTTTTTTTTTTTTTTTTTTTTTTTTTTTTTTTTTTTTTTTTTTTTTTTTTTTTTTTTTTTTTTTTATGATTTTTTTTTCTACATGCCTACCTTACTTAATCAAGAAATGTAGCAGCTTAATTTCTGTATGGATACTTGGGTATAACTCTATGAGGTTGATCTTTGTCTTTACGTTTTTGGCATAATGAATGCCCCGTAATATAAGCACAAAAAAAAATCCTTGAAATACTGGATTCTCTTGTTTTCCTGGGAGATCCTACAGGCATTTGGCCTCATCCAGTCCCTAATTTAGTACCTGAAAGATGATACCATAACTAGCTGTGTGGCAGCCTCTGCTGCCAAATGTGATTCAAACTGGCTGCTGGACTGTTAGGGGGACAGTTGTTTAGGATTCAGTTTGTGTTGAGAAGATCACCAGTGAAGCAAATAGTGCTGTGCACAGCTATTGGAATAACTGCCCTTGCCTGGAGCTCTCTCATTTTGTTCCTGTAAAACACCTGTGCACACTTGTAGGTAAAGTAAGAAACTCTTGATAGTGAGTTCAGTTGAAAATGAGCTGGTCAGATTTGAGCAGCCATTGGGAGCAATCCCTGTGCTCTGTGAGTCTTGGAATAGCCAGCTAAGAATATCAGCAACCTCGTGCAAAGAGTGGGAGTGTGTCTTGGAGCTTTCTGAAATTGGAGCCTCAGTGTTAGTGGTGGTCTTGGCTCAGGTTCAGGCTGCGTTGAAATTGCTGCCTTTTTCATTTCACATGCATTGTTGTAACAAAAATGTGTTTGTTTTAGGGATTTATCAAAGATGTTCATGAGGACTCCCTCACAGTTGTATTTGAAAACAAGTAAGTATTTTATTTTTAAAATAACTATTTGAATATTAGGTTGTTTCAGTTTTCTGCTTTTGCTGCTGTTTTTTGTTTAATTGTTTTGCCTTTAAGAGGAAGCAGATTTCATTAGATATAGTTCTAGAAGTACAGGCACACTATTCTGTTCAGTTTCCATGAGCTGCCTTCTTGAATCTTTATCACAATTCAGCTCATTAGTTACACAGTCCTGTACATTCTTTGGTATCTTTAGTGATGCCCATAGATGTGACAGCCAAATTTAATTAACATAGGAACCGGTGGCACAGGCTTGATACTCTTACACGAAAGCAGGAAAGGATGGAAAATACCAAAGTACACAAATGAGCAATTCTGTGTCTGCTCTCTGGAATGCTGATCAGTATTCTCAACCAGAGAAAAGTAAAAATATCCTGATGCTGATTTTTTTTTTTCTTTTAACTATAAGATAAATATACATATATATCCAGTCAAAAGACCTATTGTTTTTGAGTGGAAAAGCCTGCAAATCTGTTAGCAACTCTTGAAAAAGAATTATCCATGAGGCCTGTTGCATTTAATATATAAACACAGCATTGCTGCTGGGAACTTGTAGTGGCAAGCCAAGGATAATCCATGGGCTGGTGAAGTACAAATGAGTACCTGTTGTTCAGCATTCTGACTGATAACACTGTGGATTACCTGGGAGATTCCAGTACTAATTCCAAATGCTCTGTGAGCTACATCCTCTTTCCTGTTTCCCTTCCAGTTACTAGGTGGAGACCCTATAAAATGTGTCGCCTTTGATGTTAAAATTGTTATTAACCTTTGCCAGGTCTAACCTGTAGATTAGTCTTTGAGCCTTTCTTCAAGGAAGATTGCTGGGTAATAAAGGTAATGCTAGGGAGTGTGCAAGTGTGTCTTTATAAACAGTGTTTATAATCCTGATGACTTAATCTCAGGTGTGTATGTGTGTGTACAGATATACATATGTGCTAAAAGAAATCCTTGGAGGGGGCATAAGTAATCCTGGGGTTTACCCTGCAAAACCCAGTGTTTGTTTCTTTCTAACCCATGTTTACTAGTCCTTCTTTTATGAAGACAGTTAGAAGATGAGGTGGCAACCGTAATTTATACTAACACTGAGGTGGTTATGGAAGCTGTTACTGTCTCCTGGGTTTTCATACCCCCACCCCAAAACCCAGCAAACAGAAAAAAAATTAAACCCTTTATCTTACCCATGGTCTGAGAAGATGTGACAAATCTTCAGTTTCATCTTCAACATCCATATTAGTTTCTAAAGAAAAGTAATTACTTCTCTTTGCATTTAAAGTATATACTTTCATGTCAGAAACCAAGTAAGCTAAAGGAAATGGCAGAGCTTCACAGCAGGAGCTGAATTGTTGGCAAACGCATTTCTGGTGTTTGGTATCCTTATCATCCATGTGTTCTACAGAAAGTCTGGCAGCAGCAGCCATGTTTCGAAAAGGATGGGCTAGAACATATGTAGAGTGTTCTGTTGACTAAAAATAGATCTGATCAGGAAGTGTGTACACAGTCAAATTATTCTGTGACGTAAATCTGATCAATTTGCACGCTTTTTATGGAGTTAAATTTGTAAGGGCTTCAGTGGAACAGAAATTGGCAGGAGTGTCCTGTGCTGAGAGCATCATTGTTGTGATAGTGATTATCACTAACAAATACACACATCTACCCCACAATAGGCAGTCTAAACTGTCACTTTGCATTTTCTGCTATTGTTAGCCAATCTTTATCTACAGCTATTGTAAGGTTCCCAAAGTTAAGTGTACCAGCACAGACTGCTAATGATGATTTTGTGGCCATAGCAACATGCAGTCTCTGGGCAGGTAGCTTTAATTCTTTTAAGAGACATTTTCTGTGGGTAAGGAGGCAAGGAACGAATGCAGAAGCTTCAGGAGCTGGAAACTTTAATTAGTGTTAGATGGAAAATTGGATCGTGAGGTGCTGTTTCATAGAGGCTCATTGGAGTTTGAAGCAGCTGTATTGAAGGAGAGGCTTCTGTGTTGTAAAGAGCAAAAACATCCCTTTTTTGTGATTTGTGCCCTGTAGCTTAGGCATCAGTTCTGTCAGATTGTCTTAGGTAGCTTGTAGCCCATCACAAGTAATTTTCTTAAAACATCTTGGTTTGCATTTCACCAGTGAGATGCTCCAATTCTGGACTTAGAAAGTTTTGCCACCAAAACTTGGACTCGTATTCTGAGAGCTGAGCCTTCTGTGCACTTTTCCACTGTGCACTTCCTCCCCTGGCATGGAAGGGAAGGAAAAACCCAAACCATGAGATTAGTAACTGTTATATTTGCAACAAGGGCAATTTAATTGCAACTGAAGTTTTTGCCAGCCGCATCACCCTTTCTCAGAAATAGAGTGTGATTTAATTAACATTTTGTGGCCAAAATATCTTCCAACCTCAACAAAAGCTATCCATGTCATAGAAGCCTCAAGGTTGGAAAGGCTTACTTCATCATCTGAGATCAAGTCCAGCTGTTCACCCTGCTCCACAGTGTTCACCACTAAACCACATGGCCAAGTGCCACTTCCATGTGCCCTTGGAACACCTCTGGGGATGAAGATTCTACCACCTCCCATTCCAATGTCTGACCGCCTTTTAGTGAACAAATTTTTCATGCTATCAATCTAAACCTCCCTGGCACAGCTTGGTACAGTGTTTTCTCAGGTCCCTCTGAGCCTCCTTTTCTCCAGGCTGAGCCCCCCCAGCTCCCTCAGCTGCTCCTCATCAGATCAATGCCCCAGACCCTTCACCAGCTTCCTTGCCCTTCTCTGGATGTGTTCCAACACCTCAGTAATAATCTTCATGCGTTTTTGTTTTTCAAACTGTAATTAAAAGAAAAAGTTTATTATGATGTCTAGATTGAAACTATATGATATGTAACATCTTTATTAAGTGATGTACTAGAGTGTAAACTTCCTTTCCAGAGCAAACATGTAAAAGTATCCATCTTCTCATCTAGGAAGTTGCAGAAGTGCCCTTTGCTCCTTATGCTCAGACTTGTTCCACTAACTTAGGCTTCTCTGTCTGCAGGTTATTAAAAGTCAGCAAAGCAAATGACTTGCAGTAATCCTTGCTGTTACAAGTTGGTTCTGGTTCTTTTGGTGTCTGATGTGAATCAGATGGGCAGAAATTATGGACATTGCAATGCTTTGACTGATACCACTAAAAGTCCCTCAGATATTCTAAATTAATAGGGCTTTTTTGAAGGGTCTTTTGTCCCCTGGTTTTATTCCAGCCTGTGTAGAGTCTTTAATTGGGTTTCTGCCTAAGAGTGAGGAACAGCTGATGGCATTCTATGACATTAACAGAGTAGAAGGAAGAGGAATTTCAGGAGAACACAGTGGATTTAATTGCTCCAGTAGTTTTCATAAAATGCACTGAAAACATACACTTCTACAGATAAAATACTTTCATACAGCCAACTATAGTAAAAATAAATAGCCTTGCTGTACAAGAAAGTAAACCTTTATTTTGCATGCCTATAAATAATTGCTATTGAGAAGCAGATACCAAGATATGTTTTGATCTGAATCTGTTACTGGGAAGCGTAAGCAAGTTTGCAGGTGGTAAGTTCTGTCAAAGATTGTCGTCACATTTTCCTGGAGTATGTAAAACTTCAGTGATAAGCAGTTGAGATATTAAATATGGGGAGGAGAAGTGGGTGAACCCTGTATTGGACTGCAAAGCTGAGCTTAAATCTGTATAAGGGCTCTATGACTTGAGCAACAGGAATGTTAACTACATCATATAATATCTTTCAGTGGGGTTTTATGAAAGCCATTAGTTAAGTTTTTCAGTTAATTTCAAAATTTTGTCATCACATATCTTCCTAGATACTAGTTTTGTCTTGACATGTTTATATTATTCCTTTGCTTACAAGGTTTGCTATCGTGCAATAAAGAAACAGACCTGATTATGTGCAAAGAGTGAATCTTAATGAAACTCAGAATTCCAAAATTAAAACAAAGAAAACAGTAGGAAAATTTGGGAATTAATGTGTAATGCTTCTTCAACTTGCAGTTGGCAACCAGAGCGCCAAGTACCGTTCAATGAAGTCAGATTACCACCACCCCCTGATATCAAGAAAGAAATCGGTGAAGGAGATGAGGTGGAGGTGAGTGAATGCTCATGACCTGTCCTGGTCTGTAGCTGATTGTCCGTTCCTGCCAGTAGTGAGGGTTGTAAGGGCATTACCAAGGCGGAGGTTTAAAATGGAGCATGTCTCTGCACATGGGTTTATTAGAATTTCAGTGAAGCTGTGACATTTCAATTTTCCCACAAAACTGCCAGTGGAAATTTTTCAAAATCTACAACTTAAAATAGCTGAGATTTTAATTCGGACACAAAATCTAGGCAGTTTTCTCTTTTGACCTGGAATGTAAAGTGTTGGAAATCTTTGAAGATGTAATAAAGCTCCTCCGATAACGAGTTTTAACCCAGATGAAATGTCTGGTACAGTCTGGTAGGAAATTGTCTGAATTACAGTGTTCTGCAGAGAGAGAATGTTAATAGGAGTGATGCATTAAATCTAGAAATCAAAATGTGCGTGTTCTGTTTTCTGCTCATTTTAGTATCATGAGTGATTCATTTTAACTTCTGGGCTTTTTTCTGTAGTTGTCCTTAAAATCAAAGTAATGAGTTCCCTTTTCTGAGGACACCTTCAGAGTTTTGGGCAACTGATCTAAGAAAAAATGTAATGTAGATGCTGGGTTTTTCTGTTCCATTGCCTTTGTTAGAGGTTATGTTTAAAGGGTTAATTTCTATCTCCTTGCTATTGTAAAACTCATTTTATCTGCATGGAAGTGACTTTGGCCTGTTGGAAGTGTATGAGGAGCAAATGAAACTTCAAGATGAGAAAACTGGGTTTCAGAAGTCCTCTGTTCAGTATCTGATCATGCATTAACTTGGTAGTGTTTTGTAATATGGAACATGTAGTCATGTGATGACTTGGTTCATTTCAGTAAACCAAGGACAAAACAGAAATCTGAATTGTGGAGTTAGTTCTATGTGTGGACTTCCCGTATGAAAACAGTGTTTGAATTTACTGAGGAATTGCCCCCAAAGAAGCATTTAGTCAAATTTCCTTCAGAAATTTTTATTGAATTGTCAGTAATTAAAACGAAGGAAATCTGTTCACAATTCTTGTAGTGCAAGAAGGATGGGAGTAGAATACTGTTCCATTTTAATGAAAGTTAGAAAAGTTGTGTAGCTCCTTCTTCTTTATACATGCAGGTAAGTGAATTATGTTTGTATGTCCTTTCAGTGGTTCTTACTACTTTCGTTTTCAGGTTTATTCTCGGGCAAATGACCAAGAGCCTTGTGGCTGGTGGCTGGCAAAAGTTCGAATGATGAAAGGAGAGGTAAATTATTTTAAAACCTACTGATGTCATGCTTCCATGTTAAGTACAGTAAATAGAAGCTCTTTGTCATGAAAAAACTCAGAATAAAGTTCTACAAAAACATGACAAAAGAGAACTATAAGTTGAGACCACTTTGGGATGATCTTTGCCACATTGCACAGTGGAAGGTCATACCCTTAGAGCTGGGCAAGTGACTTCCATTATCTGCAGTTTAATTGCTTGAAGGACTGAAGGTATGCACAAGGGCAGGACTTCTCACAAACCTGCTTTGTGGATTGAACTTGGTTCTGAAAATGCAGTAGAGCACCTGTGGTTAAAACCTGTTTATAGTCCGTAAATTAAGCCTGCTGTAGCTATTGCTTTTGGGTTGGTTTTTGTGTGTGTGTTTTTACTGAGTGTAGTGGAAGGACACCGCTTGTTTTGCTTTTACATAAGTCAGGTTTTTATTTTACCATAAATAAATGGTTGTTTGCAGCTGCCAAGTAACTTGCAGATTCAGACACTTGAGTATATGGAGCTGTGGCAGTGTTTGACCTGGTCTCATTAAAGCTTTATTTTGTGAAATGAGAGCAAGAGAATTGAACTTCATAGTGGGAAGAGTCCTGTGTTTTGATGCCTCTGCTGTATCAGATTCCTAAAACCAAAGGAAACAGTACTGAGAAAAAATAATTATCCGATTTCTAATACTGTTCAAAAACTGTCAACAAACACCAACTTATGTTGAGTTCTGTAAGGGTAGGGTAGTAGTAAACACCTACCGAAGGAAGATTCTGTGTGGTGACCCTTGTGAATGAACAGCTCATTAAGAAAAGAAGATAAAAGGAGACAAACTGATTTAAGTGAGAGTTTGTCATTTGTAGCTAATAGGCTTTTCTTAAATCTCACAGAAGTTTGAAATTTTGCTATCAGGTAGCTTGCTGTGCTGCTTATTTTCAGAAAAAGTCCTAGAAGTTAAATTTTTAATTCTAGTTTTAATTTCAGTTTTACCGGTTCATAATTTTTTTACAGGAAAAAAGAAAGTTTTTTTCACCCTCAATGGACAATGTAGGATTGTCGAATCAGTTCTTTTTAGGGATTTGTCCCTGCAGAGAACCTCACAGTTTCATGTTGGCTTCTTTATAGAGTCTTTAACGCGGTTCTATATTTAGATTTTTTCCTTAGAGTTAATATTAAATTCACAAACAACCCATGTGTCCAATGATTTGTTGCTTTGGGATTGTTCTGATATCCAGAATAATCTTTAACTACAGAAGTTTTGAGAGCATATAGTAGTAAATCTCTTACATTTAGTTGTAGTTTAGTGTTTATTGTTCCTTATTGTTAGTTGGAGCAATAATGATACATTGATACATTTGAAAACAGCTTTATATAATTACGATGATACTTAAAATAAAATTAAAATTTGAAATTAGAAAAAAAGGTGTGTCATGACCAGAGTGATTTACTTTTTCTAGATACTTAAGCAAATTGTGTTGGGACGAACAGATCTCAATTTTGAGGGAGGAAGAGGTGAATGTGCTGCTGTACTCCTAAACTGTACACAGGTGGAAGGGAGGGGAGGAGAAGGCTGCATCCCTAACACAGAGACAGGCTTCAGCAATACTGTGCACACGTGCTTCTTTAAACTTGCATGTGTTGGGTGGAAGCGTAGGAGTAGATTATTGGTAACTTAAATCTTCTTAGTTCTCTTGCCTTCCTAAGTTTGGCAGTGTGTGTCAAAAAGATTGAGTTTTTAATATTTATTTTGATCTGACATGGTTCCCAGAATAGTTTGCCCATTGAGTCAGTGGATTTGCCTTGTTTGTTTGTTTGTTTTAATGTGGTGCAGAGTAGATATTTCTGTGAAGAATTATTCTCTGTTCGATATTTTTTAGAATTAGAGCTCCAGTCAACATTTTGGGTTTTGGAACTTGAACTGAACTATTGAAAGAGAGATGGGCATGAGAAAAACCAATCCAAGATGCTGTTGTGGGGGACTCAGACTATGCTGATAACGGTCCTCTGACTTCAGTGAGGGAGCACAGGGGCGCTGAAATATGTCCAGGCTCATTTGTGTAGAAATGTATCATTATATTAACTTAGTTTTAGGGATCTGTTTATATATTCATATTTTGTGCTTCCTTGCTGATGCTGGTAATGTTACTGTGTCTTTGTTGTCCCTTACTGGAGTTACTGTTTTTAAAAAAACTCTTTCCCAGTTTTACGTCATTGAATATGCTGCTTGTGATGCCACTTACAATGAAATTGTCACTTATGAACGACTCCGGCCTGTGAATCAGAACAAAACTGTCAAAAAGAACACATTCTTCAAGTGCACAGTGGATGTGCCTGAAGACCTAAGAGATGCGTGAGTAGTTCTGCACACTTCAAGAAGGCTTTTACTTTTTGGAAGGGGGAGAAAATCTTAGCTTCTGTTTTAGGCTGATTTACAGGTCCATGAAGAACCTTAAGGGTGGTTATGGGTGCAGTAGCTCATTTATAAACTGCTGACTGGAATTGCTGAGCTTTCAGAGTGGAGACAGTTCTCAGGTGGGAACTTTGTGCCTGTACAAGTGATTCACTTCACAGTGGGCCTGTTACTGAGACTTTGCAGATAACCATGGTGCCATAGAACCCACAGAGAAACAAGCTCTGGAACCATGTTATAGAGAATGGGAACTTTCCTGTTTCTGAGCAGTCCTTGCCATAAGCTACTGAATGTTCTTGTGTCTGATCGTGTTATTATGTGTTCAGTTTTGATGCAGCTTGTTGAAATAACAATCATTTTGTCTCCTTAGGTGTGCTAATGAAAATGCACATAAAGATTTCAAGAAAGCTGTGGGAGCATGTCGAATTTTTTATCATGCTGAAACTGCTCAACTAATAATACTGGTAAGTAATTGCTTCTATGTAAATGTTGCATGAATTCCCTGTATGTTTTTTATAGGAAATACGTAGCCAGCTGTGTGTGTGTATGGAAAATTGTTTAACTTGTCAAGCTATGTAAATTGTGAGAGATTTAATATATGTAGATGTGTTTAATTTTTGGGGGTAGTCTCCAATGCGCACAACCTAAATTTAGGAGCAGCTTTGAGTCTCACTGTTTGTATGAGTTTTGTTGTTCTCAGCTGAATCCATTTCACTGATTTTAGCAGGTGGCTCAGAGGTAAAACATCTCACTCCACTCTGGAGCAATAGCTTTCCCCTGGTGCTGTATTACAGAGTGCAGTTTGACCCACAGCCGGGTTTCCACGTGGAGAGCTGCACCAGTTCCTTGTAGCCATTAAGGAATTGTTCACTTAGATGCTTCTGTGGTGGTTTTTACTACATAGGCTTGTCCCAGCTTTAGTTTTTCTTCGTAATTCCATTTACTCAGTATTATCCAGTTGAATCTAACTCTGCAGGGTGGTGTTGTCATTGATCATTTCCTTAGCTCTCTTATTCACACACACACAGTGAAAAGTATGCATATGGTAGAAAGATTTGTTTGGGCAACATCAAGGGGAAAGGGTTACTGTGTAATTCAGCAGCAAAGTCTTTCATGTAAAACATGCTGTGAGTGAGAGCAAACAGTGGTGGTGGTGCTTTGTTTTGAGGAAGAACAAGGTTCACGTAACTTCTGGAAATTGAGATCATGTTTATGACATAGTTTCAGTAGGTTCCTGATTTATCCTTTAAATGTGTATTTGCTTACAAAGCCAAAATTTCTCTCCTGTAGTCTGCCAGTGAAGCAACAGTGAAGAGAGTGAACATCCTCAGTGACATGCACCTGCGCAGCATTCGCACCAAACTCATGCTGATGTCGAGAAACGAGGAAGCTACAAAACACTTGGAGGTAAAGCCACAGCTTGTGGCTCTTGTTGCTTGAAACAGAGCGCAGAGCCGTGCATTACAGTGAGTGCACGTGGATGAGTGTGCCTTTGTTTTCCCTTCAGTGCACAAAGCAGCTTGCTGCAGCATTTCATGAGGAGTTTGTAGTCAGAGAAGATTTAATGGGACTTGCTATAGGAACTCATGGCAGTAACATACAACAAGCCAGAAAGGTTCCAGGAGTTACAACCATTGAACTTGAGGAGGATACCGGTACTTTCAGAATCTATGGAGAGGTAAGGAGGGAACTTTGTATGAATCCTTGAAGCTTTTCACTCTGTATCTGCTTTTAGAGTGGTGAGAGCTGTACACAGAATTATGAACAGAAAACACCTGAGTTTTTGTGTGAGTGTCTGTATGTGTTGGCACTGTGGCAGCTTCTACTGCATATATTTGAAATAAAAGCCTTTGTTGTAGTGGCGGCCTCCATAAGGTGTGTTCTGTCTTAATCACTCCATTTTGCTGATGACCAAATGCTGTAACTGCTCTGTATATCCCAGCTCAACCTGAGAGAAGTATCATTTCCTGCTATTTTACTTGATCATGGATTTGTTTGGGTTTCTTCTCTCCCTCAGAACCTTATTGGTTCTCCTTCTTCCCCCTCTCTTTCATGTGTGTTTTGCTGCGTGGTGTCCGCTCCTCTGACCTAGCCAGGTGTGTTAAAGCATGTATCTACTGCTTCTAACCCTTATATTTTGGCAATTTAACGCTGGCTTTCTCAAAATAATGATTTGCTCCAAGTTTATTCCATTTGTGGGACTCTTCTGAATCTCACAACTGCCTTGAAATGTAGCTGGTCCTTGGGCCAAAACAAGCATCCATTCAGGAAGCAGAAGTCTAGTGACAAAAATGCCACTGTCACCAGGACCCTGTCAGAACATATTTTGAGGGTTTTTATCCCCTGTTACTAACTCTGCAGGTGCCACTGACTGAGTCTCTGATGTTAACACTTCTGGAAATCTGTGCTTGTCTCCTGTTTCAGGATTCTGAGGTCTTGAATTCTGCTCCGTCTATGTCAGGAGTTAGAACCTGGTTGTGGTCAAAGGTTCAGATGAAGTTGGTCCTGTGGAGAGGAGGTCAAACTTCTGTACTTCCCAGTATCTCTGAAATTCTGTGTCCTTTTTTTGGAAACCTTAAATGCTTCCAAGGTGGCAACAGATCCTTCTTTGATCTCCTACTGATAGTAAATTGCGTCTCGGTTCCTGAAGAAGAATTGGACAAGTTCAAATGCAGTGGAATGTCCAGTGTATTCCAGTTTTGATCCCTTTCATATGAATGATGCGATGCTAGAACTTGTGGAAGGATTATGACTGTCACCAGCCTCTTACAGAGGTGCACAGCAATGATTATAAATACCAGATGCCCCCTAAATAAAAATACCTTTAGACACATCCAACCTTGTCCTTCGTAGGAGTGATAAGTGCTTCTAAAAATGCCAGGCAGCTTAACTATTCTACATGATAAGGGTTTCAGCATCTGGCTACACTTGCCCATTCTTTTTGCCTCTTTTCAGCTGCAGTGGGCAGCCAGCCAGGCCCTAATGGCTGAATGCACAGGCAGACAATTTCAGGCTGAGATGTGTGGGAGTAGTGAACCAGTGTTGTTGACATAGCAGTCGCGGTCTGAGGGTTTCCCATAGCTGATGTTTTGCATACAAATAAAAGTTCACTGTTGCTCAGGGTCAGACTCTTTGAGGGAAAAAACATGAAGATAAATTTTAAAGAACATTAGAAAGCTCTGTGGATAGAAGGAGTCTGAACTGTATGGCATGCTGTTTATGCATTTATCCCTGTCTGGTCAAGGCCATTTTGGTTTCAGGACCTGTTCTTGGTTGCCTGAATTTCTGATTGTGATGCCTGTACAGACCACCGGCCTGTGAATTTCAGAGCCTGGACAGTGAAGCGTAGACTACTTAGGGAAACTTGTGCTTCCCAGGGAGGGAGAGCTGTGTCAGAGATAGAAAAGTTCCTCTTAGACCTTCATAACTGTCAAAATGGAATTGCAGTCAATTCTTGTGCAGTTCTTAACACTGGTAGGTGTAATGCTGAGTTTAGAAAAATACCCTGCATTTAATTTTTCTATTAAACTCTTTGGTAGCATGGATGTGTCTTGATTATTTGGGCCACTGTGTGAAGTAACGAGAGCATCAGTGGATGTGTAGGCTGTAATTCAGAGTTAACAAAGGTGGTTGCTGGTGACTGGAATCCTTTGAGGTCTTTAATCTGTGTTCCACTACAAGGAACTGAGAATACCTTGTCTGAGTCAGCTTTATGTGCTCACTCATGTTGGGGTGTGAGTGAGTTACACAGGCTGTACTCCTGTAAAAATCCTGAGTGCTCGTGACCAGTGTAGAGAGGCTTAAGGGTGCACTGGAGAGCTGCAGCTCTGGCAGTTGTGTATTTTCTTGTCCTGACTGTGTTTCTTTAAATGCATTCATGGTTCCTTCACCTTTATTTGGGAAAGAATTGATGAATATACCTGAGGCAGGAACTCTTTGCTTAGTTGTGTTTATTTGTAGAATTCATTGAGGGTGAAGAATTGCTTGTATATGTCACGTTTGTATAATTTGAGCAGGTGCTCTGCCAATGCAGCGTAACTTCTGCTCCTCAAAGTGCCTTCCTGTTCATCTGTTTCTTGTGCTTGATCACTACTTTAATTATCTTGAAATCCAGTTTGTCCATGTTTCTTTCACTATCATTTTGACCTCTGCCAGAAGTAGAGGTTTATACATTTTCTTCTTCTAGAATTTGCCTGATTTGATTAAAAGGTGCAGGAGCTGGTGGTACTCTCATTTCACATCTTGCCTAAAAATGGCAGATGAAAGGGCTGAGGCATTACTGTAAAATGGAAGTTGTGCTCTTAAGCCATTGTTACTGACTAGATGCTGATATTCTTTCTTTAATTCTACACTTCTGTTGCTAATTTGAAGCCTTGTTTTTTGTTTCAGCATCTCAGTTAACTCAGTTGATTCCTATCATTTAATAATAAAGCTGCAAGAGAGCATTTACAGGAGTTCTCCCCAGTAACCAGAGCCACTGTCCTATCTTGGAAAGCATTGTAGATGAGCTGTGGCCAGAAACCAGCATTCTGGAAAGAGAGTGCCCTGGTTGTAATATCACTTGCAGTGTTTGCTCAAAGCCCCATCCAGCCTGGCCTCTGAACACTTCCAGGAATGGGGCATCCATTTTGATATCTCAAAACATCTTGAAATAACATGAAAAAAAAAAGCTTTATTCATTACTGATGCTTTGCTTTTCTACTGAATTTTGTCTCTGGGCATGTCGCTCAATTATTCCTTTATGATTTCGTTCAAAACTAGATGAATCTTTTCTCTATTATTCTCTTTTTGAAAATAAGTTTGTTTGGAAGACTTGCAGCTGTTGCTACAAGGTTTTGTTTTTAATATGCTATATTCACAAATAAATTCCATTTTTTAAATTTATTTCCAGACTGCTGAGGCAGTAAAAAAGGCCAGAAGTTACTTGGAATTTGTGGAGGATTTTATTCAAGTTCCCAGAAATCTTGTTGGTATGTAATACTGCTAAAACTTGAAAAGTTGGGAAAAAGGGAGCCTAATGATAACTTTGCAAAGAGGATTTAGGTGCTAGTACAATACTTGATTTCTCCATTTAAGTAGAAAGTGATTAATCTTTTACAATTATGTATCAGAGTTATTTTGAAATTGGGTATATTGTTGCTGCATAATATTTTGGCAAGATTTTAACAATTAAACTGACTTGATTTACAGACTTGTACCGCCTAATTTAATGGTAATATTAGAAGTTCAGATTCTACTGAAAAAATATGCTTTATTAAATTGACTGCTTAAAAGTGCTGAAACTGGGTTCCAAAGTTTAATCTGGGAATACTCCAGATGAGTTGTAAGAATGACACGAGGCAGTTCTCCTGTTACTGCTCCCTCCTGGGTTGAGGTTTCTTGGAGGTGGTGGTTGGATGCTGGTGAGCTCCTGTATAAATCAGCAGTGCTCATAAGTCTCAGCCTCAGTCTCAAAATAGACATTTTTCCATGTTGCAGCTTTATGAAGGTGTAGCATAGCCTGCAAGGTTCTGTACTGAAAACTACCTAAAGGTGTGAGATTGTGTTCCACTTGAAGACACAAACGTCTTCACAGGAGACTTTTTTTCTCTTCCCTCATTGTCCTTCCTTTATCCTCCTTTTTACCTAAGTCTGGCAGCTCCCTGCTCCCCATGCCCAGCCTGTGGGCAGTGTGGGCATGGAGGCAGTGTTAAAGCTACAGGTGTTGTACCTGATTGAACAGCTTGGATTATCCAGAGGGGAAATTAAAACCCACGCTTTAACGTGCTGTGGTTTGGGGCTTGGAGCCTGCGTATTATAAATAACATAATTTAAATAATTCATGTGCAAACTCCTAAAACTTAGACTTTCAAGGTTTTAGAACTTGACTAGATTAAGGTGTAATGGGGTTTCATTTGTTCATTTGGGTGTTTTTTTTAATAAGACTTGTGCAAATTGTGTATCTGATAGAACTTGATGGTTTTCTCATCTGCATAGTGTTAAACTTCATTTAAACATTCAACAAATTAATCACTAGTTTGTATATGAACAAATTTTTTTCTGCAGTCTTGTTCAGTAAATCTGATTAATCCAGGGAATTTTGCTAAACCTGATGCTCTACGAGTTTTGGGGAGCTTTTGGAGAGCATTCCTAATGTGAATATATCCCACACAAGAATCAGGGAAGGAGTCACAGGAGTGACTGAAATTACTGAAATTTCAGTTAACTGAAAATGCTGCTGTTAAACAATTACAATGGCAGTTTGTGATGAAGGCAAATGTCCTGCCCACATCACCTGGGGGCACCCAGGTAAGCAGACAGATATTTAGCTCCACTTACTGAAGACATGGAGCTCAAAAGAAGTGTAGTGCTCATCAGTGACTCCAATACAGAAAGATAAAAACCCAAACCTGCTGAGGTGTTTGAGCTGTTGAAGAAGGGAAACAAACTTTTAATATTTTTTGCACGTTACTTTGTATCGTGTTGATATTGTTCCTTATGGAGTACTCTGTTACACAGTTCTGGCTTTTACCCTTTTTTTAAGTTGTTCTGTCTTCCTTTGCTCCTAATTTTAACATAAATGTTTTTAAATGCCATATATCTAGCTGGGATGAAGAAATGTTTGCACATAACTTCAGCCTAAGAGCTAAAGTCTCTTAGTAAGGGAGCCAAGGCGTCGCTTTTTTTTGAGATTTAAACATACCAGTTTTGAAGAACCTTTTGGTTTGGATCCCATGCATGATCTCAAAATAGGTATTTTAAAGGTAATACGGAAAGCATTGGTCTTACACAAGTCTGTTGTAAATGCAAACTTTTTTAAGAGGCTTCAACAAATGTGTAAGCCTATTAAAATGTCAGGAAAGATTCAGTGTGGAGTCAAGGGGTCAAAATTTGATACATAAATTTAAAATAGAATTTGCAGAACTCTTGTGCCGTTTTACTCTTGGTTTGGTTCTATTAGAAACTTGTGTGCAGTGGTGATCTTTGTCACTGTGTCATTCTGCATATAGAAAGACTTTAATTTTGGACATTTTCATCTTTTTTATCTGACATAGCATGGGGTATTGTTTGGGGGTTTTATATATAAAATATCAATAAACATGTTAAAATACTTTGCACATGGGTGCAAAATTAACCATTCTTGCCCTCTGAAGGAAAAGTTATTGGAAAAAATGGAAAAGTAATTCAGGAGATTGTAGACAAGTCTGGAGTCGTCAGGGTGAGAATTGAAGGAGACAATGAAAATAAGCTGCCCCGTGAAGACGTAAGTACTTTATTCTTTCTTACTGTGGCTGAGTTTTTATTTTCAAACCCAGTTTTATTTCAAAACCTGTGGATATAGAGAGCATTAGTTCTAAACTGGCATCTTGCAGTAGATTTTATATAAAGTAATTCAAGGAAGGTTTTTGCTGCTGAAGTAAGAGGGGTTTTTTTATTCTTTCTCCTGTGTGTACTTTTGACTACATAACTAATTTGGGATTTGTAGTGTTAAAAGTTTCCACATATTCTAAACAGATAACAACAAAAGGTATAAGCTTGTAAAGGTGCTTGGTCTTGTACGGTTGGTTTTATGAACCACCTTCTTGATAAACTGTGGATGCTTCTACACACCTGCTGTGCTAAACACACCCAGCATGTCTGGCATGGGGGAATATGAACATGGGATGCCAGGTTAGCTCTGCTCCAGAACAGGTTGTTGGGAAAGCTGGGCAGTCCAAAGCCCCTCCTGTCACCTTAGCCTGAACTATTTCTAGTGTGTCTTTGCAGCCCAAACCTCAGTTACTGCCTTTGTTTAGCTCACTTTGATAATTTAAAACAGATTTCTTTATAAAACTTAAACAGAAAGCATTATTTTGATGAGAATGTTCTCCCTGATAAAAAGCTTTGGTGCTTTGTTCCTGCAGGGAATGGTACCATTTGTATTTGTTGGTACTAAAGAGAGCATTGGGAATGTCCAAGTTCTGTTGGAATATCACATCGCATATCTAAAGGTGAGTGTGTTTCAGGAGGGAGAATCTCTAGAGGAAGTTTGGGTTGAAGTAACAGAATTTTTGATCAACAATTTTGGTGGGATTTGCAGTTGTTAAACTGTTCCTCTGTATATCAGGATTTAAAGCCTGGTGTCTTGAGCCCACCCCTTGCCCATGGATATCGTGGGCCTGTAATACCTTGTCATGGTTACTTAGTGCTGTTGGGGTGGAAAGAATCAGACTGTAAACAGGGCTTTAAGGAGCATTTGGGAACTAACACACAATTTTTTGTCTGTGTTCATGATCTGCTGTTCTCAGGTTAATACTTTGTTGGGGTAGGATGGAATTTCTAATAGAACACACTAATACAGTGTGGTATTAGAACAATTACCTGTTTAGATTTGGTTGCTTTGTGATGTTAAAAGAGATAATGAATTTGAATTGTGTTCCCTTGTCAGTTAGTTTGGTTTTTTTTCCTAAATCTTACTGGAAAAGTTTTGCTGAATTGTAATTAAGAAAGGTAGTAGTAGTCTTAAAGCCAAGTTTTCTGCATAGTGGTGAAAGAGAAAGTTTTTAGATCTCTTCTGAAACTCAGAGATAGCTCATCTTGAATTTCATTACTTGTAGTCACCTTCTAGGTGGTGTTAACTCTCCTACAGGAATGATGATTTTCTGTATGACTGAGTGGGGGATGGTGTTTGGTGAGGGACGTTTGTCAGCAACCTTTTCAATGGTTTTTGTTTCATTTTATGTAGGAGGTGGAACAGCTAAGACTGGAAAGGCTCCAAATCGATGAGCAGCTGCGCCAGATTGGGATGGGCTTCAGGCCTTCCTCTGCTCGAGTTCCTGAGAAGGAGAAGGGCTACACCACTGACGAGAGCACCCTCTCCTCAGTGCAGGGCTCCAGGTCCTACAGCGGGCGGGGCAGAGGCCGCAGGGGCCCCAATTACACCTCTGGTTACGGTGAGTGCCCTTGAGCCAGGCCTCAGGGTCCCTTTGAACCCAAAACTGTCTCTGGATTTCTTTGTGTTCAGCCGACTTGAGTGAAGATAGGGGTGGAAATTCAGAGTCGCCATTTCATTTTGTACATAGCTCAAAACACCTCGTTAGATTTGCAGCCTTGAAGTTAAGGTTAAAACTGAAAAAAATTAACAAACAGAATTCTGGGAACATCTTGTCCTTCTGTGTTAGTAAGTATAAGAGAGATGCTTTTCAGGAGACAAATCAAAAATATCTGAAACCAGCATTATCTGTTTTGATTGAGGAGAAAAATTGCTTGTCTGTGGTCATGGCCATCTTAGCAGTGTATTTCTTAAAAGTGAACCAAAATGATTTAAAATGGAGACAGCACAAAACTCTGTGGGTTGTTTAATTCTGTCAGGAACTAACTGGACTTGTTTTGAGGTGTAGTGAGGTATTCTGATGCAGTTCTCAATTAAAAAGCACTGTTCACTTCCTGACAGGTGTGCACATCCCGAGCTCATCCAAACAGAGATGCTGCATTTCAGTTTCACAAAGGACAATGTTATTTATTCAGTGCAGTAAATCACTCCGGATATCTACATGCAGCTCATTTCTGTTAAAAAATCAGACACCTCTTGGGTTTCATGCCATGTGTTAATAATGTTGATTCTCATGACGATGTTTGTAACTTCATTTTTTATTATTTCCCGGTGAACTGACTGAACTGTAAGGAAACTTCTTCACTTTGCTTATATATGCACACTCTGATTTGGCAAATTAAAGTATTTTTTTTTCCTCCCAAAATGGCAAGAATCACACTGAAGCCAAATGGGTCTAAAACTTTATATTCCAGACTAGTTTGGTAGGGGGTGTTCCTGGATACCTAAAATAGTAATAGGTGTTGGGTTTTCAGGTAGTAAAAAGCTGTGTGGGTCTGGGTACTCGAGATGGCCGGGTATTAGGGATGCTGTTTCATATAAACAGTGAAATTGTTCAGCAGCATTACAGCATCCAGATGGGGTTGCTTAGCAACAGCCATTGGCTATAAGGTGGCAAAGTTGTCCTTGGGAATTTCAGAGAAGTTGCCTAGAAACTGCACCAAATGCCTGCAGTGTGTAGACAAAGAGAGGAAACACTGCTTAATCCTTGGTTTATCTGTGTACAGAAATTACACATTTGGTTGTCCTTCAGCCCTTATTTCACATGTTAGTACAAACAAACTCAGATTGAGAATCTTACTTAAGTAACTTCTGCTCTATATTTTATGTGTGTATATATTTTTATATATGGGTATATATAAATATTAAAATATATAAAAATATTAATACACAAGTGTATAATCATAGATACATGTATATTTATGCTTTTTTTTCTTAATAATATGTATCTAACCAGCCATGCTGGCTGGAAAACGTCTGTGAGGATATGAAACTAGAATTTAATCCCCAAATTCATATTAATTTCCAATTTTCTTTTCCTTCTCATACAAGGTACAAACTCTGAGCTCTCTAATCCCTCTGAAACAGAATCTGAGAGAAAAGATGAACTTAGTGACTGGTCCTTGGCAGGAGAAGATGACAGGGAGAGCAGGCACCAACGTGACAACAGACGCCGTCCTGGGGGACGAGGACGGAGCGTGTCCGGAGGTCGTGGGCGTGGGGGACCCCGTGGTGGAAAGTCATCCATTAGCTCTGGTACTGAGTTCCAAATGGGTTTGGAATTGAGATTTTCTTCCGGGCAATTTTCTTTATAACCTCTTACTCTTTTAAAATACTCCATTCTTACATTATTATCTTAATGCCTTGGGATTTCAGTGCAGTTGTGTGATAGTTGTGTCATACAGCATTTTTAGATTTCTGTTTATTTTTTATTCATGGTAGTCTTAATTTCCTTCCCCTACTGCTCACACATAATAATGTTATTAGCAAAGTTGATAAATCTTTGGCTTGTTGCCTATGGCTGCCTTAAGTTAATGTTTAGATACAGAATGAAAGAAGAAATTGATTGGAAGTTAGGTTCTGTCATAATCTGTGCTAATATGACACTGTAAGTGTTAGAAGTACCACACAACACAGAGTGAAAGGTGTGTTTTATATACTGAGCAGTTTTGAGTGAAAGCTCTCTAAATGTCACCTTGGAAATGTTTATGGTGAAATGGTGCAAGTGCAGATAGGGCTGTTGTGGTGCCCCAGAATGGTTACTGTTGGGTTACAGGCAGAGGATCCAGTTGAGATCAAATACTGCAGGTCTGTGTATTACATCTTGGCTTAGGGTTGTTTTGTGGTTTGAAACTAGGACACAGCTGTAAGTCAGCCTGGAAATGGTTGCACATCACTGCAGTATCTTAGATGGACACTTTCTGTTTGTTCAGTGCTCAAAGACCCGGACAGCAACCCTTACAGCTTGCTGGATAACACGGAGTCAGACCAGACCGTGGACACCGACGCCAGCGAGTCCCACCACAGCAGCAACCGCCGCCGGAGGTCACGCCGGCGAAGGACTGACGAAGATGCTGTTCTTATGGATGGAATGACAGAGTCTGATACAGCTTCTGTTAATGAGAATGGTTTAGGTATGTAAATGGTTGGATGGTAGTTCCAGAGCAAACTAAGAAAAAAAATGTGTTGTCCCTGTAAGTGTAGTGAAGCCCTTGTTTGTTTTTGTAAGTGACAAGTTGTTGTTCTGTTCAAGGTTGCTGTCCGATTAAAGAAAGACTCCCTCCATGGCCGTGCCATGGAATCTTCTGTTTACTGAGCTCCACTAGCCTTTTCATGTGCCTTTTCTGTAAAAACTGTCTGATGGAGACACCAAAGGCTTGACATGTTTCCCATTGGTACTGCTGCTTTGATAGAAACAGTACTATCGGATCAATGGTCTGTTTTGTCCTTGGTAGCCTTGGTCTCGGTGTGGGAAAGCTCCTTAAGTAGCTGTTAATTTGTCTCTACCCAGCTTCTACTTAAGAACTTTCCCTCAGTAAATTCTCTCGATACTCACTGGGACGAGAATACAATCTGTTGCTTAATGTAGAAGAAAAATCTGGGTTGTGTTGCTAAAATTTGACATATGGTTACTTAATAAATGAAATCTGAGGTCATTAAGCACGTGCCTAAATGTTTTAATGAACCAAGAACAAAAAGTAAAGTCTAGCTTTTGTGTTACTGTGTATGCTTTCAGTATAAAACCTTCTTTTAGCTTTTCTGTCTTATTTAGTCTCTGTCTTTAACAGAAGCCATTTTAAATGCCCCATGCTGAAACTGCTGAAGAATTTATTTATTTTATGATCAGAAATAGTTCATTATAAACTTTGCAATTGCAGATGATAGTGACAAAAAACCCCAGCGACGCAATCGTAGCCGCAGGCGTCGCTTCAGGGGTCAGGCAGAAGATAGACAGCCAGGTAATTCGAGTGGAGCTGTGGGTAATCTCAGGTCAAAAGCATGAGAGAATGTTGTGTCTGCTGTTTTACATAGAGCTGCATAATACCAAAAGGTTACTCAATAACTAATAAGACTACTAGATAAAGATGAAAGACATTTCTTCTACTAGGAAAACTTCTAAAATCTGTCTAATGAAACTAATTGATGTCTAACTTTTTGCTTGGACATACGAGTTACGCTTCTGATCCGGTTCTCACTGAAGTCAATGGCCCAAGTGCTGTTGAGTTCTGTGGTTCAGGATCACGACAAACATGAAGGTTCATGGTCTGCACTCACTGCATCTGTGCGCTTGCACTGACTGGGACACAACCTTTTCAGCACTGGCTGAGCAGCAGTGTTGGAGGGGCAGGGTGTGGGTCCTGGCAGAGCTCAGTGAGGGAACTTGCATGGGGTTTGCCAGCCCCACACCTGCATCACACTGCTGCTCTCAGTCCTTGGCTGTTGGGAATAGTTTAAGTCATCTGCAAATTGAGGGTGGGAAGGAGGAGGAATTTAAGTGAAATTGCATGTTTCCAATTTTTTGTTGTTGTGGCTTGTTGCATTTCTTTTGTGTGTACTAACACTTGAAATGTTAAAGGTGAACTGGCTAATTATCAATACAATGCCCTGTTTAGAAAATGCTTGTTCATACACAGGGTAGTAACAGAAGGTCTTCTAGATTGACAGGTTCAAAATTTCACCCATATTTGTCTTCCGTGTATCTGTGGTGCTCATACAACATTTGATTAAGAAAAAAGTTGTTCTATTGCACTAACTAAAACTTGGGGGAAGGAAAAAACCAAACACCCCACCCTCCTAAAAAACCTCCAACCCACACGTCTCATCTCAACATTCCCGTTCTGTAGCAGTGATACGGATTTGTAAAGAGGCAGAAAAAATGAAAAGGATTTCAGCTTTTACTTCTAAGGAACTACTTTCAGCCAGCAATGTAAAGAAATGTTAGTCATTTCTAGAAAACCATGGGAATTCTTTTAAATCTTAAGTATTCTAAGAACATAACAAAATTTCCCAAACAAGATTTCTCTGACATCTTCGTTAAAATGCTGTAATAATTTAAAGTCTTCATAAATACCTAGTAAGTGTGAGTGAAATTAAAACAGCAGGAGCTCTTCCCTTCTTCCCTCCCAATGCCAACCACTCTATTTCAGTCATTTAGTTATATCATTTGATTTACATTGCTGTATGTTTATGGGGCCTTATTCATAGAGGAGTATTAAGAATGCACTGTGTGCATGAAACATGCTTCCTATTTACTAATCTTAGAGGAGTTGGGTATAAAACCTCATTTTAAAGAAAAAGTACATGTGCAGAAACTCCCTTGGCCTTCACAGTTCTGGAAGGACCCAATTGTAAGAAGTCCAGTTACTGTAAGAGAAAATTCATCTGTTGTAGTTCCCAGTCTGATTTAGATTTCATGCACAGTCATTCCTAAATCCAGACAAATAGCTCACCTAAATACCTGATACACTAAATAGAAATGACTGTGCAGTTCAATAGGTAATGCTTGCCAATCCTAATGTGCTGTAGCTCATCAGAGATACGAGAGTATATTTAAAGTTGCAGTACTCTATTCTAGAGATAGAAATGAGTCTTGGTGTGATAACAGGAAGGCAGGATCAGACAAAACCAGGCTACAGAGCATGTGCTGGGGTGGTAAGGAGGGGTCAGAGACACCCTGGCTGTCCCCAGTGAGTGCAGCTGCAGCAGCACAGACACAGCTGTGCTGCCCCTGAGCTGTGCTGGCTGCAGCAGCACTGCCTGTGCCCACACACCCCACAAGAGCCACACCTGAGACAGGGACTGGGGGACAATGCTGGTGGCACTCGCAGTACCTCGAGGAGGGCAAGTTCCCTTGCCAGTCACTTCCTGACACGCCAAAGATTCGGTGCCGTGTCATCCTAAGTGATTCCACACTCACCTGCCCCGGTTCCGGGCACCGTTTCACTGCCTTCATTTCTTTAAAACTCCAGTGACACACAGAGTCCATAGTTCAAAGAGCCTGCAGCCAAATCTCTTCAAACCTAGTACAGAGAGCCCTTCTACAGTGAAATCTGAAATTGGACCAGAATTTCTGTTTTTATTAAGAGTCCACCTTCAGATCATTGTTATCACTGATTTTAGTGAAAATTGTTTTTAACAACAGAAACAAAATGATCCTTGCTGTGTGGTTGATAACCTGTAAGTGTGAAGGCCTTTTGTGAGATGTCTCCCAGTTAGAGCATAACTTGTGCAGAAAAGACATGAAGGTTCATGCTGAATTGACTGCTGATGTGAGCATCACTGTGATTTTTTTCCTTGAACAGTAACAGTAGCTGATTATATATCACGAGCTGAATCTCAAAGTAGACAGAGAAACCCTCCAAAGGAGACAGTAGCCAAAACCAAGAAAGAAACGGTAAGATTCTTTCCATGTGCATTTCCTTTTTTCCTCCTCCCTTGCAACAGAACAGTAAAGGAATGAAGGCTTCAGTTAGCTCGCCCTCATTTGACTACAAGTGCATTTGAGTTCAAGAATAGATCATTAAAAGCAAAAAGGCCCAGAGTAAACAGAACTGACAGTGATTTGTAGACTGTTGTTGCAGATTTTAGGGACCAAATTATGTCTGTACACATTCTAAAATACATTTAGCAGTGTTGCATTATGTAGTAAAAGTATTAAAATGCCCATGTTAAGTCTAGAGAACCGACCTGTAAAACACGTTTGGGATAGAGGATGCTATGTGGCATCTTTAGTGACTTGTATGAAGTATTTTATAAAGAATTAGTTTTTCAAAGATTGTATGTTTTTGATCCTTACTCCTTAAAGAATCAGAGTGGCATTATCCTGAAAAATAATCAGAACTGAATAAAGCAGAATTTCTTTACTTCTAAAGTGCCAATGTATTGCCACAAGTTATGTAAGAAAGATCCATCAACAAAATATCATCTTGCTATAGATTTCAGAAGGGGCATACAGCTCAGTTTTTCAGTCAACTCCTTCATGGGCTTAGACAAATATAAATAAGCATTCTGGGGGTCTGCAGTCCTGGGGTTACATTTGCATGATTTCCTGAAGTGGCTGATACAGAAGTATCCCATAAACAACAAGGTAAGTGATCAGATACTTAAAGTGACAGGATCCAGGCACAGACAGACACAGGTGTTCCCTCTTGCAAAGCTGCTGTGTGAGCCAGAGGGAAGTTGAGCTTACACTCTGTATTGTTATGGAATTTTTAATACTCCCCTGTTCTTGTTTTTGCAAGGCAAAAGATGCGATTGACGAAAACAGCCCTTCTGAAAAGACAGTGAATGGTCCTGCCACCACCTCTGGGGATGAGCCTTCTAAACTACAGCACAGCCCTGATGAAAAGAAAGTCACTGTTCAGGAGGATGGAAATAATCAGGAAGAAGCAGTGCTGAATGGTGTTTCATAAACTGAAGTTCCTAGTTTACAGTTCTTTTACATTACATTTAAAATAGTGCTTGTATAAGCTTGCCAAAGATAGAATATGGATCGCCAGTCTTGACACCGCACTTTCAGTTCCTCCATTTTGGAATACAGAAAGGGGAGGGATCCTGGAGAAATCATATGTTAAACATACTTTGACACCTACTGTGTTATAAATATATCATCAGATGTGCCTTGAGATAGTATATGTAACATTTAAATAAACAAAATTGCTGGCTATAGGAAATGTTATTTTGTTTTCAAAATACGGCAAAGATGTGAGGGGGATCCCTAACATAATACTCTTTATGAAAGCATTAGCTGCTTTTGTTACATTTTTAATAATATGCAACCACTTCTTCACCTGAGGAATACTAGAAAGAAATGCAGTCTAAAATATTTTGCACTGAAATGTAATTTCTCCATTAGTTTAGTCTGGAAACTGGTCTGTTTTAATACATGTTTTTTAAATGCTGTATGTAGAGGAAAAATCTGCAGACCACTGGAATACATTTGTTAAATTCTCATAATCTGCAGGGATACTGGGTGACATTGGCAGTGACTGTTCTACATTGAGGCTTTGTTTGGTTTATTTATTAAACTGTACAGTATTTAAAAATCAAACATAGCTTTAGTTAACACTAAGCTGAATTAGTCATGTCCATTAAGACATAACCTGAACTACTGAAAAGATCAATTTCCAGAAAGTTTATTCTGTATAAACTACATATGTTAGTCCTTAGTAGAGTATTTTTATTTTTGTTTTGGTTGTTTGATGTGCAATATGTTTTTTTTGTATGCTGGTAGTAAAAGAAAATAAACTTTGATCTTCCATCTGTTGACTGTTTCTATCAGAAATTTAAATTACTATTGACTTCAAGGTTTTCAAGCTGTTAACTAACAATGGAAACTTACTTGTGAGGCAGCTTGAACCTCTCTCTAACTCTTTTTTGTAAGAGTTTCTAATGTGCTGATCTCCCTTTCATTAAGGTGACAATGTCAAACACCAGTTAATGAGTGTAAAACCAGACTCCTTATCTTGGAGAATTGCATAACCTGACTAACATATATAGGAATTAATGCAGATGTAGTTTTTGGTAAATTAAACATGATACACCCCCCCACACCTTTCCAGGCACATGAGCCAGAGCAAGGAACCACAAAAAAGGTGTGGGAAAACATATGAGTAGCAAGAAGGTGTAAGAAGTCACAGCAAAAGGCAGCACTGAAGTTGTACTCACTTGAATGAAAAAAATGGTCTTGCCTGAGTTTGGCAGAAGGACAAAACCAAGAGTTCTAAACCAGCTGCTCTGCCTGACAGAGCTACAGCAGAGCTGTCCCAAGCAGGACCTGTGTGTGCACTTTGTCCTGAGACTTCAATGCTGGACACTCAGCAGCAATGTTCACTCCAGGAGAAAACACCCAGTTAAACGTTGTAACTGAAGTGTGCACAAACATCTCAGCTGATGGGGCAGGCACAGGACTGGAGGAAATATAAAAAACAGGGGAGGAAAAACCAGCTACATTTAATAAGTCTGTAATGTTTGACTGGGAAATAATTAAGTACAGAAACATTCAGCATGTGGCTTGGCATGTGCTGACTCCAGAACTGTGCATGGTGGTGTTCCAGCTGTCCTTCACTCTGCTTTAAATTGTGTAGCAGAGCAAAATTACTGCCCTTCTGGGGAGACTGTAAATGTTACCTATTTGATCCTGTCCTGCAGGCACAGACCTCTTCCACACTGTTTAATACCTCCTAAATAGCCCAGAACACATCCACAGCACTCCCAAGTCCAGGTTCTTGGAGTGGAAGCTCTCAACCCCATTCTGTTTATGACCAGGTGAGCCTTAACTCCCACAGGTGCTGTGCAGTGTTTCACTGTAGTGGCAGAAACACTGGGGAGATTCTTGGAGTATGACAGAGCTCCCTGGCCCCAGCTGAGATCCTCATAAGCTGCTGGGTGAGAGGCTCCACAGAGCACAAATCCAGCTCAGGTAACACTGAGAGATGTAAAGAGTTCCTGTTTCGTAACCACCGTAAATGCAAACCTCTCTAAGTGAGCTCTGGCTTTGTGCTATACAATAATGTATAAAACTACAGGGCTTCTATTACAAATATGGAATTTATTAAATGCTATTAAAATCTGTCAAAACTAAACGTTACTAAAAAAATCTGGGACGTTCCAGATCCATCAGTAACACTTTACCAACCTTGTTTTTCACAAGGCAAGGACAAGGGAGTACATTGTTTCCTGCACTTTATTTCTCCAGGCAGAGACAACCACACATCTCTCCCAGCTCCTCCTGTCCAATAAATCCTCTTGGTTTTTCCACCCCCTTCCCAAACACGTTCAGTGTGCTAATTTTAGCAGGTGGAAGAGCAGCAGCATGAACTTTAAACAGGGCCAGTTCAACAGAAATTAGGTAACAGCACGTGAGTCTACCTGTGCCTGGTAACACACACTGGCCACACCAAGTTACTGCTCTCAAGCTCTGAAAATATTTCTGAGTGGTAGATTTTGCTGTTTAATAAAAAACAGCTATGAAAAAATCTTTAAGCCTCACTCCCTTGGATATTTCCAAAAAAAAGTGACCAAGCGGGGAGAGAAGAACCTCCCTGGATTTGTATTTCCAGCTTCATTTATATTAAGTCAAAGACTGACATTAGAACTTTTCTTAAGCCATTTATCAAAAATAATCATTTGCAGGGACAAACCCTCTGAAGGAGTGATTTTCTTTCTCATTCATTTTTTAGCTTGATCTTCCAGTAGATCCTTAGCTTCATTGATTTTGGCTGCTACATATGGAGACCCACCTAGAAGAAAGAGATCCTAAAATCAGATTAAAAAAACTCAACATTTATCTTCTGTGTTGATAATAATGCCACAAAAAGAAAAAAAAGCACGGTCTGAGGTTTTGCCAGTTAAAGAACAAACTGGTTATGACTGAAGGCACCTAAGTTCACTCTCAGTCACTGCAGGAGCTCAGTCTCAGTCTCCTGTTGGACTGCTTTTATTTCACTGGAGTGGTTTTTTCCTCCAGTTTTATCCAGTTTTTAATTGGTCACCACTGACTTAGCACAGGCTGTGGTGAATACAGAAGCACTGAACTAACAGGTCTGCAGACAACCCTGCCCAGCACAAAGTGCTGCTGTACCAAGGGACCAGTTCTGTTTTTAAACATGGCACAAAATTACTCAGGGAGACTGAGACAGAATCCACAGTGCAAATGCACCAACACTGAAAAGCCATGAGGTACAATGACTGTGTTGGTAGCATTTATACCATTAATTGCACTATAATTATTTACCTGAAGCTTAATTTAACATGTTTAGGTCATGTACAACACAAAATGCTATTTTCAGGTTCTGCATATATTCAGTACTGTCAATTTTGAAGGTAACTTTCACTCAATATTATCTATGAAAGGAATATCCCCAGGGATTATTTTAGATTTTGGTGCATAGAGTAAGGAATTCAACAGTCACTTTAAAGGAAGCCATTTTCCCTTTTAAGCAAGGATTAAGAAGTTAAATGTCAAACACCAACACATGATTCTGACTCACTGAACAGAATTTAGAATAGGTATAGATCCCCTGAGTTACTAACTAGATTCTGAGCCTTCTGAGCATAACTAGATTCTGAGCCTTCAAACAGGAATATTTCACAGTTCAGTGTCTTCAGCAGCTGTAGAAGGCTCAGAATTTGACATTTATGGTGAACTCCTGAGGCATTCACATGAACTCACTCACAAGTGGTACATAAAACACGCAAGGGCACTCTGGATTTTCATCTAAAATTAAGGTGATTTTAAGTCTCATTTTGACAAATATTCTAATCTGATATTCACAGAAGAGCAGCTAACAAACCAACCTGCTGAATCTGTCTGCTTGCTTTTAAAACATTCACACACAAAAACATGCTCTAGACCCACGAGGGTTAAGGCACCCTAAGATTTGTTTTCCCTCAGTTTTCTGTGCATTTTTTAGTAGCTGAGGTGGTTATGTATCACTCACTTCTTCCCCACACAATTCTATTAAACTGTGTTAAAAACATGGATTAACTGATCAACATGATTTGATTTCCTTACCTTTATCTGGATGATTCAGAAGCATGATCCGTCTATGAGCTTCTCTAATTTTATTTCTGTTGGCTGTAGGGCTTTGAAAGAGAGAGAAAAAATGACTTAAGAGATCCTCACGAAATTCCCCAATCATCAAAAGGTGTCTGAGAACAAGTGAGCACTCTGTCTTACCCATAAATTCTTTAGTTAACATATATGTTTCTCTTTTCCTACTACTGATATGTAGTGTCTAAATCCTGGAGAGGCTTTCTAGGGCTTTTCCAAAACACTGCATGCTGAGACAGACAGGCTACAGCAGACTAATAGGGTGGGGGTCATCCACACGGTTAAAAAGAAACAGAACTATGTTGTAACATTTTTAATGGGAAAACTTCCTAAAGGCTGCAAGACAAAAAAATTTGCTTGATTTATTAAGGTAAAAAACCACAAAAAACAGTTGAAAGTTATTTGATAGATTTGTGTATTTGGCCTTAAGTGCTTTGGCAGGGATTGCCACTAGATCTACAATGTTCCAGAAGTGATAATTTATTCCAGATACAAGAAGCAGGTTTGCAGCACCTTCGCTCTGCATCCACCTGAAACTCCTCAGCACTGACAGGAACTACAAAGTAACAGCAGAACTGTGTTCCCCACACCAAGTGAACCCCAAGGCTCCCTGAAATGGCTTATTTGGACCACACATGGCTTTGGAATGTGCGAGGGAAATGCAGATGTCTGGGAGTCCACACAGAATTAACTTCAACCAAGCTAAAGTGCAGTAAAGAATCCCCAAAAAGCACAGAAAGTCCTGAACAGCCACTTCCTATTTCCTGACTTGGCAGTGACACTCCTAGGGGATGCTGAGCATTGGATGACAACCTTTCCAAACAAGGACACCACTGCCTCCTGTTCACCTTTCATTTCTGATAAATTTCCTTTACCTCACTCCTAGTATTAAAGCTGCTTCTCGTTTAGTCATTTTGGGTTCAAATCCACCTCTGTAATAACCACTGAAGGCCTGAAAGAGAAAATGTATTAGTTTAAAACACACTAATTTCTAAGTATCAGTTAAAATTACTCATTATTGCTTTAGAAGCTGCTGAGCTTTTAGTCTGTAAAAATAAAAGAACTTATTCTTACTTGGAATAGGAAATTCAGTTGGAGTATCATTATTTAAATTACTTAAATTTGCCCAAGTAAGTTCTCTATTAGCCAACTACCACCAGAATTGCTGCAATTAATTGTTGTTACCAACAAAATACAGGAGAAAATACAGCAATGCTATACAGAGACAACAGTCTGTAGTTATTTCACCAAGTTTTAAATAAAAAGGTGCTACTGATAAATAAAAACTTACAGGTTTTGGTAGGTTTTGAAGGGCTTGTTTTACCTGTGGCTCCATTTGCTTCAAAGTTTTTACTGCATAGCGACCTTAAAGAGACCAGCATTGACTGAGGTTAACTACAGTCCCATGAACATTTAGCAATTCAGTGCAACTGGTAACTTGTGGACTGGAACGTGGAATAAACTTTTTCGGGACATAAAATAGTAAGAACTTTGATGACAGCCACTAATACAGGCTCTCCCAAAAGAGCGTTCTGTATCAGCCATTAAACTACCTTGAGCTCAGCCCTGAAGCACGGTAAGCACCACACAACGGGGTGTGCAGGTACAGCTGCGTGTTCAGTGTCCGCCCGTCCCCCACACACCTGCGAATCCGGCTGCCGCGATGGCCAGGCCGACCGCCACCATCGTGCTGGCCTGCAAGGGAACGAACACACACAGGGTTTGCTCAGCGGAGGGGAAGGGCAGCGGCCCCGCGGGCAGCGCGCACAGGGGGCGGACACGGCGCCACCAGCCCGACACGGCACAGCGGGAGGGACACCCGAACTGGGGGCACGGCGCTCCCGGGAACCGCGGGGACAAGGCGAGGGCAGCGCGGCGGCGACCCCCGAGCGCCGGGGGACGAGGGAACCCGGGCGGGCGGCGCCGCGTTCCCTGCGGGGGCTGCGGGGCCGAGAGCGGAGCCAGCGGCCTCTGCGGGACCCTCGCTCCGGAGCCAAGGGCGAGCCGAACCCGCAGCCCTTCGGGAAGGACGCCGGAGCCGCCGGGCCGGGCACGGGTGGCCCCTCACTCACCATGTCCGCCTGAGCGCCGCCCGGCCCGGCCCGGCCCGACCCGACCGGAGCCGCCGCAAACGCGCCCCGGCCGCTGCCGTAAAGCGCGGAGCGGGAACGGCGCCGGGAACCGCCCGGGAACGGGCGGGACTGAGGGGCCGGGGCGGGGACAGGGCCCGGCCGGGCGGGGACAGAGCTCGGCGGGGTCGGGGGCGGAGACGGGGGTGGGGATAGGGGCTGCAGAGAGCTCAGAGTTACGGCGTTTCATGTGGTAGTACAGACCTTACTCCTAATGATGTAATCAAGCGATTTCGACCCTGAGGCTTCTCGCACGCCAGGTTCGCTTCCTTACAATAAAAGCAGTTTTTCGATCCCTCCTGAGGTGAATGTGCCCAGTTCTGGGCTCCTCGGTACAAGACGAGGAGCGACTGGAGAGGGTCCAGCGGCAGCACAAACGTGGTTTAGGGTCTGGAGCATCTCTCGTGAGGAGAGACTGCGGGACTGGGCCTGGTCAGTCTGGAAAAGACTGAGAGCGGATCTGATTAATTTATATAAATATCTCCAAGGTGGGGGCCAAGAGAATGGCTCTAGACTCTTCGGTGTCTCCCAGCAACAGGACGAAGAGCAATGGCCATAAACTAAAACACAAGAAGTTTCACCTCAACATGAGGTAAAGCCTATCCACACTGAGGGTGGCCGAGCTCGGGGACAGGCTGCCCTGGGAGCTCATGGATGACCTGGATGCGTTCCTGTATCACCTGCTCCAGGTGACCCTGCCTTGTTAGGGGGGTTGGTCTGGATCATCTCCAGAGGTCCCTTCCAACGTTGACAATTCCGTGATTCCCCCATTTTTCCCGTCTTTTATCCTGGTGTGTGACCGCCCCATTTCCCCGCGTGCTGCGCTCTCTCCGCCCCTCCCGTGCTAATGGAGCCTCCCCGCTGCGCTGCCGGCGCTGACCAGCCCGGAGGCGCGGGGCTTTGATTGCTGCAGATTGCTGCACAACGAGGGACAATTACAGGCACGGCACTCGTGTTTGAATATTAGTAATAACATCGTGCCATCTGCTAATGGCACGGTGTCATACGCAGCACAGCGGTCGAGTGTCCGTCTGTCTGGCCGTGGCTCTGGTTTGAGGGGGCGGTTTTGGAAACTGAGTAACGCCGCAGGGGGACCACGCCAGCCTTTAGCCCTGAGATCCTGCTGCAAATGTCCAAGCTCAGGGCTCAGAGTCTTGCTGGCTGACTGACACAGTGAAAGCTTTTCTGCCGTCCCCTGTGCTTGTAGAACGTGTCACTGACCTCGGGGACTCCCAGAGGATCCAATGACCAAAGCCAGTGGCCTTATGGCTGCTAAAGGTCTAGGCAGTTCAGTGTCAGAGCTGACCATCGGCTAAGAAACTTGTAGTTTTGCTGGCTCTTGCACTGGAAGACAGAATTTTCCTTCCTTGTTGTATATTTTCTGTGAGTAATGAGTTCACTTTGAATGTGTCATAATTTCACTTTGCGCTTGAATTGTTTTTCTTGCTTAAAATTTCAAGCGCCTGATTTTATATCTCCTAAGGTAATGTTTGCAGGTGTCTCCTGTCTCTTTCCTTCCCTGTCATTCTAGTAACAGTACAAAGAAATAACCTGCTTTAAAAGAGATGGAAGAAAGACAAGTGGAAGAACACTTGTACTGTTGTACAAGTGTTTCCTGGGGGGGAAGGGAAACATTTATGTTTGATAAAGGAATTGAATCCATTCATTGCAGAGCACAAGGCCCCTGCCAGCCCCTCCCTGTTCAAATATGGAAAGGGGAGCCAGTAAGTAGAAAACAACTAGATGATTTAATGGGGGAAAAAAGTCCCCCCAGTAAAAGTAAAGGTGCACAGGTCTAGTATATAGAAGAGGATTTGGTTTTAAGATGGTTTCTTCTTTGTCCCTATTCTATTAAAAAATACCTTTCAAAACCCCCAAACTAGCAGAATGAAAATAGAGGGTAATGACTTTACTAGGGCATGACTAGGATTTAATTTCTCATATCATCTGAACAAATAAGGTTTTTGCATGAAATTTAATTCTTCCATCTTGAAAGAACCTTTTGCTAGATCCAGATTTTAGTGACCTTCAGGAAAAAACTATCTGAAAGGGAATTTTATTTTATTTCCTTCCTCTCTCTCCCCAGTCCTTGTTTAGAGGAACTGATAGCTCTACTGGCAAATGGGCTTTTGAAAATTTATACTTAGAGGTTCTTTCTGTAGTGAAATTTCTCATTTTTAGAGGAAAAGGACAAACATAATGAAATGTGCAAACTGGGCTGGGAACAGGTTGATAATGTACCTAATTCTTCTCCTGTGAAAGCCCTTTAAAGAAAATCCAGGAAGGGAGATCTCAGAATCTTAAGCAAGCCTCTGATTGCTTAAGAGATTTCATTTTTATTAAGGAGAAAGGAAAATTAGTGGGAAGGGCTGGCAAGAGTGGAGGTGGGATGGAGGAATTTGCATTATTGGTACATGTAATGTACCAGCAACTGGACAAGACTGAGCCTAGGGGTGGAATAATTTGATTTTTATTATTAGGTGAAACAATACAGCATTTCAAGATGAAATGTCATAATTCCTTTAAAGCATGCTGTATGTATTTTTACTCTGAGACAACTCAAACTTTGTTTCTTCCCACAGTTGTGCTTCCCTCTCAGAGCCAAAGGATGTGTCCCAGCTTAGACATCATGCAGAGTGAAGTCAAAGTCCTGTTTGAATAGCCTGGTGAGTTCATTTTACAGCACCTTATTCCTCTGCATCTTCCATTGCTCAGCCTTGTGGTGGGGTATAGAAGGCCATTCCCAGGGGAAAATTAAAAAGTTCTAATAGGCTCAAATGAAACAGGTGCACTACAGTTTTTATCCCTTCTGCAGAATGTCTGTATTTTAAATCAGGAGGAAGGCAGAATTATTCAGTGTTTGAGAAATAGACTCTCAGTTGGAGTATACAACCTTTTATTTTGCCTGTGTTCCTACACTGTTCCCTTTCTAAAAGCCAGAGAAACCCTGAAGCTTTTGTAGTCTCTTCTGTCAAGTGTTTTACCATACTGCTTTCTTCAGGTTTCCATTCTGGGGTTAAAATGCCTCATGGTGGAAGAGTATATTGGAAGCTTTATCTTGCAGGATGATCCAAAGCAGCTGGTACCTGGTACATAAACGTTGCTGTTTTACAGAACCTGCAGAAAGCAGAAATCTGGCTGTACTTTCTCTTAACTGTGTCTTCCACAAACTGAACAGAATGTGAAATAGATAGCTGTGCTTTCAGAAGGTTTGTGGTGTAGCTGTCAAATGCCTTTAGGGCTGTTAAACATTTGTTTAAGTCAAAATCCCAGTTCTGTGTTGGCTCATGCACAGCTGGCCAAAGCTCTCACTGCTTGTTCCTGTATTTGCAGTGACTGGACTACCAAGCTGTTAAAGGCTTGCAGAACTTCTGCTTGGGGCACCAAGACACAGAATTTCTTTGGCATTTTGAACACATTATTTTTTAATATTTTAAGGTACATATAATAAAAATTAAATTTAGACTGAATATCTTAGGGATTTTTTCCCTGTGAACTTTATTCCTGTTTTTTCCCCATACTCCACCTTCTTTGGCTATGATAGTCTGCCATTTATAATTTTAATTTCTCTTTTCATTTGTCCCTTTTCAAATTCTACTCTCTTTCTGTGTGCCCAACATCTGTACCAGAGTACAATGCCACTCTCTTACCTGTGGCTAAATGACCTCAGTATATGTAGCATCACTCTGTCATTAAACTGGTAATCATAATTATTAGAGCATAGTGTGGATGACACTAATTATAAAGTAAGATTCTCTAACTTGGTAAGAATGGTTGTGGATTTTCCAATCAAACAAAGCTAGCTTTCACTGTACTTTGACAGCTGGTGTGAATTACGTGTAACTGGCAGGTAGCACATCCATGTTCATGGTACTCACAAGACAGCTCAACTGACTTACAGTGGGCATTTATTGACTTCCTGGCTGAGTTATAAAACAGGTAAGATTGCTGGAAAGTGATGGAGGGGCAGGGTTTGTCATTGTGTGTAAATGAGTCACAAAACTCCCTGATGCTGAGCTGAGGAATACAAAATCTAGATGTGAATATATTGTCTCACAAGAATTTTTAAAGTCAACTTTGATACTTACCATTTTTTATCTGCATTGTTCTGGGTTATGCTTCTTATTAAGGGCCCAGTGAGGAGCATGAGAAAGCTTGAGATTAACAAGTCTAATGACTACGACACTGAAATTGTGCATAACAAGTGGTCTGGAAAATTGCAGACTCCTGCTGGAGTGATACTGAGCTGGCACAGGGCTACTCTGACATGCAGCACCTCCAGTTTCAGTGTCTTTTACCAGAGACCTGTTTGTGAAACAAAAAATCCACAAAAGTTTTTGGGGTTTATCTAGGCTTGGCTTCTAATGCACCCTGAGGTGTTCTTTCAGGTCCTGACAGTGACATCCCTTCTGGGAATCCCCCAGTTTCCACCTGAGGCAGGTACCTGCATTTTAAACACTTGCAGCCGGAGCACGGCACAGGCCACATTTGTCCTCCCTTTTGCACCTCTAAACCCCAGTTTGCTGTGTCAGGCAAGGACACTGAAAGGCCTAGGTGTAGCATTGGCATAGATTCTAGGAATATTATAGAGTGAGTTTGCAAGTTCTGTTTTCCTTCTCTCTGGAGTACAGATATCATTGATGTTAATACATGTCCCACACTTAGGGTCCTCCGCTTTTCCAAATCTGTCCACTCTGCACACAGCTTTTGATTTGTACACAAGTCCTGGTTTGGTTTGCTGTTAATGCATCTCCCTTTGATACTAAACACAAACTGTGAAATGTACAGAATGTGCACTGGTGAAAAAGGAAACCTCAAAAATCTTCCATGACTTGCTAATTTGAATTCATAGAACAATTTGATGGATTTTCCTGCTAATTATGCAATTCATCTGCTAGGAGATGTGTTCTTGTTCAGTCTGTATTGTTAAATTCATGCAACACATGCCTTAAATCTCCATATGCATCAATGTACTTGTATGGAAAGTGCATTGACAAGTGTGAACAAGTTAAACACATCATGAATTAAATTTGCAGTGTCATTTTCTTTAAGTCTAGGCTTAAATATACAATACTGATTTTTCTGTCAGTCCTTGTTCTGATTCTTAATTCAGAGATTTTTTCATTTTATATATAAATTGGTTATTTATAGTCTATTCACTTTCACATGCACAAATCCCTTCTGTTATACAGAACCATGGAAAAAAGTAAAGTCTAAGATTCCCCTGTATGAAAAGGAGTCTG